>CM035121.1:94784890-96033884 GCA_020205555.1 Panax stipuleanatus | reverse complement strand
TTGCCAGTTGTCATATTAACTGATGAATCTTTTTGTAATTGACGACTACTTATATATATATATATATATATATTTAGCAATCAAGTTTTTGTATCAGGTTTCCAAATTTGCATGTCTCTAGCCACGTCTATGGTTTGCCAAATTTTGAGTAATGATTATGATTTCGACATAGAATTGGACTTTGACTTGATGGGAATCGAGCATGAGGAATGGGATGATGACGAGGTGCCCGAGGAAATCAAAGCACGGGTCGAAGATAAACCTAAACCCAACCTCGATCAAACCACCACCATAAATATCGGAACCCCCAACGATCCCAAAGAAATACAGATCGAAACCAACCTTCCCTCTAACCAAGAAAAAGAACTAATCCAACTCTTAACCAAATTCAATGATGTTTTTACCTGGTCTCATGAAGACATGATAGGTCTATCCACTTACATCGTCGTCCATCGACTACCAATTAAAGAAGGGCTCAAACTAGTCAAGCAAAAACTGAGATGGTTGAAACCAGAATGGAGCCTGAAGGTCAAAGAGGAAATTATCAAACAGTTCAAAGCGGGAATCATTATGGTGTCAACGTACCCTGAATGAATGTCCAACGTAGTCCCAGTGCCGAAATCTAGAGGAAAGGTGCGAGCTTGTGTGGATTATCGAGATCTCAACAAAGCCAGCCTTAAGGATGACTTCCTAGTGCCGTTCATCCATGTATTAATCGATAACACTGCGCAATTCGAGATGTATTCTTTCGCTGATTACTTTGCTGGATATCACCAGATCATGGTTGCTGAAGAAGACAGAGAAAAGACAGCCTTCATTACCCCGTGGGGAACCTTCTGTTATCCAAGACTAGCTTTTGGCCTTACCAATGCTGGGGCTACTTATCAAAGAGCCATGATGACTTTGCACAAAGAAATTGAGGTGTATGTGGATGATATCATCGTAAAGTCCCGGCAGGCTGATGACCATTGCACCCATCTTCGGAGGTTGTTTGAATGACTCCGCAAGTTTAAGTTGAAGTTAAACCCAGCAAAGTGTGCTTTTGGGGTGAAATCCGACAAACTACTGGGATTTCTGGTGAGCAACCGAGGCATTGAGTTGGATCCTGCCAAAATCCAAGCCATCACGGAAATGCCTGAACCAAAGACCGAGAAGGAAATCTGAGGTTTCCTGGGAAGAATCAACTTCATCAGCTGGTTCATATCACAGTTGACAGCAACCTGTGAACCCATTTTCAAACTATTAAGGAAGAACTCTTTGGGAAAATGGAATGAAGACTGCCGAAAAGCCTTTCATATCATCCAGAAGAGGTTGATTTAAGCACCTATTTTGGTACCCACAAAGGATGGGATTCCATTTTCATATATATCTCGGTCAACTCCAATGCTATGGGTTGTTTACTGGGGCAAAAGGATGACATGGGGAAAGAAAGAGCAATCTATTATCTTAGTAAGCGCTTCAGCAGCGGAGAACATAAATATACTCTGATCGAAAGAACCTGCTGTGCATTAGCTTGGGAAGCCACCAGGTTATAGCATTATCTGCATGGATATACCACTTATCTCATATAGAGGATGGATCCTTTGAAATACATCTTCAGCAAACCAATTTTGAACTGCCGTCTATCCAAGTGGCAGTTAATCCTTCAACAGTTCGACATCATATATGTCACCCAAAAGTCCATCAAAGGGCAAGGGATTGCGGATAACCTGTCGGCTGCACCAACAGGGGGTTTTGAGCCTCTGGAAACGTATTTCCCTGCGGAAGAAGTGTTGACTGTTCTCCTGATTGATAAGGAGGATCAAGGTCAATTCTGGAAAATGTACTTTGACGGCGCATTAAACGCTGAAGGTACAGGAGCAGGGCAGTCCTGGTATCCATCACGGGAGATCAATACCCCGTGGCAACCAAGTTGCATTTCAACAACTCCAACAATATCGCAGAATATGAAGGGTGCGCTGTGGGGTTGAAGCTGGCTCAGTGCATGGTAGTGAAATGTTTAGCGGTGTTTGGAGATTCGGAGCTAGTCATTAAACAGTCTACCAGGGCATACACCACCAAAGAACTGCATCTACTGTCGTATCATCGACATGTTCTCAGATTTGCAGTGGAATTTAAAGATATTTCCTTCATGCATATCCCCCGAAACCGGAAAGATTTAGCCGATGCATTGCCCACATTAGCTTCACTGGTGAACCTGTCAGTAGGAAGGGGAATGCATGTCTTCACTTTCACTGTGCAGAAGACACCATCATATGGGAACAATGTAGGGGAGATATTAGATGAGATACTACCTGTGGGGTCACCTTGGTACCACCATATAAAAGAATATCTGCGAGATCAGTCAACCCCGGAAGGGATGAGTCAAGCGCTCGAAGAAGCGAGTACAAAAAATGGCTATGAATTTCTACCTAAGTGGAGATGCTCTCTATAAGAGAGATCCAGGTGTAGGCCTTCTGAGATGTCTAGACCGGGAGCAAGCACAACGACTTATGAATGAAGTACATGGTGGAGTATGCGGAGCGCATATGAGTGGACCTCTGCTTGCCAAAAAGATTTTGAGGATAGGATACTACTGGTATCCCTCAAAGCGGATTGCAATGATCATGTCAAGCGTTGCTATCAATGCCAGATCCACGCCAACAATATTCATACACCTCTGAATCAAAAGCATTGCATGACATCACCATGGCCTTTTTCCATATGGGGAATGGACGTGATAGGACCAGTTGAGCCTAAAGCCAGTAACGGTCATCGATTCATTTTCACTATGATTGACTACTTTACCAAATGGGTGGAAGCAGCTTCTTTCCCCAGGGCCACCAAAAAGGTCATCATTGGTTTCATTAGAAACAACGTCATCTGTCGGTATGGACAACCCGAGGTTATTATATCAGACAACGTGGAGAATCTGAATAACGAGATGATGAGGGAACTGTGCAGTAAGTTCAATATCAAACACCTCAATTCGGTTATTTATCGTCCAAAGATGAACGGTGCGGTGGAAGCGGCTAACAAAAACATCAAGAAGATAATGATGAAGATGTCAGCAAATCACCGTGGATGGCCTGAGCTATTACGTCGACTCGAACCTCGACTGGAGCAACACCCTACTCAGTAGTATATGGTATAGAGGCTGTACTTCCTGTCGAAGTGGAGATGGAATCACTAAGAGTGATCCTTGATGCCCAGATAGAGGAGAGCCAATGGATACAAGATCGATACGATCAGTTATCCCTAATAAATGAAAGAAGAGCTGCTGCTATATTTCACGGTCAACTCTATCAACAGCGACTGTCTCGATCTTATAACATGAAGGTGTGACCTCGAGAATTCAAAGAGCATGATTTGGTACTGAAGAAGATCATTCCGGGCTAGGATGCAGCTAAGGGAAAATTTGCCCCAAACTGGGAAGGACCCTTTCTTGTCAAAGCAATCCTATCAGGTGGAGCTTTGAAATTGGAAGAGATGGACGGTGAGGAATTCCCGCAACTGATCAATTCTGATTCGATGAAACGGTATTATGTCTAAGACCCCTTTTCACCTTCTGACTGGACTGCTATGTCTTGATAAAAAAAAAGAAAAGAAAAAATATATCAAGTCTAGTTTTTCAGGTCTGAGCCTGAACTACGAAAGACCTGATCTCCTATCTGTGGGAGTACGTAGACAGCCATTTATGGTGCTGTCTAACCCTTGAAAAACATCAAAAACCTCATCAAATCAAACCGAGAAACATCAAAATCTTATCAAATCAAACTCAAACCCCAAATAAACCCCTTTCAAACTTTTCAGGTCTGAGCCTGAACTATGAAATACCTGATCTCCTATCTGTGGGAGTACGTAGGTAGCCATTTATGGTGCGGTCTAACCTTCGAAAAAGTCAAACACTTTCCTAACCTATACAAAAATCCAAAACGTATCCATCAAGCCAAAACTAATCGACGGCTCATACGGAGATGACCTAGTGACATCACATCATCATTCCTGTCGAATTTGATGCCACATGACGAGACTAGTTCCATATCGACATAATAAATCATGAAGTAAAAATGACAACAGTGGACATGGTTAGACATGCGCAAATAAGGGAAGTGAACTAAACTTGCTTCTTTTTAATATATACAACTGTTTAGAATACAAAAGTTGATTCTAACCTATGACAAGTGATAATTACAAAGTCTCTACAGGAAAATAAAATAGAGCTATAAATCAGTGGTAAGACGAGCCAACATCCCCAAAAATCTAGTAGTCTCTGTAGTCGAGGGAGCAGCTCTGAGCTCGCGCTCCAACATGTCAACCCTCCTCAGCATCTCCGCTGCCATGCAAAAAATCTCCTCTTGACTCTTCACTACACCTTGTACGTGATCGATGAGTCCATCTGAGAAGTCTCAGCTGCATCTCTATCAATGATGGCCTAATCTCAGGAAGCATGGGCTACATCTCTCTCAGTGATTGCAGTATCCCTACCAGCTACGATGGTCAACAATAGAGCCCAAGCCTGATCTCTCTAAAATGTCACCAGCTGAAGCTGTCTATCCATCGCCTCCCTGGAAATTGAGGCCAAATGCGAGACAATGCTCACTAAAGAAGCTGTCAACTCTGCAAATAACGCATCCTCAGTCGGAGATATAGGATCCTCCATCGGTTCCGCCACATTCGTGGACCAACCATCGTCATCAGATAAAGATTTTGTACCAATCTGATCTGCTGTCTCTAGTGCCAAATTCAACTCAAGCCAAGTTGAATACTCTGCAGAGCGGCCCGGATGGCAATCTCTAAACTCTGCTGTCTGTTGATGAGACCAGAACCCATAAACCCGAGCCAAATCAACCTCGGTAACTGAGCAGATGGGGAATCAATAATCCTCAATCCCCTCAAATGCATAGACCTCCTGGTACTAATCAAACTGACCCATCATCGCCAGAGGATGATAGGTCGTCACATGCCTCAAACCCGCCAAAGGGAGGAAATCCAGGTCAGCGACATGGGTGGTGAAACTTATAAAGGAGCAGTACCCAGAATACATGACTATAGTAAAAGGCTCCTCCATGGCACCCATAAATGAAGTCCAAGACGCCTCATCGACGTAAGAAGTCGGGCGATATGAATAAACCTGAGACAGGCCATGTCCAAAACAAAAACCATGACGGCGAAGCCGCCCTATCGGTCGGAGGTGCGTCATCACCCAGATATATAAAAGCACTGGACTACCTCTGAACTCCTGATCACTAGCATCATGGCAGATAAAGGCTGAAATCAATGTCTTTGCCAAAATAAGGGGCAATATAGTAAAGTCCTCTCGAAGAGCCCTAACAGCCGCCGACATCGCCGCATCCAGATGATCGGTATAAAATGGCATGTATATATAAGCTACGAGGCACATAACCAAGGCATCCACGCAGGCAATGTACCAGCGCTCCTCCGAAATGGCAAAGTCTCCGTGATAAACAACGAAACTATCTGCGAAAGCAAAATGCCTAAACATAAAGTCCATAGAGATGATGTGGCTACTACCCACCTCAGCCATCACAACTGCTCTCCACAATCCAGTCATCGTCATAAACTGGCGGCGCATATGGCCCAAAGCCACTCGAGCGCATGGCCCCTCTATCGACAGTCCTGAAATGCGACTATACTCCTCCAATGTAGGAGTCAACTCGGCTGAGCCGAATCGGAAGACATGACTCTCAGGAGTCCAATACCTGAGTATCCTGACAACAAATCCCTCCAGAATTTGGAAGGACAGTAAAGGCATGGAGTGGCCCAGCATGCGGCTGACATCGATACGATCGGTGGATGGCAGCTGGTCATACCAAACCCTCATATGGCTAGCAGGAAGGTGGTCTAAACGTACCACTGCAGAGGACGACATCTGTAAAACATGTGTCAATAAGACCATACATGGGTCAATCTCTATCCAATCATTTAAATATATTTTGAAGCATGGATCATACTAATGATAAAACAATATGTGTGATGAATAAATAAGAAGCATCATATATAAATATTTGCCAAGTACATTAGTTTCATAAACATCACTGTCATACCTATGATACATGTGAAAACTAAAAATAAAAAGTACAGGATATTGGGGCACAAATGCCCAATGACTAACAGAGGACCTATGGACTCGTTCCCTCATCAAAATCATCCAAGAAGGTGAGGGTCTCATCAAACTGATCAACCTGAGGTCGTCTAACTGGAGTGGGTGCATTCTGCTGATCCGGCCGATAAGGTGTCTCCTACGTATCCGGGGGAACAATGAAGGGAACATCTCTATCCCGGAAGCCACCAAAACCTGAGGGTCTAGCACCATAAGAGCCACCACCGCCTGACGGTCCAGCCTCATGACCCCGAGAAGCAAAGTGTGAGCCAAGGACGGGTCCAAGCCATTGTAACTACAATAGGCCGATAACTCCTCCAACTGAAGTCTCAAGGAAGCAATCTGATCCTGATGAGACGGCTCCTGAAAACACGATATCCAGTCCCTCATCATAAGGGATCCTGGAACCAGATCGCCCAAGAACTGGGTAGCCCGGGTCTGAGCTCCTATCATGCTCCAGACCTACCAAACGATAAAGTTCGTCGAAGAGATCGGACCCTCAGACAGGAGGAAACCATCAAACCCCAAGGTGGGAATCGATGCAACTGACAAAGTCAGAGGCCAAAAGCGCTGGGCTAGAGGAAGATACGACAGGCGAATCTCCCCAGTAATGCATCGAATAGCGCGGTCTCCAAGGTAGAGCTCCCAACCTCCATCAAAAAAGAGTGGAATTCGGCGAGTCAATAATAAAACTCTGGCCCTGTCGGCACGCCATCCTCAAATCCCTCGGCCAAGTGCTCTCCAGAATATGGGGTCCATAATATGTCTCGAGCAAGCAACGTCTCCAACTGAAGACGGGCATGGGCAAAGTCCTCCACGATCGGGACCTCAGAGAGAGGAGACTGATGCCATCTACGTCCCCGGGGATAAGTATCCAAGACTAAGATAGAGGTAGGGAAAAGACAGGAAAGCCTCTCATAAGCCCAGAACTGTCAATTAAAATAAACCCTCCATCAATTGTGGGAACAGAGAAATCAATCAAAAGGCAAATAAATGAAATTCGGTCAAGAAGACTTACCAGAAGAAATGGGAAAAATCCGACCCAGGCGTTGGTAACTCCCTCGGATCGCAGTCGCATCCCATGCAAGAAAAGAGCGAATGTGAACGACCCACAATCGTAGTCCCCAATACGGTCTACATATCGAACAGCCCCTACCATGCTGAAGGGGACAGTGGAGGAGTTGTTCACTATGAAATAACCCCTCGTGATGGTCAGGAACAGACGCCACAAGATGCGATCCCTCTCAGCCAAATCAACAGGCAACTCCTGCTGCAAGGTGCCTCGAGCTGAATCAAAGCCCAGGCATCCTGATCGAATACTACGAGCCTTGAAGGCTCGCTCCTAAGGAGAAAACCCTAGGAGGGCACGCACAGTAGCTCCAATGATAGACGGCTCCAAGGGCACCCTATCCCTGGTAAACTCCAAGCCAGTGATGTACCTCCAATCCATGGGAGTCATCATTACCACACAATCCAATAGATGCAGCGACTGACTCTAGTGAAACCATCTCTCACCCAAAGCCTGCACATAGCCCCCAAGGCAACGACGGGGAACAATAGTGAAGAAGGCCCCGAATCCCCAAGAATCTACAATCTCTCTGTACTCGGGATGTAGCGACTGATACAGAGCGTAGATAATGAACCAGTTACCCCTCAGCTGGGTAAACTCTGGCACCTGTACGATGTCAAGGTTAAGAAAACCCGTCTATGGCAGAAAGAAAAATAAAAATAAAACCAATTAATCCCATACCTCATTCGCCTGCAAGTGAATGGACGGATGGTCGCTCAAATTAGTGCCCAGCAAATCTGGGACCTCTACCTCAATACCCGAAAGAAATATATGCGCAGTAGGGAGTGGTGGCGGAACCTCAGGCTCGGGAATGTCCTCGTCTAGGACTGGCTGATCCTCCCCAGTCGGCAAGCGAACGGGCTCGGTCAAACGCTACACCCGTCGGCTAATACGTGGAATCGGAACCTCAGAAGGGGTCCTATGCCGGCAAACTCCCGATGAAATTGGCCGTCCAGTGGCACGACTAAGCTCCTCAAGATCCATGTCTGAACAATGAGTTCGTAGGAATCAAAGCCAAGTCAGGTATATTCTTACCATTTGCAATTTTCAAATTAAACCCATAAAATATGATCATCACATCATGCATGTCTTACATGTGTCATTAAATGTGTATGTCATTTGCATCTTAGTACATCTATAATGTGTCTATGATCCAGACATTTGGTTTATAAATTTTTTTTGCCAGAGTCTCCTTTATAAAACGGACTATCCACATGCCCGAAGCATGTATTAAATCACCCTATGAGGGTACATCATCACAACCAAGCATGCAAACATCAATTTCAACTGTTATTCTAACACATATGTACAATGTATGTCTAGATTAACTGATAAATGGCAATATCTCGCATTCATACGATCCATAGGATGATTTGTATCTATGCATTACATTATAAACATATTTATCCATCTATACATGCATACATGTTAGATATATTGCCTTTAAGAAAGGAAATACGTGTTTCCACCAACAAAAACATGAAAGAACGGAGTTTTGACGTTACCCGTAGTCCAAAGAAGGAGTATACGGTGGCGGATCGCTCCAAATCAAGCCATAATCGAGTATAGATGAAGAAAAGATCGGTTTTGTAGAGAGAAACAAGATGAAATCCGAATAGAATGGGTGAAAATGAGGCCTTCCAAAGGTATAAGCTTGAACGTGGGTAGCCTTGAACATGGTTGCTCTAGCCGCAACTATGTATGCGGCTACCTTAAGTGGGTCCCGCAATATTTCGTTTGTCAACACGATGTCCAGAACGTGTTCTTTCGGGTTTAGAATGGTCACATTATGAAAAATGATGCCTTTCTGGGACAGTTTAAAACCCCAAAAACCCTAAAAATCCTCTAAAATAGCAAAAGTTTGGCGAAGAACAGACAACCCGACGTTGAATGCCGGAAGACCAGGAAATCAATCAAAATCAACCTTACAACATGTAATCCACCGAGAATGAATCAGTGAAGGCGTCGGCTTGACCCCGACGATGTAATCCACCGACAACGAATCAGTGAAGGCGTCGGCTTGCCCCCGACGATGTAATCCATCGACAATGAATCAGTGATAGCGTCGGTTTGACCCCGACGATATAATCCACCGACAATGAATCAGTGAAGGCATCGGCTTGACCCCGACGATGTAATCCAGCGAAAATGAATCAGTGAAGGCGTTGGCTTAACCCCGACGATGTAATCCACCTACAATGAATCAGTGAAGGCATATCTATGGATGTATTTACTTGTAAATGGTCCCGGTTAACCCGTATAGCCCTAAATATATATTTAGAGGTGAAAGGGGGGCCGAATCGGCGTGAACGGTGATATCAACCAATGAAATCAATTAGTAATGAAGCCATGGATGTTATGTATATATGAAGTGGTATAAATATTGTCAGCCTAGGAATCCCGGTGTCGAGATCCCCGAACGGATCTGACTTGATTCCCACGATGGACCGATTTTTACGTTGTAAATGCTTTAAATACCGTAAATATCGATGTGCATGTAATATTTGGATCTTGAAGATGAACTCGAGGGGTTAGTCTCGAGAGCTCGGATTCAAGACCCCGTGATAATGAAAACCTTCATTACGGGAGCTCGGTTCATCGAGATGGCTTTTTATGTCCGATGAGGATCCGAACCTTCTTAACGCTTTAGCATACATATCACCAAAATGATTTCTCAAAGAAAACCACAAAGAGCTTTTGATGAAAAATAAAGCGATTCGGGGTAGATCACGTAATGAATGTAAAGAATAAAAGGAAGTATCAAAGTCCTCGATTCTTAGTCGGGGAAAGGATTTGAAAACCTTACTTTCAAAAACCTCATTTCAATTTGCATATCTTGTTAAAATTGAATCTTTCGCTAAATCAAATCCTTCCTACCTAGGCGCAAAAGAGGTACAACACAACTTTCAAGTCACCAAAAAGACTTAGAAACCAACTAATAAAGCTTTCAAAATCACACATACGAACACACACACACATACACACTTTTTGCATAAGAAAATCGATAAGATGTGGTATCAAGCTTACACGGGAGTCGGGGGGTGCCTAACACCTTCCCCCCGCTTAACCTAGCCCCCGGATTCCATGAATCTCGGGTTTCAAAACCAAATCAAAGAGTCACACATTGGACCATCTTGCGAAAAACTATTAAAACTAGGATGAGTTGGTACATCCATTTCTAAAATACCAACTGGCGACTATGTCTCAATCGGTCCAATCATTAAAATCAATCTTTCAAAATTGTCGACACATATGTCGGTACCGGTTTCCTACGAAATTCACCCTTTAAAATGGAACCCCAAAAACAAAGCGAAAGCAAAAGGGAAAAGAATAAAATAGGGAAATCGGGGCACTCCTCTCTCGTCCCACGGACAAGAGACGAGGGCAAACAACTCCTAAAGAGAAAAAAGAGACCTCCTCCTACAACAAAAGGGAGACCGAGGACTTGATTTTCCGCCCGGCGTCGACATTCTTTTCATTATCAGGATCTCGTATAATGACTCCAAACTTTTACAAGTTACAATCTTGGTCATTTACCATTCATGTCTTATATCATGTTCGATATTAAAAAAAATGTGGAATATCTTAAACTTTTTCAATCTTCCTTGAATAAAATCTCTTATTGATTCCACAATCTTAAATCAATTACAAATCCTTGAATCACTATATATGATTCACTATATCAGAATTATTGTATAAACGTTTACATCTCAATTCGATATACTCTATGTATTAACTAATACATCTTTATGATACGATAAGCACTAAACATTGTAAACAACTATCAAGTATAGCTCCTAGAACCTAAACATGGTTCGAGAGCATATGTCTAAATAAACAAAAATCTTCAAACTCTATCACGTAGCACGTTACTCTTATCGTGAGTCCTTAACCTGCAAAAGTGATTATTTGCAAGAGTGAGCTCGACAGCTCAGCAATTCTAACAGTTTTCATGCATCACATAGCATATAACATCATACTCAGTTTATGTATTTATAATCAACTTATATTTACTAAGCATGTTACTTCTCACATAACAAGTATATCATCAAAGATCAACTTTCAATCTCATACATATCTCATATACAGTTCATATATAAGTTCACATCATCGCATCATAATATAATTCAACTAACAGTTATTGAATTCATTTATCAAATAGGAACAGAAAGACTTGCCTGATTCGTAGTTTAACAACTACGACTTAACTGCGTAAAGATATATGTACTTCGTGTATTCCTACACAATCATACAATTATGGATTCATACATATCAGTTATACGTATCCATACGTTCTTAATATAATAACAATTGATTACATTGTTGTCTAACTTGGTTCTTAGAACCTTCGTTTTACTGTCTCATCGCATTCTGAGAATAACGATGTACTTATAGGTATGCCTTAACCGTACGTACTTACTATCACCTTTCATATACACGTACCATACACTTAACTAAATGTATTTGACATATATTTAAAACTCATAGATACATGATCTATATTACTCTTACGTTTCTCAAACCTTACCTAAAGTATAATTCTCGGGTTTTATATAACCATTACATTCAACTTTCTAAGTTTCACCTTTCACAATCCTTCTCATACTTAAACTAGTCATGTAAGGATACTATGTTCATCATGTATACATGTTTATAAGGGCATTAACTCAAGTTTTAAAACCTAGCATACTCATTCTACTCCAAGTCAACATCATATGGTATTCATGCCGGACTTTCATATACCTCAAGTAAATTAAGTTCATGCCTCAAGGGTCAACCACTAACGTCATATTACCACATAAAGAGGCTAAACAATACTAAGTAGGCATGCTCGTGCTTATACTACACATGTATACTTAATCACATAATCTATGCTTTAGAAATTCATTTTCTTGAATATACATACATAGGTGAAGTCCACGTTTCATCACAGGATACTCATGTCAACATGTCTATAGGCATAATAAATCTTAGTATACATGCTTGCATGATCATTGTAACGACCAGGAATTTTAGGCTCCTTATTAATTTTATATGTGATTTTAAATTTTTAGGAGTTAATTTTTCAAACTTATTTAAACCTTATGTCGTTATGTGCTTATGTAATTTAACCTATGCGAATAAATGCTAGGATTTTTATTAAAGGGAATCACTAATGGTTATTTAAATTAGTAGATTAACCCTGAGACTTTTATATCAGAATATTGATAAAAGTGTTAGTAAATTATATATTCAAATTTCTTGAATATAGTGTAGAGATTTAATCGGAATTAATAATTTATATTTGAGTAATTAATTGATAACGTATGAAATTATCATTGTTGTTGATTTATAATTATTATGAATAAATAATAATTAATGAATTGGGAGTAATTAATTGATTATGTATTGATTAATTATTATTATGAATAAATAATAATTAATGAGTAAGAGATTAATAAATATAATAATATTATATTTAATTGATTAATTGTTTTATACAACCATGCGATATATTAAACCTTGTAATATATGGTAGATACCTTCATATTATATAAAGTGCAATGTGCACATTAATGTGGCTATGTATATTATATATAGACTATATAGTAAGAGTAATTACATTATGTGAGTTACATTATAATATGACTTATGTAGCGTTATATGAGTGGTAGACATTAATATGTATACCCTATTACGTTGTATTAATATCAATAAACTATTGTTATTTGATAATGATTTTATTTAAGTTATTATAATTATAATGATAACCATGGTGATAGTAATAATACCCAATTACATTATATTTGGTATTAAGAGAAATGTACATGAATTATATGTTGTGTACCTATTCATTATTAATTACTATAACATAGTATCACCCATTTAAATGTATATGGAGTAAATACATATAACTTAAGGATATACTATGTGCATATACATTATATAATCTAAGTATATATATATTATGCTAAGTGTGGAGCATACATAATATATATACAATTTGCAAATGCTGAGTTACATTGTCCCTAAATTTGAATCCATCCTCAAAGTCTTCTCACGTGAACAAACAAAGCTAGCTACACTCTACATTTCTCTCTCAAATTCATAAATTCTAGCTAATGATTATAGGAGATGTGGATTTCATGATGAGAGTTACCAACTCTCACCAACTTCTTCTTATCCATTATGTAATCTAGCAATCCTTTGTTTTGGTTTGGTGAACAAAGCTTTGAACCGGGTAAGAAATTGGCTATATAAGAACTCTTCCATTCTTGTTCATTCATTTTCTGAGATTTTCATATTATTGGGAGAGTATTATAGCAGCATTGTAAGGATCATTATAGCAGTAAACTCAATTTAAGCAATTACAGAGGTATACTCCCATTCTTTGTTCAAAGTATGTAAAATTCTTATTTCTTGATTCTTGAATTGAGCATGCTTTGATTGATTTGAGTATGCTTATTAGATGCTATGATAGTTTACTACCATGTTAGAAATGTATTGCATGGTGGCTGGGATAAATTTCGTTGGAAAAATTTGAGATAGGATGTGAGTCTGCCAAGCAGGAAGCAGCTTCTGGTCTGGCCGCCAGACTGCGCAGCTGCACCAGTATTGCACTGGCCAGCGGCGTAGCTGCGCCAGTACCAGTTGATGGTTATCTTCTTCTGATGCAAGCCTGTTGTATACTATAATGCATTATCCCTTAGAGCAGGCATGTGAACAGACTTAATACACTTATAGGAGTATATACAAGTAATTGAATAGGCATAACAATGATGATACACATGGTTGACATATCACTTATGGTTTTGAAATAAAACTTAATATTTCATAAATGAATGTTAACATATATGAAGCATGTTAGTGTTCTGACTTTGCAAGCATATTAGTGTGATCTAAAAATATATGAGAAGCATGCTAACTAGCGTATATAGGTTCTATAATGAAATGTGATCATATGAACCTTACTAATGCACGTTCCTAACAAAAATGAAACACAAACCTTGACATGCTATGCCATGTTACTATTCTGATTTTTGCGAGCATAATAGCATGGTTTATATTAACTTCAAATGTATGTTTAAAATGTTAAACACGTTAGCATACTTGATTGAAAGTTTCAAGAGGTTTTTCAAGCGAAACTTAAGACTTTCAAAGTAAACATAACTAAGACTCGTGTCTTTAGAGTGTGACCACTTAAATACATGTATGTAACTTATTATATGAATACTAATACTTGTGGGTAATGGTTACGAGATACTTTACATGTACCGTGTTGTCTTTTTGACTTGGTGTACCTTGTAATAGAAACTTAGAATGTGAAATAGCATTGATTGCCATGTGAATTATATTATGACCATGCGAGCATGTGTATTAGAGTTCTTCAGGCCTATAAGCATATTAACATGGACCTCGTTTGGTCAAAGCGTGAATTTCGCATATGCACGTATTCATAAGAAATGAATTTCTGAAGCACGAACTACGTGATTAAAGTATATGTGTGTAGATTACTCGAGCATACATATTATATATTGTTTAGCCTTGTTATGTGATAACATGACTTTAGTAATAAACTTTGAAATATGAGCATGTATTAGTTAAAGTATGTGAATTACTGGCATGAAAACATATAACTTCGAAATTGGATTAGAATGAACATGTTAGCTTTCGAACTTGAGTTAGATAAACTTGATAAACATGTGTGTTGATTTATATCAGTAACAGGAAGTGCTATTTGTTTCAAGCCTATGTTGATGCTTATGAACTAGTAATCTAAAGTTATTAAATCTAAGGCAGGATTAGATTGACTTACGTGAACTATGTGCTAGAATTATATGATAAGTAGATGTTTGTTAAGTGTAGACTTATATTAGTTTATACATGCTAATTGAAAGGCCGACTTGCTAATGCTAGGTCGTTCCAACGCAGTTTTAATTAAAGCTATAATTATTTGTAGCTAAGCAATCAGGCAAGTTCCCTGACTTACACCCCTTATTTGTGCAAGTTTCCTAGACCCTTGTATTACTTTATTCAACGGATATTGTAAGCTAGTATCTGAACCCTACTTTTATTGTGCAAGTATTTTAAATCCTTGCACTACTTTATTCAATTACTCGAGTAAGCGAGATTCTAAACTTCACCTTTATTGTGCAAGTTCCTATCCTTCTCATATTGTATTTTGAGCAGGTTATTATCGTATCGCGAAAGTTCCCCGAACTTCAAATTTTTGTTATTGTGAAAGTTTCCCGAACTTCACATTTTGAGTATAGTGAAAGTTCCCCGAACTTTACATTTTGGGTATTGTGAAAGTTTCCCGAACTTCACACTTTGCTTATTTTGCAAATTCCCGAACTTCATTTCTTTATTATACAAGTTCTCCAAATTTATACAAACTCGTATATTGTGCAAGTATCTTATCTTTGTGTTTACTTTACTCAAACAACGTTGTAAGAAAATGTCCTGCCCTATGCATTTACTTTATGCAAGGGATCTATTATGGTGAAATTTCCCGAATTTCACTCTTTGATGTTGTAAGTGTCTAAGCCTATGCATTTATTTTATGCAAGGAATCTATTATCGTGCAAGTTCCCCGAACTTCACACGTTGAGTATTGTGCAAGTTCCCCGAACTTCACACGTTGAGTATTGTGCAAATTCCCCGAACTTCACACATTGAGTATTGTGCAAGTTCCCTGAACTTACACAAATTCATATATTGTCCAAATTCTAAACTTCACTTTGTGCAAGTTCTATATCCTTCTCATATTGTATTGAGTAGGTTATTGTTGAATCGTTCAGATATTCATATTATTGAATCGTTCCAATATTCATATTGTTGAATCTTTAAGATATTCATTTTGTTGAAATCATTATCAGATATTTTTCCATTCATCATGATATATCCTTTATTGTTGTATTTAAACTTGTTGAGCAAACTTGTTGCTCATTCTTGCTATATCATGACTTATATTGCAGTTAAGCCCGAGCCCTCAGGGAAGGACAAGGGTAAAGGAAAGATTTAGGATGGTTTGCAAGGAGCAGACTTTGTCTTTGTGATTTGTTTTATTACTGTTAATGTAATATGAACCCTAATGTTTATTCTAGGGTATATTTGTATTGATGTATTAAGGTTATCGAATCTTAGGACTAGTAACACCTTTTGAATGAACGACGTACGTTTATTATATTCCGCATTTTTAGTTATCGTATATTGTTAGAGGTGGATGTTAGTATTGTATCGTAGCGACTGGACCGGGGTCAGAGGACCCGGATTCGGGGGTGTCACAGGTTGGTATCAAAGCTTTAGGTTATAAACATTAGGAATGCAAAACCTAAGTTATAACCTTAGTAGAAAACTTAAGTAGAGTTTATAGGTGATGGATTGAGGAGATCCATCGAGTCGCTTTGTGATACTGAAGTTGTTTATTTAAATTAGCTATGATTGATAGACGTCCTAACTTCTTAATGCTAACATGATCAACATATCACATAAAGCCTAATGTTTTCTTCCTGTCCTCAGGATCATGCTGCCTAGGGGATTTTTACGGAACCAGAGGGAGGAAGGATCTGTTAGCAATGGTGGAGGGGGAAATGTCGACCCAATGCAAAGCTTCGTTAACCTATTAACAGAAGCAATGCAAAACATAACCCCGCCAGCAGCTGAGCAGCCAGGACATTACTTGGCTAGCTTTAAGGACTTTAAATTGGTAGGACCACCGGAATTTCGGGAAACCTTAGACCCAATCGAAGCCCAGACATGGATAGAAGAAATTGAGAAGGTGTTTGTGGTCGCACGGGTGGCCGAGGCACAAAAGATGATTTTTGCCACATTCATGATGAAGGGCGAAGCTAATAATTGGTGGGAACCCAATAAAGGACTAGCAGGCGAAGGAGTTATTATGTGGGACAAATTTAAGAATTTCTTTTCGGAGAATACGCAACAAGATATGTAAGTTAAGTTTCTGGAGCTGAGACAAGGAGGTATGTCAGTCGCGGAGAACGCGGCAAGAGTTAACGAGTTGGCTCGATTCACCTTGCATCAGGTGGATACGGAGGCCAGGAAAACAAAAAGATTTGAATTAGGATTGAAACCATGGGTGCGGAAGGTAGTAGATGTATTGAAGATTAAGACCTTTTCTGATCTTTTGGGAAGGGCTATCATTGCCGAAGAAGGCATTGAAGCCATAGCGCAATTTAAACAAGATAAGAAGACCGGTCAGGAAGGACTGAAAGGGGGAAACAGCAGCGGAGGTAGCAACCCCAATAAGCGAAAATGGATGGAGAGCCAATCATCCGGATGTAGCAAAATCGGGGGAAAGGCTAAGAAAAGTTTAAAGTGCAGTAACTGTGGAAGGAACCACTCGGAGAAATGCTTGATGGGGAAGAACGCATGTTATCATTGTGGACAACTGGGGCACATGGCTCCTCAATGTCCGAATAAGTCAAAAGGAGGATGTTTCATGTGTAGAGCCACAGACCATCAAATCAAGGACTGCCCAAAGAGAAAGGGCGTTGCAGCTAGTGACAACCGCAACAACAAGGATGTAGTGTCAGGTATCATCCCGATCAATTATATAGATGCATATGTGTCATTCGATTCGGGTGCCAACTGCTCTTTTGTTTTTGAAGAATTTGTTAAACAGTTAGACTTACCCGTGAGAAATTAGAACACCCTATGGGCGTAAGAGTAGCAAGCAAGGAAGTTATCCCCGTAGAATACCTTCATAGGAACTATTATACCGATTTGAAGGGAATTCGTGGATGTCTTCCCAAACGAGATTTAGCAACAGTAGTTTTTGCCTTGGAGTTTTGGAAGCATTATTTGTATAGCGAGAAGTGTGAGATATACACAGTCTGAAGTCTATCTTCATGCAGAAGGAATTAAACATGAGGCAGCGCCGATGGCTAGAATTGATTGAAGATTATGATTGTGAGATTTTGTACCATCCAGACAAAGCAAATGTTGTGGCAGATGCCTTGAGAAGGAAAGGCAGAAAGAAGTTATTGAGGTTGACCATTCAAGAAGGAATTAGTGAGAGTTTTTGAACGACAAGACTTAGAGGTTAAGTATCCGATGGAGACCAAAGAGAGATTAATTACAGCGTCAGTAAGCCCGACTTTATTAGATAAGGTTACGGGGGGCACAAGAGAAAGACGAAGATTATGATAACATCAAGAACCGATTAGCTGAAGGTGATGAGTTGAAATTTAAGATTGATAGCACTGAACTGCTAAGATTTGAAGGACAAATTTGGGTACCGTTAGTACTAGAACTAAGAGAAGAGATTTTTGCTAGAAGCATTTTATGGAAGGAAGGTGTAGAGCACCGTTGTGTTGAGACGAGATAGGTGAACATCGACTGTTGGGACCAGGAGTGGTACAACAGATACTGGAGATTATCTAAGTGATAAGAGCGAATTATACGTTTTTATTAGAGTAACCTTTTTTTTTTTTACAATTCCGAGGACGGAATTTTTATAGGGGGGGGGGATGTAACGACTAGGAATTTTAGGCTCCTTATTAATTTTATATGTGATTTTAAATTTTTAGGAGTTAATTTTTCAAACTTATTTAAACCTTATGTGGTTATGTGCTTATGTGATTTAACCTATGCGAATAAATGCTAGGATTTTTATTAAAGGGAATCACTAATGGTTATTTAAATTAGTAGATTAACCCTGAGACTTTTATACAGAATATTGATAAAAGTGTTAGTAAATTATATATTCAAATTTCTTGAATATAGTGTAGAGATTTAATCGAAATTAATTATTTATATTTGAGTAATTAATTGATAACGTATGAAATTATCATTGTTGTTGATTTATAATTATTATGAATAAATAATAATTTCTGAATTGGGAGTAATTAATTGATTATATATTGATTAATTATTATTATGAATAAATAATAATTAATGAGTAAGAGATTAATAAATATAATAATATTATATTTAATTGATTAATTGTTTTATACAAGTATGCGATATATTAAACCTTGTAATATATAGTGGATACCTTCATATTATATAAAGTGCAATGTGCACATTAATGTGGCTATGTATATTATATATAGACTATATAGTAAGAGTAATTATATTATGTGAGTTACATTATAATATAACTTATGTAGCATTATATGAGTGGTAGACATTAATATGTATACCCTATTACGTTGTATTAATATCAATAAACTAATGTTATTTGATAATGATTTTATTTAAGTTATTATAATTATAATGATAACCATGGTGATAGTAATAATACCCAATTACATTATATTTGGTATTAAGAGAAATGTACATGAATTATATGTTGTGTACCTATTCATTATTAATTGCTATAACATAGTATCACCCATTTAAATGTATATGGAGTAAATACATATAACTTAAGGATATACTATGTGCATATACATTATATAATCTAAGTATATATATATTATGCTAAGTGTGGAGCATACATAATATATATACAATTTGCAAATGATGAGTTACATAGTCCCTAAATGAGAGGCCATCCTCAAAGTCTTCTCACGTGAACAAACAAAGCTAGCTACACTCTACATTTCTCTCTCAAATTCATAAATTCTAGCTAATGATTATAGGAGATGTGGATTTCATGATGAGAGTTACCAACTCTCACCAACTTCTTCTTATCCATTATGTAATCTAACAATCCTTTGTTTTGATTTGGTGAACAAAGCTTGAAACTGGGTAACAAATTGGCTATATAAGAACTTTTCCCCTCTTGTTCATTCATTTGTTGAGATTTTCATATTATTGGGAGAGTATTATAGCAGCATTGTAAGGATCATTATAGCAGTAAACTCAATTTACGCAATTACAGATGTATACTCCCATTCTTTGTAGTTTAAACATACTACTAACTCAGATAATAGTTAACAAACATAATCCAATCAACTTATCACAACATTTAAGCTTAATCCAATAATTAGAGTTTTGACAGAAAACAAAATGAAGAACAAGAGGTATATTACCTCTGCAATGTAAGTTGAGCTTGCTGCAAATTTGAAGTCTCTTAATTCTTAGAATGCTATCACTAAGGTTTGTGATGCTCTCAATCCAACACTTAAACAAAATCTCAGCAATGAAATTAGAAGGTGGGAGCTCAATTTATAGAACTTTCATTGCACAGACCATGAAATCCTCCATTGAATCAAACTAATAGATTGAAGGTTTGTATGTTGTTAAGGTGGAGTAGTTGAATGGTTGGTAGAACACATCATGATCCCCAATCCCCATTGATCATTGCTAGCTAGATTGCTGATTTTGAGATTGTAGGGAGTAGAATAGCCTTGAGTATTTCACATGTGAGGGAGAATGAGGGGTGACCCTTATTATGGGACAACAATTACAAGCTCAGCTATTGGTCAATAAGCTACATTCTACACTTGTGTTATAATACACACGGTAGATACTTAAGTTGTATTCATATATTACATGTTTAGGATAAAATTTTAATATCATCATGTATTTCACATAAATAACTATTTCAATATAGTAAATGTAATTTGCACACATATAATCCATGTACATTTCATCCTACCGGGTATAATTCTTTCGGGTATCATCACACTGTATTATCCCAACTCTATCATTCCAATTATTGAAATCTTTATTAATTAACAATTGTTTACTTATTATAATATTCATGAGGTATTTATTTAATGTTCCCTCCCACACATTGTCACATATACATTATTTATGTAACTTCTACAATTTGGTCAACCATAATATATAGTTCTTATATATTATATAGTCACATTAAGATGTCACACTATACTTGCACAAAGCAATTAACTCCCATATTAATTAATTCCGTTAAATCATTCGTTTATTAATTTATTTAATGAATTTGTCTTTCCACCACTTAGCCACACTAGGCATACTCCACGAGTTTACATTAGCTCATTATCGCTTCCATCACACTTTATATTCTTTCAATATAATATTTGTGTGACTCAAACATTTAAATGCTAAGCTTTATACTTACAAAATAATTAAGATTTACTCTATTAATTATTTAAATAATAATATCTACGATAAAATAATAACTCAAGTTATTTAATTAAAATAACTTAGTTTTCTTTCTTTAATTAACTCTCTTGAAAATACATTAGAAATTATGTATTTTGTCATAACATAAAATATTAGGTTTTCTCCAAATAAAGACATTCATTATTAGAAAATAATTTACTTATTGTCTCAAGATATTATTCTTAATATAATATATATTAAAAATAATTACATGTATGACACATGTACATAGATAATAAGTTTATTTTTTAATATAATAAATTATTTCTATCAATTTATTTACATATAGCAAATATGTTTTAATATATTTATCATATTAATTAATCATACCTATTACCTTATACAAAAACATATAAGGTAATATTATTATTCAAAAATAACATTTCCTCCTTTTATTAAAATAATTCAATATTAGAAATTATTTTAATATCCTTTATCAGAAATATATAATAACTATTTCTCTTTTCTTTCTATAAATTGCCCCAACACAACTTTTTTAATATATACATTTAATTATATCTCAATATTAGTTAATTCTCTAATCAATATTCATTTAAAGATATATTGATTACCATCTCTCTTTAATAACATATATATATTTATTAACATTATTCGCACATTAGACTTTCTCACATATTATCATTCTACGTAATATATATAAAGTACTAACTATAATTATATTTTCAACACCTATATTAATTCACCCCTTTACTCAAGTGAATTAATCCCCCTTTACTAAATCACCATAGTTGATTTAGGTTTTAATATTATATTATTCCATAATATAACTTTCAACTTAAATTAACCAATATTTATTCTTATTAGTTAATTCCCTTAACTAACTCATGCTTCACTCTCCAAATCCATCCATGGATAGCTTAAGTACTAACAATAACCCATAATACATCATACTAGTCACTACTACATATATTATTCAAGAAAAATGTGATTATTCATTAAACATATTTAATGTCATCAACTTACTATGATAAAATAATTCTATAAATTATTTAATATCGATAGATAATTTTATCCACCTCCTTTATCTCAACTAAATTGTCTCTACTATAAATAACAAATATATATTAATAATATATTTATTAATTACAAAAATCACATATTACATAGTTCATATTACCCTATATAACATAATACATCCTACCATATAAAACACATATACATATATATATATTCGAACCCAATACATGCCTTAAGCATTTTATTTATTAAATTCTCATTTTAATAACTTCTTGAAAATTTGGGTTCTTACATCCTCTCCCCCTTATAAGGATTCCGTCCTCGAAATCATCGAAACTTCCTCTACTCGGTGCCATTCCGAATATTACATATTCTCTTGAATAATTTTATTCATTCTCTTTTCGGAAGTTTTTATTATTATAACCTTCTCAATCGCAATCTACCATTTTCTCCTTTCTAAGGAACATTCTACGTACTACATTCATCCTTCAGAAGAATAAGAATCTTCCATGATTTTTCAATAATCGGAAAGTAGTATGAATAACTCAGATTTCAGATTATGCTGAGGGGTCACACAAGACCGTGAACTCTTCCACATTTACAGATGTCTCAACACTAGTCTCCACACTGTAAACTAGTGTGTTTATCAATCACAAGGACTGAAAACACCTTCCACACGTACACTAGGTGGCTACCCTATTATACTACTACGTTGGGCCGTAACGTAGCGTTTTGTAATGACTATATGAGTCATGTTCGTGACCACTGTCTCCGAAAATAGGTTTCCGTTATAGGGTTGTTCAACTCAGCTTCTCAACTTTTACATCCGTACCAGAGCAATCTGGTTTGGCACAAATACACAAGAATGCTTGAATTCTATAATCACTTTTCAACAGTCGCCTAGCCGAATCAATTAGCTTAGACTGTTATCAACAATTCAGACATCAATCAAAATAATTTAGTCAACTTCTCATAATTCGAAAGAAAACCAAAAATCATTTTATGACGTCAAAATGCTGCACCCACTTAATAATACGTTGAAGATTCTGTCATTTTGTGACTTTGCCATACTACATCATACCATAGTGGGCTGACGATCTTACGATCACTTCCGACACTAGGTTCGATTGCATTGATGACTCCATCATTTTCCATCCTACACCATATCAAATGATGCACATGATCAAAATACATTTTGAAAGATTTTCAAATTATTTTTGTCTTAGCCGAAACAAATAGCGTAGATATACGAATAACGGTGTTGTTTTTTTTTAAAATCCATTGGTTCAGTCACTTAACCCAATATTTTTCTCAAGAAAACAGAAGTGCAAACACTAGTATGAAATCAATATATTTTGAAAATCTAGCATATCTAGAAGATTCAGAAAAATCCAAATTTCTCCATCACTTCAATCTATTAATACAAATAATACTTACTATTCCAAAACTCTTAATTCTTGATATATAATATATCTATTACCAGTACAGTTCACCAACTTACCACACCAAGGAAGTTCAGGAACTTACCACAATCATATGGGTTTAGGAACTTATCCTAGTCAGACCAAAGTCGTCCATTCGCTGAGGGGTCCCACCATACGATTATGAGTAACGAACTTGTCATAGGCATGAGTCTTAAGAACTCGCACCTAATCTTAATATTATCTAATTTAATCTTAGAAATCTCTATCTATCAAAATAAATATGAGAAAAGAATCACCTTTTTTTCCATATGTATAATGATAGCGTGACATTAACATTCCAACGATTATCAATGTGACGCACTCAGCGCAAGCACAAACCTCTGCCCATACAAAAGTTTGTACAACTAAGCCATCACATGAGTCCTCAATGGAAATCCAACACTTAACTCTATCTTACTCTTAGCTTGCTCGTTACGAACTTTCTATGTTTCATCACATATAACTCCTCATGAGTTCATCTCGTACTTTTTATAGTACATTCTCTCATAGCACCAAGCTATACACACTTAGTCGTTATAGACTATCTATCATTTTATACATCAATCTGATCACGTCGTGATCATCAGTTTACCTTAGGGTTCTTTCCCTATTATCAACCAAACTCCATTCGAGTTCATTCTTATTATCTTTGTCATATTCATCTTCTAGACATCGTCTTAACATTTTTATTATCGGAGTTAGGTAACTCCTTATTCTCATTCTCTAGATACTTCAAGATTCGCCTTTGAATCTTCACGTATATATTTTAATCTTAATCTTTCTTTCTCTCAGGTTATAGTCTAAGGTACACTTACCTAAGGTTTATAACCTACAGTTCTGATACCAACCTGTGACGCCCCCAAATCTGGGTTCCTCTCTTTCCTCGGATCCGGTGCAGTTACGATACTACTATCGTCGAACTATTACATCTTTTATTTATAACTTAAAGAATAAAACTTGCTTTATTACAATTTAGAATATAAATTATTTTCATTATCAGTATCTCGTATAATGACTCCAAACTTTTACAAGTTACAATCTTGGTCATTTATCATTCCTGTCTTATATCATGTTCGATATTATAAAAAATACGGAATATCTTATACTTTTTCAATCTCTTATTGATTCCACAATCTTAAATCAATTACAAATCCTTGAATCACCATATATGATTCACTATATCAGAATTATTATATAAACGTTTACATCTCAATTCGAGATACTCTATGTATTAACTAATATATCTTTATGATACGACAAGCACTAAACATTGTAAACAACTATGAAGTACAACTCCTAGAACCTAAACATGGTTCGAGAGCATATGTCTAACTAAACAAAAATCTTTGAACTCTATCACGTAGCACGTTACTCTTATCGTGAGTCCTTAACCTGCAAAAGTGATTATTTGCAAGAGTAAGCTCGACAGCTCAGCAATTCTAACAGTTTTCATGCATCACATAGCATATAACATCATACTCAGTTCATGCATTTATAATCAACTTATATTTACTAAGCATGTTACTTCTCACATAACAAGTATATCATCAAAGATCAACTTTCAATCTTACACATATCTCATATACAGTTTATATATAAGTTCACATCATCACAGCATAATATAATTCAACTAACAGTTATTGAATTCATATATCAAATAGGAACTGAAAGACTTGCCTGATTCGTAGTTTAACAACTACGACCTAACTGCGTAAAGATATCTGTACTTCGTGTATTCCTACACAATCATACAATTATGGATTCATACATATCAGTTATACGTATCCATGCGTTCTTAATATAATAACAATTGATTACATTGTTGCCTAACTTGGTTCTTAGAACCTTCGTTTTACATATATAAGCCACTTATACATGCTCAAATGATCAGAATGTGGACATCCTATATATATGTCCAAAAACTCTAAGTTTATCTTTTGAAATCAATGTAGTCTTTAATCATGTATGTTAGTATGTGCTCAACACTTTAAACACGCATTTCATGTCAATATAGACCACATGATCATGTTCATAAAATTGGAATATATACATGTTATATATACGTCCAAGTTCAAATCCAAAACTATAAGTTTTATTTTAAAATCATACGTTTTCCTTCCATAGTACATACTAACATGGCCATGAATGTACATGTAGTATCAAGAACACATACTATAAGTTAATACCAACTTTCATGCATGTCTAAGTCATTTACACAAGTTACAAATATCAGAACACACATATTACGTATGTGTCACAGTTTACTTTAAATTTCTAAGTTCATTTTTGTAAACTTTAAATCCTTTCATCAATAGAGTGTACTATCGTAGTTATACATGCTCATGTCACTTTATCGTACACATACATGTATATTAATCATGTCCTCATGCTTGCTCTAAGTGGTATTACATGATAACATTTAGCAGGCTGAAGCAGGAAACAAATTTCAACAGTAGGGCCTGGCGTAGCTGCGCCACTGGCCAGTACAATACTGGCGCAACTGCGCAGGTGGCCGGCCAAAGATGCTGACTGCCCTGCTTCGACAGCAACTCAAGCCCAACTCAAAAATTTCTTCACGAAATTAATTACAATCATGCCACATTGTAGTTTAAACATACTAATAACTCAGATAATAGTTAACAAACATAATCCAATCAACTTATCACAACATTTAAGCTTAATCCAAGAATTAGAGTTTTGACAGAAAACAAAATGAAAAACAAGAGGTATATTACCTCTGCAATGTAGGTCTTGCTACAAATTTGAAGTCTCTGAATTCTTAGAATGCTATCACTAAGGTATGTGATGCTCTCAATCCAACACTTAAACAAAATCTCAGCAATGAAATTAGAAGGTGGGAGCTCAATTTATAGAACTTTCATTGCACAGACCATGAAATCCTCCATTGAATCAAACTAATAGATTGAAGGTTTGTATGTTGGTTAAGGTGGAGTGGTTGAATGGTTGGTAGAACACATCATGATCCCCACTCCCCATTGATCATTGCTAACTAGATTGCTGATTTTGAGATTATAGGGAGTAGAATAGCCTTGAGTATTTCATGTGTGAGGGAGAATGAGGGGTGACCCTTATTATGGGACAACAATTACAAGCTCAGCTATTGGTCAATAAGCTACATGCTACACTTGTGTTATAATACACACACTATATGCTTTAGTTGTATTCATATAATACATGTTTAGGATATAATTTTAATATCATCATGTATTTCATATAAATAATATTTCAATGTAGTAAATATAATTTGCACACATATAATCCATGTACATTTCATCCTACCGGGTATAATTCTTTCGGGTATCATCACATTGTATTATCCCAACTCTATCATTCCAATTATTGAAATCCTTATCAATTAACAATTATTTACTTATTATAATATTCATGAGGTATTTATTTAATGTTCCCTCCCACACATTGTCACATATACATTATTTATGTAACTTATACAATTTGGTCAACCATAATATATAGTTCTTATATATTATATAGTCACATTAAGATGTCACACTATACTTGCACAAAGCAATTAACTCCCATATTAATTAATTCTGTTAAATCATTCGTTCATTAATTTATTTAATGAATTTCTCTTTCCACCACTTAGCCACACTAGGCATACTCCTCGAGTTTACATTAGCTCATTATCGCTTCCATCACACTTTATATTCTTTCAATATAATATTTGTGTGACTCAAGCATTTAAATGCTAAGCTTTATGCTTACAAAATAATTAAGATTTACTCTATTAATTATTTAAATAATAATATCTACGATAAAATAATAACTTAAGTTATTTAATTAAAATAACTTAGTTTTTTTTCATTAATTAACTCTCTTGAAAATACATTAAAAATTATGTATTTTGCCATAACATAAAATATTAGGTTTTCTCCAAATAAAGACATTCATTATTAGAAAATAATTTACTTATTGTCTCAAGATATTATTCTTAATATAATATATATTAAAAATAATTACATGTACGGCACATGTACATAGATAATAAATTTATTTTCTATTATAATAAATTGTTTCTATCAATTTATTTACATATAGCAAATATGTTTTAATATTTATCATATTAATTAATCATACCTATTACCTCGTACAAAAACATATAAGGTAATATTATTATTCAAAAATAACATTTCCTCCTTTTATTAAAATAATTCAATATTAGAAATTATTTTAATTTCCTTTATCAGAAATATATAATAACTATTTCTCTTTCCTTTCTATAAATGGACTCAACACAACTTCTTTAATCTATACATTTAATTATATCTCAATATTAGTTAATTCTCTAATCAATATTCATTTAAAGATATATTGATTACCATATCTCTTTAATAACATATATATATTTATTAACGTTATTCGCACATTAGACTTTCTCACATATTACCATTCTAAATAATATATATAAAGTACTAACTATAATTACATTTTCAACACCTATATTAATTCACCCCTTTACTCAAGTGAATTAATCTCCCTTTACTAAATCACTATAGTTGATTTAGATTTTAATATTATATTATTCCATAATATAACTTTCAACTTAAATTAACTAATATTTATTCTTATTAGTTAATTCCCTTAACTAACTCATGCTTCACTCTCCAAATCCATCCATGGATAGCTTAAGTACTAACAATAACTCATAATACATCATACTAGTCACTAGTACATATATTATTCAAGAAAAATATGATTATTCATTAAACATATTTAATGTCACCAACTTACTATGATAAAATAATTCTATACATTATTTAATAGCGATAGATAATTTTATCCACCTCCTTTATCTCAACTAAATTGTCTCTACTATAAATAACAAATATATATTAATAATATATTTATTAATCACAAAAATCACATATTACATAGTTCATATTACCCTATGTAACATAATACATCCTACCATATAACACACACACACACACACAAACATATATATATATATATATATATATATATATATTCGAACCCAATACATGCCTTAAGCATTTTATTTATTAAATTCTCATTTTAATAACTTCTTAAAAATTCGGGTTCTTACACGCTCCATTGCGTTATTATTCTGATTAATTTGAGTGACACTGCAGGCTTGGAATTGTTGTAGTGAGATACGCAATTCTTAAATTTGTTTGGCCATTAGCTCATTTTGAGATTGATGATTCTTCTGCATCATCTCCATAGCCTCCTTATGTTTGTGACAGCAAAGTGAATGGCATCCCTTTTACTGAGACTGTCAGTCATTTCCCGTACAATCTCCTTGAGCTTCCTGGATAGCTCAGTTGCCAAATTTCTTGGTAGAGTCTTGACAGAGTCGATAATATTATCGAATCTCATGTGAAGTGCTAGGGATTGTGCTTCAAGAATCTCTCCAGACTCTGTACCTATCTGGTTTAAAGCTTCAGTCAGCTCCTCCTTCATTGGCATTAGAGACAGTTGATCGAGAATTTGTCGTGTCTCAGGAGGAGGAGGGACCGTAGTGTGCTCATCTCTCCTTGACATGTTTGAGAGAGCAAGTGCCATGTCAAAATATTCATTGTTAGAGGATGAGGGAATGTCTGCTTGGGTTAGAGGGTCATGTGTTTGTGTTTGCTGTATAGGCGTACTATTTGGCTCAGGTGTCTGTGTTTCTATTTCGTTGAGCTGTTCTGGAGACTCTACGATTTCCACATCAGATTGATCAGTAGGTCCGAATCGTAGTGTATCGTCTAGAGTTGGTGTCTTAATGGTTGAGCATGCAAGCATTTCTTCGGCTAATCTTGTAATATGCTCAATCACCATTGGATCATTATCAGTTGGCTCTACGAGAACAAGTTTATTGTTTGGTTCATCAGTCATAGAGTTTTGGGACTCTGTGACTGGAAAATGATTAAGTGGATGCAGAACCACTTCCAACCATTTGGGCAGTTCGTAGAATTGATTAAAATGGGATGATGGAGAGTGGTTGTTAATGAAAGATAGGGGACTGATGTATACCTTTGGTCCAGCTTCAGAAATTGACTCATTTGTGATCAGCTTCTGAGCAAACCTCCTTTCCCTTGGGAATCCATAAGAAAACACTGAAATTGCTGGATATGCCTTGAATGTCCAAAATTTGTGATCCCAGTAGTTGAGAATCATAGCTTTATGATATGGCATCATGGGCAAGTAATTGAACAGCTGATTGTAGTTTGCTGTTCTTTCACCATCTTGTCCCACATATAGAATCTCAAGATCATCATCCTCTTCTTCATTACTCTCTGCATCATGAATTTCCACCACGTCATTCATCACATCATCATCAGCAATATTCACCATTTCTACAGCAGTAGACTCTACGAATTCTTCATGGACTGGGGGACTTCAAGATTTTCTTTTGGTAGCTCCCCCTCAGCTTCTGCATTCTCTAGAACTTGTGCTCTTAAAAGCTCCCCCTCAATTGTAGCACTTTCTAGAATAGTAGCTTCTAGAGTTTCTTCTTCAGCATTGGCTGAGTTTATTTCAGGTATTTCTGGCCATTTTTCTATGGACTGTGTCTCATCTGGCACAATCCTTTCAGAGTCAGCCATTTCTTCTTCTTGAGCTTCATCAACACGAGCACCATTTTCAGGCATCTCCATATCAGCTTGATTTATAGCTTGATCAGATGCAACAGTGTAGTCTTCATCTCTGATGTAGGCTATCACATCTTCAATGATTCTGGTATCTTGTGGAGTTGGACCAGATGCATAAGGCTCAGTGGTTTGTTCAGCCTTTTCAGCAGCCCTTAGAGTTTGTTCAGGCTGAGAGGCTGTTGCAGCATCTCCTACTGTAGTGGCAGCCAGTCTGGATTCTACGATTGGTGATGACTCCATAATCGTAATGAGTGAAGACTTTCTTATTCTGTGGCTGTATTTCTTCTTCTGCTGAGGCTCAGAGCTCCCTTCAACCCTGTCCTCACTTGTCTCCCTTTTCTTTTTCTTCTTCTCTTCTTTTAGAACCTCCTCTAGTGATTTAGGAGTAATGACTCTATCAGTGGTAAGGCTTCTGAACTCCATATCAACAACAGAACCCACTTGGGGTGCATTAGTGGTTGAGCCTTGGGGCTCCTCAGTAATTTGCACACCTTTATTCACTTTCTTTTTCCCTTTGTTCTTTCAGGTCAGGGCCACAACTTTTTATTGGTTGACTTCTTCTTCTTCCTCCTTGGTTTCCCTCACAACAGATGAAGTTGCAAACATCATCTTTACATTTTCTGCTGGGTTTCTCTTCCTGTTCTGGAACAGTTGCTGGGTCATTTTTCTGTTGGGAATGATGGAAATACCTTCTTTGTCCTCAATTTTATCACCCAGAGCAGACTGTACAATGTTGATGATAAACCTTCCATAGGGAATCTTCACAGAGCTCTTTGTCATCTTAGGACTTTGCATCCATTTCCCGAACTAATCTATCAGCAAAGCTCCATAGTTGAGTTGGATTCTGAAGCGGATGGATGTCATGAGCTTCAGTTGCTTCTCGTTGATAGAGTCATGACCAGAGCCTTTGCAACATATGCATTTACCAACAATGTCAACTAGGAACTCATATTCTTGGGGAAACTCTTTCTTCTTGTAGCCACTCTTCCCTTCAGTTTTTGTGTAGCGCATATTCTTCAGACCTTCATGGAAATCAATAACCTCCATGTCTAGAAGACCTTTAAATTTGAAACCTAGGGCTAGGTTTATGCTTTTGTCGTTGAGTCGTATTTACACGCCCTTGACTTTGGTGAGGATGAAGTCTCCATCAACGACTCCATTTTGATAGAACTCTTTCACTAGCTTTGGATAGATCAGTGTGCTGGTGCTTAGAGCTTCTTCGAGTCCAGCTTTCTTCAGTAGTAATATAATCTTGTGAAACTCAGTTCTAGCCTTCTCGAACCCGTCAGAGCATAGTTGGTAGCCAGAAATAATATTGGAAGCAGCCATTGATGTTGATTGAGTATCTTGAGACGAACAATTTGCTTAGCTTTCTGAACTCAAAAAGTAAACTGACAAATGACAGTTTAAAATTGATTTATAACTTCCCTCCATATGTTTTGCATCGTGGGACATGTGTCAAGTTCTGCAGGACTCTATGATTTTAAGTCTTATGGAAAGTTCCATTTTGCCCTTAGCTCCCCCTGAGCTAGTGAGTTCTTGTGAGAGGACTACGATTGCCTAGAATCACTCTACGATTGTTGAGTTAGATCCTTTGCTTGCTCCTTGACCGTTGACTCTACGATTTTTTGTGAAGCATTCTGAAATGACATCCCTTCTTGCTTAAGGTTGCTCAGGAAGGGCCAACCTCTTAGTTTGATACTAAGGATCAGGTTTGTCCTTGAGATACTTATCATAAGGGTTGCTTAGCTTGATAATGCTGCTATCACAGTGAGCTTTTCTGCCTTATTTTGGATCACTCCACGATCGTGGTTTCTCTTAGTCATCTCTAAGATTTTTTTTACTTAGCCTTTATATCTGCATGGCTAGCACTTTCTAGAGCATAAAATTTATGGTTGCAAATTTAACATACCTAACTCACTTATTACTTTATTAAACCTGGATTCATCTAAGGGTTTTGTAAACACATCAGCAAGTTGATTTTCAGTAGGGATGTATTGCAAAGATATTGTTCCATTTTGAACATGATTCATAATGAAATGATATCTTATCTCTATATGCTTGGTCCTAGAATGCATGACAGGATTATTTGTTGTTTCTATGGTATTTGTGTTATCATAGTGTATAGGTATAGATTTGAAATCAAACCGATAATCTGCTAGCTGGTTCTTCATCCATAAGATTTGAGCACAGCAGCTGCCTGCAGCAATGTATTCAGCTTCTGCTGTTGAAGTTGATACTGAGTTTTGCTTCTTGCTGAACCAGGACACTAGTCTATTTCCTAGAAGTTGACAAGTGCCACTGGTACTTTTTCTATCTATTTTGCATTTGCAAAGTCATCGTCTGAATATCCTGTCAGCTCAAATAAGGACTCCTTATGATACCATAGACCCAAGTAGGGTGTACCCTTAAGATACCAAAAAATCCTTTTTACAGCAGTTAAGTGTGATTCCTTAGGATTAGCTTGAAATCTAGCACATACACACGTTGCAAACATTATATATGGTCTACTACCAATTAGGTAGAGAAGGGAGCCTATCATACCTCTGTATTGAGTAATGTCAATACTTTTACCTTTCTCATCTTTGTCGAGCTTAGTTGTTGAAGCAATTGGTGTTTTCATGGGAGAAGCTGATTCCATGCTATACTTCTTAAGTAAATCTTTTTTTTATGTACTTGTCTTGGTTAATGAAGATACCTTCATCAGATTCCTTCACTTGCAGTCCAAGGAAGAAGTTCAGCTCACCCATCATGCTCATCTCAAACTTGCTCTGCATAAGCTTGGCTAATCTCTTGCACAAATTTTCATCAGTAGAACCAAAGATAATATCATCTACATATATTTGTACTAGTAAAACTTTATCTTTGTGTTTCCTAAGAAATAATGTAGTGTCTACTCTACCTCTAGTGAATCCTTTTTTAATAAGAAAGTTAGTTAATGTTTCATACCATGCTCTAGGTGCTTGTTTAAGTCCATATAAGGCTTTGTCTAATCTATATACATAGTTAGAGAGGGTTAGATTGACAAAACCAGGGGGTTGTTCCACATATACTTTTTCTTGAAGTTCACCATTTAGGAATGTACTCTTGACATCCATCTAGAATACTTTGAACTTCATGTGGGCAGCAAATGCAAGGAATATTCTAATTGCTTCAAGTCTGGCAACTGGTGCAAAGGTCTCATCATAGTCAATGCTTTCTTCTTGAGAATAACCTTTGGCCACTAGTCTTGCTTTGTTCCTTGTGATCACCCCATCTTCATCCATCTTTTTTCTGAAGACCCATTTGGTGCCAATGACTGGGTGATTCTTTGGACTTGGAGCTAATCTCCAGACTTTGCTTCTTTCGAATTGATTCAGCTCCTCTTACATGGCTTCAATCCAGCTTGCATCTTGCATTGCATCTTCAATCTTCTTGGGCTCTATTTGAGATATAAAACTCAAATAGAAACACCCATTCTGTGTTACAGATCTTGTTCTGATTCTGGCAGTTAGATCACCAATAATCAGACCTTGAGTGTGATCTCTTGCCCACCTGTTCCCAGTTGGGAAATCTGTTCTGGTGCCTTCTTGTTTGAACTCTTCAAGATTGACTTCTGGTTCTTGTTGGTCGGAATCGTCGTCTGGTTCAGCTCTCTCTACGATTTCTTCTTCGGACACTGCGATTCTTTCTTCAGGAACTATGGTCGTAGTGTTGGGCTCGACCACTTCATTTATAGTGTAAGTATCGTCAATCGTAGTGTCTTGTGGTGCAGACTTGTCAGAGTCTGTTTCATCAAAGATGATGTGGATCGAGACTTCAACACTTAGTGTCTTCTTGTTAAACACTCTATAAGCTTTGCTGTCTGTGGCATATCCAAGGAAGATTCCTTCATCTGACTTGGGTTTGAACTTAGTCAGATATTGCTTTCCATTGTTGAGAATGTAGCATGAACAGACGAACACATGGAAGTAACTGACATTTGGCTTTCCTCCTTTCCACAGCTCTTAGGGAGTCTTCTTTAACGTAGAGTGTACAAGAGATTTATTTTGTGTGTAGCATGCAGTGTTGATGGCTTTTGCCCAGAAGTATTCAGGAAGATGAGTTGCTGCTAGTAGAGTTCTTCCAGCTCTTATAAGTGTTCTGTCCTTCCTTTCAGCTACTCCATTTTGCTGAGGAGTTTGTGGTGCTAAGAAGTTATGGCTGATCCATTGTCTGCACAGAACTGATCCATTTCTGAGAAGTCGAACTCTCTTCCATGATCACTCCTTATAGCATTGATAGTCTCTCCTTTTTCATTCATCACCAGCGTGAACATCTTGACCAGTTGTGAGCTTGTCTCATCTTTGGAGTTAAGAAAGAACACTCATGTATATCTGGTGTATTCATCCACTACAACTAGTGAGTATCTCTTTCCTCCTAGGCTCACAGTTGGAATTGGACCGAAGAGATCCATATGAAGTAACTGTAGGGGCCTGTCAATTGAGTTGACTGCTTTTCCTTTGAATGAGCTCCTTGTTTGCTTTCCAAGCTAGCATGCATTACATGGTCTTTCTTTGATGAAGCTGAACTTAGGTAAACCTGCTACCAGATCTTTGGAAGCCAGATTAGACATAATCTTGAAGTTGAGATGAGATAACCTTCTATGCCAAAGCCAGCTTATTTCTTCAGATGCTTTTGCAAGAAAGCATACTGTCTCATCAGAACTGAGCTGAGCAAGGTTGACAGTGTATACATTTCCTTTTCTTGTTCCTGTTAGCTTGATAAAGGATTACTCCAAATCTCTGACTTGACACTGATTGTTGAGAAAGGTGACTTGATGGCCTTTATCGCAGAGTTAGCTGATGCTAAGAAGATTGTGCTTTAGTCCATCAACATAAGCCACTTTGCTGAAGGACACCACACCATTCCCAGCTGATCCATTGTCTCTTATCTTGCCAGAGCTGTTATCTCCAAAGATAACCATTGGTCCCTCCTTCTCAATGTAGTTTGACAGGAGGGCTTTGTTCCCGGTCATATGCCTTGAGCAACCACTATCCAGATACCATGTTGTAATCGTGGTGCTCATTTCCTGTAACTAGTTTCAGCATTCATGTTGGTACCCAAACTTGCATGGGTCCTACAGTGTTAGTACCCTTGGGGACCCAAATCTGTTTGACTTTGGGCCTTCCATGCACAGTTGATGAGTAGGTTGAAGACCTATGAATTGATATCATATTAGCTTGTTTATTGTGAGTTTTTGGGTATTGCCCATATTAATTTGTAGTGTTTTGTTTTTATTGCAGATATAGAGGTTGGAATGGATTTAAAGCTGAAAAGATCAAAGTTTGGACAAATCTTGTAGAGGAGCGCGGACCGCACTGTGGCTAGTACATGTGAAGCGCTGACCGCGCTGCTGGAAGATGGAGTTTCTGGAGGTGATGCGATGACCGCGCTGACCGCGCTGAGGAAGCCTGAGGAGAAGCGCTGACTACGCAGGTACGGGATAAAGCTACTGGAGGTGATGCGCTGACCGCGCAGTTAACAAAGGGAATGGAGCGCGGGCCGCGCAGTTCTGACGCCTGACATGATTTTTAGGTTTTTAAATTATAAGTTGAATTAGAATAGGATTGTGATTTACCTTAATTGACTGAGGGTTTGTCTAGGCTTTAAATAGGAGTTGTTTTCCTATGTGTTGATCATCTTGGATCTTATTATTCTCATCTTATTTCTTAGAGGCTATTCAAGGCATGTCAGGCTAATTCTTTTATTCAATTCTGATGGGATGTTGAGCCTGATTAATAATTACTAGTTTGATTAAGTTTATTTAGTATTTATTCATTCATTGAGATTTATTCAGATTATCTATGTGAAGTTTCATATATGTTATCCAATTGATTAGTTTGGTTTTTGCAGGATTAAATTAATAAATTGATTTCATCTGCTAGATTAGGGCAGATTTTAAGCAAATGAAGTGTGTCTAATCTAAGTAGCAATTGATAATATTTTATTGTGGACAAGCTTTGAAATATTTCAGAAGCTAAGTTAAATAATTCTTGATTGTGTAATTATTACTTGGAATAATCTAATTTTCATTCTTCATGCTTCTATCATATTAAATCTAAACTGATAGTTCTAGGTTGTATGTTAGTTAGAATCTCTTGTTGGCGATCGTCGTATTAGATCTACACTTAAGGAGAATTTCGGGTAATTTGCGATTACAATTATCTAGGGTTATTAATCTCATTGGAAGGGTAAATAGTATAATAACTTAATTAATTCATAATTGTGAAAAGGGAATACTGAACTGAAGAATTGAACTCTTTTACTTATTGATATTTTCTTAAATTCACTCTTGTTACCTAAATTATTTTCAAACAAAAGCCCCCAACTCATTGAATTCATTAGATAATTAAAATATAAATCACTCTCTGTGGGATCGATCCTTGGTTATTGCTATACTAGTTCATAAGATTAGTAGAACCTGAGTAAGGTAAATTTAGTAGTGTGAAGGACAACTACTAAATTTTGGCGCCGTTGATGGGGAGTGTTATTTATTTTTAGTTATTCAATTGTTTTCATTTTTTTATATTTTATTTTATGCCTCGATCCTCTCACTCTTTTGACTTGCAATTTGATCCTAAAAATAGAGAGAACCGCACGAAGGCTAAAGAAAGAATCTTGGGAAACCCAAGGTTCACTTGTAGATTCTGACTCAATCACCAGGCCTGAACATTGCAATCTCACTTCTTACAGATCAATCATCATCATCAAGCGAATCAGACGAGAAGATGGCGGTGCCAAATAATAGGACTTTAAAGGAGTTGTCAACTCCTAATCTTACCCAACAACCTCTTTGTAATGAATATCATGCTTTAAATGGTTCGTTTGAACTCAAATCTGGACTAATTCACCTTCTGCCTACTTTTCGTGGTCTTACAGGTGACGATCCGTACAAACATTTTGCAGGAATTCCATGTTGTGTGCTCCACCATGAAGCCACACAATGTCACGGAAAATCAGATAAAGTTGCGAGCTTTTCCATTCTCACTAGGGGATTTAGAAAAAGTTTGGTTATATTATCTACCCCCGGGAGCAGTACGATCATGGGACGACATGAAGAGGCTATTTTTGGAAAAATATTTTTCATCATCACGAGTAGCCAACATCAGAAAAGAAATTTGTGGAGTCCGACAATTTAGTGGTGAAACACTGCATGAGTACTGGGAGAGGTTCAAGAAGTTGTGCTCCAGCTATTGTGACACCCCCAAATCCAGTATCTTAATTTCCATAGGATTTGGTGTTCACTGTTCCAATATCATACAACTATCTACCCATAAATAATGAAATTCATTTATTAGATAAATAAATCATCATCTTACATCATCTGAAATAAAAATACATCATAAATCCCAGGTTAAACTTAACCTTAAATCTCTGTTGCGGAAACGTAAATAAATAAGTCTAAGTCATCACACATAAATCTTGAACTTTAACATTCTTAACATCAACACAAGTCCTCAACACTTGTTAGCTTTTCCTTTGCCCTTGCTACTATAAGGTACATCACTTCGCTCATTATTAGCTGCAATGTTATTATGCAAGAGTGAGCACGAATGCCCGCAAGTTTAAAAATATGACAGAATAATAACATGCGAGTGAAAGAATTCTAAATAACAGAAAGCTCAACATTTGAATCAAGAATATTAATCAAGAGTCAAATTACTTCTCAACTTTTGAATCAAGAATATTAATCGAGCGTCAAATTACTTCTGAGGGTCATTAAGACCTTGAACCGAGTCTTAGGTTGTCAAGTATATTAACCTTTTCAACCTTTAACAGTCATAAGACTATAGACTTTACTTCTCGTATTTAGGGAGATCAGCCCTTCGTACTGATACTGTGCACATTATCTTAACGCTTAAAGCATCTTCATTAATCCCCTATATTAGGGTTGTTCATCTCAGTTTGACATCAGAATCTGCACCAAATAAAGTTGGTTTGGATAACTCAATAAATGATATTCAAATTGAATAATAACTTCTCAAGGTATACAATCGAATAAGTATTATACACTTAAATGATACTTTTAAAAGAATCATGGCATCTCATGTAAAATTCTAAACTTGGATATTCAAGAGTAAGAATTTGCTCAACAATAGTAATTAAACATAGCAATTGCTTAATTTAAAGAGTTTAGTTTAGGAAACTTGCCCAACAATAATAATAAGTTAGGGATAGAAAACTTGCCTCATGCGCAAGCTACAATTATTACTCACTTCTTTAATTACTCTTACCTATCAATACATTCACAATATCAATTAATCACAAGTTCGATATGATTATTGATTTACAATAGTATTCTTCAAACTCATTATTAGGTTTTCAAATAATGGTTTACGTTGATTAATTAACTTGTTAATTAATCAAGTAACTTAAGTTATTAACTTGTATTAATAACTCATTATATACATAACATGTCACCATGTTAATTAGATTTAAAATATTGTCTTAATGTTTATAACACATTATTTAACCTTTACAAATAATAATTTAAGTCACGTAATTAATTTAGTAATTAATCGCATAACATAAATTATTAAACTCATGTCAATATTTTATTATATTTATACAACATGTGTTCATGTTCATTAGACTCAAAACACATTTCACAAATTTCCAACACTTAGCAATTTTTTTCAAAATTTTCGGACAGGCTCGGCCGCGCGCCGTTTAGCCTTGCACCTGACGCGGCCACGCGGCTGCGGAAACTCAGAATCTGAAGTTTCACGAACGAACACAGAATTTGGCCATTTTCTCCAATTTTACACCAATATAATGATTTTTAGTGTTACCCATGAAGTATAAAGGAACATTATATAACACTTCTAACACATTCTTAACATTTTAACACATAAAATTATACGAATTAAAATCATCAAATTCACTGTTCTTCATAACTTATAAAGTTTTTTATGAAAAATATATAATCTATCATTACGGATTCGTTACTACACCGAATCCGTTCATTTTAATTCCATTCTATTTGTTTAAACATAAACAATCATATTTATACATCAATTTTAATACAAACAAATGAATCAATCATGAATTTGACCAATATGGGTTATTTATCCATATTCAATACTCTATAATTTCATAAAACCCAATTATTAACAAAATTACTTGGTGTGATCAGTGTAAATCATGGATACATGATCCAATACATAATACTAACATATACGGTCACATAAATAATAACCTCACAGTTTAATTTCCCAAAAACAAGTACTGACCGAAAGATTTTACAATATCGTAGAAAACTCTATAACTTTTCGAAAAACCAATTAAGGCCAAATTATATAAAATTGATTACTTTAAAACATGTATATACATTAGAAAACATGTTATAATTGCATACCCATATAGATAAAGCCATATCATAACCCAATTAGAAAACCCAATTTTTCACAGACTTTAGAATACGTATATGGAAAACTTTAATTTTGAAAACATAAAGAAGAATTACCCTTTAGTTAGTATGAAGATAATCAATTGATAACAACACAATGATCTCTCAATTCTTCTTTTCTCAATTTCTCTCAATGCCTTCTTCTTTTCTCTCTGATTTCTCTCTCAAGTTTCTCTAACTTTTCTCTGATAATGACTTAGAATGACTTAGAACAACGATTATACGTATTATATAAGTATCCGTTGTATTAACAACGGATAAACTTCTCCTAAGGCCCTATTTGCCTTCCTCTTCTTTTCTTTCCCCATTTATGTTAATAAACTAATTTACTATATAGTTAATTGTCACCTTACTTATTGATTAATTAATTTTATTTAAATCAATTAAATAAAATAAAATAATTCACATTAAATCACATTGTCACATAATTAATATTTTTATTTATTAATTATGTGAATTTATTAATTCATTAATTAATTATTAAATTAACTAAAGTAACATATGCTTCTTTAATTAATTTAATTAATCAAATAAACTCAATTAAATATATTCTTTGAACTATTAAATTACTACATATTAATTTAATTAACGTCACACATATAATTAAATTAATCTACCACAAATTCATGAATTAATTATTTAACTCAATAATTAAATCATTAAAAATATTTATTTATCTCCATAAATATTCAAATAACTTTACAAAATTCTCGTTCGTCACAGCTGTCCCCCACACCAGATCGACAATCAACACCTCATCATCTACTTTTACGAGGGACTTATACCGATGGATAGGAATATGATCGATGTTGCGAGTGGAGGAGCATTAGTGGACAAAACACCAGAGGCTGCAAATAACTTGATTGCAAATATGGCCGCTAATACACAATAGTATGGGACACAGAATGATCATCCAGCACAAAGGGTAAGTGAGGTAAGCACAACGAGTGTTGAACAGCAGATTTCTGACTTAACTGCTTTGGTGAAACAGATAGCTACAGGTAATGCCCCAGTTGCACAAGTTTGCCAACTTTGTTTGATGGCGGGACACCCTACCGATGCATGCCCGACATTACAGGAAGAGAACACCGAACAACAAGCAAATGTAGTGGGAAATTACCGGGCTAAGAAGCAAAGAAAGTATGACCCTTTCTCCAACACATATAATCCTGGATGGAAGGATCATCTGATCTTCAGTTATGGTGGTGCTAGGCCACAGGCACAAGGATTCTACCGGGTTAAAACATAGTTCCAGCCGAATCAGCCACAGTACCAACCCAGACAAGTAGCACCGGCCAATCCTGGAATGTCTCTCGAAGATATGTTAAAAACATTCATGAACCAAACACAACAATACATTAATCAAACTACACAGTTCTAATAAGAAACAAAGTCTTCCATCCATAGCTTGGAAAGTCAGGTGAGCCAATTAGCCACCACGGTGAGTCAATTGGATGCTCAAGGTTCGGGAAAGCTTCCATCACAGACAGTTGTGAACCCAAAAGAGAATGTCAGTGCTATTACATTGCGGAGTGGAAAATAGATGGATACACCAATAGCAACAGTTGAGTGTGAGAAAGAGCAAGAGAAGGAGGAATCGGTAGAAACAAAGGCACACCCTAACCTTCCTTGTCAATTAAATGATATTCCACTTCATTTTCCTCATAGAAATTCTAGAAAAGCAAAGACAGATGAAAAAGAAATGGAAATTCTAGAAACCTTTAGGAAAGTAGAAGTGAATATCCCACTACTGGAAGCAATTAAACAAGTGCCACGGTACGCTAAATTTTTGAAGGAATTATACACAAATAAATAAAAATTAGAAATTGATGAGAAAATTATGGTTGGGGAAAATGTGTCAGCAGTATAGCAAAGAAAAATGCCACCTAAATGTAAAGATCCAGGCATGTTTTCAATTCCATGCACAATAGGAAACACTAGGTTTAATAAGGCCATGCTAGACTTGGGGGCTTCAATAAATGTTATGCCATTATCTGTGTATAAGTCTCTGAATCTTGGTCCTTTAAAAACTACTGGTGTTATTATTCAATTGGCTGATCGTACTAACACCTACCCCCGAGGGGTAGTTGAAGATGTCTTGGTGCAGGTCAACGAACTAATCTTTCCTGCAGATTTTTACATTATGGATATGGAAGATGACACATCCCCAAACCTATCACATATCCTACTAGGAAGACCCTTCCTAAAGACAACAAGGACCATGATCGATGTTCACAACGGGACCTTAACAATAGAGTTCGATAGCGAAAAGATCCAATTCAATATCTACGATGCCATGAGGTACCCTAGTGATATTTGTCTAGTTTTTGCAATTGACAGGTGTGATTCTCTTGTGCAGAAAACTTTTGAACAAATTCAAAGAGACAGCTTGGAGGTAGCTATTTCCAGTACTATGAACAGGGATGGAACATATGAACTTGAGCATAGTTAGGAATTGAAGGAAACAGTAGCTGCACTACATTCATTGCCTACACACACAGATAAGCATACAGTGCAATTAAGTCAATTACATGTAACACATCAAAAATTGTTACCATCTGTGGAGCAACCTCGAACGCTCGAATTAAAACAATTATCGGAACACTTGAAATATGCATATTTAGGGTCTAATGAAACTTTACCTGTGATAATTGCTAGTAATCTAACCAAAGTGCAGGAGGAAAAATTATTGAGAGTCCTTAGGGACCATATTACAGTATTTGGTTGGACAATAGCAGATATCAAGGGGATTAGTCCCGCAATGTGCATACCCCATATTTTGTTAAATGAAGGAGCTAAACCAACGAGAGATGCACAAAGACGACTAAAACCACCGATGATGGAGGTAGGTAATCAAATTACTTGATGCAGGTATCATCTACCCCATCTCAGATAGTCAATGGGTAAGTCCAGTGTCAGTAGTTCCAAAGAAATCAGGTATAAATGTTGTCAAAAATGACGATAATGAATTATTGCCCACCAAGATGCAAACAGGTTGGAGAGTGTGTATAGATTATAGAAGGTTGAATGCTGTAACTCGTAAAGGACCACTTTCCTTTACCTTTTATTGATCAAATGCTAGAACATTTAGCTGGGTGCTCTCATTATTGCTTCTTAGATGGATTTTTAGGTTATAACCAGATTGTGATCTCCCCAGAAGACCAGGAAAAGACCACATTCACATGTCCTTTCAGTACTTTTGCTTATCGGCGGATGTCTTTTGGACTATGCAATGCCCCAGGTACTTTTCAACGATGCATGATAAGAATTTTCTCTAATCTTTTGGAAAAATGTATCGAAGTCTTTATGGATGATTTCACAGTTCACGGTGATTCATTAGATGCATGTTTAGATAATTTAACACGTGTACTGGACAGATGTTTAGAAACAAACCCTGTGTTAAATTGGGAAAAATGCTACTTTATGGTAAACCAAGGAATAGTACTTGGACATGTTGTGTCAATCCATGGTTTAGAAGTGGACAAAGCTAAAATTGATATTATATCTGCATTACCTTACCCCGTCAGTGTACGGGAGATACGTGCTTTTCTTGGACATACAGGATTTTATCGCATGTTTATAAAGGACTTTGCCAATATAGCGTTACCTTTATACAAGCTGCCACAAAAAGATGAGGAATTTTAGTTTACCGATGAGTGCAAGGCAGCTTTTGATACCTTGAAGAGATCTTTGACATCAGCCCCTATCATTCAAGAGCCAAATTGGGATTTTCCTTTTGAAATAATGCGTGATGCAGGCAACTATGCTGTAGGCGCCGTCTTAGGCCAAAAGATTGACAAAACCACATACGTCATCTACTATGCTTCGAGAACTTTGAACGCGGCTCAGATAAACTATTCAACAACAAAAAAAGAACTTTTATCTGTTGTTTTTGCTTTAGATAAATTCAGATCATATTTGCTAGGTACTAAGGTGATAGTCTATTCTGACCATGCTGCTCTCAGGTACTTGCTAACCAAAAAGGAATCCAGACCACGAATCATAAGATGGATCTTGTTGTTGCAAGAATTCGATTTGGAGATCAAAGATAAAAAGGGTGCAGATAACTTGGTGGCAAATCACTTGAGCAGGATCATTAAAGAAGAAGAAGTCCTACCATTACATGACATATTTCCAGACGAGCATATACTATCTATTGGAATTACAACCCCTTGGTATGCTGACATAGTGAATTTTCTGGTAAGTGCTTTTGTTCCACATGAATATTCTAGATCTCAAAAAGATAAGCTTAGGAGTGATGCTAAATACTATGTCTGGGATGACCCATATCTGTGGAAATTTTGTGCTGATCAGATAGTTAGACGTTGCATACCTGATAGTGAATTTCAATCTATTCTAACTTTCTGTCATTCCTATGCTTGTGGGGGTCATTTTGGACCAAATAGAATTTCACGTAAAGTGCTAGAGAGTGGTTTATATTTGCCATCCATTTTTAAGGACTCTTATTTGTTTTGTAAAGCATGTGAAAAATGCCAAAAGACTGGAAATTTATCTCACCGTAACCAATGCCACAAAACCCTATACTAATTATAGAAATCTTTGACGTTTGGGGTATTAATTTCATGGGACCGTTTCCTATGTCTTTTGGAAATATTTACATTTTATTGGCAATTGATTATGTATCCAAATGGGTGGAAGCAAAAGCCACTAGGACTGACGATTCTAAAGTCGTTGCAGAGTTTGTCAGAACTAACATTTTTGTCAGGTTTGGAGCACCACGGGCAATCATCAGTGATCGCGGTACCCACTTTTGCAATAGGGTGTTAGCCGTTTTGCTAAAGAAATATAACGTTCTTCACAAAGTATCTACATCTTACCATCCGCAAAGCAATGGCCAAGCAGAGGTCTCAAACTGCGAAGTAAAATCCATTCTGGAAAAAGTGGTTAACCCCAACCGAAAATATTGGAGTCTGAGATTGGATGACGCATTATGGGCTTATAAGACGACATACAAAACTCTAATAGGTATGTCGCCTTATAGGCTAGTGTTTGGGAAACTGTGACACCCTCGAATCTGGGTCCTCTGACCCCGGTCCAGTCATCACGAAACAATACTAAACATCCACCTCTAAACAACATACGATAACTAAAGTGCGGAATATAATAAATGTATGTCGTTCATTCAAAAGGTGTTACTAGTTCCAAGATTCGATAACCTTAAATACAAACATACAAACATACCCTAGAATAGTCATTAGGGTTCATATTACATAACAATAATTAATTAAACATAAAGATAAAGTCTGCTCCTTGCAAACTAATCCTACATCTTCCCTTTACCCTTGTCCTTCCCTGAAGTCTCGAGCTTAACTGCAATATAAGTCATGATATAGCAAGAGTGAGCAACAAGTTTTCTCAGCAAGTTTAAATACAACAATAAAGGATATATCATGATGAAAAGAATATATCTGACAATAAATTCAAGAATATGAATATCGGAAGCAGAATAATAATTACTTTTAGAATAACTGATAGTCAAGTAGACTTTTGAACTATAAAACTCCAACGGAACCAATAGCTGATTGACCCTTTGGTTACTGGCTACAGAATAAGAACTTGAGCGGATCAGCCTCGCGTACACTATGTATATGCATAACACTCAACTCTGTTGTTTGTATCTTATAATAGATACCTGGGGTACTCCCCTATATATAAGGGGTGTTCTTTTCAGTCTAAGAATCCATACCATCAATTGGTCTGGATAGCTTTTATAAAACTTCATACAATTGTCTGACCGAACAAGGGTTCAGACTCTATCTAACGCAGTTCAAGAATTATAGAACTTTTAAATAAGGTACAAGTCCAAGACTGTACGGACTCAAGTGCACCAAGTGCGAATATCAATAAAATCTATGTGGAATAATTGTAAAGTAATTAAACCACCTAATAGCATGCTTGGAAATAAAGTTCAAGCTTTAAATAATTAACTGTCAATACGATAATAACCTGCTCAATATAATATGAGAAAGATAGGAACTTGCACAATAAAGAGTGTAAGGAAACTTGCATTCAAATCAAGTGAATTTAAGAAACTCGCTTACACAATTCATTGAATAAGGTAGTGCAAGAATTTAGAATACTTGCATTCAATATAACAATTAAATGAAGTTAGGAAACTTGCACAACAAAAGAGTGAAGTTCGGAGACTTGCCTGATTGCTCAGCTATAATTAAGTTCTAGCTTTAATTAACTTGCGTTGAAACGACCTAACATTAATAAGTCGGCCTATCAATTAGCATGTGTAAACCAATATAAGTCTATACTTACAAGCATCTACTTATCATATAAGTTTATCACGTAATTCATGTAAGTCAATAACTATGATTGAGACTATAAACAATTAGCTCTGTCCTTGATTTAATAGTTTTAGAACACCTGGTTTCTATACATCAACATAGGTTTGAATATTAAGCATTTCAAATTAATCATGCTTCAAGAATATACTTTCAAATTTGAATCCTAGCATGCTCACCCTATTCAATTCAAAATCATATGTCTTTATGCCGACCATTCACATACTTTAAGCAATACACGTTCATGCTTCAAAATCGATTACTAGAGTCATGTCATCACATAACAAGGCTAAACAATATTTAATATGCATGCTTGAGTATACTACACACATATACTTTAATCACGTAGTTCATGCTTCAGAAATTCATTTTTTATGAATACGTGCATATGCGAAATTCACGCTTTGACCAAATGAGGTCTATGTTAATATGCTTATAGGTATAATGAACGTTAATACACATGCTCGCATGATCATAATATCATTTTCATGGTAATCGATGCTATTTAGTTTTCTCATTCTAAGTTTTCACATCGAAAATCACATTAAGTCAACAAGATATCATAACACATGTTAAGTGCATTGTAGTTATGACTCACATGCCTTAGAACCCATTTATATGCCACATATATGTTCTCAAATAGGCAGAATCTAAAAGACATTAAGTCTTGGTCAAGTTTGTTTTCAAAAGTCTTAAGTTTCTCATTTCAAAATCGTCTGAATCATGCAATCACGTATGCTAGTGTGTGAACACACTTTAGACTCGCATTTCATGATAATATAAACCACACTATTGTGTTTACAAAATCAGAATGTTCACGTGATACGTCCATGACAAGGTTTACTTTTGAAATTACAAGTTTCCCTTTTTAAAACATATGTTTTTCTTTCGTAAAACATGGCCATGTCATATATGTGTAGCATCAAGGAATACCTACTTATACCATGTTATTGTACTAATATTTATAGTTTAATCATGTTCACATACTTGTTTCAATGGTATATCACACGTTAGTATATCACAGCAGCTTAACAGAAGCAGAAAACAAAACTGGCAACAGGAACCTGCACAGCTGCGCAGGCACCAGGTGTAAACCCGACGCAGCTGCGCCGGTGTCCGGCCAGTGCTTGAGTAAGCTATTTTCGACAGTAACCAAAAACCCAACACAGAAATTCATACGAATTCAGTTCCATTCCAGCCATATTATATAACTAACATGATTATAACTTTATAAGGCACTTAACAACATATTCCACAATTTAATTAACATCTAAATAGCATAATCAAGAAATTGATATTGAGGAACAAGAATGGGAAACTATAGGAATTGTACCTCTGTTATATGGACTAGCTGCTATCTCTCACCCTTACTGATTTCTCACAGCAATTTACTCAATATGATGCTATACTTAGGAAAATCTCAGCAACTCAAAAGATGAAGGAGAGAACTCTATATATAGCCAAATAAAGAACCAGACAATACTATCATCCTCCAAATCAATTCAAAGGATTGCAAGAATGTATAATGGATAAGAAGAAGTTGGTGAGAGTTGGTAGATTCAATCATGAATCCCACATCTCTTACAATCATGAGCTAGAATTTGTGAATTTGAAGAAGATATAGAATAGGCTAGCTTCTCACGTGAAGAGGAATTTGAGGGGGGGTGACTCCAATATATAACTCAGCAACTAGCATATATGTAACATATACAAATACTTAAGTTATAACATATATGTACACATTATGTATACATATAAGTCCCAATGTTATTTTAATTAGTTAACCAACAATACAATGTATCAATTTGGGTTACACATATGATAACATATAATCCATGTACATTTTCTATTTTTCCATTACCATAACTGTTATAATTATAATAACTTATTAAAAATCATTATCAAATAACAATAGTTTATTGATATTAATATAAAGTGATAGGGTATCATATTAATGTCTATTCATATATAACATGTAACTCACATAATGTCATTAATCATACTATATAGTCTGCAAATATAATATGTAGACGTATTAATGTGTCACCTTGTACTATATATAATATATAGTTAACTACCATATATTACAAGGTTTACTAATCACATGCTTGTGTATAACATTAAATCAAGTAAACATAATTACATATTATATTCATTGCTTCTTTGTTCATTAATATATTATTTCCAACAATAATAATTTCATACGTTATCGATTAATTACTCAATATTAAAATTAATCACTATGTTCAATTCATGCCACTATATTCAAATAAGTTGAATATTTAATTATTAACAATCTCATCAATTCTCTGATATTAAATCCTTAAGGTCAATCCACTAATTTAAATAACTCATTAGTGACTTCCTTTAATCATTTCATAATTTCTCACCACCACATAAGGTTTAAATAAACTCACAAAACTAACTCATTAAAATTAAATCACATATTTAATAAATAAGGAGTTTAAAATTCATGGTTGTTACAGAAACCATGTCACCTATCGATGGAGCTGGAGCATAGAGCTTTCTAGGCTATAAAACAGTGCAACATGAATATGGACCAGGCTTGCATCAACAGGAAGTTGCAGTTACAAGAACTCAAAGAATTACGGAACGAAGCATACAAGAGTTTAAAGCTGTACAAATCAAAGACAAAAGCCTTTCATGACAAGCAGATATTAAGGAAAAACTTCATTGTGGGCCAAAAAGTCCTCCTTTTTAATTCACGCTTGAAGTTATTTCCCAAAAAATTACGCCCTCGCTGGAAAGGACCATTTGTGATTACTAACATTTTTCCTCATGGTGCAGTAGATATCCGGAATCTGAACAATGGAACTATGTTCAAAGTGAATGGGCACAGGCCGAAACCATTTTTGAATAGTGAACACGTGGAGGAGGTAGAAGTCGTGACCCTGATTGAGCCGACTTATGAATAGAAGGAATTTCAGTCGAGTTAGCGACGTTAAACAAGAGCAGCTGTGTGGGAGATAACCCATAATTTTTACAATGTTTTGTAATAAGTAGTATTATTACTAGTTTCCCTGCGTTTTAATTTTAAGATGAAGATAGCGCATTAATATAGCATAGGCAAGCAACAACAAAAGGGCAAATTTTCAAATTTTATAGGGTGGCGCGGACCGCTCTCTAATTGCACTGGGCGCACAGCATATGCAGTAAATATTCACCTAAACAACATAGGACAGCGCTGACTGCGACCCTATCCGCGCAGACCGCGCAATATATACAGAAACTTCAAGTCCAAAATCCTTCCCAAGCGCTGACCGTGCCCCTAGTCGCGCGGACCGCGTAGTTCGGCAAATTCAATTTTAAACAAGGATTTTTAACGATTTCGTGTATCCTTTAAACCCTTAAACCCTTTCCTTTTCCCTTTCCACTTCCTCTTCGCCTTCTCCTACTCTACTTACACCATTCTTTCCCATCTCTTCTCATTATAAAACCTAAAACTACTACACGTAATCAATCCATATCGTTCTCAATCGGCAAGCCCTAGTTTCTCTCCTGAAATTCATTCAAGGCTCCCATTCAATCCAAACCTTTCCCTACCGTGTTATTCTGCATATTAGGGTGCATATAGTTTAGTTTAATTAGTCATATGCATGTCAAAATTATTTTATTTTTTTTTTTGCATTCATCTAGGTTTTTGTTTTAGGTTTCATAGAGATTGGGCAAAGAGCTATGTTAATAAGATGAAGCCAATGAGGAAAATGATTAATGACTTGCATGCTTGAAATTGATCATTATGTGCTGACTGATTTTGACCATAGGAATCTCATATCATGCGTTTTGTATTTTCTAAAAATCAAGCACACCAGCTGGTTTTCAATAATAATGGGAAATAAGTGCAAGATAGAACATGGGTATGTTTAAAGAAGTTAAACAATGGTTTTCACATAAGTTTGGGGGGGGGGAAACAGTGGCTCAAGAAAGGAATTCAGAAAAAAAAAAAAAAGAGAAATATTTGATCTGAAAAGAAACAAATAGAAAAAAATCTGACTTAGTTCAGTTTCGTAGCCTTTGTTATTCGGATAAGTAAACCCTACGGGATGTCTCTACACCTAGCGCCCTAAAGCCTTCGAGTTTGGGAGTCGTTGGTCGAAAGTCTGTTATAAGGGTAGCATTGAAAAGCCTAATGGAATTAGACATTGCACAAGTCGAGTAAAAAATATATATATAATAAAAAGTGAGATAGAGCATTAAGATGCACTCACTAGAAAGAATGAGCCTAGTTCAAAATTTTATTTTTCCTTGACTATGTGTTTGCTATAATGTTGGTTATAAAGGTTTTACATATCTATGATTTTATCTGTATTGATCTTTGTTGTTGTTGAGGTCATGTTGGGCACACACACACGGAAGTATACAAATCGTATGTTGGTGAGGTGAACATGTGAAAAGAAGGTTGGTATGTGATGAGATATGGATAGCATAACAATCGTTTATCTCTGAGGCATAAGATTCAGTAAATTATCGTGGTTGTTGTTCAAATCTCTGTAGTTGCATTCATTTTAGTTTAGTAAGTAGTAGCATTGTGTTTGCTTGAGGACAAGCAATAGTTCAAGTGTGGGGGAATTTGATGAATAGGTTGAAGACCTATGAATTGATCTCATATTAGCTTGTTTATTGTGAGTTTTTGGGTATTGTTCGTATTACTTTGTAGTGTTTTGTGTTTATTGAAGATATAGAGGTTGGAATAGATTTAAAGCTGAAAAGATCAAAGTTTGGACAAAACTGGTAGAGAAGCGCGGACCACGCTGTGGCTAGTACATGTGAAGCGCTAACCGCGCTGCTGGAAGATGGAGTTTCTGGAGGTGATGTGCTGACCGCGCTGAGGAAGATTGAGGAGAAGCGCTGACCTTGTAGCTATGGGATAAAGCTACTGGAGATGATGCGCTAACCGCACCGTTAACAAAGGGAATGGAGCGCGGGCCGTGCAGTTCTGATGCCTGACAAGATTTTTAGGTTTTTAAATTATAAGTTCAAATTAGAATAGGATTGTGATTTACCTTAATTGACTGAGGGTTTGTCTAGGCTTTAAATAGAAGTTGTTTTCCTATGTGTTGATCATCTTGGATCTTATTATTCTAATCTTATTTCTTGGAGGCTATTCAAGGCATGTTAGGCTAATTCTCTTATTCAATTCTGAAGGGATGTTGAACCTAATTAACAATTACTGGTTTGATTAAGTTTATTTAGTATTTATTCATTTATTGAGATTTATTCTGATTATCTATGTGAACTTTCATATATGTTATCCAATTGAATAATTTGGTTTCTGCAAGATTAAATTAATATATTGATTTCATCTGCTAGATTAGGACAGATTTTAAGCAAACGAAGTGTGTCTAATCTAAGTAGCAATTGATAATATTTTATTGTGGACAAGTTTTGAAATATTATTCAGATTTTCAGAAGACAAGTTAAATAATTCCTGATTGTGTAATTATTTCTTGGAACAATCTAATTCTCATTCATCACGCTTCTATCATATTAAATCTAGGCTGATAGTTCTATGTTGTATGTTAGTTAGAATCTCTTGTTGGCGATCGTCGCATTAGATCTACATATAAATAGAATTTCGGATAATTTTTGATTGCAATTGTGATAACCCGAACAATTATAGATGGTGAGTTATGAAGTATATGAATTCTACGAGTAGAGTATATAGTAGTGATCCTTAGAAAGAAAACAAACGAGTTAAAGAATATATAATATTTGATATATGATTGTGTTTAATTGAAGGTTATGTAATAAAACCTAACAGTTGTTGAAGGAATGAATGAAGTATATATATATATATATATATATATATATATATATATGTAAATTTTTTTGCTAAGTTAACGTGTTGAAGTTATTCAACAATAAAATTGTGAAAGAGATTTTTTGTGAAAATCGACCAAGGGAGTTTTCGTTGATTCCGAGGACAGAATCCTTATAAGGAGTGAAGGATGTGACATCTCGAATTTTTAAGAATTTATAAATAAGAATTTAATAAATAAAATTCTTATTATGAGATATTTCGAGTTTGAGATGTGTATGTGTATACGTGTCATATATTGTGAAATATGTGATTTGGTGTGAAGAGAATTGTATATATTAATTTTAATATTTACTGAAGTAAATAAATATTTTAATTGAATTATTTATTGAGATTATGTGATTATTATGGAGTAATGTAATTAAGTGTAATACATTAATTAAATACATATTTAATATTTAATTTAATTGACGTAATGATTTTATGTTATAGTTCTAATTTAATTAGGATAATTAAATTAGATGAGTTATATGATGAGTGTTACGTGAAATTATAATTAGCGAGTAATTATAATTATGTGATAATTTTATGTGATTAATTGATGTTAACTTTTAATTAATTAAATTAGAATGTTAAGATTTAATTAATTAAAAGTGTAACATCAAGAATATGTGTTAAATGATTTATTAAAAAGAATTAAAAGAGCTTTTAATACTTTTTTCCAAACAAGGCTCTTACTTTTGTTTTAAACCTGTTTTACCCAAACAATGCCTTAACTACTAAAAATATGTTTTTTAAAATAACTTATTTTGCCAAACAAGCCTTATGGCTTTTTAAATTCTAAATGTGTAACCTATATTATTAATTGTAATAATTATAATTATGGTCATTATGTTATAAGTTATATATGTATAATTATGTAATATATGTATATGTAAGTTATACCTATATTACAATATACGTTAGATGGCTAAGTGTTAGTCAGTTAGAAAAGAAAAAAGAACAAAACAAAGAAGAGAAGGGAAAGAGAAGAAGAAGGAAGAAGAAGAAGAAGAAGAAAGAGAAAGAAGAGGGAAGGAAGCTTGAGATAGCATCATCCCCTTCGTTCCAATAAGCAAAGCAAAAGGGCACGTGAAGTGCAGATAGCTGTAAGCTGTAATCTATTATTGGTAAACAACGATCAAGGAAAGTCTTTTAGTTCCTATTTTCTATGTGAACTTGATGATGAACTGTTTTAAATTATTTTGCAAAGAGCATGATATGTTATATATGTTGCAAGCATGAAATGTTAAACTCAATTTATGACTACATTGATTGATTAAAGAATGTTGATTAAGTAAGGAACTCAATCTTTATATTTGTTATGTGAATTAAAGCATGTATGCCATGTTACTTTGATGATTATGAGATGTATGTTGAGCATGTTATTATGTGCTATGTGATGCATAAAAACTGTTAGGTCTTGCTAAGCTGTCGAGCTCACTCTTGCAAATAACCACTTTTGTAGGTCAAGGATGCAAGGTAATGATGCGTGCTAATTGAATATTAAGATCAATAGCAATGCAAGAAATTATTTATTCTAGATGAGTAATATGTTTGTTTTGGATGTATTATACTTGTTAAAGTTGTAAAGTTGAGCTATCCGATGTATAGTGGATATTGCTTGTGATGTAATACTTTGTATAGTAACTTAGAGAAGCGATTCATGTAATAGAATTGAATCAAATTTTTGTAATGTAAAGGTTACGATTCAAGGCAATAAAGAAAGATTGTATAAAAGTTTTAAATATTTCGCATTTTTAGTGATTTTAATATCGAATAATGATGTAAAGATAGATTAAAGTTGTATTGTTAACGATCGAGAATGGGAATTATATTGTAAGAATTTTGGGGTCATTACAGTTGGTATCAGAGCTGTAGGTTATATACCTTAGGTAAAAGTACCTTAGGCTGTGACCTTAGAGAATAAGAAGTTAAGTTTAAGTTACGTATAACGAAAAGGTGATTCTTTTCACATACGTAGAAGTGTAAGATGTGTTAAGTCCTAGCGATGTTATAAGAAGAAGATTAGAACGGCGAGGAATAAAACTTGAATAAAATATTGAGCAATATGAATGAAGTTAGAAAGTTCTTAAAGAAAGAGTTAATAAATAAACAAGAAGATTCAAAGAAGAATCTTGAAGAGATATAGAGATAAGAATCAAGAGTTGCCTAACACCAATAATAAAGATGACAAATAACGATGAATAGACAGAGTCTATAATACTAAAAGCATAAATAAAATCATAGTATGATATAATGAGAGGTAAGATAAGAAGTTTTTAAAACAAAATAATAATGAGATAAGATAAGAATCATAAAAAGATGATTATAGAATAAGATCACGGCGTGATCTTTTAAAGTTGAAAGACAGATGGTCTGTAATGATTGAATAGTTATAATTTGAGACTATAACGAGAATGTACAATGGTATAGTACGAGATTAACTCACGAGGAGTTATAAATGATGAGATACAGAAGTCTGTATCGAGTATAGAGCGAGAAGTTATGTGTAAGATAGAGTTATGTGAGATTTTAAATTGAGGACTCATGTGATGGCTGAGTTGTACAAATCTTTGTATGGGCATGGTTTTGTGCTTACACTTGGCTTATCATATTGATAATCGTTGGAAGGTTGGTGTCGCGCTATCGATATATATATATATATGACGAGAAGGTGATTCTTTTCTCATATTATATTTGATAGTTAGAGTCAATAGATGATAGATTAGATGATATTAAGATTACAGTAGATGATCTTAAGGTTAGGCGAGTTCTTAAAACTCATACTTATGGTAAGTTAGTGACTCATAATCGTATGTATATTTTTTTGAACCTCTAAGCATATGGACAGTCCCTGATCAGTTCTTTGACTACGTATTGCTAGGACAAGTTCTTAGACTCGTATTATTGTGGCAAGTTCTTGAACTCCCAAAGTGTGGTAAGTTTGATGAACTATGCTGGGTATAAAAAGGTTATGGTATAGAAAACATTGATGTTATTTAAGATTGATAGAATGTTTAAGTAATGATGGAGTAAAGATTTAATTGATGGAGAAAGTTTTTATATTCTAAATCTCCTAGCTTTGCTAGATTTTCGAAATTTATTGACTTCGTGCTGATGTTGCACTTCTGTTTTTCTTGAAAAATATTGGATCAAATGATGGAACCAATGAATTTTTAAAATACGTGCTATTATTCACATGTCTGTGCTAATTACTTCAGCTAGACAAAAAAATGAAAAAAATTGATTTTAAATCTTCAAAATGTATTTTATATGCATCATTTGATATGGTGTAGAAACAATAATCGAGGAAGTTATCAATGCAGTTAAACCTAGTGTTGGATGTGATCGTATGATCGTAAGCCTACTATGGTATGATGTAGTATGATGACGTCATGCAATGACGAAATCCTCAACGTATCATTACTACGGTACGGTATCAGGGTATTATGAAAAGATTTACTTATTATTTTTAGTTTTCTTAAACTATATACAAAAAAAACATTTTTAAATAAATAAATAATTATTTTGTTGGGTAAAAATATATATGTATATATATATATATATATTTCGATTGATGTCCGAATTGTTGCTAGAAGTCTATGCTACTTGATTCAGCTAGACAAATATTGAAAGATGTTTATGAAATTCGAGCGTTATTGGTCAAACTATGCCAAACTAAATTGTTTTGGTGCGGATTCAGATGTTAAGAAGCTGAGGTGAACAACCCTATAAAAGGGGACATGTTATCAGAGACAATAGTTCCGAGTGTAACGCATATAGTCGTTACGATATACTACGTTTGGGCCCGACGCAGGAGTACGATAGGCTGGCCACCTAGAGTACCGATGCGATTTTATAGTATGAAGTACCGGGGGTAAAGCACTATTAAACCTAGAAAGAAGTTCAAGGTCTTGTGACCACTCAGCATGATTTGAAATCTTTTAAATTCCTGAGTTATTTATATCTCTTCCCAATTATTGAGCAATTGTGAAATATTCTTATTATTCTGAAGGAGAATGTAGCGAGAAGGATATTCCTTAGAAAGAAGTAGTGGTAGAACGCTTTAATCCAGTGAATGAAAATATTAAAATTTTGAGGACGAAATTCTTGGAAGAAAGGGTGAATATGATAACCCAAACAATTATAGATGGTGAGTTATGAAGTATATGAATTCTACGAGTAGAGTATATAGTAGTGATCCTTAGAAAGGAAACAAACGAGTTAAAAATTATATAATATTTGATATATGATTGTGTTTAATTGAAGGTTATATAATAAAACCTAATAGTTGTTGAAGAAATGAATGAAGTATATATATATGTAAAACTTTTTGCTAAGTTAACGTGTTGAAGTTATTCAACAATAAAATTGTGAAAGAGATTTTTTGTAAAAACCAATTAAGGGAGGTTTCCTTGATTCTGATGACGGAATCCTTATAAGGAAGGAAGGATGTGACATCCCGATATTTTAAGAATTTATAAATGAGAATTTAATAAATAAAATTCTTATTATGAGATGTTTCGAGTTTGAGTATGTGTATGTGTGTACGTGTCATATATTGTGAAATATGTGATTTGGTGTGAAGAGAATTGTATATATTAATTTTAATATTTATTGAAGTAAATAAATATTTTAATTGAATTATTTATTGAGATTATGTGATTATTATTGAGTAATATAATTAAGTGTAATATATTAATTAAATAAATATTTAATATTTAATTTAATTGACGTAACAATTTTATGTTATAGTTCTAATTTAATTGGAATAATTAAATTAGATGAGTTCTATGATGAGTGTTACGTGAAATTATAATTAGTGAGTAATTATAATTATGTGACAATTTTATGTGATTAATTGATATTAACTTTTAACTAAATAAATTAGAATGTTAAGATTTAATTAATTAAAAGTGTAACATCAAGAATATGTGTTAAATGATTTATTAAAAAGAATTAAAAGAGTTTTTAAAATCTTTTTCCAAACAATGCCCTTACTTCTGTTTTAAATCTGTTTTACCCAAACAAGGACTTAACTACTAAAAATCTATTTTTTAAAATAACTTGTTTTGCCAAACAAGACTTATGGCTTTTTAAATTCTAAATATGTAACCTATATTATTAATTATAATAATTAAAATTATTATAATTATGGTCATTATGTTATATGTTATATATTTATAATTATGTAATATATGTATATATAAGTTATACCTATATTACAATATACGTTAGATGGCTAAGTGTTAGTCAGTTAGAAAAGAAAAAAGAACAAAACAAAGAAGAGAAGGAAAAGAGAAGAAGAAGGAAGAAGAAGAAGAAAGAGGAAGAAGAGGGAAGGAAGCTTGAGATAGCATCATCCCCTTCGTTCCAATAAGCAAAGCAAAAGGGCACGTGAAGTGCTGATAGCTGTAAGCTGTAATCTATTATTGGTAAACAACGATCAAGGCAAGTCTTTCAGTTCCTATTTTCTACGTGAACTTGATATTGAAATGTTTTAAATTTTTTTGCAAAGAGCATGATATGTTATATATGTTGTAAGCATGAAATGTTAAACTCAATTTATGACTACATTGATTGATTAAAGAATGTTGATTGAGTAAGGAACTCAATCTTTATATTTGTTATGTGAATTAAAGCATGTATGCCATGTTACTTTGATGATTATGAGATGTATGTTGAGCATGTTATTATGTGCTATGTGATGCATGAAAACTGTTAGGTCTTGCTGAGCTTTCGAGCTCATACTTGCAAATAACTACTTTTGCAAGTCAAGGATGCAAGGTAATGATGCGTGCTAATTGAATGTTAAGATCAATAGTGATGCAATAAATTATTTATTCTAGATGAGTAATGTGTTTGTTTTGGATGTATTATACTTGTTAAAGTTGTAAAGTTGAGCTATCCGATATATAGTGGATATTGCTTGTGATGTAATACTTTGTATATTAGCTTAGAGGAAGCGATTCATGTAATAGAAATGAATCAAATATTTGTAATGTAAAGGTTGCGATTCAGGGCAATAAAGAAAGATTGTATAAAAGTTTTAAATATTCTGTATTTTTAGTTATTTTAATATCGAATAATGATGTAAAGATAGATTAAAGTTGTATTGTTAACAATCAAGAATAAGAATTATATTGTACGAATTTTGGGGTCGTTACAGTAGTTATCTAGGGTTATTAATCTCATTGGAAGGGTAAATAGTATAATAACTTAATTAATTCATAATTGTGAAAAGGGAACACTGAACTGAAGAATTGAACTCTTTTACTTATTGATATTTTCTTAAATTCACTCTTGTTACCTAAATTATTTTCAAACAAAAACCCCCAACTCACTGAATTCATTGGATAATTAAAATATAAATCACTCTCTGTGGGATCGATCCTTGCTTATTGCTATACTAGTTCATAAGATTAGTAGAACCTGAGTAAGGTAAATTTAGTAGTGTAAACGACAGCTACCACCAGTGGTATGATAACATAATGCAGCTTTTTGACCATTTCTACCACATGCAAAGCATCTGATATATTGCATGTTGATGTGTGTGTGTGTGTGTATGGATTCTTTCTCCATTTGGACTTGTGTGGGTACTGGTTGGTCCTCCACTTGTATTACTTCTTCTTTTTCCATGTAGCCTTGAGATTCAAGGTTTGTGCTGAGTGAGCCTCAACACCACGATTCCTTCCAGTTTGATTCATGGAGTCAGTTTTACTTAACTCTACGATTCTTCGAGGTTGGGCAATGGTGACTGAGTTACTCTTCTCTTTTCTGAATCCTAGACCAGCATAAGATCATTTGTGTCTTGGGACATGATTTGGATCAGAAGAGCAGGATTGCATTGTTTCTTCCTTTTGTGTGGAGTTCACAAATACAATGCTTCTATTTGATTTAGAAGCACTACAACTGTTTGTATCCTTAATCTTTTCCACACATGGTTCTAGGTAGACTCCCCAAAACCTAAACCTGTTCTGTCAGAAGCACTTCCCTAACTGGATATTAGGGAGTCCATGGATGAGGAAGACCTATTCCACATAGAGATAGTGTTTTCTAGCTCCTCAATCTTAGAGGTTAGTTTTGACTCTCTTTGTGTGCTCAGTTCGTTGGTCTGTCTTAAGATTTTATTCTCAGCTTCAAACTGAGAGAGAGAGATAGAACTGAGTAGAGTTGTTTCCAGTTCTTTTTGAACTTTCTCTTTCTCTCTTTGAAGGTCAGAGTAATCTTTGGACAGAAATCTGAACCTCCTCATATATTGATATAGATCAGATGTTATGTCATGAAGAGAGGTTCTTAAGTCATCTATATCTACATCAGGAGTGTTGAAGTTAAATACCTCATCTATGTTTACCTCAGGATGGTCAGTGTATTTCTTGTTATTTGCATCTTTGGCCATCAGACATAGGTTTTCTTTTTGATGCTCTTCATCATCTCCAGACTCAGCATTGGTGTCATTGTCTGAGTCACTCCACGAACTTCCAGCTACAAGACCTTTATCTTTATTCTGATGCTTCTTGTAGCCTCTGAACTCCTTCTTTGGATTTGTTCTTCTTTTGAGTTCTTCTTTGATGGGTTTATTGCAGTTTGCAATGAAGTGGCCAGGCTTCTTGCAGTTGTAGCATAGCTCATTGATCTGCTCCTGACTGCTGATGTTTCTGTATCTCTTAGGTCTGCCACTTCTTCCTTTGCGCATGAACCTTCTGAGCTTTCTGGCTAGCATCACAACTTCATCAGCATCATCATCATCATCTTCATCAGATGAAGATTCGTCTTCATCATAAGCTTTGAAGATCTCTTTTGTTGCCTTGAGAACAACTCATTTATCCTTCTTTCTTCCTTCGGATAGAGTTTCTGCTTTTTGAGTCAGCTCTAGTTCATAGGTAAAGAGGTTTCCATAGAGTTGTTGAACAGTCATTTCATGCAAGTTCTTTGACTCTCGGATTGTAGTGGTTTTGGCATCCCACTTGCTTGGCAAGGATCTCATGAGCTTGATGATATGGTCTTTGTTTGGATAGATCTTTCCATAATCTCAGAGAGAGTTGAGCAGCAATGTGAATCTTTCATAAGTGGAAGTGACATTTTCTCCAGGAACATGAGAAAACATCTCATACTGTTGAGTCAGTAGAGATTGCTTATTTTCTCTGACTTCTTCAGTTCCTTCATGCATGATGAGCAGTGCTTCCTAGACTTCCTATACAGTTTTGTAGTTTACCACGTTTTCAAACAGGTTATTTTTTAAGGACTGAAACAAGATGTTCTTAGCCTTCTGGTCTAGCTAGACATCTTTCTTCTCGTTGTCAGTCCATTCAAATTTAACCTTAATAACAACTTTGTTTGGATCTTCTGGAGTTGGTGCAAGCCTTGTTGGTATAAAGGGCCCATTAAGTACAGTTTCAAATAGATCATCATCTATTGAATCCATGTAAGTATGCATCCGAACTTTACAGTTGGAAAATTTGTCTCTGTTGCACATAGGTGGCTTGCTTCCTCCACCTGTCTTGGTCTCGCTTATCAGTTGTGCCATTGGATCTACTCAAGCTTGTATGCTTAGTTGAAAGAACCTACGTTGATACCAATTGTTAGTTCCCAAAGGCACGTTAGTTATCTAGAAGGGGGGTTGAATAGATATTTTAAATTTCTTTGTTTAAAATACTTTGTTTGTATTGAATATACTGATAACAGCGGAATATATGTTTTGTTCCCCCTTAAGATATTGCAGTTATGGTTTGATAAGCATATATAATAGTTATAACAGATAGAGCAGTTATAGCAGTTAATGAGAGACAATGAGACACAAAGGTTTTAAGTGGTTCAGTGCACACAAGGCTCCTAGTCCACTCTTCTACTCTACGAGTAGGAAATCCACTAAGGATGTCTCTTACAACTGAATCACTTAGATTCCTTCAAGGCCAGCAGCCTTGGAACTTCTCTTAGTTCACTTAGAACTCTTCAAGGCCAGCAGCCTTGGTACTCTTCTCTTAGTTCACTTAGAACTCTTCAAGGCTAACAGCCTTGGTACTCTTCTTAATTCACTTAGAACTCTTCAAGCCCTTCTGACTTGGTGCACCTTGGATTGAGAGTTGTAATCTGGTGTATGCTACTCAGTTGTAATTAAGCATCAGTTCTGAAGAACTGAGTAGCGAAGCAAGCTCTCCTTCTTTCAAGATTATAGAGTGTCTTCATTGAGTGCTCTTGAACTTTCTGAGCTATCTTCTCTTTCTTTGTATCTTGCTTGCTTAATCTGAATCCTTGTCTGATTTCCTTATAAAAGAGTCATTCAAAATGTTTCCGTTTGAATGCTCCTGTTGCAGCATTAAATGCTTTAGACGTTTCTGTGCAGTTGATGTTGACATCCTACTTTCCTGCTGCACTACCGACTGGCTCACTGACACAACAGACTGCAATCTCACCTAACACCTGAAAAGATGTTTTCAGCAGGCTGTTTAGTCCTTTCCTTAGATTTTTCAGTAAGCTTCTTTGATTTGGACTAAGGATGAATATGGAATCATTGGGACCATCAATTTGTCAACGGCTATAAGCCTTTCTTCATTTGTTGCTCTTCCTCCCTTTATCAGAACTACGAACTTTGATGCTAACTGGAGGAACACTACGATTATGATCATTGTACCATAATCGTTATGTGTTGGCTTGCACAAGCTTGACTCAGACTTGATCGTAGAGAACACTACGATTTCTCTTAAGCTCTTAGATATACTACGATTCCTTCTTGCTTTGTCTTGCAGACTCCACGATTCCGAAAGCACACTACGTTTCTTGACTTAGCTCAGCAGGCGCTCGGATCTTTTCCATGATTCTTAGTATGGCTTCCAAGGGAGACTACGATTCTTCGATGCGTTCACTTAAGCTCAACAGATCTTGCCTTGGCCTCTGCAGACTTGGTTCTCTTGGCAGACTATGATTCTGGACATCTTCCTTTAAGCTCCATGATTCTGCCTTGGCTTCTGTATGCTGTCTTTGACAGATTACGATTATGTCAAGACTTTATCTTTTACAACTCAAATAGATCAACCTAACAGTTTTGATCTTTTCTTCTATACATTTATTTACATAAATGATAAACATTAAAGCTCAGATCAACCTAATATTTTTGATCTATTATCTAAGTCCTTGTACATCTAATCATTGAAGGACTTTACACTTAAGCATTTATATTTACTTTCAATATCAAATATGAATATGCAATTCCCAACAGAGACCATGGAGCAAGGAACGATTGAAGACCCGTTTGTAATGGAGCCTGAGATTTAAATGTAATAGTTATATTTAAATTTGATTCTGGTAACCTTAGGTTTGACCTCTTAGTTCACTTGGTGGCTCTAGTGAACCAAACTAGAATAAAAGTCCACAATCAATCCTGATATAATATAGTATTCTATATGTGTATGCTTACTATTATATATATTATATATTATAAAACATGCTTCGCATGTTAATTATTATGATGCGTATTTTATATATATGTGCATGCGCGCTAAATAAGATGAGACAAATAATAACAAACCCCTCAAAGAATTTATATCAAGTCCTTATCACTCAATGATATTTGGAATATCGAACGTCGCCTTCTAGCATGGTAAAACAATAGAGTATTGAATATTTAATATGAGTTTGTTGTACATACACAAGGCGAGTATTAAATATTTGAGATGTTATTTTATCACATTTAATGCTTATAAATAGACTGATCGATGCTGTTTTGTTGTGCACAAACAAGGACAGTGTTTTTCTTTTTAATATATGGAAGTGCTAGGTATAACTTAACTTAGATCGTTTTGGTTCGGATGTGCACACACTTGACCAATATGATCTAAGAGACAAGATATAAGGAATTACATGATTGACATGAGTTGTCTACTTATTTATTTAGATATAGTTTGTTGTGCACACACAAGGCTATATACATTTGAAATGGGATCCTTATTCTTACTAGCAAATCTTTAATTGGATTTGCCGAACTATATATTATGAGGGTAATATAGTTTGAAGAAAATAGTGGGAGATACCAATTTAAAAAAAGACCTAAATATTTTGGTAATTAATAAAAAAATGTATGCTAAAATATTGTTAATTACAAATTTATTTACAGAATTTTACAATGTCTAAATTACTATCATTGCGTAACATATTAGATGTTAATTTAACCGGACCAAATTAAATAGATTGGTTAATGAATATGAGAATAGTTCTCAAAGCTGAAAAGCTATCTTATGTCCTTAGTACGCCTATTCCTGCAATGGTTGTAGATAATGTAAGAACCCGGATTTTCAGAAATTATTAAATAAGGATTTAATAAATAAAATTCTTAAACCGTGAGATGGGTTCGAATAAATAAATAAAATATATATATATATATATATGTGTGTGTGTGTGTGTGTGATATGAGGTATGTGGTATTATATTACATAGGATAATATGGACTATGTAATATGTGTTTTTGTGATTTATAAATATATTATTAATATATATTTGTTACTCAGCGTAGAGACGATTCAGTTGAGATAAAGGAAGTGGATAAATTCCTATCGATATTAAATAATTTATAGAATTATTTTATCATAGTAAGTTGGTGACATTAAATATCCTTAATGTATAATCACCATATTCTTGTGTATGTGTATTAATAACTAGTATGTTTATAATATAGTTTATTAATAGCACTTAAGCTATCCGTGAATAGGTTTGGATAGTGAAGCATGAGTTAGTTAAGGAATTAACTAATAAGAATAAATATTAGTTAATTTAAGTTGAGAGTTATATTATGGAATAATATAATGTTAATATTGAACCTTAATAATATGGTACAGTGTATAATTTACTTAAGTAAATGAGTAGATCAATAAGTGTGTGGAATATGTAATTATAGTTGATACTTTTATATTACTTAGAATAGTAATATGTGAGAAAGTTTAATGTGCGAATAACGTTAATAAATATATATACGTTATTAAAGAGAAATGGAAATTATTATATCTTTAAATGAATATTTGAAGAAATTGTTTTGAGGACAATTTATAGAAAAGAAAGAGAAATGATTATTATATATATAATTCTAATAAATGATATTAAAATAAATTCTAATATTGAATTATTTTAATAAAGGAGGAAATGTTATTTTTGAATAATAATATTACCTTATATGTTTTTGTATGAGGTAATAGGTATGATGAATTAATATGGTAAATATATTCAAACATATTTGCTATATGTAAATAAATTGATAGAAACAATTTATTATAATAGAAAATAAACTCACTATCTACTTTCTATATATAATATATGTACATGTGTTGTACATATAATTATTCGATATTATATTATATTATAATATCTTGAGTAAATAAATAAAGTATTTTCTAATAATGAATATCTTTAATTGGAGAAAACATAATATTTTATGATATGGCTAAATACATAATGTTAAATGTATTTTCAAGGGAGTTTATTAATGAAAGAAAACTAAGTTATTTTAATATATTAAATAACTTAAGTAATTATTTGATCGTGAATATTATTATTTGAATAATTAATAGAGTATATATTAATTATTATAAGTGTAAAGGTTATACTTATTATAAGTATAATTAATTGAAGTAGTTAGCATTTTAATAGTTTGAGTTATTATATTACCGTAAAGGTTATATAGAATATCGTGAATATTTCTATTCACGATATATTTATATATGTGAACCTTGTGATTTAATAGCTCTAATTATATTGAACACATTATAAGTAGTAAGTGATGGGAATAATAATAAGCTTGAGATTAAGCTTGTGAGAAATGCCTTGTGTGGCACGATAATAGATTCGGTAATGAATTGATTAATTCAAGGATGAAAGAATTATTAATTAAACAATTAATCTATATTAATTGTTATTATAATAATATGTTGAATTATTATTATTGCGAGTGATAGCATGATAATAAGTATATTTGTTATAAATATAATAAGATAATTAACTATATAAATGTTAATTAATTGTTATAGAAATTATAATTCCATTGATTAAATGAGAAATAGATTAATTAATATTATTATTAATTAATTGATAAGATAAGTAATTTATTAAATTCTATGTGCAACCATGCAATATTAAAGTGTAACGTATAGTAACTAACTATATATTGTACGAAATATAAAGTGCAATATGACTATGTTATTTATGAATATAAACTATATAGTAAAATTTATTGAGTTGTAAGAGATACATGAAATGTGGGTGTGACAATGTGTATACAATAAATATATCATGGATATGTTGTAAACAATTATTGAGTTAATAAAATTTAATAATAATGGAGACAATGTAATGTGACAAAATGTACATGGATTATATGGGATATATCTATGTGTACCCTTGCTTGATACATTGTAATTGGAAGTTACATTTGTAATTCATTTATAACCTAAGTTATATGAAATGAAATTTGTATATATATTATACCTTAAGTGTATGAAATATAATGTGCATATATTATATAACCTAAGTGTTGTATTCATTTCTGCCAAGTTGCCATTGCTGAGCATTATACTGCCTTGTCCCAATATGATAGACATTTCTTCTCTCACGTGTATAACTCATGAGGGCTATAGTCTATGCCTATTTCTCTCAAACTCAGTAATTGTAGCTTATGATGATAAGGGAAGTGGGTTTCATGATAGGATTCACCAACTTCTTGATAACCTTCATGTTCTTGTGTAATCCATTGGTTTGATTTAGTGGGAGATTGCATTATATGGATAATCAATTGCCTATAAATATCAACTCTCTTCCTCTCATTTTCTTTTGCTGAGAATTTAAAGTATAAACTAAGTGAGTAAGTTTATTAAGAGAGTTATGAGTATAGGAGAGGCTTGATATAGCAGCAAACGAACTTGCAGAGGTATAACATTTTCTTCATTCTGTAAATTATAAGTTCTTGATTCTTGAATTGATCATGATTGATTAATTAAGTTGATTGGGAAGTGTTATTAGTTGCTATGTTAGCTTACTAGTATGCTAGAACTATTATATAGTTGCTTAGAATCGAGTTGCTGTGGAAAATTCTGAGTTTAGGCTGGTTTCTGCCGAAGCAAAAAAATTCCTGGACTAGTCGGACACAGGCGCAGCTACGCCGGGTTTATGCCTGGTACCTGCGCAGCTGCGCAGGGTCCTGGAACCAGTTTGGTTTTCTGTTTTCTGCAGCAGCCTGCTATGTGATAACTTGTTGATATTATTTAAGACAAGCATGAAAACTGGTATAACTCCTATAAACATATCCCTTGATACAACATGAATGTTTATGGCCATAATAGCATACACTTTTGGTAAAAAGCTTTGTAGTTAGAAGTGAACTTATAAATGATTAAAGTGAACTTCGTCACAAATATTTCATGTGAGCATTCTGATTTTTGTGAACATGGTCATATAGTCTATATTGACATGAAATGTACGTTTAAAGTGTTGAATAAACTAGCATATGTGATTGCAAGATTCAAACGATTTCAAAGAAAAAATTCAAAGACTTTTGAAGCAAACTTGACCGAGGTTAATGTCTTGTAGATTCTGACTTTTGAGACATGTTTGCATGACCTAGAAATACATGATTTGTATGTTCACTTGAGTAGATAAGCTTCATAATGAAATACGAACATGCAAACCTCACTAGTAGCAAAAATGTAAGTTTTACAAAATGAACTTTTGACATGTATATACCACGCTAACGTTCTGATTTTACAAACATATTGGTATGATTTAAGAATGTATGAAGAGCATGTTAACTTACGTACATATGTTTCACAAATGTAATGTGAACATACGAACCTTATTAGTGAGCTTAATAATGAAAATATAATCTTTGATCGTGCACGTTAACATGTTACTTTAAGATTTGGACTATGATATTTATGAACATATGTGATAGCACTCTTGGAGTCTCTCATGTGTCATACATGTATATACACCATGACTACATGTCGTGAAACCAAGTTTAGCATAAACGAAGCATGTTTTCAAACTAATAACTATACTAGTTACATGTATGAAATATGAATATTCATGAGCATGCCTAACATGGGTTATATGATTACCTCATGTGTTTAAAAGCGAGCATGCTAGACTTTATGACTTTATAGCCTTGAATGGACTTAAGTTTTTACGGGTATTAACTTAGAACCTATATCATGTAAATTGAATGTGAAAAGGTTAAACGAGCATGAAAGTATCCTTTAATGTGTATACATGCTATGTAGGACCATATGCTAATACTTGAATCCGATTTCAACGATTAATAGAGTATATTTCCTTTGATATGGTCTTATGTGTTAGTAATGATATATGAGAATGATTAACTCAAAAGATGAATTACGCTAGCTATATGTAAAGAGATTAGAGGTAGACAGGCATGTATATGTAGAGAATGGTAGTAAGTACGTATGGTTAAAGTATACTTATACGTACATAGTTATTCTAAGAGTACGATAAGAAAGTAAGACGAAGGTTTTAAGAACCAAGTTAGACAACAATGTAATACTAATTATTATATTGAGAATGTATGGAAGTGTATAACTGATAAGTGTGATCTCTATGCTTAATATAACTGTGTAGGATTACACGAAGTGCAGATATCTATAAGCAGTTAAGTCGTAGTTGTTAAACTACGAATTAGGCAAGTCTTTTAGTTCCTATTTGATACATGAATTCAATAACTGTTAGTTGAATTATATTATGATGTGATAATGTGAACTTATATATGAACTGTATATGAGATATAAATGAGATTGAAAGTTGATCTTTTATGATATACTTGTTATGTGAAAAATAACATGCGTAGTAAACATATATTGTTTATAAATACATGAACTGAGTATGATGTTATATGCTATGCGATGCATGAAAACTGTTAGAATTGCTGAGCTGTCAAGCTCACTCTTGCAAATAACCACTTTTGCAGGTTAAGGACTTACGATAAAGACTTCGTGCTTCTTGATTGATAAAGATAGATAGTATCGCAATGAAGAATATTGTTTAGATTATTACTCGAACCATGTTTAGGTTCTAGTCGTTTTACTTGATATTTGTTTACGAGGTTTAATGTTTGTCATACTGTAAAGATGTATTATATAATATATAGAGGATATTAAGTTAAGATGTATGCGATTATACAAAAATTTGAATAGAGTGAATCATGATATAGTTTGATTCAGGAAAATGTAATGGATTTAAGTTATGGAATCAATAAAAGATTTTGTTCAAGGAAGACTGAAAAAGTTTAAATTATTTCGCATTTTAGTAACATCGAATGTGATGTATAGACGAGATCTTAGATATAAATAGAATTTATATTCTAAATTGTAATAAAGCAAGTTATATTCTTTTAGTAATGAATAAAAGATGTAATAGTTTGGCGATAGTAGTATTGTGATTGTACCGAATTCGAGGTTTCGAAGGAACGTAGATTTGGGGGCGTCACAGATAATGCCTCTGAGGAAGAGATTGCTACTTTTAGAAAGTAGCAATATGATGCATAGTTGCCTCAATACATCATGCTCGCATCCATGAGTAACGAGCTTTAGCATCAGCAAGAAACTATGGACGCTCATACTATATTCCTACACTTCAAAGAGTTAAATGGTGAGGAAAGTATGAATAATAGATATCAGATATCTAAGGAGCTCTTCCAATCTAGAATGACTAATGGTACAATAATAAAGACACATGTCCTTAAGATGATCAATCTGATTGAAAAAATAGGACAACTAGGTTTTATCATGGATGGAAAATTGAGCCAAGATTTGATATTGCACTCACTCCCGGACTCCTTCTCACAATTGTTGTGAATTTTCAGATGAACAAGCTAGATGTCAGCGTCGCTGATTTGCTTAAACATGTTGAAAAATTGTTGAGAGTCACTTTCCAACCAAGAAAGACCAAATCTTACTGGTAGGGGCCAAAGGATCTTTTGAAAAGAAGAACGATTCAAAGAAGGTAAAAAGAAAGGCAAATACAAAGGATAATAAGAACAAAATTGATACAAATAGCAAAGAAGTTTGCTTCCACTATAATAAGCCTGGACACTGGAATAGAAACTGCAAGAAGTATCTTGCAGAGGTTAACTAGAAGAAGCTTAGTGAAGCTTCGATTATATATACATGTTTGTTAATGATTGAAATAAATCTTTCAGTAAGTAAAGTTTCTACTTGAGTATTGGATATCGGCTATGGTTCTCATAAGTATAGATTTATGAAGGGATCAAGCAGAAGTAAAAAGCTAAACAAGGGGAAGTCTTTATGCGTGTGGGAATGGAGCAAAGGTTGGTCCATTAATTGCAGGAACTTATTTTTTTTTTTAGCGCCGCCTAAAGGCAAGTCCATTAGTTTAAATAATTAACAATTTACTGAATGGATTTTACATATTTGACTTACATGAAAATAATTTTAAATTGAAAAAACTAGTAAAAGAAAAGAAGATGATCATTCAAAAAGTTGAATATTTGTATTTGGTGAAATACAAGTCTGAATCATTTAAAAGGTTCAAAGAATTCAGAAGTAAAACTAATTGGCAATGTATTATGATTCTTCAATTAGATCGAGGAATAAATACTTGTGCAATAAATTTTAAGATCATCTTAAATGGTTTTCCCACAATGGACGCTTCCTGATACACAATAATTGATTGGTGTATCTAAAAGGAAAATCGTACCTTGTTGGATATGGGGCGGTCTATAAAATTTTTACCGACATTCCAGCATCCTTCTAGAGTAATGCCCTAGAAATAGGCTGCATATCTACGAAAAGGTAACCTCAAAATCCTTCCCCAGACTTCATAAGAGTTATGGACAGGAGGATTCCTAATCTTAAGTATGTTAAGATAAAGGGTTGTCCAACTTATGTGAAAAGGTTTCAAAAGGATAATCTTGGGACAAGATTTGACAAGTACAAATTTGTGGGACATCCTAAAGTATGTTTAGGGTATATGTTCTATAATCCTACTTAGCAAAAGGTGTTTGTTACGAAACATGCTGCCTTCTAAGATAAAATGTTTATCATTGAAGGACTAGTGGGAGGATAATAGATCTTGAAGGAGTTCAAGAACCACAAATCACTATTAGTCAAAAGGAGGAACCTATAGCTAGACCTATTGTACCATAACCGAATCATGAATCTAGAATAGTACTGAAGATACCTAGGAGGTATGAAATTATTGTGACGAACAAGATTTTTGTAATTTAAATTGAATATTTATTGAATTAAATAAATATTTTTTTATGATTTAATTATTGATTTAAATAATTAATTGATGAAATTGTGGTAGATTAATTTAATTATATGTGTCACATTAGTTAAATTAATGTGGTGAATTTTTATATTCAAAGTATGTATTTAATTGAGCTTATTTGATTAATATATTAATTAATAAGCATAATGTTATTCTAATTAATTTAAATAATTAATTAGAGATTTAATGATTTGGCATAATTAATGAATGAGAATTTTAATTATGTGACTATGTGATTTAATATGAATTTATGCTATTTTATTTAAGTGATTTAAATAACATTATTTTATTTAATTGGGTGTGACGTTAAAACTATATTATAAAGCTTTAATTAAATTAATGGGAAAGGAGATTATAAGGGACAAACAAACAAGGCCCTAAGGGGAGTTGCACCAGTTAACCCATTACGGATTAACTGACGCCACTCACCCATTACTCGTCCACTATACATATTATACGTATTACTCTATACATATATCCTATACACCAGTTTTATATTTTATATATTACAAACGTCAGAGAACTTAGAGAGATTAAGAGAGAAAATTGAGAGAAGAATTTATTTGGAGAAGAGATTGAAGAATTAAAGTTCATATCATCATCAAACAGAGTTAACAAGGGTATAATCCTTCATCTCAAGTTTTATTACGTTAGTTTATTTTTCAAACCCAACTCCAAACTCTCTGTATATGATTTTGGTGACGAATACTTAAGATGTAATCATATATGTGTTATTGTATGATTATAACATGTTTTGTATTTGGTATGAATGAATTAAAATAATCGAATTCATGTAATTAGGCCTTAATTGGGTTTTCAAAATTTTACAGAGTTTTTCCATTTACGAGCTTTAAAAATTCTCTATGAATGGAAAAAATTGATATTTGTTCATTATATGGCTATATTTGTGTTAATATGTGTTTATAACATATTATATGCCATATATGCATAACTTTCAGGGATCACACCATGGAATTTTGTTGATAATTGGGTTTTCAAAAGTTACAGAGTGTAGAAATTGTACATATAGCCCATATGGCCCTTACGTACAAAATTTACATGCCTTATACGTTTATTTAACTTAAATTGATACTTGCATGTAATTATGTACGTTTAAACGAACAAAATGGAAGTTAAATGAACGGATTCGGTGTTATAACGAATCCGTAACGTTGAATTTCTTGTTCTCCTTCAAAACTTTACAAAATATCGAAAACAGTAAAAATAGATGCCTTGGATTGTGTAAATACGTGATTTAAAATGCTAAGATCATGTTAGAAATGTTATATAATATTTCTGTGGAGTTTTTACATTATGGATAGCCTTATAATTCATTACGTTAGTTTAATTTGGATTTATTTGGGCTACTCTGTGTGTTCATCGCTAACCAGGGAGTGCACCAGCAGGGGGACCTGCCCAAGCGGGTGTTCATGGGCATTAGGACTCGCCCCAGCGGGTATAAGGGCTGTCCGGGAGCCTTTTTTTTTGGTTTTCGAGACTGTTTTGACCTCCTGTAGTAAAATAAGCATAACGTTTTCATACGAACTCCAATTAAGGCAATTCAAGATGATTCAGAAAGATAACGAGTAGACCTACAACTTTAATTCTTTAAGTTTTTCAATTTGAAATCGTTAAAATGGGTAAAAATGGCCATGTTTGTGACTGATGCGTATTCGGAGGCAATCGGAGGGCTTCGGACATGCACACACACAAGTGTAGTGTTCTCGATAATAAAAGATGTTGTTTTAAGTTACATACATGAATATTATATGATTTGAAGTTCATGATTAATAAATTAAGTTATTGACATGTATAAGATAATGTGAAGGTTCAAGTTAACAAACTAAGTGCGAACTTAAATATCGTAATTGTAAAACTTGATTATGATTGTTTAAAGGGCTATACATGTGTGATATGCATGTTGTGAGTTTACATTCATGTTATGGGGTTAGCCATTGAGTAATATTATAAACCAAGTTGTAAGTCGAACTTAAGTGAATAGTTCAACAGTTAAACATGGTAGTTATGAAAACTAATCGATGTCGTATACATAATGTAATGTGTAAGACGTTGAGGAAGTGAATTATAATTATATTTGTAGCTTGTGCAAGAGGCAAGTATCCTATCCCTAACTTATTGATTTAGCAAGTTCCCTAAATTCTAATTTATTCATTTATTAAGTCTTAGACTTGTGTTTCTATATCGAGTAAGCACGTGTTCTTAATTGTTCCAGTTCGAAATTCATATTGCATATTGTAACTCTTTTAAAAGCATGATTCAGTTATACAATACTTATTCGATTGTATGCTCTTGAGATTTATTATTCAAGTTGAATATCGATGTTATTGTTGAACCTTATAGGACTAGTGAACCCTTATTGATTCGACTAGTCCATAGTTGATGAACGTTCTAAATTCTAAAATACTTATTGAGATTATCCAAACCAAACTTCCTTTGGTGCGGATTCTAATGTCAAAACTGAGATGAACAACCCCTTAAAAGGGGATTATTTACGCTTTAGCGTTGAGATATTGTGCACAGTATGGTACTAAGGGCTGATCCCCCTAAGTACGAAAAGTAGAGTCCATAGTCTTATGACTGTTAAAGGTTTAAAGTATAAACACTTTACAACCTAGGACATAGTTCAAGGTCTTATGACCCTCAGATGTTATTTTGATTCCAATTATTTATCCTCGAGTCAAAAGTTGAGTTTTTTTTTATTCAGATGTCTTTGATTCACTCGCATGTTATTATATTGTTGTCATATTATTATACTTGTGGGCAATGGTGCTCACTCTTGCGTATAATAACATTGCAGTTAAGAACGAAAGGTCCAACGAGCCTTCTACTAGCAAAGGCAAGGGCAAGGTCAACAAGTGATGAAGACTTGTTGTTTATTTTATATGTTTATGTTTCAGCTCTATGTTAAAGTTGTGTAAGACTATTTAATTGTTTATGTTCCGTACAGATGTTTAAGGTTAGTATTACCTGGGATTGATGTATTTATTTTTAGATGTTGTAAACCTATAAGGGGAGGATTATTTTTATTTATTTCATGGTTTGCATTTTTATGGATAGATAGATAGATGATATTTGTACAGTGAACACCAAGTCCCGTGAAAATTGAAGTACCCGGATTTGGGGGTGTCACAGGTTGGTATCAGAGCTGTAGGTTATGAACCTTAGGTTGGGGAAAACCTTAGGATAGTAGCCTTTTTAGAGAGCGAGAACATAGTAATGATAACTCTTATCGAGTTCTAAGAAAGATAATAACTTACCTTATGTGCTATGTGCTTATACTTATATATTCGAGTATCGATTAGCATCACGTAATTACTAAAACTTAAAATTTTATTTGTCAGGATAACAGATGCTGGAGAACCTAGTCAGTCCAGGAACCTTGAACCACTAGAGGCTAGAGAGGAGGAGCCCCGAGATATCCACGTAGTCTAGGAGCAGTTAGTCCGACGAGAGCCATCACCCTTGATCACAGTCGTTGGTCAGCAGTATGTGCCGGTGTCTAATTTAGAGGAGGACTCTGAGGAAGACCCTGAGGAGATTGAGGTTCAGGCTGAGGCAGCCGAAGAGGAGGAGGAAGACCCTGAAGAGTTCCCACCGAGCTCTATCAGTGCTGAGATGTATGATGAGCTGTATGACCGTAACATAGAGTTACGTGATACTGTTCAGGAGCTGAGGGATACTGTTCAGGAGCTGAGGGATCGGTCGGTTACTCAACAGTCTACCATCGAGCTGAGGGATGGAGAGGTTGAGGCTCTTCACACACGTTTGGGAAATGTAGAGTGGAATTTGGTTCACGAGAAAGGCCAAACTGAGCAGAAGTCAGAGGAAATAGAGGAATTGAAGAATGAATTGAAAGAGAAATCAGCAAGGCTGGCCATAGCAGAGGAGGCTTGGGTAAGGGAATCACGACGACCAGATCTCGAAGAAGATAATTGTCGGGCGAAGAAGGCCAAGCTTGAGGAGACGTACTCTACGCTTCAATATGCAATTAATGAGGCCCAGGATCGGGTTATGAGGTACCCAATTCAGTTCGATGGACTACCGTCATACATGCTAGATCGCAGGACGATGTCTCGGATTATGGAAGAAGAGCGTGGCAAAGCTGTTCGTCGCCTTAATGGGCAGTGATAGGAACATTTGATTTTGTGAAACCTATCTGGTAGTTAATAATGTAAATTCCAATGTGTTTATAAACAGAGGAATATTTTATGTTTTAAATCCTGTAGATTCTTTATCTCGGGATAGTTGATGTAAATAGCAGTGATGTTATCGTATTATGTTAAAACTTTTGATTTAGTAATATATTAGAGTTTATTTGAGATAATGTGTTGACTGATTGTGTCTAAATGTTTAAGTTAAGCCTTAAATATTTAAAAGATTGAATAAAGTTCTAATAAGCGTATATCTTAACAGAAATATGCCGCCAAGGAGAAGACCAAACCGTCGACCGGCCTAGGAAGGGTCAACTAACAACAACAACAACGCCAATGCTAACCCCGTTCAGCAGTTGGCGAACTTACTTGCTGGAGCGCTTAACAACCAACCTCAAGCTCCACCGAACACAACGTTCAAGGACTTCAAGGCTGTGGGACCGCCAGAGTTTAAAGGCACCATGAACCCGATAGAAGCTCAAACCTGGGTTATGGAGATGGAAAAAGTTTTCGACGTCGCCAGAGTCAGAAAAGGCCAGAAAACCGCCTATGCAACGTTCATGCTAAAATCTGAGGCCAGCTATTGGTGGCAAGCGAATAAGGTCCGGGGAGGTGAAGGTGTGATTACCTGGGAGAGGTTTAAAGAGATGTTCTTCGAGATGTACTTTCCGACCAGTTCGCAGAATCAAATGGAGGTCCAGTTCCTGAAGCTGAAACAAGGGAATATGTCCGTACCGGAATATGCGGCGAAATTCAATGAGTTGGCTAGGTTTGCCACGTATCAAGTGCACACCGATCAGAGGAAGGCAAGGAGGTTTGAGCAGGGCCTGAAGCCCTGGTTGTATAGAAAAGTGTCAATGTTCCAATTAAACACTTTTGCTGGGGTGTTAGAGAAGGCCATTCTCGCTGAAGGCGGGAGTGTTGCTGTTATAAAGTACAATCAAGACCAAAAGAAGAAAAAGAGTGAGGGTGAAGGAGTTAACAAGGCTAGTGGTAGCAACATGGGAGGGAGTAATAATCAGAAGAGGAGGTGGAATGATAACTCATCAACAGGGAATCAGCAAGGAGGTCAGAAGAAGAGGATCGAAGCTTGTCCGACCTGCGGGAAAGCTCACCTGGGGGTCTGTATGAAGGGAAAACGAGTATGCTACAATTGTGGTCAGGAAGGCCACATAGCACCGAACTGTCCGAACCCAAAGAAGGGCGCTTGTTTCACTTGCGGCTCAAAGGACCATCTGGCAAGGGACTGTCCCAAGAAGGGATCTGGAGGGGCAGGATCAGGAGGGAACAGGGGAAACAGCGGTGGAAGTGCTCTAACTATCACGGGACCAACCGCAACCAATCGACCAACCGCCAGGACCTTCAACATAACCGTGTAGGATGCTGTACAGTCTCCCGATGTGGTTTCAGGTATCATTTCGATCAATAAAGTTAATGCTTATGTACTATTTGATTCGGGTGCTACTTGTTCATTTATATCCGATGACTTTGCTAAGAACTTAGAACTTCCTATGGACGAGTTAGAATACCCCATGAACATAGAGATTGCGAATAGAGAAGTGATCCCTGTTAAGTATGTACACAAGAACTGTAGAGTAGATATTAAGGGTAACATTATGAACGTAGATCTTATCCCGATTAGACTTGGGGAATTCGATGTTATTCTGGGAATGGATTGGCTAGTCAATTATGGGGCTATAATTGATTGCCAGAGGAAGTGTATCAACCTTATGACCCCGTCAAAGGTTGTGTTTTATGGCAGTAAATCGCCTAGACAAGCGAGTTGCCTGACGATGATGCAGGCCAGGAAGTTGTTAAGACAATGCTGTGTAGGATATTTAGCCTACATAGTCGATAGTCGTAAAGAAAACCCGAAAGTGGAAGATATACCAGTCGTGAGGGACTTCATTGACGTATTTTCAGATGATCTTCCAGGACTTCCGCCAGACAGAGATGTTGAGTTTGTGATCGATTTGGCGCCAGGAACGACCCCAATATCGAAGGCACCGTACCGGATGGCTCCGGTAGAGATGAAAGAGTTGATGGTACAACTTCAAGAGTTACTGGACAAGAAGTACATCCAACCGAGCGTATCGCCGTGGGGAGCGCCGGTGTTGTTTGTGAAGAAGAAGGACGGGACGATGCGGCTTTGCATCGACTACAGAGAATTGAATAAGGTCACAATTAAGAATAGATATCCATTACCGAGGATCGACGATCTGTTTGACCAATTGAAGGGTGCAAGGTACTTTTCAAAGATAGACTTGAGGAGTCGCTATCATCAGCTGAAGGTGAGGCCAGAGGATGTTCCAAAGACAGCATTTAGGACTCGATATGGTCACTACGAATTTCTGGTAATGTCATTTGTTCTAACGAATGCTCCTGCAACATTCATGGGCTTAATGAATGGAGTGTTCAAGCCATTTTTGGACAAATTCGTGGTGGTCTTTATCGACGATATTTTGGTATACTAGAAGACCAAGGAAGAACATGTAGAACATTTGAAGTTAACATTAGAGGCGTTGAGAAGAGAGAAGTTGTACGCCAAATTTTCGAAATGTGAATTCTGGATTGAAAGAGTGCAATTTCTTGGACATGTGATCGACACGGACGGAATTTCGGTAGATCCCTCTAAAGTAGAAGCTGTGATGAACTGGGATCAGCCGAAAACATCGTCGGAAGTGAGGAGTTTTCTTGGATTGGCGGGTTATTATAGAAGATTCATTCAGGACTTTTCCAAGATCGCAACTCCGCTGACGAATTTGACTAGAAAATCGGTGAAATTCGTTTAGACGGAGAAGTGTGAGGAAAGTTTCCAAGAGCTTAAGAGGAGGTTGAGTTCAGCACCTGTGTTATCCCTTCCGGACGACACAGGAAATTTTGTGGTTTATAGTGATGCATCGCATAAAGGACTTGGCTGTGTGCTTATGCAAAACGGCAAGGACATTGCGTATGCGTCACGACAATTGAAAGACTATGAGAAAGGGTATCCGACCCATGACTTGGAGTTAGCTGCAGTGGTATTTGCTTTGAAAATTTGGAGACACTATCTCTATGGGGAAAAGTGTGAAATATATACAGACCACAAGAGTCTGAAATATATTTTTACACAGAAGGACTTGAATATGTGCCAGAGAAGGTGGCTGGAGTTAATTAAGGACTATGACTATGAAATCTTATACCATCCGGGTAAGGCTAATGTGGTTGCCGACGCCTTAAGCAGAAAGGGTCGGGAGAAATTGATGATGTTGACTGCTCAGGAGGAGCTAATTTCAGCAATGGAAAAGCTGGAATTGGAAGTGAAGTATCCGATGGAGATTGACAAGAAGTTGTTTCAGATGCAAACTGGTACAACCCTATTGGATAAAGTTAAGGAAGCTCAACTTCAGGACGAAGAATGTGAAAAGGTTAAGAAAAAGATATCTGAAGGAACCGAACCGAGATTCAAGATAGACAGTGAGGGACTACTGAGATTTGAGAACAGATTTTGGGTACCGTCAGTGCCAGAGATTAAGGATGACATTTTGAGCGAGGCTCATAGCTCACAGTATTCGATTTACCCCGGTAGTACCAAGATGTACCAGGATCTTCGACAACACTTCTGGTGGCCGAATTTGAAACGAGATGTTGCTGAGTGTGTTGCAAAGTGTCTAACCTGTCAGAAAGTGAAAGCAGAACATCAGAGACCGAGTGATTTACTACAACCCCTGGAAATCCCAGAATGGAAATGGGAACACATTACGATGGATTTCGTGGTTGGCCTTCCGACGACTCAGAAAGGCTACGACGCAGTATGGGTTATCGTTGACCGACTGACGAAATCAGCACACTTTCTTCCGATAAAAATCATATTCAGCTTAGATCAGTTGGCAAGGTTATATGTGAAAGAGATTATTTCGAGGCACGGAGTTTCGGTCTCAATTGTTTTCGATAGAGATCCGCGCTTCACATCAAACTTCTGGAAGCGACTACAGGAATGCATGGGGACACAGTTGAGAATGAGTACGGCTTATCACCCTCATACAGACGGGCAGAGTGAAAGAACGATCCAGTCATTGGAAGATATATTGAGAGCATGCATCATGGATTTTAAAGGAAATTGGGATGATCACCTACCGCTTGTGGAATTCGGTTACAATAACAGTTACCACGCTAGTATTGGCATGCCGCCGTACGAAGCGTTGTACGGAAGAAAATACAAAACTCCGCTATACTGGGATGAAGTTGGCGAGAGACAATTGCTAGGTCCAGAGTTGGTACAACAGACAGCAGAGATAGTCAAAGTGATCCGGACAAGACTGGTAGCCGCTCAGAATAGGCAGAAGAAATACGTCGATCCACACCGTAAGAACGTTGAGTTTGAATCGGGTAGCTATGTGTTCTTGAAAGTCTCTCCCGGGAAGGGAAAGATCAGATTCGGTAAGAAGGGAAAATTGAGCCCGAGGTTCATTGGACCCTTTGAAGTACTGCGAAGGATTGGAGAAGTTGCGTATGAGGTAGCCTTACCTCCGGCGCTCGAGAATGTCCACAACGTTTTCCACGTTTCATTTCTACGACCCTACAAACCCGATTACAAGCATGTGATTGAATATGAACCCCTACATTTTGAAAAAGACTTATCCTATGAAGAAATTCCTGTTCAAATTGTTGGCAGAAAAGAGCAAGTCCTCAGAAACAAAGTTATACCTTCTGTTAAGGTAATTTGAAGGAACCACAATGCTGAAAAAGCTACGTGGGAACTCGAAGAGCATATGATGAAGAATTACCCAGATTTATTTACTTAATTTTTTGTATATGTGATTCTGGGGACAGAATCTTTGTAAAGGGGGGGGGGAGAATGTAACGGGACGAATTTTTAATTGAACCGTGATTCTGGCGACAGAATCCTTTTAAAGGGGGAAAGATGTGACGAACAAGATTTTTGTAATTTAAATTGAATATTTATTGAATTAAATAAATATTTTTTTATGATTTAATTATTGATTTAAATAATTAATTGATGAAATTGTGGTAGATTAATTTAATTATATGTGTCACGTTAGTTAAATTAATGTGGTGAATTTTTATATTCAAAGTACGTATTTAATTGGGCTTATTTGATTAATATATTAATTAATAAGCATAATGTTATTCTAATTAATTTAAATAATGAATTAGAGATTTAATGATTTGGCATAATTAATGAATGAGAATTTTAATTATGTGACTATGTGATTTAATATGAATTTATGCTATTTTATTTAAGTGATTTAAATAACATTATTTTATTTAATTGGGTGTGACATTAAAACTATATTATAAAGCTTTAATTAAATTAATAGGAAAGGAGATTATAAGGGGCAAACAAACAAGGCCCTAAGGGGAATTGCACCAGTTAACCCATTACGGATTAACTGACGCCACTCACCCCTTACTCGTCCACTAAACATATTATAAGTATTACTTTATACATATATCCTATACACCAATTTTATATTTTATATATTACAAACGTCAGAGAACTTAGAGAGATTAAGAGAGAAAATTGAGAGAAGAATTTATTTGGAGAAGAGATTGAAGAATTAAAGTTCATATCATCATCAAACAGAGTTAACAAGGGTATAATCTTTCATCTCAAGTTTTATTACGTTAGTTTATTTTTCAAACCCAACTCCAAACTCTCTGAATATATAATTATGGTGACGAATACTTAAGATGTAATCATATATGTGTTATTGTATGATTATAACATGTTTTATATTTGGTATGAATGAATTAAAATAATTAAATTCATGTAATTAGGCCTTAATTGGGTTTTCAAAATTTTACAGAGTTTTTTCATTTACGAGCTTTAAAAATTCTCTGTGAATGGAAAAAATTGATATTTGTTCATTATATGGCTATATTTGTGTTAATATGTGTTTATAACATATTATATGCTATATATGCATAACTTTCAGTGATCACACCATGGAATTTTGTTGATAATTGGGTTTTCAAAAGTTACAAAGTGTAGAAATTGTACATATGGCCCATATGGCCCTTACGTGCAAAATTTACACGCCTTATACGTTTATTTAACTTAAATTGATACTTGCATGTAATTATGTACGTTTAAACGAACAAAATGGAAGTTAAACGAACAGATTCGGTGTTATAACGAATTCGTAACATTGAATTTCTTGTTTTCCTTCAAAACTTTACAAAATATTGAAAATAGTGAAAATAGATGCCTTGGATTGTGTAAATACGTGATTTAAAATGCTAAGATCATGCTAGAAATGTTATATAATATTTCTGTGGAGTTTTTACATTATGGGTAGCCTTATAATTCATTACGTTAGTTTAATTTGGATTTATTTGGGCTACTCTGTGTGTTCATCGCTAAGTAGGGAGTGCACCAGCAGGGGGACCTGCCCCAGCGGGTGTTCATGGGCATTAGGACCCGCCCCAGCGGGTATAAGGGCTGTCCGGGAGCCTTTTTTTATGGTTTCCGAGACTATTTTGACCTCCTGTAGTAAAATAAGCATAACGTTTTCATACGAACTCCAATTAAAGCGATTCAAGATTATTCGAAAAGATAACGAGTAGACCTACAACTTTCATTCTTTAAGTTTTTCAATTTGAAATCGTTAAAATGGGTAAACATGGCCATCTTTGTGACTGATGCGTATTCGGAGGCAATCGGAGGGCTTCGGACATGCACACACACAAGTGTAGTGTTCTCTATAATAAAAGATGTTATTTTAACTTACATACATGAATATTATATGATTTGAAGTTCATGATTAATAAATTAAGTTATTGACATGTATAAGATAATGTGAAGGTTCTAGTTAACAAACTAAGTGCGAACTTGAATATCCTAATTGTAAAACTTGATTATGATTGTTTAAATGGCTATACATGTGTGATATGCATGTTCTGAGTTTACATTCATGTTATGTTGTTAGCTATTGAGTAATATTATAAACCAAGTTGTAAGTCGAACTTAAGTGAATAGTTCAACAGTTAAACATGGTAGTTATGAAAACTAATCGATGTCGTATACATAATGTAATGTGTAGGACGTTAAGGAAGTGAATTGTAATTATATTTGTAGCTTGTGCAAGAGGCAAGTATCCTATCCCTAACTTATTGATTTAGCAAGTTTCCTAAATTCTAATTTATTCATTTATTAAGTCTTAGACTTGTGTTTCTATATCGAGTAAGCTTGTGTTCTTAATTGTTCCAGTTCGAAATTCATATTACATATTGTAACTCTTTTAAAAGCATGCTTCAGTTATACAATACTTATTCGATTGTATACTCTTGAGATTTATTATTCAAGTTGAATATCGATGTTATTGTTAAACCTTATAAGACTAGTGAACCCTTATTGATTCGACTAGTCCATAGTTGATGAACGTTCTAAATTCTAAAATACTTATTGAGCTTATCCAAACCAAACTTTCTTTGGTGCGGACTCTGATATCAAAACTGAGATGAACAACCCCTTAAAAGGGGATTATTTACGCTTTAGCGTTGAGATATTGTGCACAGTATGATACTAAGGGCTGATCCCCCTAAGTACGAGAAGTAGAGTCCATAGTCTTATGACTGTTAAAGGTTTAAAGTATAAACACTTTACAACCTAGGACATAGTTCAAGGTCTTATGACCCTCAGATGTTATTTTGATTCTTGTTATTTATCCTCGAGTCAAAAGTTGAGTTTTTTTTTATTCAGATGTCTTTGATTCACTCGCATGTTATTATATTGTTGTCATATTATTATACTTGTGGGCAATGGTGCTCACTCTTGCGTATAATAACATTGCAGTTAAGAACAAAAGGTCTAACGAGCCTTCTACTAGCAAAGGCAAGGGCAAGGTCAACAAGTGATGAAGACTTGTTGTTTATTTTATATGTTTATGTTTCAGCTCTATGTTAAAGTTGTGTAAGACTATTTAATTGTTTATGTTCCGTACAGATGTTTAAGGTTAGTATTACCTGGGATTGATGTATTTATTTTCAGTTGTTGTAAACCCATAAGGGGAGGATTATTTTTATTTATTTCATGGTTTGCATTTTTATGGATAGATAGATAGATGATATTTGTACAGTGAACACCATGTCCCATGGAAATTGAAGTACCCGGATTTGGGGGTGTCACATTTATCATGGATGATGATGATGATTAGGTACGCATCATAGAGGATGATGATCCAGTAATACACGATAAGGCTAAAAGTTGTAAACACTTAGAGAAATGGCAGATGGACATAAAATTCAAAATGGATCTTTAGAGAAAATGGCAAGGTGAAGACCTATAAGGCCAGACCATTTTGGAAATGGTTTTCAAATAAAGTCAAGGAATTGACTGTGATAAAATCTTATTATCGGTAGTAATGCTCAAGTCCATTTGAATTTTACTTGCGATTGCAGCTTATTATTACTAGATCTGGCAAATAGACGTGCAGACGTCATTCCTCAAATATAAATTATTAGAGGATAATGTATGTATGATACAGCCAGATAGGATTTTTTTTAATGGTTGAACCAAATCATGTATATGAGCTACAACAATCCATTTATGGATTGAGGCAAGCTTCTCTAAGATGGAACATTTGTTTTGATGAGAACAATCAAAAGAGTTTGATCTTATCAAAAACAAGAATGAACCCAGTGTGTACAGAAGGGTTAGTTGGAGCGATGTGACATTCCTAGTATTATATGTTGATATACTACTGATAAGGAATGACATACCAGTGCTATCATCAGTAAAGATAAAGTTGTCTAAACATTCCTCCATGAATGATTTGGGTAGAACGTCTTAAATTGGGGATATAAATCTATATAGATAGATTTAAAAGGATGCTCGGCTTAACCCAAGGAACGTATATTCATTTGATGCTAAAGGCATTCAGCATGGCAAACTCCAAGAGATGTCTCATGATGATGAGTCATGCAGTGTATCTCTCTAAAATTATCCTCAATAAAAGAGAGATCGCATGAGTTACTATCATGTATGCAATGAAATGTACGAGACTAGATGTTGATCAGTCATATTTTGGAGAAGATCACTATAAGACAGTGAAAAATATCTTAAAGTACTTAACCGACACTAAGGATGTAATCATGATTCATGATGGGTCTGAATTAAAACTAGAGGACTAAACAGACTCAAGTTTTTTCAGACTAACCAAGACGACAGCAAATCCGCTTTAGGGTAAGTCGTTACCTTGAAAGGTGGTGCAGTGAATTGGAAAGGTTCCAAACAAGAAAGAAGTTGCTAGTTTAGTGATAAAGACAAAGTATATAGCTGTAAATGAAGCTGCAAGATGATGTTTTGTATAAAATTTTATTACAGAACTAGGAATAGTTCCTAAGTCTCATCTTGGATCCAAACATATGTTGTGGCAATTTCATTTGATTAAAGAAATCATTGGAAAAGGAGAAGTCACTATATAGATAGTGAACTCTCAAGAACAACATTACATATCCATTTACTGAAGCTTATCCAGCAGCAGGATAATCGTCACCTAGAGAAGAAGGGTATTAGATACCATGGCGATTAAATTTAGTGCAAGTGGGAGATTAAAAGTAGTATGCACACAAGCCAATCATGTTTGATGATAAAATATATACTTTGTAACAATCTTATTCATTTATTAATAAAAGAGTTATAGAATTAAAGGCATTTATTTATCTACATGGTGCTGTTTTTTTATAATATGTGATAAACCCATAGTTTTAAGCAATGTTTTGAGAATCATGATGATGATCATGCTAATGAGATCTAAAGTCTTAGATATCTTAAAACTAAAATAGTTCCAAATTGTTGGATTACTAAAAAGGGGATTAGTGAATCTGGATAGATTGGTACATACGTTGCTTGCTCATTGGATGAGGATGATTGATCTCATGATCATTTGTGTGGAGACACTAAAACAAGTATATATGTGTTTATTGGAGAATAAGTTCACTAAACGAGGCTCGAAAGGAATACCTAATAGAGTTTTACTTGCCTGTCAATAGAAATTCTTGTAGTGATAGTAGTACAAGTGATCCTTAGACTTGAGATCATCATAGTATCTTGTGTATTATAAGTTATACTTTGACATGTCCCTTAAGACCCTTAGGGTATATCAAAGGGTATGATTGGGTGTAATAATTTATATATGGATATAATGAATGATCAATAAAGAATCTACCACTTCTTGTAAAAGAGATATGTTGTATGCGATTTGATAAATGACAACATATGAATCCTTGGCCAATGTGGAATGAAATTAGAAAAGAGTTTCTAATTTGCATTATTTGGAGTTGTGCATTTATGGATCGAAATATATATAATTAAATAAACTTGATAGTAATTTCATGTCTTATATTTAATTAGGACATTGTATGGTGGAAGGATTGAATTGTACGGTAAATATTTATTCAAATGTTCATTTATGATTAATGTTGAAATCTATATTATCTGGAAAGTCGTTGATCGCTAAGGAGGCTTATCCTTATTGTATAATAAATGTTATTTATTTAAATGAATTATTAGTTTAATTTATTTATTTAAATAAGATTAGAATTGTTCTAATTGATTTATTCACAACCGGTTTAATATGGAGAACCTAAAGGGTCACACCATAAAAGGAATAATATTTATTAAAGAGGCAAATGGCATAATCGTAATAATAAGCTAAGTATATTTAATTTAATCTATGATGATAGAATAAATTAAATAGCTTAATATTTATTATTTAATATTTTGAAAATATTAAATATAAATTAATAAGAGTAGTTCTTATTATTATTATTACTATTATTATATAATTCTTAAAGGAGTTTGGGAATAAAGTAATAAGATACTCTCATATATATATATATATATATATATATATATATTCTTAATAAGATTAGGAGACTAATTAATTAAAGAGTTTAATTAGTTATTCCCAATATGATTGGGAAGCCTAATTAATTAAAGAAGTTTAATTAATTAATATGAAACCTTAATCCTAAATTGTTTAGGAGGGTTGCCTACATCTATAAATAAGAGGAGTCTTATTTTGATTTGGGATTAATGATCTTTCCAAGAGTTAGGAGAGTACACCTTTTCTATAGAGATAGAAACTAGGGTTTAGCCAAACACTTATCTTCTTGAATTCTTATTCTTTCTTAGTGGATCACCTCTAGAGGCCAAACACTTGGGTGACTAATGTTGATCAAAGAAAGGAATCAACCCTGTGTATTCAAGTTGAACGCGAAACGAATTGGAGTTGAACTCGTACCTGAGGAAGCTAGTTTTTTCGAGGGTATGAATCTAATCTCCATCTATTTTGTTTAATTAATAAATGTGCGTAAAGGATGATCCGGGTATATGGTTTGCAAAATTTTAAAACTCTTATTTACCATGCTTCTGCTATTTTAATGCAATTTGATTGTGTTCACGAAACTTATAACCCTAACATATGTATTATTTGATTCGGGAGCTACCTGTTCATTTGTGTCTGATGAATTTTCTAGAAGATTAAATTTACCATGTGAAAAGTTAGAAAACCCAATGAGTATAGAAGTTGCAAACAAAGAAGTGATCCCTGTAGAGTTTATCCATAAAAATTATTGTGTGGAAATAAGGGGACATAAGTTAAGCGTGAATTCAATTTCGATACGCTTATGAGAATTTGATGTTATTCTAGGGATGGATTGGTTATTTAACCATGAGGCAGTTATAGACTGTCACAAGAAGAGCATACGCCTTAAGACACCAAATAAGTCTAAGGTTGTATTTTATGGTAGCAAGTCGCCAAGACAAATGAGCTGTCTTACGATGATGCAGACCAAAAGGATATTACGGAAAGGATGTGAAGGTTATTTGGCTCATGTAGTGGATACACGGATGGTAAATTCGGACATGGGGAAGATACCTATAGTTAATGAGTTTGAGGATGTCTTTCTAGAAGAACTTCCAGGACTTCCACCAGACAGAGATACAGAATTTGTGATTGATTTAGTACCAGAGACAACGTCGATATCGAAAGTACCGTATAGGATGGCTCTTGTAGAAATGAAAGAGTTGATGATCCAGCTACAAGAGTTGTTGGACAAGAAGTACCTTCAACCTAGTGTATCTTCGTGGGGGGCACCGGTGTTATTTGTAAAGAAAAGGAAGGTTCAATGAGGTTGTGTATGGATTATAGAGAGTTGAATAAGGTTACAATCAAGAATAAATATCCATTACCAATAATAGATGATCTGTTTGATCAACTTAAAGGAGTGAGATATTTTTCGAAGATTGATTTAAGGACTAGTTACCATCAGTTGAAGGTGAGAACAGAGGACGTACCAAAGACAACATTTAGGACTCGTTACGACCATTATGAGTTCTTAGTGATGTCGTTTCGACTGACGAATGTGCCAGCTGCATTTATGGACTTGATGAACAGAGTATTTCAACAGTACTTGGATAAGTTTGTGGTTGTGTTCATTGACGACATTCTGGTGTATTCGAAGACTGAAGAGGAGAATGTCGAACATCTACGTATTGTATTGGAAACATTAAGAAGGGAGAAGCTGATAGTAGTGTGCATACAAGCCAATCATGTATGATGATAAAGCACATACTCTGTAAACAATCTTATTTATTTATTAATAAAAGTATTTATTTATTAAAGGCATTTAATTATCTACATGATGCTGTTTTTATAATATGTAAATAACCCATAGTTTTAAGCAATGCTTTTAGAATCATGATGTTGATCATGCTAATGAGATCTAAATTCATAGAAATCTTAAAACTAAAATAGTTCTTAATTATTGGATTACTAAAAAGGAGATTAGTAAATCTAGATAGATTGGTACATATGTTGCTTGCTCATTGGATGAGAATGATTGATCTCATGATTATTTGTGTGGAGACACTAAAGCAAGTATGTAGGTGCTTATTAGAGAATAAGTTTATTGAACGTGACTCGCTATAGAATACCTAATGGAGTTTTACTTGTCTGTCAATAGGAATTTCTAATGTGATAGTAGTACAAGTGATCCTTGGACTTGAGATCATCATAGTATCTTGTATATAATGAATTATACTTTGACTTATTTCTTAAAAACCCTCAGGGTATAGTTGGGTATAATGAGTTACATATGGAGATAATGATTGATCAATAAAGAATCTACCACTTTTAGTAAAAGAAGAGATATGTCATATGTGATTCGTTAAATGACAACCTAGTAGTCCTTGGCCAAGGCAAAATGAAATTAGAAAGGAGTTTCTAATTTGCATTATTTGGAGTTGTGATCGAAATACATATAATTAAATAAAATAAGACTTGGCAGTAATTCCATGTCTTATAACATAACATATATTATATTATATATATAATAGCCACGTATGTTATATATATATATATATATATATATACATATATACGTGGCTATTATATATATATAATATGATTATATATATATATATATATATATATATAATATTCTTAATAATTTTATAATTAACATAAAGATTTTATTTTAATCTTGAAATTGTATTTCATGTAATTTAAAATTGTCCATTAAATAATACTCATGAATATATGGAATGTTTTAATTCATTAGATGAATGTTTATTTATTGATGCATATGGTGATATGTATGATAATAAATGGGGTTGATTATGGACTATTGACCAATGTGATTGGATTTTTTTTAGTTGAATGCTTGAATAGGTTTTATTAAATGGGGTCTGCGTACCTCGTGTTCTCTGATTTTTCTAGATGTAAAATTCTATCTCCCTCCTACATACTTCCCCTTGACTGCTAATCAGGGTTTCTATTTAATTTAAATAGTTTATGTAATAGAGATAGTTAGAATTATCTTGCAGAAATTAGAGACCAATGAGCAAGGAGTGCGTGAAGACCCGTTTGTATGGAGCCCGGATTTAAATGTAATTTTTATATTTAAAATTTATTTCTTGCACCCTTAGGTTTGACCTTTTGGTTCACTTGGAGGCTCGAGTGAACCAAACTAGAATAAAAGTCCATAATCAATCCGAGTAGAATATAGTATTCTATATGTGCATGCTATTATTATTATTATTATATATATATTATTCTATGCAAACATGCTTCGCATGTTTAATAAAATGACGTGTATTATATATATATATATATATATATATATGTGTGTGTGTATGTGTGTGTGTGTGTGTGCATGCGCGCTAAACAAGATGAGACAAATAATAACAAACCCCTCAAAGAAATCATATTAAGTCTAAAGTGTTCAATGATTATTGAAATATCGAACATCGCCTTCTAGCATGATAACTTAATAGAGTATTAAATATTTAATACGAGTTTTTTGTGTTATCCACAAGGCAAGTATTGCGTATTTAAGATATTAATTTAATCACATTTGATGCTTATCAAAAAATTGAACAAAATTATTTTGTTGTGCTATCCACAAGGACAATATTTTTCTTTCTTGAATTTATGGAAGTGTTAGGTTGGACTTAACTTAAATTATTTTAGTTCGGATGTGCACACACTTGACTATTATGATTTAAGAGGCAGAATAAAAAAGAGTTACATGTTGATGTAATTGACAAAGAGTTGTCTACCTATTTATTTATATATCGTTTGTTGTGCTATCCACAAGGCTATATACATTTGAAATGGGATCCTTATTCTCACTAACAAATCTTTAATTAGATGTTGCCGAACTATATAAGTGAGGGATAATATAGTTTGAAGAAAATAGTGGGAGATACCAATCTAAAATAAGACTTAATTTATTTTGGTATATAAAATTAATTAAATGAATGTTTCCTAAAACATTGTCTTTTCACATACAAAAATTTAAAAATGTCAAAATCACTAATTTCACTGCGCAGCATACTTGATGCTAACAAATTGACTGGGCCGAATTACATGGACTAGTTAAGGAATATGAGAATAGTTTTTACTGCTGAAAAGATTTCTTATGTCCTAAATTTACCTGTCCCTGGAACTGTTCTAGAATCAGCCTCTGAGGAAGAGATTGCCACTATTGTAAAGTGGCAAGATGATGAATCTGTGGCTCAATGCATCATGCTCTCATCTATGAATAACGAGCTTCAGCGTCAGCATGAAAACATGGATGCTCCTACTATGTTGCTTCACCTCAAGGAGTTATATTGTGAACAAAGTATGACTGCTAGATATGAGATATCTAAGGAGCTCTTCCGATCTCGGATGACCGAGGGCACCGCCGTTGAGACTCATATCCTAAGGGTGATCAATCTGATTGAATGCCTTGGACAACTTGCGTTCGTCATGGATGGGGAGTTGATTCAAGACTTGGTCTTGCAGTCACTCCCTGAGACCTTCTCGCAGTTCGTTGTTAATTTCCACATGAATAAGTTAGATGTCAGCTTGCCTGAATTATTTAACATGTTGAAAATTATAGAAGGTCACTTCACATCCAAGAAAAATCATGTCTTATTGGTGGATTCTTCCAAGAAAAGGAAGAGGCCTAACGTATCTTCTGAAAAGAAGAAATCTAAGAAGGCTAAAGGCAATGTGAACATAAAGGAACAAAAGAAACCTGATCCAGCTAGCAAAGGAATGTGCTTCCATTGCAACGAGCCGTGTCATTGGAAGAGGAACTGCAAGAAGTTTCTGGCAGAGAAGAAGCTTGAAGAAGCTTTGCATTCCAATCAAGGTTTGTTCATGATTGAAATTAATTTTTCATAAAGTCAAAATTCTACTTGGGTATTGAATACCGGATGTGGTTCTCACAAATGTAATATTGTGCAGGGACTGGTCAGAAATAGAAAGCTGAACAAGGATGAGGTTGTCCTACAAGTGGGAAATGGAGCAAAGGTTACTGTATTAGCTGTAGGCACTTATTATTTAGCACTGCCTATGGGCAAGACCATTTATTTAAATAATTGTTATTTTGTTCCGAATATCATTAGAAACATTATTTCTATTTCCGTATTAGATATGGATGGATTTGAAATTATAATAAATAACAACAGTTGTTCTATTTATAAAAACAATGTTTTATATGGTATTGGTTATTTGCGGAATAGATTTACATACTTGACTAGCATGAAAATATATTTCAAATAAAACAAACTAAGAAAAGGAAAAGAGATGATGTTAATTATACCTATATGTAGAACTATAGACTCGGTCATATCAATGAAACAAGATTATCCAAGTTGCATAAGGATGGGCTCTTAGAGCTATCCAATTATGAATCATATCCAACTTGTGAATCTTGTCTCATGGGTAAAATGACTAAATCTCCTTTTAGTGAAAAAGGAGAAAGAGTTACAGAGTTGTTAGCATTGGCTCACACAGACGTTTGTGGACATATGACAACGAATGCACGGGGAGGGTATTCTTATTTTATTACTTTCACTGATGATCACTAAAAATTTGGATATATATAGTTAATGAAATACAAATCTAAATCATTTGAAAATTTTAAAGAGTTCAGAAGTGAAGTAGAAAAACAAGCAGGCAAGAGTATTAAGATTCTTCAATCAGATCGAGGTAGATAATACTTAAGCGGTGAGTTTCTCAATTGTCTCAAAGATAATGGTATAATCTCACAATGGACTCCACCAGTTACACCATAGTTAAATGGAGTACTTGAAAGGAGAAATCAAACATTGTTTAACATGGTTCGTTCCATGATTAGTTTTACCGATCTTTCAATTTTATTATGGGGTCATGCCATAGAAGCGGCTGCATATCTACTAAATAAGGTCCCCTCGAAATCCGTCCCCAAAACTCCATATGAGATGTGGACAAGGAGAAAATATGGTCTTAAGCATGTTAAGATTTGAGGATGTCCAGCTTATGTGAAAAGGTTTCAAAATGATAAGTTTGGGACAAGATCTGATAAGCGCACGTTTGTGGGATATCCTAAAGAAAGTTTGGGATACTATTTCTACAATCCTACTGAGAAAATGGTGTTTATTGCGAAACACGCTGCCTTACTAAAAAATGAGTTTATCCTTGAAGGGGCTAGTGGGAGGAAAATAGATCTTGAAGAAATTCAAGAACCACAAACCACTACAGTTCAATTGGATGAACCTATCCAAAAAGAGACACCTACTATACAACACCCTATTCGTAAATCTAGAAGAGTACCGAAGATAACTGAAAGGTATGGATTCGTCATAGAGGATGACGATGAGGTACACATCATGAATGATGATGATCTATTGAATTACGAACATACTATGAGTAATTAAGACTCAGAGAAATTGTAGATGACCATATAATCTAAAATGGATCTTTGAAGTAATGCACAAGACCATTTGGATTTTACTTGCTATTGCAGCTTATTATTACTAGATCTGGCAAAATGGACGTGGAGACGCACTTCCTCAAATATAAATTATTAAAGGAGAATGTATGTATGATACAACCAGATGGATTTTTTTCAATGGTTGAAGCAATTCATATATATGATCTACAACAATCCTTTTATGGATTGAAGCAAGCTTCTCGTTGATGGAACATTCATTTTGATGAAACAATCAAAGAGTTTGATTTTAACAAAAACGAGGATGAACCATGTGTTTACAAGAAGGTTAGTGGGAGCGCTGTTTCATTCCTTGTATTATATGTTGATGATATATTACTGATAGGGATTGACAATCCTATGCTACAATCGATCAAAATAAAGTTGTCTAAGCATTCCTCCATGAATGATTTGGGTAGAACATCCTACATTGGGGATATAGATCTATATAGATAGATTTATAAGGATGTTCGGCTTAACCCAATGAACGGATATTCATTAGATGCTAAAGGCATTTAGCATAGAAAACTCCAAAAAGGTGTCTCGTGATGATGAGCCATGAAGTGTATCTCTATAAATTATCCTCAATAAACGAGAGATCGCATGAGTTACTATGATGTATGCAATGAAATATACGAGACTTGATGTTGTTCAGTCAGATTCTGGAGAAGATCACTATAGGACAGTGATAAACATATTAAAGTACTTAACTGACACTAAAAATATCATCATGACACATGATGGGTCTGAATTAAACTAGAGGACTAAACAGACTCAAGTTTTCAGACTGACCAAGACGACAACAAATCTACCTTAAGGTAAGTCGTTACCTTGAAGGTGGTGCAGTGAATTGGAAAGGTTCCAAACAGCAAAAGGTTGCTGGTTTAGTGACAAAGATAAAGTATATAACTGTAAGTGAAGTTGTAAGTTGATGTTTCGGATGAAAAGTTCATTACAGAACTAGGAATAGTTCCTAAGTCTCATCTTGAATCCAAACATGTGTTGCGACACTTTGATTAAAGAAATCATTGAAAGAATAGACGTCACCTTAGAGTGTGTAGACTCTCAAGACAACATTGCAGATCTATTTACTAAAGCTTTAACATAAGAGCAGTTTGATCATCACTTAGAGAAGATGGGTATGAGATACTATGGCTATTGGCTTTAGTGCAAGTGGGAGATTGATAGTAGTGTGCATACAAGCCAATCATGTATGATGATAAAGCACATACTTTGTAAACAATCTTATTTATTTATTAGTAAAAGTATTTATTTATTAAAGACATTTAATTATCTACATAATGCTGTTTTTATAATATGTAAAGAACCTATAGTTTTAAGCAATGCTTTTAGAATCATGATGTTGATCATGCTAATGAGATATAAATTCTTAAAAAGCTTAAAACTAAAATAGTTCCCAATCGTTGGATTACTAAAAAAGGAATTAGTAAATCCGGATAGATTGGTACATATGTTTCTTGCTCATTAAATGAGGATGATTGATCTCATGATCATTTGTGTGGAGACACTAAAGCAAGTATGTAGGTGCTTATTAGAGAATAAGTTCATTGAACTTGACTCACTATGAAATACCTAATGGAGTTTTACTTGTCTATCAATAGGAATTCCTAATGTGATAGTAGTACAATTGATCCTTGGACTTGAGATCATCATATTATCTTGTATTTAATGAATTATACTTTGACTTATTTCTTAAAAACTATGACGCCCCCAAATTTGGACCGCCACTGGTCTCTCGAATTTGGTTCATCACTTTCTCACGATAATACAATAATAACTAAAATCATACAATCACAGCGAAAAATCTAGAATAATATACAATGATTTATTATAATTATTCCCCCAAGTCTCGCAACCTACAGTACTTAATAGATTATATAATAATATCAAATAAAGACTTATTACATAATCCTACTTAAGTTTAAACATAGTTATGAAATAATCTTAATACATCACCAGCGATTTTAAAAACATAAAAGGGATAAGCTAGTCGGTAGCCTTGCGCTTGCCCTTATCGACGCCCGAAGGTCCGCCCTGCTCTGCCTTAACTGAAATGTTTTAGGGAAAGCAAGAATGAGAAACAAGTTTGCTCAGCAAGTAATATAACAATAAGGGTGAATGATATAGTTTTCGAATCCCAAAAGGGTATAACAGGATATGATAGTTCAAGGATAGCAAGAATATCAACAGTTCTCAATAACAGTCGCTAAGGACAGAAAGATATCAATATGATTCAATTCTAAATTAGTTTAAGATTTCAAGATAATTGAATACTGCGCAGTCACTAAGGACTATGAATTTCTACTAGAATTAACAGAAATATACTGATAATCCAATAAAAATAAGTACAACAGGTGATCAGCCTAAAGTACCCTACGGTATGCATATCATTCAATCGTACTAAAATGCGCACGTCGGTCTCCTGACAATATATAATTTCCCATCAAAGAAGGTTGTTCATCTCAGTCAATATAAGACTCCGCACCAATCAATTGGTTTGGATAGCTTTCTAATCATGATATAAGTCTAGCCGAATCAAATGGCATAGACCACTCTTTATAAGTTCAATACTCAAGATTTAAAGTTCGAAGGATATAAATTGACTTTATCTTGTCCACAAAATATTTAAGTTATAAAACATGAATCGCAATTCCAATAGTTTACTTGTACGACAATAATAGCACAAGTTTAATAAATGCTCAATAAATAGTAAGGTTAGGAACTTGCTTATAATGTTCCTTGAATAAAGTAAACACAAGGATAGGATACTTGCCTTTCGCGTCGATTATCAACTTATAGTTTACTACCACCTAACGAACTTATTTTATCCTATTCATGTATACACATTACTCATATAAGTTCAATATGTACACCTACTATCTTGAGTTACTATGATATATAAGTGTAATTCATCAATACCAAACATATAACGTTAGTCTTCTCTTAGTCGTATGATCTCATATGTATATCATCACATAACACACAAAAAAAATCAGTTTCTAATGCACTATAACATTAAAGAACATAGTCTGTCATCACATTTTGACTTCAAAGTTATAAACACTTACCGAATTCATGGTTCTATGTTAGCATATTCATTAAAATTTGTTCTTAATCATGCTCAACTAGTTTATCGTGCATAGGACTAGTTAGGCATACATGGCAATCATGTTTAGAGGTATACGATATCTTATCACAATGGTCATAAATTTTAGAATACTTGAAATATAGTTATCAACAAAACTAGTTTTCAACTCTTTAAGGTTTATCTTGAAAACCTTGTGTTAAACCCTTCCACATACAATGTAGCTTCACATATCATATGTCATGCTTTCATGTGCATATATAGATTACATAGGCATGCTTACAAGTCCATGACTCAAGTGTATATAATTTATTAAGCTTGTATGTGAAACTCTAAGTTTCCATTAGCATGTTAGCAACATCATCTAAGCATGTGAAACTACTTCACTTATTATACATCATGCTCGCATATACACATAAATAGAATACGCAAGCTCGTGCATAAGTTCCTAGCTCAAAAGTGTATATGGTTTATCAAGTCTATATTGGAAACTCTACGTAATTCCTTAGAGGGTTCTCAAAGCTACTCAAGCTTGCAAAGTAAATTCATATGTCTTATATCATGCCTTCATATACCCAAAAATAGATCATATAGGCATGCTCACAAGTTCATGACTCAAGTGTATATAATTCATTAAGTTCGCTCTTGAAATTCTAAGTTTCTATTAGAATGTTATCAAACTTATTTAAGCATATAAGGTAAGTCCACATATATCATACTTTCATGCTTTCACGCTTATGTACAAATGTAATCAGGCCATACTAGCACGTTCTCAAGTTAGAATTTAAAGTACACATGGTTTATTGAGTTTGCATAATGAAAACTCAAGTTTTCTTTTGAAATCAAGCTATGGTGAGTGATTATATGAAAGGCAATATAAACTAGCATGTCAGAGACTTGTATGGTCTTATTGAAGTTTAATTAGTATGCTCAATACATCAGAAGGCACGAAAAATCACCAATTAATTCTACATAAGGGCGCGGCCGCGTCCTATTTATACTAGGGAGTGGCGCGGCCGCGCCACTCTGGTTCCATCCCAGAAAGCTCTCTGCACTAGCAGAGCTTCAGCCAACATGCAATTCCTTCATGAAACAGACTTGAGACCAACTACATTACATATATAACATGTGTATGGACTCTACTAACATACTAACATCAAGAATTCATGAAATTTTCTATAAGTTGATAATTGCTAAATTTTAAAGTATGAATAAGTGTTATACCTTTGAGCTTTCAAATGGACTGAGTTTCCTCACACTTCAGATTACTCTCCCTTAATACACTCTCTAGCAACTTAACAATAATCTCAGCAAAAACAAATGAGGAGTGGAGCTTGCTATTTATAGAAGAATGAATATCCATATAATTGCTTTGCACCATGAATCAAACTATTGGAATGAAGGAGAATACAATGGGCAAAGAAGATTTGGTAGAATAGTGCCCAACCACCACATCAACCCACTCCCTCTCATCATTTGATTGAGCTAGCTAGGCAATTGAGTTTGGCAATGAAGAGTAGTATAGCCCATTGGCCATTCAAGTGAAGAGAAATGAAGGGTGACTTTCATTTTGGGAAAAGTTTTAAAACTCAGCATTTGGAAGTTGGAAATGAAATAAGGTCATACACTATAGGTTAAATGCACTTACACATATATGTATACTTAAGTTTTAAATTAAATTGGGTACACACATGGATTTTAATGATATAACAATATTACATAGTAGCAAATTGGGGTACATGTATACACATCAATATATAATCCATGTATATTTTGAAAATGTCAAATTATGATTTAATTAGGTAGTGACACATCACATTATCACAAACTTCATAATATCAATTATTCACATAGTCCAATTAAATATTTCATAGAGTATACATTAATGCTCTATACATATCACATGGTCACATAAGCATCATTTATGTAACTCATATAATTTATTAATCTTACTATATAGTTTTATCTCATATAATTTATTAATCTTACTATATAGTTTTATATATTCCATAGTCACTTGTGGTGTCACACTACACTTTATATAATATAGTTTGTTTTAATATTGCACAATGTACACATAACAGGTTTTCACATTGGTTTATTTATGTAATTCATGTGACTTAATCCCTTTCATCATATAGTTCCTATATTACATAGTCACATCACAACGTTACACTATACTTTATATTATATAGATGTAGTTACTATACAATATGTGATTACATAACTATATACTAAGCAATTAATTTGAACCAACATTAATCCCATAGTATTAATTAGCTATTTATTCATTAATATGCTATTACTCATAATAACCATTAATTAATAATATACTATTAATTAATCATCCACTTGTTAATTCTTCTTGAATTAATTTAAATCACCATAATTCTCACCACTGTGCCACATAAGGCATTCTTTGAGCTTATCATAAACTCCACATTTTCTTCTCAATTATTATAAATTCAATTGGAAGTAATTGAGTTAACTTATCTCATAACACATAAATATTGATATTCAAATAAATATTCGACTTTCATTAATATATTTATTTAATAATATTCAAAAATTCTCGGGTATTACCAAAACCCTTAGGGTATATCAAAAGGTATGCTTGGGTATAATGCGTTATATATGGAGATAATGAATGATCAATAAAGAATCTTCCACTTCTAGTAAAAGAAAAGATATGGTCTATATGATTCGTTAAATGACAACCCAATAGTGCTTGGCCAAGGCAGAATAAATATAGAAAGGAGTTTCTAATTTGTATTATTTGGAGTTGTGCATTTTCTAATCGAAATACATATAATTAAATAAAATAAGAATTGACAGTAATTTCATGTCTTATATTTAATTGGGACATTGTATGGTGGAATGATTGAATTGTACGGTAACTATTTACTCACAGGTTTTTTTATGATTAATGTTAAAATCTATATTATCTGAAAAGTCGTTGATCGCTAGGGAGGCTTATCCCGATTGTAGAATAAATATTATTTATTTAAATAGATTATTAGTTTAATTTATTTATTTAAATAAGATTATAATTGTTCTAATTGATTTATTCACAACCGGTTTAACATAGAGAACCTAAAGGGTCACACCATAAAAGGAAGAATAATGATTTAAGAAAGTAATGGCATAATTCTCAATAATACATTAAGTGTAATTAATTTGATCTATGGTGATAGAATAAATAAAATAGCTTAATGTTTATTATTTAATATTTTAGAAATATTAAATATAAATTAATAAGAGGAGTCTTATTAATATTATTATAATTATTATTATTTTAATTTCTAAAGGAGTTTAAGAATTAATTTAGTATTAGTACTCTCATTTATTCCTAATAAGATTAGGAGGAAAATTAATTAAATAATTTTAATTAATTATTACCAATGTGGTGGGAAGCCTAAATTAATTAAAGGAGTTTAATTAATTAATAGTATTAGAAGGGTTGACTAATATCTATATAAGAGGAGTCTTATAACTAGATATCAGTTGATGCAATTTCAATTATTGGAAAGAACTCCTTTTCTATAGAGGATAGAAAACTAGGATTTAGCCAACCACCTTGCTTCTTGATAATTCATCTTCCTTGTGGATCACCTCTAGAGGCCAAACACTTGGGTGGCTAATGTAACGATTGAGAATTTTATATGTTAATTGTAAATATTTATTGAATTAAATAAATATTTTATGGAATTTATTTGTGAAGATAAATAAATAAATTGTGCGATTGTTGTGGACAATTAATTAAGTGCTATATGATTAATTAAATTGATATGTTAGCAATGGTGTAGCATCATTTTAATTTAATGAGGAATAATTTAATTAGAGTTAATGTTATGTGCTAAGTGATAATAATTTGTTAGACGAATTATGTTTAATAAAGGAAATTCAATTGTGTGACAATTTGGTATTATGTGAATGTTAGTTTATTTAATTGAATTAGAGTGTTGTAATTTAATTAAATAAGTGTAATATTTAATCTATGGATTTAAAGAGTTATTAAAAGACTAGAAAAGGATTTTAAAGTGTTTTACCAAACAAGGCCCTTGTACTTGTTTAATCTTATTTTACCCAAATAAGGCCTTAGCACTAAAAACCTATTTTTCTAAGAGGTTGCCAAACATGGCCTTGGACTTTTCAAATTTTGTAACCTATGTTATTAATAAGAATTAATATGGTTATAAGTATTATATTTATTATATATAAGTTACATATCTATTATATATGTATATTGTATATTGTATAATATATGTTAAGTTAAAAGTTACGTTAGTTTTACAAAACAAAGAAAGAAAGAAGAAGAGGGTTAGAGAGAATTGTCAGAGAAGAAGAAGAGAGAAGAGGAAGAAAGGCTTGAGAAGGCATAAGAGGATCATCATCTTCATCATCTCTTCTCTTTAAGTAAAACTAGTAAGGTTATACCCTAACCCTTGTACTCAATTCTTATGTGTTGTAATTCTTTTTTTATCAAATTAGGTTTTTCCAATCATGAAATTATATGTATATATGGTATTCATATGTTTTCATATGTAATTGTATGCCATGAAAGGGTTTTCAAAATACAATTGTTGTAAAAACAAGATTTCAAAGCATATTGTTTTATGTTTTCATGGTTTTAGAACTCTATGTGAAAGTCTCTTTGTGAAAGCTATTTATTTTGATATGTGAATGGGATATGTATGTATATATACATATATATATATATATGTTTACATGAGGGTTTCATAGTTGTTTAAGAATTTCAATTCATAAGTATATGATGAATACTATGAAATTCATGTTCATAGTGTTAGATTATGAATTTATGTTGAAAATTTCTTTAAATCCTTGATGTGAGCATGAATTATGTGTAATATGTGATATAACATGATTATATATGAGTTATATGGTTGTTCTAGCAATTCAATCAATGAATTTTTGATAAACAATAGGAAGTGTGTTCATAGTGATTTTCGGTGAAGTTATTTCTGAAAAACGGCTTTTAAAACTATCAAATTGATGTTGATTTTGAGTCATTGTTAAAATTGATCATGTATTAAGTTAATATGTTAAGAATATGAGTGATTACAATTGGAATCACTTGAATTGGATGAAAAACGAATTCGTAGTAGCAATTTTTGTCAAGAACTCTTAAAATTATGTTTTCTTTGAAAATCATGAAATCTTGTTTTGGATTATGTGTTTTATGGATTATATATGTTATGAGCATGTTAATAAGTTTAAAATATTGTTAGTATCAAGTTTTATGTTTATCATGTTGGAAAAAAATCGAATTCGGTGTGAAGGAATGAGCCAAATTGGCTTAATTCTCCACCAGTTCGCGAACCAAGTGGTGCAGCAGGGGGAGCACCAGCCCCAGCGGGTGTATTGCCCTATGGGGACCCGCCCCAGCGGGTGATGTTGCTACCCAAAAAATTTTGAGTTTTGTTTTTGAGTTTTTATGCCCCGTTTGTTAAGCTAACTTGTTTCTAAGACTTGGAAAGTGAAAGGTGTAATAAGATAACATGTTTTTGATGTGTTTAAATTAGATTGAAATATATTATGAATGTGTTACATGTGTGTGTGTGTGTGTTGCTTTCACGAGGCACACAACACGATTCATTGAGTTATAGGCTTGTGAATGTATGTCGTGACTATAGACTCACGTACTTGACTAATTAGCAACTAATGTGGTAAATTATATTGTGAGTTGGACTTAGATATGAAGTTCGATGGTTTAAATATTGTAGTTGTATACTAATAGATGGTTTGAATGTAATATAAATGTGTAGGGTGTTTGTGAAGTGGTTATAATTATTAAAGTGTAGCTTGCGCTTAAGGCAAGTTCTCTTACCCTTATTCTCTTATGTTAAGCAAGTTTCTAAACTTGTTATTTATATTGTGCAAAGTTCTTTAAGCTACTCTTGAATGCTATACAAGCCTATTCATTGTATATTTTCATTGTGCAAGTTTCCTAACCCTTGCTCAAGAAATCATGAAAGTTCATTCACGTTCCTTAACTTGTTATATGTGGTACAAGTTATACCACACTCATAAAGTGTAAGTATTAAAGCGTTATTTTAGTAATATGATCTTGACTTAGTTGTTCAAGTAAGATCTACTTAGTCTATCGAATGCTTTAAGTTGTTTCTAAAAGCATGCCTATCTATTATGAAGTTTATTGTCATATTTTGCAATTGGTTCATGATTCTTATATTATTGAACTGTAAAGGACTGAAAGTCGATTCAACTACTCCTAGTTGATGATAGTTGAACTCTAAAGTTCCCTTATCTATCCAAACCAAACTTTCTTTGGTGCGGACTTGTATTCAATTTCTGAGAAGGAACAACCCTATTTATTAGGGGATATTTTATGCGAAAGCGTTAAGATGGTTGTGCACAATTCATGGTGCAAAGGAATGATCCCCCTGAGTACGAGTTAATGTCTATAGTCTTATTGACTGTTAAAGGTTTAAATAGAAATATTTATAACCTAGGACAATGGTTCAAAGTCTTATGACCCTCAGATGATTCCATATTCGAATTCTATATATTGATGAAAGAATTATAACTCAATTCTTTATATTGATGAAAGTAAAGTTATTCAAACTCTTTTGAAAAGATTCACTTATGTCATATCACTGTTGTATTTTCAAGTGAGCTTTTGTTTGCTCACTCTTGCCTGCTTTACCACCACTTGGAGTTGAGACCAAGAATGTTGACATACCATCAACAAGTAAAGGAATAGGAAATATGAATAAATGAAGGCTTGTTATGTCAAGTTGCTTTTGTAATAAGATTTAGTTGGTTATGTTTATGTTTCCGCATTTACGTTATCTGAATGATGTTAAGGTTTAGATAACCCTGGGATTTTATTGAACAAGCTGTCATTCTTTCTAGAGGGAGATTTTTATTAAGGTTTTATGAAGGTTGTAATTAGTTTGAAATTCTTTATTACTGGGTAGATGTATGTTTTAATTAGAAAGTGAACATCAAATCATGTGAAAACGAAGTACCCGGATTTGGGGGTGTCACAGCTAACGTTGATCAAAGGAAGGAATCTAACCCAAAAATTGAAGGAGATCACAAAGAACAAGGAGTTGAACTCGTACCTGTGGAAGTTTCGTTCTACAATGGTATGATTCCATAACTTCTTATTTATCATTTTAAATTAATAATATGCATAAAGGATGATCCGGGTAATGGTTTTGTAAAAAAAATTAAACTCTGATATACCATACCTCCGTTAATTTTTGCAATTTCATTGCGCCCACAATTTCATACAAACCCAACAGAAGCTATATGTAAAATTTTCAAAGTGTGAATTCTGGTTGAAGAGAGTTCAGTTGTAACGATTGAGATTTTATATTTAATTTTAAATATTTATTGAATTAAATAAATATTTTATGTGATTTATTTATTGAGTTAAATAAATAAATTATGTGATTTATGGAGTTATTTAATTAAGGGTATATATTAATTAAATGAATGTGCAATATTTAATTTAATTAATGTATATTAATTTTATTTTTAGTTCTAATTTAATTGAGAGAATTAAATTAGATGTGATGAAGTGTTACATGAATTATAATTAGCGAGTAATTATAATTATGTGACAAATTTTATGTGATTAATTGATGTTAGATTTTAATTGATTAAATCAGTTGTTTAATATTTAATTGATTAAAATATGACATTAAAGTATGTGTTAAATGATTTGTTAAAATAAAAAGGAAAAGAATTTTAAATGATTTTTACCAAACAAGGCCCTTGCTTTTGTTTTAAAAATTGTTGCCAAACAGGGCCCTTACACTAGCTTAAAATTAATTTACCTAAACCATGCCTAAGTAAGCAAAACTAGTTTCTAATTTTCTTGTAGCCAAACAAGCCAAGTTGGCTTTTGAATTTTGTAACTTACATAATAAATGTATTTATTATATATATTAAGTAATTAGCAGTTACATATATATCATTAGTATACGTATATTGTGACACCCCCAAATCCGGTATCTTAATTTCTACAGGATTTGGTGTTCACTGTTCCAATATCATACAACTATCTACCCATAAATAATGAAATTTATTTATTAGATAAATAAATCATCATCTTACATCATCTGAAATAAAAATACATCATAAATCCCAGGTTATACTTAACCTTAAATATCTGTTGCGGAAACGTAAATAAATAAGTCTTAAATCATCACACATAAATCTTAAACTTTAACATTATTCATGACAACACAAATCTTCATCACTTGTTAGCTTTTCCTTTGCCCTTGCTACTAGAAGGTACATCACTTCGTTCATTATTAGCTGCAATGTTATTATGCAAGAGTGAGCACGGATGCCCGCAAGTATAAAAATATGACAGAATAATAACATGCGAGTGAAAGAATTCTGAATAATAGAAAGCTCAACATTTGAATCAAGAATATTAATCAAGAGTCAAATTACTTCTCAACTTTTGAATCAAGAATATTAATCAAGAGTCAAATTACTTCTGAGGGTCATTAAGACCTTGAACCGAGTCTTAGGTTGTCAAGTATATCAACCTTTCCAACCTTTAACAGTCATAAGACTATAGACTTTACTTCTCGTACTTAGGGAGATCAGCCCTTCGTACTGATACTGTGCACATTATCTTAACGCTTAAAGCATCTTCATTAATCCCCTACATTAGGGTTGTTCATCTCAATTTGACATCAGAATCCGTACCAAATAAAGTTGGTTTGGATAATTCAATAAATGATATTCATATTGAATATTAACTTCTCAAGGTATACAATCGAATAAGTATTGTACACTTAAATGATACTTTTAAAAGAATCATGGCATCTCATGTGAAATTCTAAACTTGGATATTCAAGAGTAAGAATTTTCTCAACAATAGTAATTAAGCATAACAATTGCTTAATTAAAAGAGTTTAGTTTAGGAAACTTGCCAAACAATAATAATAAGTTAGGGATAGAAAACTTGCCTCGTGCGCAAGCTACAGTTATTACTCACTTCTTTAATTACTCTTACCCTTTGTTAGTATGAAGATAAATCTAATACAATACTCAGGATTCCTCAAACCTCTTTCTCTCTTCTTCTTCTCTCTAAAGATTTCTAAGTTTTTTTTATTTCTTTCTCTGACTTTGAACAAAATGAAAACAATTCCGTTTAACAGGATAATATACGTATATATAATATATCCGTTGTATAACAAACGGACTAACTCCCCTTAAGGCCTTGTTTGGCTACACCCTTAATTCTTTTTTCATTTATTTTAATTAACTAGTTTAGTATATAGTTAATTGTAACACTTTAATTAATCAATCAATTTTATTTAAATCAATTAAATAAAATATAATAAATTTTACATTAAATTATATTGTCACATAATTAATATTTTTATTTATTAATTATGTTAATTCACTAATTCTTTAATTAATTATTAAATTAATTAAAGTAACATATGCTTATTTAATTAATTCAATTAATCAAATAAACTTAATTAATTAAATACTTTGAACTATTAAATCACTACACATTAATTTAATTAATGTAACACATATAATTAAATTAATCTACCACAAATTCATGAATTAATTATTTAACTCAATAATTAAATCATTAAAAATATTTATTTATTTCAATAAATATTCAAATATCTTTACAAAATTCTCGTTCGTCACATCTTTCCCCCTTAAAAGGATTCTGTCCTCAGAATCACGGTTCGATTTAATAATTTCGTCCCATTATAAATATTCAAACAACTTTGAACTATTAAATCACTACACATTAATTTAATTAATGTAACACATATAATTAAATTAATCTACCACAAATTCATGAATTAATTATTTAACTCAATAATTAAATCATTAAAAATATTTATTTATTTTAATAAATATTCAAATATCTTTACAAAATTCTCGTTCGTCACATCTTTCCCCCCTTTAAAGGATTCTGTCCTCAGAATCACGTTCACCTATTCAAGAAAATAAGTGTGGATAATTATTCATCATATTCTCTTCGAGTTCCCACGTAGCTTCTTCAGCGTTGTGGTTCCTCCAAATTACCTTAACAGAAGGTATTACTTTGTTCCTAAGAACTTGCTCTTTCCTGTCAACTATCTGAACAGGAACTTCTTGGTATGATAAATCTTTCTCAAATTGTAGGGGTTCATATTCTATCACATGTTTGTAATCGGGTTTATAACGTCGTAATACCGACACATGGAAAACGTTGTGGACATGCTCCAGTGCTGGAGGTAAAGCTACCTCATAGGCTACTTCTCCAATTCTTCGGAGTACCTCAAAGGGTCCAATGAACCTTGGGCTCAATTTTCCCTTCTTACCAAATCTGATCTTTCCCTTCTAAGGAGAGACCTTCAAAAATACAAAACTACCCGATTCAAACTCTACATTCTTGCGGTGTGGATCGGCGTATTTCTTCTGCCTATCCTGAGCCGCTACTAATCTTGTCCGAATTACTTTAACTATTTCTGCCGTTTGTTGGACTAACTCTGGTCCTAGCAATTGTCTTTCACCAACTTCATCCCAGTACAGTGGAGTTCTGCACTTTCTACCGTACAACGCTTCGTAAGGCGGCATACCAATACTAGCGTGGTAACTATTATTATAACCAAATTCTACAAGCGGCAAATGATCATCCCAATTGCCTTTAAAATCCATTATGCATGCTCTAAGCATATCCTCTAATGTTTGGATCGTTCTTTCACTTTTCCCGTCAGTCTGAGGGTGATAAGCGGTGCTCATCCTCAACTGTGTTCCCATGCATTCTTGTAGTCGCTTCTAGAAATTCGATGTGAAGCGCGGATCACGGTCAGAAATAATTGACACTGGCACCCCGTGCCTCGAAACAATCTCTTTTACATATAACTTTGCCAATTGTTCTAGGTTAAATCTGATTTTGATCGGAAGAAAGTGTGCGAATTTCGTTAATCGGTCGACGATAACCCATACTGCGTCATAGCCTTTCTGGGTCGTCGGAAGGCCAACAACAAAATCCATTGTAATATGTTCCCATTTCCATTCTGGGATTTCTAAAGGTTGTAACAAACCACTTGGTCTTTGGTGTTCTGCCTTGACCCTTTGGCAAGTCAGACACTTGGCAACACAATCGGCAACGTCCCTCTTCAAATTTGGCCACCAAAAGTGTTGTCGTAAATCCTGATACATCTTGGTACTTCCAGGGGTGAATGGAATACCTCGAACTATGAGCCTCGCTCAGAATGTCCTCCTTGATTTCTGGTATTGGCGGTACCCAAACTCTACTTTCAAATCTCAAAAATCCTTCGCTATCCATTTTAAATCTAAGTTCAGTCCCTTCAGATATCTTTTTCTTTACTTCCTCACATTCCTTATCCAAGATTTGTGCTTCCTTAATCTTATCCAATAAAGTTGTACCAGCTTGCATTTGGAACAGTTTCTCATCAGTCTCCATTGGACATCCTACTTCCAATTCCAGCTTTTCCATTGCTGAAATCAATTCTTCCTGTGTTGTCAGCATCATCAACTTTTCTCGACCCTTTCTGCTTAAGGCGTCGGCTACAACATTCGCTTTTCCTGGGTGGTATAAGATATCACAATCATAATCCTTTATTAACTCCAGCCACCTTCTTTGGCGCATATTCAAGTCTTTCTGTGTGAAAATATACTTCAGACTCTTATGGTCTGTATATATTTCACACTTTTCCCCATAGAGATAGTGTCTCCAAATCTTTAAAGCGAATACCACCGCAGCCAATTCCAAATCATGGGTTGGATATCCCTTCTCGTAATCTTTTAGTTGTCGTGACGCATACGCAATGACTCTGCCGTTTTGCATAAGCACACAGCCTAGCCCTTTATGCGACGCATCACTATATACCACAAAATTTCCTGTGTCATCCGGAAGGGACAACACAGGTGCTTGTACTTAACCTTCTCTTAAGTTCTTGAAAACTTTCCTCACACTTCTCCGTCCAAACGAATTTCACAACTTTCCTAGTCAAATTCGTTAATGGAGTGGCGATCTTGGAAAAATCCTGAATAAATCTTCTATAGTAACCAGCTAATCCAAGAAAACTTCTTACTTCCGACGGTGTTTTCGGCTGATCCCAATTCATCACCGCTTCGACTTTGGAGGGATCCACCGAAATTCTGTCCTTATCAATCACATGTCCGAGAAATTGCACCCTTTCAATCCAGAATTCACACTTTGAGAATTTGGCATACAACTTCTCTCTTCTTAATACTTCTAACGTCAACTTCAAATGCTCAACATGTTCTTCCTTGGTCTTAGAATAGACCAATATATCATCAATAAAAACCACTACGAATTTGTCCAGAAACGGCTTGAACACTCCATTCATTAGGCCCATAAATGGTGCAGGCGCATTTGTTAGACCAAATGACATAACCAAAAATTCGTAGTGACCATATCGTGTCCTAAACGCTGTCTTTGGGACATCTTCGGGCCTCACCTTCAACTGATGATAACCACTTCTCAGGTCTATCTTCGAGAAATATCTCGCTCCTTTTAATTGATCAAACAGATCATCAATCCTTGGCAACGGATACCTATTCTTAATGGTAACCTTGTTCAATTCTCTATAGTCAATGCAGAGTCGCATCGTTCCATCCTTCTTCTTAACAAATAATACCGGAGCTCCCCACGGTGATACGCTCGGTTGAATATATTTCTTGTCCAACAGCTCTTGTAGCTGTACCATCAATTCCTTCATTTCTACCGGAGCCATTCGGTACGGTGCTTTCGATATTGGAGCCGTTCCTGGCACCAAATCGATAACAAAATCTACTTCCCTGTCAGGCGAAAGTCCTGGCAGATCATCCGGGAAAACATCCACGAAGTCTCTTACTACTGGTATTTCTTCTAACTTTGAATTCTCTTTACGACTATCGACTATGTAGGCTAAATACCCCACACAGCCTTGTCTTAATAACTTCCTGGCCTGCATCATCGTCAGACAACTCGCTTGTCTAGGCGATTTGCTGCCATAAAACACAACCTTTGATGGAGTCATAAGGTTAATACATTTCTTTTGGCAATCAATTACTGCTCCATAATTGAATAACCAATCCATTCCCAGGATAACGTCAAATTCCCCAAGTTTAATCGGGATAATATCTACATTCATAACGTTACCCTTAATATCCACTCTACAGTTCTTGTGTATATACTTAGCAGGAATTACTTCCTTGTTCGCAATCTCTATGTTCATAGGGATTTCTAATTCGTCTTTAAGCAATTCTAAATTCTTTGCAAAGTCATCGGATATAAATGAACAAGTAGCACCCGAATCAAATAAAACATAAGCATTGACTTTATTGATCGGAATGATACCTGACACCACATCACGAGACTGCACAGCGTCTTGTACGGTCATGTTAAATGTCCTTGCAGTTGGTCGGTTTATCGAAGTCGGTCCGGTAATGGTAAGAGGATTTCCACTATTATTTCCCTTATGTCCACCTGACCCTGCCCCTCCAGATGCCTTCTTTGGACAGTCTCTAGCCAAGTGATCCTTTGACCCACATGTGTAGCAGGCGCCCTTCTTAGGGTTAGGGCAGTTAGGTGCTATGTGGCCTTCCTGACCACAGTTGTAACAAACTCTTTTTCCTTTCATGCAGACTCCCAAGTGAGTCTTCCCACAGGTTGGGCATGGTTCTAACTTTTTCTTCTGACTACCTTGCTGACTTACAGACGACGGGTTGTCATTCCATTTTCGTTTATGATTATTAATTCCCCCTGTGTGATTGCCACTAGCCTTATTGTTTCCTTCACTATCATTCTTCTTCTTCTTTTGATCCTGATTGTACTTAGACACCGCTTCGCTTCCACCTTTAGCGAGAATTGCCTTCTCCAGAACTCCAGCAAAAGTGTTCAATTGAAACATCGACACTTTGCTATACAACCAGGGTTTCAGTCCCTATTCAAAACGCCTAGCCTTTCTTTCGTCAGTATGCACCTGATATTGGGCAAACCTAGACAATTCGTTAAACTTTGCCTCGTAGTCGGGCACAAACATATTCCCCTGCTTCAACTCTAGAAACTGCACCTCCATTTGATTCTGGGAGCTGGTCGGGAAATACATCTCGAAAAACATTTCTTTAAACCTTTCCCAGGTTATTACACCTTCTCCTCCCCTAATCTTATTTGCCTACCACCAGTAGCTGGCTTCTGATTTTAACATAAATGTCGCGTAGGCGGTCTTCTGGTCCTCCCTAACACGGGCGACCTCAAAAATTTTCTCCATTTCCATAACCCAAGTCTGAGCCTCTATCGGGTTCGTGGAACCCTTAAAATCTGGCGGTCCCACTGCCTTAAAGTCTTTAAATGAGGTGTTTGGTGGAGCTTGAGGTTGATTGTTCATCGCTCCAGCCAACAGATTTACCAACTGCTGAACGGGGTTATCATTGGCATCATTGTTGTTATTGGTTGACCCCTCTTGGGCTTGTCGACGATTTTGTCTCCTTCTTGGCGGCATATTTCTCTTAAGAATATATGCTCATTAGATCTTTATTAAATCACTTAAATATTTAAGAATTAACTCAAATATTTAACATAACCACTTTAACTCTTTTCTTTTCAAATAACCTTTGATATTTTATTTAAATCAAAAGTTTTAAACATAGTACTATAGCATCTCTGCCATTTACTTCAACTATCCCAAGATAAAGAATCTTCAGGATTTAGTTTCTCAAAATATTCCTTTGGTTTTAATCACATCGGAATTTACATTAACTAGTCTAAAGAGTATCACATAATGTTAAATACTTTAACATACTCACTTAACCCATATCATCTTAAACAACTTTATTATTTTATTAAAACCAAAAGCTTTTAATACAATACGATAGCATTTCTGCCATTTACATCAACTATCCCGAAATAAAGTTTCTACAGGATTTACATTATCACAATATTCCTTTGTTTATAATCACATTGGAATTTACATTATTTACGATTATGTAAACATTAACAATATCATATTATCCTATCACGGCCTACTAAGGCGTCGGACAGCTTCACTACGTTCCTCCTCTATAATGCGGGACATAGTCCTGCGATCTAACATATACCCAGGCAGTCCCTCGTGATAGTAGTGTGCATACAAGCCAATCATGTATGATGATAAAGCACATACTTTGTAAACAATCTTATTTATTTATTAATAAAATTTTATTTATTAAAGGCATTTAATTATCTACATGGTGCTGTTTTTATAATATGTAAATAACCCATAGTTTTAAGCAATGCTTTTAGAATCATGATGTTGATCATGCTAATGAGATCTAAATTCTTAGAAAGCTTTAAAACTAAAATAGTTCCCAATCGTGGGATTACTAAAAAGGGGATTAGTAAATCCGGATAGATTGGTACATATGTTGCTTGCTCATTGGATGAGGATGACTGATCTCATGGTCATTTGTGTGGAGACACTAAAGCAAGTATGTAGGTGCTTATTGGAGAATAAGTTCACTGAACGTGACTCGCTATGGAATACCTAATGGAGTTTTACTCGCCTGTCAATAGGAATTCCTAATGTGATAGTAGTACATGTGATCCTTGGACTTGAGATCATCATAGTATCTTGTATGTAACAAATTATACTTTGACTAATTCCTTAAGGCCTTTTAAGGCATATATAGGGTATGCTTGGGTGTAATGAGTTACATATGGAGATAATGAATGATCAATAAAGAATCTACCACCTCTAGTAAAAGAGGAGATATGTCCTATGTGATTCGTTAAATGACAACCCAGGAATCCTTGGCCAAGGTAGAATGAAATTAGAAAGAGGTTTCTAATTTGCATTATTTGGAGTTGTGCATTTTCTAATCGAAATACATATGATTAAATAAATTAAGACTTGACAGTAAATCCATGTCTTATATTTAATTGGGACATTGTATGGTGGAAGGATTGAATTATACGGTAACTATTAACTCACAGGTTCTTTTATGATTAATGTTGAAATCTATATTATCTGGAAAGTCGTTGATCGCTAGGGAGGCTTATCCCTATTGTAGAATAAATGTTATTTATTTAAATAGATTATTAGTTTAATTTGTTTATTTAAATAAGATTAGAATTGTTCTAATTGATTTATTCACAACCGGTTTAATATGGAGAACCTAAAGGGTCACACCATAAAAGGAAGAAGAATTATTTAAGAAGAAAATGGCATGATAGTAATAATGCATTAAGTATAATTAATTTAATCTATGATGATATAATAAATTAAATAGCTTAATGTTTATTATTTAATATTTTAGAAATATTAAATATAAATTAATAAGAGGAGTCTTATTAATATTATTATTATTATTATTATTTTAATTCTAAAGGAGTTTAGGAATTAATATAATATCAGTACTCTCTCTCAATCCTAATAAAGATTAGGATATAAATTAATTAAAAGTATTTAATTAATTAATTAAATAAAACCCTATTCTAATTGGATTAGGAGGGTTAACCTAATATCTATATAAGAGAGTCTTATATCAGAAATAAGGAATGTGAAATTTTCCAAGAGTTGGGAGTACACATATTCTATAGAGATAGAAACAAGGGTTAAGCCAATAATCCATCTTCTTGAGTTCTTCATCTTCCTTGGTGGATCACCGTTAGAGGCCAAACATTTGGGTGGCTGACATTATTCAAGGGAAGGAGCCACTATCAGAGGAATCAAAGGAATCAATGGAGTAGAACTTGTACCTGAGGAAGCTTAGATCTTCAAAGGTATAATTCCATGTTCTCTCTTTTCTGTTATTGATAACAAGCACAAAGCATGATCATGGTTATGGGTTTGTATAAATTTTGAAAACCTAGTTTTTACGCTTCCGCCCTATTTATGTGATTTGATTGCATGATTGCGTTACATACAAACCCAACAGTGGTATCAGAGCCTAACTTTGTGCTAATTATCAATTTTATAATTCCATGTATGAATTGATGTGAGAATTGGATCGTTTTTCTGGACAAAAATCGTTTTCTGCAAGTTTCTGCGGCGAACGGCGCAGCTGCGCAGCCTCCCAGTTCATTACTGGCGCAGCTGCGCCGGTCTGCAAAAAGTGCTGCTTCCGTCTACCTGCGCAGCAGCGCAGATGCCCAGTTCATTACTGGCGCAGCTGCGCCGGTACCTGGACAGACCATGAAAATTGATTTTAATTAATTAAGTAAACTGTTTATTTAATTGATAAAGTTTTAAAAATAAAGAAGTTTATTTTATCTGAAATATGATTTCAGAATGCTAAAATTAAAGGAGTTTAATTTGGATTTATTTTTGATTAAAATAAAAGAGTTTATTTTGTTTCAAAAATAAAATTTAGCAAAACTTTTGTCCATTAAATAACATCGATCCATATATGGAATAGCATTGTTATTCATGAGATGAATGGATATTTATTGATGCATATGTTGATGTGTATGATAATAAATGGGATTGATTATGGACAATGACCAATGTGATTGGATTTTATTTTGGATGAATGCTTGAATGTATGGGTTTTATAAAATGGGGTCTGCGTACCTCGTCTTCTCTAGTTTTATTCTCGATGTAAATTCTATCTCCTTTCTATGTACTTCCCCTTGACTGCTGATCAAGGTTTCTATTTAATTTTAAAATAAGTTAATGTAATAGAGATAGTTAGAATTATTTTGAAGAAATTAGAGACCAAGGAGCGAGGAGCGCGTGAAGACCCGTTTGTATGGAGCCCGGGTTTAAATGTAATAGTTACATTTAAAATTTAAATTCTTGCACTCCTAGGTTTGACCTTTTGGTTCACTTGGTGGCTCTAGTGAACCAAACTAGAATAAAAGTCCATAATCAATCCGGGTAGAATATAGTATTCTATATCGCATGCTAAATATTATATATATTATATTTTATACAAACATGCTTCGCATGTTTAATAAAATGACGCGTATTTTATATATATATGTGCATGCGCGCTTAAAAGATGAGACAAATAATAACAAACCCCTCAAAGAAATAATATTAAGTCTGAAGCGTTCAAATGATATTTGGAATATCGAACGTCGCCTTCTAGCATGATTAGTTAATAGAGTATTAAATATTTAATATGAGTTTGTTGTGCTATCCACAAGGCGAGTATTGAATATTTAAGATGTTAATTAATCACATTTGATGCTTATCAAGAAAATTGAACGATCTAGTCTTGTTGTGCTATCCACAAGGACGAAAATTTTTTCTTTTTGGATTTATGGAAGTGCTAGGCTGGACTTAACTTAAATCATTTTAGTTCGGATGTGCACACACATGACCATTATGATTTAAGAGGCAAAATAAAAGGAGTTACATGGTGATGTAATTGACAAGAGTTGTCTACCTATTTATTTGTATATCGCTTGTTGTGCTATCCACAAGGTTATATACATTTGAAATGGGATCCTTAATCTCACTAGCAAATCTTTAATTAGATGTTGCCGAACTATATGAGTGAGGGTAATATAGTTTGATGAAAATAGTGGGAGATACCAATTTAAAATAAAGACCTAAATTTATTTTGGTATGCAAAGTTAATAAAATGAATGTTTGCTAAAATGTTGTCTTTTCACATGCAGAATTTTAAAAATGTCAAAATCACTAATCTCACTACGAAGCATACTTGATGCAAATAAGCTTACCGGCCCGAATTATGAGGACTGGCTAAGAAATCTGAGAATTGTTCTCACTGCTGAAAAGATTTCTTATGTCCTAAATTTCACTATCCCTGAATCTGTTTCAGAAACAGCCTCTGAGGAAGAGATTGCCACTTTCAATAAGTGGCAAGATGATGCATCTGTGGCTCAATGCATCATGCTCGCATCCATGAATAACGAGCTTCAGCGTCAGCACGAAAAAATGGATGCTCCTGCTATGCTGCTTCACCTCAAGGAGTTGTATGGTGAACAGAGTAGGACTGCTAGATATGAGATATCTAAGGAGCTCTTCCGATCTCGGATGACCGAGGGCACTACCGTCGAGACTCATGTTCTGAAGGTAATCAATTTGATTGAACGCCTTGGACAGCTTGGGTTCGTCATGGATGGGGAGTTGAGTCAAGACTTGGTCTTGCAGTCACTCCCTGAGACCTTCTCGTAGTTTGTGGTTAATTTTCACATGAATAAGCTAGATGTCAGCTTACCTGAGCTGCTTAACATGCTGAAAACTGCAGAAGGTCACTTCTCATCCAAGAAGAACCATGTCTTGATGGTGGATTCTTCCAATAAAAGGAAGAGGCCCAAGGTGTCTTCTGAAAAGAAGAAATCTAAGAAGGCTAAGGGAAAAGGGAAAGAAAAGGAGCAAAAGAAACCTGAACCAGCTAAAGGAATGTGCTTTCATTGCAATGAGCCGGGACATTGGAAGAGGAACTGCAAGAAGTTTCTAGCAGAGAAGAAGCTTGGAGAAGCTTCGACTTCCAATCAAGGTTTGTTTATGATTGAAATTAATTTTTCTGAAAGTCATAATTCTACTTGGGTATTGGATACCGGCTGTGGTTCTCACATATGTAATACTGTGCAGGGACTGGTCAGAAGTAGAAAGCTGAACAAAGATGAGGTGATCCTACGAGTGGGAAATGGAGCAAAAGTTGATGCATTAGCTGTAGGAACTTATTGTTTAGCAATGCCTTCGGGCAAATCCATTTATCTTAATAATTGTTATTATGTTCCGAATATTATTAAAAACATTATTTCAATTTCTGTATTGGATATGGAAGGTTTTGACGTTATTATAAAGAACAATGGTTGTTCTATTTATAAAGACGATGTTTTATATGGTATTGGAAATTTGCGAAATGGACTTTATACACTTGACTTGCAAGAAAATATATTTCAAATTGAACAAATTAAGAAAAGGAAAAGAGATGATATTAATTATACCTATATGTGGCACTGTAGACTCGGTCATATCAATGAAACAAGATTATCCAAGTTGCATAAAGATGGGCTCCTCGAGCTATCTGATTATGAATCATATCCAACTTGTGAATCTTGTCTCATGGGTAAAATGACTAAATCTCCTTTTAGTGGAAAAGGGGAGAGAGTTACAGAGTTGTTGGCATTGATTCACACAGACGTTTGTGGACCTATGACAACAAGTGCACGGGGTGGATATTCTTATTTTATTACTTTCACTGATGATCACTCAAGATTTGGATATGTGTATTTAATGAAATACAAATCAGAATCATTTGAAAAGTTCAAAGAGTTCAGAAGTGAAGTAGAGAAACAAACGGGCAAGAGTATTAAGATACTTCGATCAGATCGAGGTGGAGAATACTTAAGCAGTGAGTTTCTCAATTGTCTCAGAGAAAATGGTATAATCTCACAATGGACTCCTCCAGGTACACCACAGTTAAATGGAGTATCTGAAAGGAGAAATCGAACACTGTTGGACATGGTTCGATCCATGATGAGTTTTACCGACCTTCCAATTTCCTTCTGGGGATATGCCCTAGAAACGGCTGCATACCTACTTAACAAGGTACCTACCAAATCCGCCCCAAAGACTCCATATGAGATGTGGAAAGGGAGGAAACCAAATCTTAAGCATGTTAAGACTTGGGGTTGTCCAGCTTATGTCAAAAAGTTTGAAAATGATAAGCTACAGACTAAATCCGATAAGTGTAGATTTGTGGGATAACCTAAAGAAACCGTAGGGTATTATTTCTATCATCTAACTGATCAAAAGGTGTTTGTTGCGAAACATGCTACCTTCTTGGAGAAAGAGTTTATCCATGAAAGGGTCAGTGGGAGTAAGATATATCTTGAAGAAGTTCAAGAACCACAAGTTACCACGGACCAAAGTCAGGTACCTAACCAAGTAGAAGAACCTACTGTACCACACCATGTTCGTAAATCTGGAAGAGTACCGAAGATACCTGACAACGGATACCTATTCTTAATGGTAACCTTGTTCAATTCTCTATAGTCAATGCAGAGTCGCATCGTTCCATCCTTCTTCTTAACAAATAATACAGGCGCTCCCCACGGTGATACGCTCGGTTGAATATATTTCTTGTCCAACAGCTCTTGTAGCTGTACCATCAATTCCTTCATTTCTACCGGAGCCATTCGGTACGGTGCTTTCGATATTGGAGCCGTTCCTGGCACCAAATCGATAACAAAATCTACTTCCCTGTCAGGCGGAAGTCCTGGCAGATCATCCGGGAAAACATCCACGAAGTCTCTTACGACTGGTATTTCTTCTAACTTTGAATTCTCTTTACGACTATCGACTATGTAGGCTAAATACCCCACACAGCCTTGTCTTAATAACTTCCTGGCCTGCATCATCGTCAGACAACTCGCTTGTCTAGGCGATTTGCTGCCATAAAACACAACCTTTGATGGAGTCATAAGGTTAATACATTTCTTTTGGCAATCAATTATTGCTCCATAATTGAATAACCAATCCATTCCCAGGATAACGTCAAATTCCCCAAGTTTAATCGGGATAAGATCTACATTCATAACGTTACCCTTAATATCCACTCTACAGTTCTTGTGTATATACTTAACAGGAATTACTTCCTTGTTCTCAATCTCTATGTTCATAGGGATTTCTAATTCGTCTTTAAGCAATTCTAAATTCTTTGCAAAGTCATCGGATATAAATGAACAAGTAGCACCCGAATCAAATAAAACATAAGCATTGACTTTATTGATCGGAATGATACCTGACACCACATCACGAGACTGCACAGCGTCTTGTACGGTCATGTTAAATGTCCTTGCAGTTGGTCGGTTTGTCGAAGTCGGTCCGGTAATGGTAAGAGGATTTCCACTATTATTTCCCTTATGTCCACCTGACCCTGCCCCTCCAGATGCCTTCTTTGTATAGTCTCTAGCCAAGTGATCCTTTGACCCACATGTGTAGCAGGCGCCCTTCTTAGGGTTAGGGCAGTTAGGTGCTATGTGGCCTTCCTGACCACAGTTGTAACAAACTCTTTTTCCTTTCATGCAGACTCCCAAGTGAGTCTTCCCACAGGTTGGGCATGGTTCTAACTTTTTCTTCTGACTACCTTGCTGACTTACAGACGACGGGTTGTCATTCCATTTTCGTTTATGATTATTAATTCCCCCTGTGTGATTGCCACTAGCCTTATTGTTTCCTTCACTATCATTCTTCTTCTTCTTTTGATCCTGATTGTACTTAGACACCGCTTCGCTTCCACCTTCAGCGAGAATTGCCTTCTCCAGAACTCCAGCAAAAGTGTTCCATTGAAACATCGACACTTTGCTATACAACCAGGGTTTCAGTCCCTATTCAAAACGCCTAGCCTTTCTTTCGTCAGTATGCACCTGATATTGGGCAAACCTAGACAATTCGTTAAACTTTGCCGCGTAGTCGGGCACAGACATATTCCCCTGCTTCAACTCTAGAAACTGCACCTCCATTTGATTCTGGGAGCTGGTCGGGAAATACATCTCGAAAAACATTTCTTTAAACCTTTCCCAGGTTATTACACCTTCTCCTCCCCTAATCTTATTTGCCTGCCACCAGTAGCTGGCTTCTGATTTTAACATAAATGTCGCGTAGGCGGTCTTCTGGTCCTCCCTAACACGGGCGACCTCAAAAATTTTCTCCATTTCCATAACCCAAGTCTGAGCTTCTATCGGGTTCGTGGAACCCTTAAAATCTGGCGGTCCCACTGCCTTAAAGTCTTTAAATGAGGTGTTTGGTGGAGCTTGAGGTTGATTGTTCATCGCTCCAGCCAACAGATTTACCAACTGCTGAACGGGGTTCGCATTGGCATCATTGTTGTTATTGGTTGACCCCTCTTGGGCTTGTCGACGATTTTGTCTCCTTCTTGGCGGCATATTTCTGTTAAGAATATATGCTCATTAGATCTTTATTAAATCACTTAAATATTTAAGAATTAACTCAAATATTTAACATAACCACTTTAACTCTTTTCTTTTCAAATAACCTTTGATATTTTATTTAAATCAAAAGTTTTAAACATAGTACTATAGCATCTCTGCCATTTACTTCAATTATCCCAAGATAAAGAATCTTCAGGATTTAGTTTCTCAAAATATTCCTTTGGTTTTAATCACATCAGAATTTACATTAACTAGTCCAAAGAGTATCACATAATGTTAAATACTTTAACATACTCACTTAACCCATATCATCTGAAACAACTTTATTATTTTATTAAAACCAAAAGCTTTTAATACAATACGATAGCATTTCTGCCATTTACATCAACTATCCCGAAATAAAGTTTCTACAGGATTTACATTATCACAATATTCCTTTGTTTATAATCACATTGGAATTTACATTATTTACGATTATTTAAACATTAACAATATCATATTATCCTATCACGACCTACTAAGGCGTCGGACAGCTTCACTACGTTCCTCCTCTATAATGCGGGACATAGTCCTGCGATCTAACATATACCCAGGCAGTCCCTCGAACTGAATTGGATATCTCATAACTCGGTCCTGGGCCTCATCCATTGCCCTCAGAAACGTGTAGCACGTCTCTGCAACCTTAACTCTCTTCGTACGCGCATCATCCTCTGCCAGATCTGCACGTCGTGCATTTTTCACCCAAGCTTCTTCCACTATGGCGAGTCTTTCAGATTTCTCTTTCAACTCATTCTTTAACTTTTCTATCTCCTCTGTCTTCTGCTCAGTTTGGCCCTTCTCATGAACCAAATCCCACTCCACATTGCCAAGACGGGTGTGGAGTGTCTCAATCTCACCACCCTGAGCAACTGACTGCTCCCTCAACTCCTGAATTTTATCTCGTAACTCTACGTTGCGATCATATAATAAATCATACATATCAGCACTGAAAGAGTTCGGTGGAAACTCCTCAAGATCTTCCTCCTCCTCTTCTTCTTCTTCAGGGTCTTCTTCTTCCTCCTCCTCGGCTGCCTCAGCCAGGATCTCAACCTCCTCAGGGTCCTCCTCTGAGTAAATCTCTGGCTCATGCTCCTGACCAAAATCTGGAATCACAGGAGATGGCTCTGGCTGTACTAACTGCTCCCAGACAGTGTGTATGTCCCGGGGCTCCTCATCTCTAGTCTCTAGGGGTACAACATCCCTGGGCTGACTAGCTCCTCCAGTATCTGACATCCTGACAAAATAAGTTTTAAGTCTTAGTTTTTACGTGATGTTAATCAATACTCTAACAAGTATGAACACATAAGCACATAGCACATAAGGTAATTTTATTATCTTTCTTAGAACTCAAATCAGAGTTGTCATTACTATCTTCATGAAGGCTACTATCCTAAGGTTTCCCCCCACCTAAGGTTCATAACCTACGGCTCTGATACCAACTTGTGACACCCCCAAATCCGGTATCTTAATTTCTACAGGATTTGGTGTTCACTGTTCCAATATCATACAACTATCTACCCATAAATAATGAAATTCATTTATTAGATAAATAAATCATCATCTTACATCATCTGAAATAAAAATACATCATAAATCCCAGGTTATACTTAACCTTAAATATCTGTTGCGGAAACGTAAATAAATAAATCTTAAATCATCACACATAAATCTTAAACTTTAACATTATTCATGACAACACAAATATTCATCACTTGTTAGCTTTTCCTTTTCCCTTGCTACTAGAAGGTACATCACTTCGTTCATTATTAGCTGCAATGTTATTATGCAAGAGTGAGCACGGATGCCCGCAAGTATAAAAATATGACAGAATAATAACATGCGAGTGAAAGAATTCTGAATAACAGAAAGCTCAACATTTGAATCAAGAATATTAATTAAGAGTCAAATTACTTCTCAACTTTTGAATCAAGAATATTAATCAAGAGTCAAATTACTTCTGAGGGTCATTAAGACCTTGAACCGAGTCTTAGGTTGTCAAGTATATCAACCTTTCCAACCTTTAATAGTCATAAGACTATAGACTTTACTTCTCGTACTTAGGGAGATCAGCCCTTCGTACTGATACTGTGCACATTATCTTAACGCTTAAAGCATCTTCATTAATCCCCTACATTAGGGTTGTTCATCTCAATTTGACATCAGAATCCGTACCAAATAAAGTTGGTTTGGATAATTCAATAAATGATATTCATATTGAATATTAACTTCTCAAGGTATACAATCGAATAAGTATTGTACACTTAAATGATACTTTTAAAAGAATCATGGCATCTCATGTGAAATTCTAAACTTGGATATTCAAGAGTAAGAATTTTCTCAACAATAGTAATTAAGCATAGCAATTGCTTAATTAAAAGAGTTTAGTTTAGGAAACTTGCCAAACAATAATAATAAGTTAGGGATAGAAAACTTGCCTCGTGCGCAAGCTACAGTTATTACTCACTTCTTTAATTACTCTTACCCTTTGTTAGTATGAAGATAAATCTAATACAATACTCAGGATTCCTCAAACCTCTTTATCTCTTCTTCTTCTTCTCTCTAAAGATTTCTAAGTTTTTTTTATTTCTTTCTCTGACTTTGAACAAAATGAAAACAATTCCGTTTAACAGGATAATATACGTATATATAATATATCCGTTGTATAACAAAACGGACTAACTCCCCTTAAGGCCTTGTTTGGCTACACCCTTAATTCCTTTTTCATTTATTTTAATTAACTAGTTTAGTATATAGTTAATTGTAACACTTTAATTAATCAATCAATTTTATTTAAATCAATTAAATATAATATAATAAATTTTACATTAAATTATATTGTCACATAATTAATATTTTTATTTATTAATTATGTTAATTCACTAATTCTTTAATTAATTAAAGTAACATATGCTTATTTAATTAATTCAATTAATCAAATAAACTTAATTAATTAAATACTTTGAACTATTAAATCACTACACATTAATTTAATTAATGTAACACATATAATTAAATTAATCTACCACAAATTCATGAATTAATTATTTAACTCAATAATTAAATCATTAAAAATATTTATTTATTTCAATAAATATTCAAATATCTTTACAAAATTCTCGTTCGTCACATCTTTCCCCCCTTAAAAGGATTCTGTCCTCAGAATCACGGTTCGATTTAATAATTTCGTCCGATTATAAATATTCAAACAACTTTGAACTATTAAATCACTACACATTAATTTAATTAATGTAACACATATAATTAAATTAATCTACCACAAATTCATGAATTAATTATTTAACTCAATAATTAAATCATTAAAAATATTTATTTATTTTAATAAATATTCAAATATCTTTACAAAATTCTCGTTCGTCACATCTTTCCCCCCTTTAAAGGATTCTGTCCTCAGAATCACGTTCACCTATTCAAGAAAATAAGTTTGGATAATTATTCATCATATTCTCTTCGAGTTCCCACGTAGCTTCTTCAGCGTTGTGGTTCCTCCAAATTACCTTAACAGAAGGTATTACTTTGTTCCTAAGAACTTGCTCTTTCCTGTCAACTATCTGAACAGGAACTTCCTGGTATGATAAATCTTTCTCAAATTGTAGGGGTTCATATTCTATCACATGTTTGTAATCGGGTTTATAACGTCGTAATACCGACACATGGAAAACGTTGTGGACATGCTCCAGTGCTGGAGGTAAAGCTACCTCATAGGCTACTTCTCCAATTCTTCGGAGTACCTCAAAGGGTCCAATGAACCTTGGGCTCAATTTTCCCTTCTTACCAAATCTGATCTTTCCCTTCCAAGGAGAGACCTTCAAAAATACAAAACTACCCGATTCAAACTCTACATTCTTGCGGTGTGGATCGGTGTATTTCTTCTGCCTATCCTGAGCCGCTACTAATCTTGTCCAAATTACTTTAACTATTTCTGCCGTTTGTTGGACTAACTCTGGTCCTAGCAATTGTCTTTCACCAACTTCATCCCAGTACAGTGGAGTTCTGCACTTTCTACCGTACAACGCTTCGTAAGGCGGCATACCAATACTAGCGTGGTAACTATTATTATAACCAAATTCTACAAGCGGCAAATGATCATCCCAATTGCCTTTAAAATCCATTATGCATGCTCTAAGCATATCCTCTAATGTTTGGATCGTTCTTTCACTTTGCCCGTCAGTCTGAGGGTGATAAGCGGTGCTCATCCTCAACTGTGTTCCCATGCATTCTTGTAGTCGCTTCTAGAAATTCGATGTGAAGCGCGGATCACGGTCAGAAATAATTGACACTGGCACCCCGTGCCTCGAAATAATCTCTTTTACATATAACTTTGCCAATTGTTCTAGGTTAAATCTGATTTTGATAGGAAGAAAGTGTGCGGATTTCGTTAATCGGTCGATGATAACCCATACTGCGTCATAGCCTTTCTGGGTCGTCGGAAGGCCAACAACAAAATCCATTGTAATATGTTCCCATTTCCATTCTGGGATTTCTAAAGGTTGTAACAAACCACTTGGTCTTTGGTGTTCTGCCTTGACCCTTTGGCAAGTCAGACACTTGGCAACACAATCGGCAACGTCCCTCTTCAAATTTGGCCACCAAAAGTGTTGTCGTAAATCCTGATACATCTTGGTACTTTCGGGGTGAATGGAATACCTCGAACTATGAGCCTCGCTCAGAATGTCCTCCTTGATTTCTGGTATTGGCGGTACCCAAACTCTACTTTCAAATCTCAAAAATCCTTCGCTATCCATTTTAAATCTAAGTTTAGTCCCTTCAGATATCTTTTTCTTTACTTCCTCACATTCCTTATCCAGGATTTGTGCTTCCTTAATCTTATCCAATAAAGTTGTACCAGCTTACATTTGGAACAGTTTCTCGTCAGTCTCCATTGGACATCCTACTTCCAATTCCAACTTTTCCATTGCTGAAATCAATTCTTCCTGTGTTGTCAGCATCATCAACTTTTCTCGACCCTTTCTGCTTAAGGCGTCGGCTACAACATTCGCTTTTCCTGGGTGGTATAAGATATCACAATCATAATCCTTTATTAACTCCAGCCACCTTCTTTGGCGCATATTAAAGTCTTTCTGTGTGAAAATATACTTCAGACTCTTATGGTCTGTATATATTTCACACTTTTCCCCATAGAGATAGTGTCTCCAAATCTTTAAAGCGAATACCACCGCAGCCAATTCCAAATCATGGGTTGGATATCCCTTCTCGTAATCTTTTAGTTGTCGTGACGCATACGCAATGACTCTGCCGTTTTGCATAAGCACACAGCCTAGCCCTTTATGCGACGCATCACTATATACCACAAAATTTCCTGTGTCATCCGGAAGGGACAACACAGGTGCTGTACTTAACCTTCTCTTAAGTTCTTGAAAACTTTCCTCACACTTCTCCGTCCAAACTAATTTCACAACTTTCCTAGTCAAATTCGTTAATGGAGTGGCGATCTTGGAAAAATCCTGAATAAATCTTCTATAGTAACCAGCTAATCCAAGAAAACTTCTTACTTCCGACGGTGTTTTCGGCTGATCCCAATTCATCACCGCTTCGACTTTGGAGGGATCCACCGAAATTCCGTCCTTATCAATCACATGTCCGAGAAATTGCACCCTTTCAATCCAGAATTCACACTTTGAGAATTTGGCATACAACTTCTCTCTTCTTAATACTTCTAACGTCAACTTCAAATGCTCAACATGTTCTTCCTTGGTCTTAGAATAGACCAATATATCATCAATAAAAACCACTACGAATTTGTCCAGAAACGGCTTGAACACTCCATTCATTAGGCCCATAAATGCTGCAGGCGCATTTGTTAGACCAAATGGCATAACTAAAAATTCGTAGTGACCATATCGTGTCCTAAACGCTGTCTTTGGGACATCTTCGGGCCTCACCTTCAACTGATGATAACCACTTCTCAGGTCTATCTTTGAGAAATATCTCGCTCCTTTTAATTGATCAAACAGATCATCAATCCTTGGCAACAGATACCTATTCTTAATGGTAACCTTGTTCAATTCTCTATAGTCAATGCAGAGTCGCATCGTTCCATCCTTCTTCTTAACAAATAATACCGGCGCTCCCCATGGTGATACGCTCGGTTGAATATATTTCTTGTCCAACAGCTCTTGTAGCTGTACCATCAATTCCTTCATTTCTACCGGAGCCATTCGGTACGGTGCTTTCGATATTGGAGCCGTTCCTGGCACCAAATCGATAACAAAATCTACTTCCCTGTCAGGCGGAAGTCCTGGCAGATCATCCGGGAAAACATCCACGAATTCTCTTACGACTGGTATTTCTTCTAACTTTGAATTCTCTTTACGACTATCGACTATGTAGGCAAAATACCCCACACAGCCTTGTCTTAATAACTTCCTGGCCTGCATCATCGTCAGACAACTCACTTGTCTAGGCGATTTGCTGCCATAAAACACAACCTTTGATGGAGTCATAAGGTTAATACATTTCTTTTGGCAATCAATTACTGCTCCATAATTGAATAACCAATCCATTCCCAGGATAACGTCAAATTCCCCAAGTTTAATCGGGATAAGATCTACATTCATAACGTTACCCTTAATATCCACTCTACAGTTCTTGTGTATATACTTAACAGGAATTACTTCCTTGTTCGCAATCTCTATGTTCATAGGGATTTCTAATTCGTCTTTAAGCAATTCTAAATTCTTTGCAAAGTCATCGGATATAAATGAACAAGTAGCACCCGAATCAAATAAAACATAAGCATTGACTTTATTGATCGGAATGATACCTGACACCACATCACGAGACTGCACAGCGTCTTGTACGGTCATGTTAAATGTCCTTGCAGTTGGTCGATTTGTCGAAGTCGGTCCGGTAATGGTAAGAGGATTTCCACTATTATTTCCCTTATGTCCACCTGACCCTGCCCCTCCAGATGCCTTCTTTGGACAGTCTCTAGCCAAGTGATCCTTTGACCCACATGTGTAGCGGGCGCACTTCTTAGGGTTAGGGCAGTTAGGTGCTATGTGGCCTTCCTGACCACAGTTGTAACAAACTCTTTTTCCTTTCATGCAGACTCCCAAGTGAGTCTTCCCACAGGTTGGGCATGGTTCTAACTTTTTCTTCTGACTACCTTGCTGACTTACAGACGACGGGTTGTCATTCCATTTTCGTTTATGATTATTAATTCCCCCTGTGTGATTGCCACTAGCCTTATTGTTTCCTTCACTATCATTCTTCTTCTTCTTTTGATCCTGATTGTACTTAGACACCGCTTCGCTTCCACCTTCAGCGAGAATTGCCTTCTCCAGAACTCCAGCAAAAGTGTTCAATTGAAACATCGACACTTTGCTATACAACCAGGGTTTCAGTCCCTATTCAAAACGCCTAGCCTTTCTTTCGTCAGTATGCACCTGATATTGGGCAAACCTAGACAATTCGTTAAACTTTGCCGCGTAGTCGGGCACAGACATATTCCCCTGCTTCAACTCTAGAAACTGCACCTCCATTTGATTCTGGGAGCTGGTCGGGAAATACATCTCGAAAAACATTTCTTTAAACCTTTCCCAGGTTATTACACCTTCTCCTCCCCTAATCTTATTTGCCTGCCACCAGTAGCTGGCTTCTGATTTTAACATAAATGTCGCGTAGGCGGTCTTCTGGTCCTCCCTAACACGGGCGACCTCAAAAATTTTCTCCATTTCCATAACCCAAGTCTGAGCTTCTATCGGGTTCGTGGAACCCTTAAAATCTGGCGGTCCCACTGCCTTAAAGTCTTTAAATGAGGTGTTTGGTGGAGCTTGAGGTTGATTGTTCATCGCTCCAGCCAACAGATTTACCAACTGCTGAACGGGGTTCGCATTGGCATCATTGTTGTTATTGGTTGACCCCTCTTGGGCTTGTCGACGATTTTGTCTCCTTCTTGGCGGCATATTTCTGTTAAGAATATATGCTCATTAGATCTTTATTAAATCACTTAAATATTTAAGAATTAACTCAAATATTTAACATAACCACTTTAACTCTTTTCTTTTCAAATAACCTTTGATATTTTATTTAAATCAAAAGTTTTAAACATAGTACTATAGCATCTCTGCCATTTACTTCAACTATCCCAAGATAAAGAATCTTCAGGATTTAGTTTCTCAAAATATTCCTTTGGTTTTAATCACATCGGAATTTACATTAACTAGTCCAAAGAGTATCACATAATGTTAAATACTTTAACATACTCACTTAACCCATATCATCTGAAACAACTTTATTATTTTATTAAAACCAAAAGCTTTTAATACAATACGATAGCATTTCTGCCATTTACATCAACTATCCCGAAATAAAGTTTCTACAGGATTTACATTATCACAATATTCCTTTGTTTATAATCACATTGGAATTTACATTATTTACGATTATTTAAACATTAACAATATCATATTATCCTATCACGGCCTACTAAGGCGTCGGACAGCTTCACTACGTTCCTCCTCTATAATGCGGGACATAGTCCTGCGATCTAACATATACCCAGGCAGTCCCTCGAACTGAATTGGATATCTCATAACTCGGTCCTGGGCCTCATCCATTGCCCTCAGAAACGTGTAGCACGTCTCTGCAACCTTAACTCTCTTCGCACGCGCATCATCCTCTGCCAGATCTGCACGTCGTGCATTTCTCACCCAAGCTTCTTCCACTATGGTGAGTCTTTCAGATTTCTCTTTCAACTCATTCTTTAACTTTTCTATCTCCTCTGTCTTCTGCTCAGTTTGGCCCTTCTCATGAACCAAATCCCACTCCACATTGCCAAGACGGGTGTGGAGTGTCTCAATCTCACCACCCTGAGCAACTGACTGCTCCCTCAACTCCTGAATTTTATCTCGTAACTCTATGTTGCGATCATATAATAAATCATACATATCAGCACTGAAAGAGTTCGGTGGAAACTCCTCAAGATCTTCCTCCTCCTCTTCTTCTTCTTCAGGGTCTTCTTCTTCCTCCTCCTCGGCTGCCTCAGCCGGGATCTCAACCTCCTCAGGGTCCTCCTCTGAGTAAATCTCTGGCTCATGCTCCTGACCAAAATCTGGAATCACAGGAGATGGCTCTGGCTGTACTAACTGCTCCCAGACAGTGTGTATGTCCCGGGGCTCCTCATCTCTAGTCTCTAGGGGTACAACATCCCTGGGCTGACTAGCTCCTCCAGTATCTGACATCCTGACAAAATAAGTTTTAAGTCTTAGTTTTTACGTGATGTTAATCAATACTCTAACAAGTATGAACACATAAGCACATAGCACATAAGGTAATTTTATTATATTTCTTAGAACTCAAATCAGAGTTGTCATTACTATCTTCATGAAGGCTACTATCCTAAGGTTTCCCCCCACCTAAGGTTCATAACCTACGGCTCTGATACCAACTTGTGACACCCCTAAATCCGGTATCTTAATTTCTACAGGATTTGGTGTTCACTGTTCCAATATCATACAACTATCTACCCATAAATAATGAAATTCATTTATTAGATAAATAAATCATCATCTTACATCATCTGAAATAAAAATACATCATAAATCCCAGGTTATACTTAACCTTAAATATCTGTTGCGGAAACGTAAATAAATAAATCTTAAATCATCACACATAAATCTTAAACTTTAACATTATTCATGACAACACAAATATTCATCACTTGTTAGCTTTTCCTTTTCCCTTGCTACTAGAAGGTACATCACTTCGTTCATTATTAGCTGCAATGTTATTATGCAAGAGTGAGCACGGATCCCCGCAAGTATAAAAATATGACAGAATAATAACATGCGAGTGAAAGAATTCTGAATAACAGAAAGCTCAACATTTGAATCAAGAATATTAATCAAGAGTCAAATTACTTCTCAACTTTTGAATCAAGAATATTAATCAAGAGTCAAATTACTTCTGAGGGTCATTAAGACCTTGAACCGAGTCTTAGGTTGTCAAGTATATCAACCTTTCCAACCTTTAACAGTCATAAGACTATAGACTTTACTTCTCGTACTTAGGGAGATCAGCCCTTCGTACTGATACTGTGCACATTATCTTAACGCTTAAAGCATCTTCATTAATCCCCTACATTAGGGTTGTTCATCTCAATTTGACATCAGAATCCGTACCAAATAAAGTTGGTTTGGATAATTCAATAAATGATATTCATATTGAATATTAACTTCTCAAGGTATACAATCGAATAAGTATTGTACACTTAAATGATACTTTTAAAAGAATCATGGCATCTCATGTGAAATTCTAAACTTGGATATTCAAGAGTAAGAATTTTCTCAACAATAGTAATTAAGCATAGCAATTGCTTAATTAAAAGAGTTTAGTTTAGGAAACTTGCCAAACAATAATAATAAGTTAGGGATAGAAAACTTGCCTCGTGCGCAAGCTACAGTTATTACTCACTTCTTTAATTACTCTTACCCTTTGTTAGTATGAAGATAAATCTAATACAATACTCAAGATTCCTCAAACCTCTTTATCTCTTCTTCTTCTTCTCTCTGAAGATTTCTAAGTTTTTTTTATTTCTTTCTCTGACTTTGAACAAAATGAAAACAATTCCGTTTAACAGGATAATATACGTATATATAATATATCCGTTGTATAACAAACGGACTAACTCCCCTTAAGGCCTTGTTTGGCTACACCCTTAATTCCTTTTTCATTTATTTTAATTAACTAGTTTAGTATATAGTTAATTGTAACACTTTAATTAATCAATCAATTTTATTTAAATCAATTAAATAAAATATAATAAATTTTACATTAAATTATATTGTCACATAATTAATATTTTTATTTATTAATTATGTTAATTCACTAATTATTTAATTAATTATTAAATTAATTAAAGTAACATATGCTTATTTAATTAATTCAATTAATCAAATAAACTTAATTAATTAAATACTTTGAACTATTAAATCACTACACATTAATTTAATTAATGTAACACATATAGTTAAATTAATCTACCACAAATTCATGAATTAATTATTTAACTCAATAATTAAATCATTAAAAATATTTATTTATTTCAATAAATATTCAAATGTCTTTACAAAATTCTCGTTCGTCACATATATTATATCAGTTATAATATATCTAAACTACGTTAGTTTTTTCTAAGTCTAAACTAATAACTAAGAAGAAAAGAGAGCAGAGAAAAGGAAGAGCAGAAAAGAGAAAAGAGGAAGAAGAATTGTTAGAATTGAACTCACATCGCTTTCTCTTTCAATCTATTAACAAAAGGTATTATCTATAATCTCTAATTATTATAGAACTCAATTCATATGTTTCATGTATTTTATTCTCTGTCAAAAGTTGAGTTTTCATGAAGTTGTATAATTGTGACTATGTATATATGATGTTCATAGGTTTTCATATGTAATTGTGTGCCATAGAAAGATTTTCAAAATACAATTGTTGTAAAAATCAGTTTTAAAGTTATGATCCTTATATTTTCATTCTCTGTAAAACATGTTTTGGAAGTTGTATAGCATGATGGATATATATATATATATATATATATATATATATATATATATATAATTGTGTTCATATCATGTCTATATGTGATGGTATGCTTAATTAGTTGTTTAATTCATGAATATATATATGATATAATGGAGAATTTATGTTTTTCAAAAGTCACAGTGAAGTGTCTAGGAAAAATAAAGTTTCTCATAGAAATCAAAATATATGTTGATTGTTGATTTTTGTATAAATTAATTGTGGAATATGTTATTATGTTTAGAAATTAGTTGATTGGGATTGGAATTGTGAGAATTGGTTTTAAAACAAATTCGCAGTGTTCAATTTCATCTAGAACACTGACATTGGTATTTTTTTAAATTTTTGTAAAAATTAAGCGTTGTAATTTTGCTAATTGATGTATTAGTGTGTTCAAAACATGTTAGAAGCTTTGCACTTTGTTTCTATAAAGTTTTATATGAAAATTGTTGGCTGAATTGAGAATTCATTGTAGAGAATTAAGCCAAATTGGCTTTTCTCTGCACTATTCGCGAAGCTGCTCTGTTTCTGTCCGCTGCCGGCGCAGCTGCGCAGGCAGTAAGGGTAGAAGCGGCGCAGCTGCGCCGCTGGATTTTCACAGGTTTGGCCCCTGCGCAGCTGCGCCGGTGTCAAGGCTAAAGGTGGCGCAGCTGCGCCGTGTCCCGGGCAGCGGCAGTGACTTTAGTTTTTGTGCAGTGTTAATTCTAAGCTTAGTTTAATTATTCTATGACAAGGAGCATGTATCTAGCTGCTATAACATGTGTTATAATTTGAGAAAAAGGAAGTTTTGAAAAACTAATATGGTATTTAAATTGTAAACTATAATTGTTTAATTGTACAATAAGTTACTTAATTATAATTTTATTAATTATAATTAAGAGTAAATGTTTAATTTAAATTATAATTTTTGTGAAATTATAATGTATAGAAGTTGATTTATTTTAATCAATTAGATGTTAAATTAAATTATAATTTATGCATGTTTAATTATGGATTATAAATTAATAATTTCATGATTAATTATAATTTGTGTAATTAAATGCATGATGTGGTTTAATTGATTATAATTTAAATGGTAATTATAATTTAAATAATTATAATTTGATTAAGTGTTTGAATTATAATTGTTTAATTATAATTTAGTTAAATACATAATTAATTTAATTAACTATGTGATAGTTGATTATTATTATTAGAGTGAGTTAACCATGAGGGTTAACCACTTATGTGAATTAGTTACGTGTTAACTAATTTAGGTTATTGTGATTGAATATATATGTGTAGGAAGTATTAAAGTACGTGAATTGTGTTAAGTAGCTTGCGCTTGAGGCAAGTCTTCTAAACCCTAAACTCGTTAATTTTATGCAAGTTTTCTAACCCTAAACTTGTTAATTCTATACAATTTCTTTGAGTTCATATATTCATTGTTGAGAATGTCCTTTCCATTTCTGTATTGGACAATTGTTTATTTAATTGAAATGATCTTAACTTATTGTTCAAGTAAGATCCAGTTTATTATTTTAAATGCTTTAAGTTTACTTCTAAAGCATATGTTAATTCATAATTCTTTTATTTATGAATTATTGAAAGTCGATTCAACTAATCCTTAGTTGATGAACGTGAATTCTAAATTACCCTTGTAAGCTTATCCAAACCAAACTTTCTTTGGTACGGACTTGAATTCAAATTACTGAGTTGAACAACCCTAATTATTAGGGGAGGTTACTACGCATAGCGTTAAGATGTTTGTGCACAATACATAGTACGAAGGGCTGATCCCCCTAAGTACGAGTTAAGGTCCATAGTCTTATTGACTGTTAAATGTTTAAATAGAAATATTTATAACCTAGGACAAGAGTTCAAAGGTCTTATGACACTCAAATAAACTATATATTCGAATTTTAATGTTGATAGAGAATTATTATTCAATTCTTTATTGTTAAAGTAAGCTAAGTTATTCAGATCTTATTAAAGATATCCTTTCATGTATATATTATTGTTAAACTCCAGTGAGCTGTGGTTTGCTCACTCTTGCATTAAATAACAATTTCAATTAAGGTTGATAACGCTGATGCTCTGTCTACGAGTAAGGGCAAGGGAAAGCAAAGCAAGTGAAGACTTATTTTTTATTATTATTATATTGAGAATGATTGTAATAAGACTTGAATGTTATGTTTTTGTTTTCGCACTTTATTATATTCATGTCAGGGTTAGAGTAAACCGGGATTATCTTGAAAAGGTTGTAACCCTTGTTTTAAGGGAGATTTATCTATTCTAATTTTAAGTTGTAGTTTATTTTACATTATTCATTGGGTAGATATATGTTATATTAGAAAGTGAACACCAAATCATGTGAAAACGAAGTACCCGGATTTGGGGGTGTCACATCAGTTTTTGGGACATGTCATCGACAAAGAGGGAATTTTTGTTGATCTAGTAAAAGTAAAAGCGGTTAAAAATTGGGGACAACCGAGGACACCGACAGAGGTCAGAAGTTTCTTGAGATTGGTAGGATATTACCGGAGGTTTATTCAGGATTTCTCGAAGATAGCGACACCATTGACTAATCTGACGAGGAATATTGTTAAGTATGCGTGGACAGAAAAGTGTGAACAGAATTTTCAAGAGCTGAAAAAGAGATTGAGTGAAGCACCGGTGTTATCTTTACCAGATAGTACGGGGGGTTTTACAGTGTCTAATGATGCGTCACACAAGGGACTAGGATGCATTTTAATATAGAATGGTAAAGTCATTACGTACGCGTCACGACAACTAAAGGACTATGAGAAGGGATACCCCACCCTTGACCTAGAATTGGTTGCGGTAGTGTTTGCCCTTAAGATTTGGAGACATTATCTCTACGGAGAAAATTGTGAGATATACACAAATCATAAGAGTCTGGGGTATATCTTTACACAAAGTTGAACATGAGGCATAAGAGATGGTTATAATTGATCAAGAATTATGATTGTCATATTCTATATCATCCGGGAAAGGCCAATGTAGTAGCAGATGCTCTAAGTAGGAAGAGCCAAGAAAAATTATTTGTATTGACAGAACAAGAAGAATTAGTAAGAGAAATAGAGAAAATGGAGTTGGAGGTGAAAAATTCGAAGGATTCGGAAAGAGTAATAGAAATGGAAGCAAGTTTGACTTTATTAGATAAGGTGATAGAGGCTCAAGAGAATGATGAAGAATGTGGTAACATCAAAAAGCGGTTAGCTAAAGGCGAAGAGTTGAAGTATAAGATTGATGGCATCGGATTGCTGAGATTTAAAGGACGAATTTGGGTACCTATAATGCCAAAACTAAGAGAAGAGATTTTGCAAGAGGCGCACAGTAAGAGATACTCGATACACCCAGGAAGCACGAAGATGTATCAATATCTGCGTTAACATTTTTGGTAGCCTAATATGAAGTGAGAGGTTGCAAAATGTGTCGGCAAATGTTTAACTTGTCAAAGAGTCAAGGAAGAGCATCAACGACCAAGTGGATTATTGCAGCCGTTAGAAATTCCAGAATGGAAATGGGAGCACATCACGATGGATTTTGTGGTAGGACTTCCAACAACACAGAAAGGATATGACACCATATGGGTGATAGTTGATCATCTTACAAAGTCAGCACACTTTTTTCCAATCAGGATCAGATATAATTTGGATCAACTCGCTAAATTGTATATCAAGGAAATAGTTAAAAGATATGAAGTGCCAATATCAATTGTGTCTGATAGAGATCCGCACATCACGTCAAACTTTTGGAGGAGTCTTCAAGAAATAATGTGGACACATCTAAGGTTAAGTACCGCATATCATCCATAGATCGATCGGCAAAGAGAGAGAACAATTCAAACATTAGAAGACATGCTCAGAGCTTGTGTGATGGACTTCAAGGGAAGCTGGGAAGATCATCTTCCATTTGTAGAGTTTGCATATAACAATAGTTATCATGCAAGCATTGGAATGCCACCATACGAAGCCCTGTATGGGAGGAAATGTAGAACGCCTTTATGTTGGGATGAGGTAGGTGAACAAAGATTGTTGGGCCCAGAATTGGTGAAGCAGACAAGTGGAGATCATCAAGGTAATAAGAGCTCGACTGGTAGCAGCTCAAGATCGACAAAAGAAGTATGCATATTTGCATCGCAAGAAAAGAGACTTTGAAGTGGAAAGCTATGCGTTTTTAAAAGTATCTTCCTAAAAAGGGAAGATAAGATTTGGAAAGAAAGGTAAACTGTGTCCAAGATTTATTGGACCATTCAAAATACTGAAGAAGATAGGTGAAGTGGCGTACGAGGTAGCTCTACCTCCAAAACTCGAACATATTCACAATGTGTTTCATGTGTCAGTGTTGCGTCCGTACAAGCCAGATTACAAGCATGTGATATCGTATGAGCCAATTCAAGTCGAGAAGGACTTATCGTATGAAGAAATCCCTATATAAATTTTGGATAAGAAGGAGTAGAAATTAAGGAATAAAGTTATACATTTTGTCAAAGTTCTATGGAGGAACCACAATGCTGAGGAAGCTACGTGGGAACTCGAGGAAAAGATGAGGAAGAATTATCCGAATCTTTTTGAGTAACCTTATGTGAAATTCCGGGGACGAAATTCTTATAAGGAGGGGAGAATGTAATAACCAAGAATTCCAAGTCACTTTGTAAATAGACATATTAATTAAATATTAATGATATTAAAAATCTTGTGACATGTATGGAATGATTAGATGGTTAAATAAATGTGTGTACTATAACTATGTATTTGTGTTTATTTATTTTATAAAGAGAATTAAAAAGAAAGGTTACATAACATAATTGTACATTAGGTATTATGATTAAATAACCTAAGGGTTATGGTATTGAAGAATAATAGTTTTTAAAATTACACTAATCTAAGAGATTTATTTTATTATCTCAAGTTATTAATTAATTTAAACCTAATTAAAGCAAATCTAATTGGGTTATAAAATTAAATGTACATGAGTAATTATTTAAATTCTAAATGAGGGGAATAGAAATCCTAATTAAATAATTAGGGTAAGATAAAATTAAAAGAATTGAATCATGTTAATCTTTATGGCCCAAACATTTTAATTAGAGAGCCCAAACAATTAAATAAGATGGCCCAAACTTAGCCCAACAAGTGAAGGACTTTTTGGATATTTTATTAAGCTAAAATTGGGCATTAAAAATTAAAGCAAAAATGGGAAAGAAAGGGGGCAAAATCTGGCTATGTAAGGGAGGGAAGAAAACATATGATGTTATTATTGTTTTACTTTAGTTAGTCATCAACTCCCCTTAAGTGTCACTAATTAATTTGGCAACTTATTTTATCTAAGTTTACAAGCAACTTAAGGATAATGAGAGAGAGAAAACAAATTATGTTGGAAGATTTGATATAGATATACAAGATATATGTATATTATTTTACCAAACACTAAAAACCCTCCGCACTTTAACAAACAAACATTTACTTCATTTCATCTCTCTCACTTCCAAACTCAACTAGCAAAACAAAAATACAATAGAGAGATTGGAGAGAGTAAAATTTCGGCAGCTCTAGGAGCAAGAGAGGAGAGTGTGATCTTTCATGCATCCTAAATTTATAAACTACTTTGGAAAGATTAGAAGGGTAGCCATTAAAATAAGGTATAAACCCTAATTTATAAGTTTTATTTACATTTCTTTTGGTATTTTAATGGGATATAGATCTAGGTCTACATGATTTATAGTGTTACATGTTAGGTATGTAGTAAGCTAAAAAATGGAATTCGGGTTGCTGGATTGGAATACAGTTTGCTGGATTAGAATCCAGTCTGTTGGATTGCCATCTGGTTTGCTGGGTTTGGTATTCAGGTTGCTGAATTAGGTATTAAACCTATTGGAATATAAAGAAGAACTTAAAAAATGAAAGAATAAGCGGTAAAATGATTAAAATATTATCAAAGGATGATAAGAATACTAAGACTATAATGTAATGTCTAATACTTAACTATTTGATTAATGTTAGACAATTTAATATAGAGTAATGATATTATAAGTGAGTATATGCTATGACTAATTGAAAGATCAATTATATGTCTTTTCTCTAAGAAGTTAAACTTAATTGTGTAGCAATAGACCGCAAGTCGAGGCAAGTTCTCTAACTCAAACTTGAGTTATTATTTTCACAGCATGTTAGTGAATAATTATTATTGATTATTCACATATATACTGGTTATTGATATTCGCACTTTGTGCAATTGAATTCATGTTCTATTATTATTGAACTGTGAATTAGTTAAAGTTCTCTCATTCATGAACTTTTTATGATATAGATCTATGCTAATTATATCAGCTAGATCAAGCATATTTAAATTTGTTAAGACAAATATGTTTTGAAAGTTGTTCCTAATCAATTGATTTGGTGAGGATTCTTGATTGAGAAAAAGAACAATTTGATTAAAGTATTATTGGAAAATAATTGTTACTCGTATATTGAGTGTTTATGCATATTACACAAAGTGTGAAAGGCTAATCCCCTTGATTACCAAACTTTACTGAAAGGACTAGTTTAAATACTGACAACCTTTGCATATGTTCATGGTTATTTTGACCACTCAACATCTATTATTCAATTATTTGAATATTCAGTTATCCAGACTTAATTCATGTTCTTTCACAATCAATTTATCTTGTTGAATATTGAAAGCTAAATTCTTTTCTAATCATGATATATCTCCCTTGTATTTAAACTTGCTAAGAAAATTAGTTGTTTACCCTTACTATATCATGACATTTATTTCAGCTAAGTCAGAGACGTCCAAGAAGGACAAAGGCAAAGAAAAAGTCCAGGAATAGTTAATGTGAATGTTATGTAATATATTATACTATGTACATTGGTATTGTAAACCTTTTGTGTTACTAAGTGTAACTTATGTAAGGTATGTTTAAGTTAAGATTAATAAGCCTCGGGATATTGTTGTAAGTCTTTTTATAATGAACAATGTATGTTTATTATTACACAATAGTTTATAGAATGCTTATGATGATGATGGATAGTGAGCACCGAACCCGAGGTTAAAGAACCCGGATTTGGGGGCGTCACACTTACAACCTTTATCAAGGTTTTAATCTTTTTTCTTCTCCTTCTTGTTGAATAAAATCAATGTCTTATTTCTTCTAACATAATCGTCAATAATTAAGCTTATTGCTTAACTATTCTTCCAATCATTCGGGATATCACATTCACCATTTTTCTATAAATTTTGTCCTCAAATATTTAACATATAATTTTTCTCAATTAATTGAGTTTCTTCCTACTTCTCATATGAGTATCACATCCTACCACACTTCTCTTCACAAAAGTTCACATCTTCCTAACATTCAACAATAAATAAAGAGGAATATAAAGATTCCTTTAAAATATTTCTCATCCTGCTGAGGGGTTATAACGACCATGAACTTTTTAATAGATTTAATAGTATTTCACCGCAAATCTTTCTTGATCGGCCTGCTTACAATCACCAAGAAAGTAAACTACCTCTTCTGGTACGTTAAGTGATTAACCTATTGTTTAACCCCAAATCACAGGGTTTGTTCACCTCAGACTTATTCGTCAGATTCAGCACCAAAATAATTTAGTTTGGCATTACTTTTCAAAGAAAGTTTGATTTTCTTTTAATATGATATAATATTTGTCTAGCTAAATCAAATAGCTTAGACCATACAAATAAATTGGACTTCATTCAACAAATTTGTCTAGCCACTTAAAAAGAGCATCGACTACTCTTTAAATATTTCACAATCCATCAAAATGTTTTATGACGTCATGATACCGCACTGCTTCACATTACATTGAGAACTTCGTCAGTTTATGACTTTGGCATTCTACACCATACCATAGCGGGTTGATAATCCAAAGATCACATCCAATACTAGGTTCAAATGCATTAATAACTCCATCTTTTTACCATTTATACATCAAATGCACTGATGATATAAAATTCATTTTGATATTTCAAATCAATTTTTGTTTAGCCGAAACGATTAGTATAGACATACAAAGAATAGTTCTTTTAAAATCAATTGATTCCTAAAATTTGAACCAATATTATTTTCTTAAACATGTACATTTTAGCATAATGTCAATAAATTTCAAAATCTAGCATAGCTAGAAGACTTGGAATTTTTTATTTTCTTATTCTTCCTTCATTGTCTTACTTGCGACAATTCTAACTTCCTCTAGCACCTTCAATGCTACTTATACTGAAAATAACTTATTTTCGGTCTAAAAATTCCTATACCATCGTATAGTTAAACAAACTTACCACACCTTATGTGTTTAGGAACTTTCCACAATAATATGTGCTTACGAACTTGTCCTAGCAATATGTAATCCAAGAACTAATCAAGGACTATCAATAGGGTTAGGGGTTCAAAAATATAGAATATAACTATGACTCACAAACGTTCATAAGCATGAGTTTCATGAACCCGCGCCTATCTTAATACATTCTACCATCCAATATAAACATGGGAAAAGATTCACCTTCTCGTCATATATATATTGATAGTGCGACATAACCATTCCAATGATTATCACTGTAATAGACTGAGTAGTTGTTAAACCAAGGACAACCCTTTGCTCATAATAAAGGTTCGTACAATATAGCTATCACATGAGTCCTCAATCGAAATTCACAACTTCTAGCTCTCTTACTTAATACGAATTTTCTTTAATTCATATTTCATCCGCTACAACTCTTCTGAGTTCTTCTTCTCATACTACTTCATAGTACCATTCATTTATAGCGTTTAGCTATAAATTATTCATCGTTTAATAGAATATATGTTATTCACGAATTAATGTGATCACGTGGTGATCTTTTTCCTTAATCATTTAACTCAACGATTTTGTAATCCATCTTTCTCAGATTATAGCCTAAGGTACTCATACCTAAGGTTTATAACCTATCAACTCTGATACCAACTTGTAACGCCACGAAATCTGGTCTATCTGCAACCCTAGATTTCGTATGTCATGAGTACTTCTCATTTCATGCATACATCATTATATCATTAAATATAACAACATATATCATGAAATCCTATATTTTATTACCTTAAAATCTCGTTCATTACAAATAATGAAAATTACATTATTCTTTACATCTTACAAATGTGACTTTCATCCGCCATAAAAGATACAGAACAATTTATTAAGCTACTCTATAGTTTAATTAACTATTCTACAATACAAGTCTTTGCTTGATCTTCACGCTCATTCATATAATGAATAACACTTCATCAGGAAACCGGTCAGCTTGATCTTTAAGGGATCCTTAAGTTCATTCTATCGTCGTTCGCTGAAAATGTTTTTATTTAAAGTAAGTGTGAGCATTTAATTGCTCAGCAAGTGATAGCAGTTGTATAACAACCAAAGCAAGAATCAAAAATTCTTTTAAAACTTCAATAACAGAACAAAGGTTATGAAGCAACTCGAATAATAAGAAAAACTTGATTACTGTCATTTTAAAACAATAATCACATTTACTTTCACATACCATACACTTAGTCTAGCTAGAATCATTAGCATAGACTTAATCCTAACAGTTCACAATTGGAACCACTCCACATTAAACCGTTCAATCACAGAACCGTTTATTTCATAGAAACACATAAGTGTTGAAAGTTAGGCACAAGGCCTCATACATAAACACCTTACACAAATATCACACATTTTCATATAGGTAATACTTTCTCAAGTTTAACATCTGAGAAAGTTAAGAAACTAACATTCATTTAAAAATATGAATGAAGTTAGAAAACTTGCCTTAAGCACAGCTACAGCTTATAGTTTACACTAAACTGCTCATTGTTATTCCTGTATATCACATAAGAAATAGCACATACCAATAAGTCATATATTCGACGCACATATTGGTTTAACTTAACTTTAGTTCTTATGGTTCGCGTTCTTGTAATCTAAGTTTACACGACTAAATTTTGCATTCATTTCTTCAATTGTTATGACATACGGAGATGCCACAACCTTCCGACCATCTACGATAGATTTACATTACCTTTTCATTCTTCTAACTCAACTTTTCCGAATCATTACAACGGTAATGTTCGTTAAGTCAATTAGCATTCCTTATAGCTTTCTGACAAACAAATTGTGACACCCCAAAATCCGGGTACTTCGTTTCCACATGATTTGGTGTTCACTTTCTAACTATAACAAACATCTACCCAATATATCTCAAAGTAAATTACAATCTTTATTCAAAATAATAAAATCTCCCTTAAAACAAGGGTTACAACCTTCTCAAAAATCAATCTCAGGGTTATTCTAACCTTGACATAAACAATAAAATGCGGAATAAAAACATAACATAAAAGTCTTATTACAATCAATTCAAATAAATAAAAACAAGTCTTCACTTGCTTTGCTTTCCCTTGGCCTTACTTGTAGACGGAGCATCAGCGTTATCAATCTTAATTGAAATTGTTATTTAATGCAAGAGTGAGCAAACCACAGCTCACTAGAGTTTAACAATAATATATACATGAAATGATATCTTTAATAAGATCTAAATAACTTAGCTTACTTCAACAATAAAGAATTGAATAATAATTCTCTATCAACATTAAAATTCGAATATAGAATTTATCTGAGTGTCATAAGACCTTTGAACTCTTGTCCTAGGTTATAAATATTTCTATTTAAACCTTTAACAGTCAATAAGACTATGGACCTTAACTCGTACTTAGGCGGATCAGCCCTTCGTACCATGTATTGTGCACAAACATCTTAACGCTATGCGTAGTAACCTCCCCTAATAATTAGGGTTGTTCAACTCAGTAATTTGAATTCAAGTCCGTACCAAAGAAAGTTTGGTTTGGATAAGCTTACAAGGGTAATTTAGAATTCACGTTCATCAACTAAGGATTAGTTGAATCAACTTTCAATAATTCATAAATAAAAGAATTATGAATTAACATATGCTTTAGAAGTAAACTTAAAACATTTAAAACAATAATCTGGATCTTACTTGAATAATAAGTCAAGATCTCTTCGGTTAAGTAAATAATTGTCCAGTACAGAAATGAAAAGGACATTCTCAACAATGAATATATGAACTCAAAGAAATTGTATAGAATTAACAAGTTTAGGGTTAGAAGACTTGCATAAAAATTAATACAAGATTAGAGTTTAGAAAACTTGCATAAAAATTAATACAAGATTAGGGTTTAGAAAACTTGCCTCAAGCGCAAGCTACTTAACTCAATTCACGTACTATAATACTTCCTACACATATATATTCAATCACAATAACCTAAATTAGTTAACACATAACTAATTCACATTAATGGTTAACCTCCCATGGTTAACTCACTCTAATTAAATAAATAATAATAATCAACTATCACATAGTTAATCACATCACATAATTACCTCAATTATGTATTTAACTAAATTATAATTAAACAATTATAATCCAAACACTTAATCAAATTATAATTACTTAAATTATAATTACCTTTTAAATTATAAATAAATTATAATTTATAATCAATTAAACTATATCATGCATTATAATTACACAAATTATAATTAATCATGCAATTATCAATTTATAATCCATAATTAAACATGTATTTATTAAATTATAATTTAAATTAACATCTAATTGATTAAAATAAGTCGACTTCTATACATTATAATTTCACAGAATTATAATTTAAATTAAACATTTACTCTTAATTATAATTAATCAAATTATAATTAAGTAACTTATTTTACAATTAAACAATTATAGTTTATAATTTAAATACTATCTTAAGTTTTTAAAACTTCCTTTTTTTCTCAAATTATGAAACTATCGACTTCATGTTAACACATGTTATAGCAGCTAGACACATGCTCATTATCTTAGCAATAATGTAATGAAAAAATAAAAACAAACTGCACAACCAAACCAGCTCACTGCCTCTGCCAAGGACACGGCGCAGCTGCGCCACCTTTAGCCTTGACACCGGTGCAGCTGCGCTGGTGTCAATCCTGAAAACCCAGCGGCGCAGCTGCGCCGTTTCTGCCCTTGCTGCCTGCGCAGCTACGCCAGCACGCGGACAGAAACAGAGCAGCTTACGAACAATGCCGAGAAAAACTAAATTGGCTTAATTCTCCGCATCGAGTTCTCAATTTAGCCAAAGATTGATTCATATAACATTACAGAAACATCATATAAAGTTTCTAACACTTTTTTAACATACCAAGACGTCAAATTACAAGATTAAAACACTAAATTTTAAATAAAAACTTTGGGAAAAATCATTTTTCTCCCAAACTTATAATTTTCATAAAACAATTCACTGTAATTTAATTTCTCAACTAATTTCAACTTTATATACATGTATTATATACCAAATTGAAGATAATATCAAACCAAATTCCTAATAAGCATGTTAGCATATACTAATTCATCAATTTTTCTCTAACATCAACCAATTACATGAAATTCCATATGAACATATTTTATTCATTAAAACATGTTTCTACTATAATTTGATTTCTAAAAACTCGTTTATAGCCTACCAATCAACTATTGACAATACATGAACACCACATATATATATATATATATATATATATATATATACAATTCATGTAATACGTTTTCTTGAAATTTACAGTAAACCAAAATTTACAGAAACTCAAAACAAGGAAGAATAACTAATTAAAATTTTTAAAACTATGAGATAGTAATTACCCTTTGTTTGATGATTGTAGAATAATATGAAGATTAACTCTAGTCTTCTCAAGCTTTCTCTTTCTTCTCTTCTTCCCTTCTCTCTCTAAATTCTTTGCTCTTCTTTTCTTTGTTCTTAGTTTAGACTTAGGCTTAGAAAACTAACGTAGTTTTTTTCCTTACGTAGTATATAGATATATAACTGACATATATCAATAATATACATACTAACTAATATTTAATAATCCAATTAAATTAGGAGTTACAAAATTCAAAAGTCCTTTTGGCTTGTTTGGCAATAGAAAAATTAGAAACTAGTTTTACTAACTTAGGCATGGTTTAGGTAAATTAGGTTTAAGCTAGTGTAAAAGCCCTGTTTGGCAACAGTCTTTTAAAACAAAAGCAAGGGCCTTTTTTCGTTAAAATCATTTAAAATCCTTTTTCTTTTATTTTAATAAATTATTTTAACACATACTTTAATGTCACACTTTAATTAATTAAATATTAAATAACTAATTTAATCAATTAAAATCTAACATCAATTAATTACATAAAATTGCCATATAATTATAATTACTCGCTAATTATAATCCATGTAACACTTCATCACATATTACATCTAATTTAATTATCTCAAATAAATTAGAACTATACTATAAAATTAATATACATTAATTAAATAAATATTACACATTCATTTAATTAATATATAACACTTAATTAAATCGCTCCATAAATCTCATAATTTATTTATTTAACTCAATACATAAATCACATAGAATATTTATTTAACTCAATAAATATTTAAAATTAAATATAAAATCTCAATCGTTACAATCTTCCCTCCTTAAAAGGATTCTGTCCCCAGAATCGGTACATAAGGGGTTACACATAGGAAGTTAAGCAAACAAATACGGATAAGACTTCATCATAACATCTTCAAGTTCCCACGTAGCTTTTTCAGTACTGTGGTTCCTCCAGATTACCTTAACAGAAGGTATCACTTTATTCCTAAGTACGTGTTCCTTTCTATCAACTATTTAAACATGCACTTCTTCATATGTTAAGTCTTTATCAAATCGCAAAGGTTCATATTCTATTACATGTTTGTAATCTTACTTGTAAGGTCTTAACACAGAAATATGGAATACATTATGTATATTGTCGAGCTCCGGAGGTAATGCAATCTCGTAAGCAACCTCGCCCACCTTTCGTAGTACCTCGAAAGGTCAAATAAATCGGGGACTCAGTTTTCCCTTCTTACCAAATCGAATCTTCCCCTTCCAGGGAGATACTTTCAGGAACACGAAACTTCCTGGTAAGAATTCTCGGTTCTGTCGATGTAAATCGGCATACTTCTTCTGTCTGTCTTGAGTAGCAACTAATCTCGTTCTGATCAGCTTCACAATTTCGGCGGTTTGTTGTACCAATTATGGTCCCAACAATTGACGTTCATCGACTTCATCCCAGCACAAAGGAGTTCTGCATTTTCTGCCGTATAATGCTTCGTAAGGCGGCATGCCTATACTCGCATGGTGACTATTGTTGTAGGCGAACTCCACCAATGGTAGATGATCCTCCTAGCTTCCTTTGAAGTCCATCGCACAAGCTCTCAGCATATCCTCAAGCGTTTGAATCGTTATTTTGCTCTGGCCATCGGTTTGAGGATGATACGCTGTACTCATTCGCAATTGCGTTCCCATACATTCTTGCAATCGCTTTCAGAAATTAGACGTGAAACGCGGATCACTGTCGGACACAATCGACACCGGAACACCATGTCGAGAAATAATTTCCTTAACGTATAGCTTCGCTAACTTATCTAGGTTGTACTTAACCCTGATCGGCAGAAAGTGGGCTGACTTCGTCTGTCGGTCCACTATAACCCATATCGCATCAAATCCCTTTTGAGTCGTTGGAAGACCTACCAAGAAATCCATCGTGATGTTCTCCCACTTCCACTCTAGAATTTCTAACAGTTGCAGCAGTCCACTTGGTCTCTGGTGTTCTGCTTTGACTTTCTGGCACGTTAAGGCACTTCGCAACATATTCAGCAGTCCCTCTTCATATTCGGCCACCAGAAATGATGCCTGAGATCCTGGTACATCTTTGTACTCCCGGGGTGAATAGAACATCTAGAACTATGAGCTTCGCTCAGAATCTCCTCTTTGACCTCAGGTACTGGCGGTACCCAGATTCTACTTTCAAACCGTAATAGACCTTCATTATCGATCTTGAACTTGAACTCTTCGCCATCGGTTATCCTCCTCCGAATCTTCTCACATTCTTCATTGTGAAGTTGTGCTTCTTTCACTTTTTCTACTAGAGTAGAACCAGTGGTTACTTGAAACAACATCACATTCGATTCCTTCAGAAACTTCACTTCCAACTCAAATCTAGCCATCTGTTCTATTAACCGATCCTGATCAGTTAACACGTTTAGCTTCTCCCTACCTTTCCTGCTTGAAGCGTCAGCAACAACATTAGCTTTACCCGGATGGTAAAGTTTCTCACAGTCGTAGTCTTTAATCAGTTCCAACCATCTTCTTTGGCGTATGTTCAAATCCTTCTGGGTAAATATATACTTCAGACTCTTGTGATCTGTGTATATTTCACACTTCTCTCCATATAAGTAGTGCCTCCAAATCTTTAGGGCAAACACTACTGCCGCCAATTCTAGATCATGGGTCTGATACCCCTTCTCATAATCCTTCAGCTGACGTGACGCATAGGCAATGACTTTGTCGCTCTGCATCAACACACAGCCTAATCCTTTATGTGAGGCATCACTATATACCACGAAATTCCCCGAACTATTCGGTAAAGACAATACAGGCGCAGTACTCAGCCTCTTTTTCAACTCTTGAAAACTCTCCTCACACTTCTCCTTCCAAAAAAACTTAACTATTTTACGAGTCAAATTCATCAACGGAGTTACGATTCTAGAAAAGTCTTGGATAAATCTATGATAATAACCTGCCAATCCCAAGAAACTCCTCACTTCAGACGGCGTCTTCAGCTGATCCCAACTCATTATCGCTTTCAACCTTCGACGGATCTACCGAAATACCATTCTTGTTGATCACGTGGCCAAGAAATTGCACACGTTCTAACCAGAATTCGTATTTCGAGAATTTAGCATAAAGCTTCTCTCGTCTCAGTGCTTCTAAGGTTAGTCAGTAAGTGTTCGGCATATTCCTCCTCGGTCTTGGAATAAACCAGGATGTCATCTATGAACACTACCATGAACTTGTCTAGAAATGGCTTGAACACCCTATTCATTAGGTCTATAAATGCAGCTGGGGCATTCGTGAGACCAAATGACATCACCAAGAACTCGTAATGACCATACCGAGTTCTAAAAGCCGTTTTCGGTATATCTTCCTTCCTCACCTTCAACTGATGATACCCGCTTCTCAAATTAATTTTCGAGAAGTACCTCGCACCCTTCAGCTGATCAAAAAAGTCATCGATCCTAGGTAAAGGATACCTATTCTTGATCGTAACTTTATTCAATTCCCTATAATCAATGTAAAGATGAATCAATCCATCTTTCTTCTTAACAAACAAAATAGGTGCTCCCCACGGTGAAACGCTCGGTTGCATATACTTCTTGTCTAACAGTTCTTGCAGTTGAACCATCAGCTCCTTCATCTCGACTGGAGCCATTCGGTACGGAGCCTTTGAAATCAGAGCAGTTCCCAATGCTAAATCAATCACGAACTCTGTCTCCCTATTTGGCGAAAGTCCTGGCAAATCGCTCGGAAAAACGTCCATAAACTCCTTAACTATCGATATCTCCTCCACCTTCGAGCTTTCCTTACGCGTATCTATTATGTGATAGTAGTGTGCATACAAGCCAATCATGTATGATGATAAAGCACGTACTTTGTAAACAATCTTATTTATTTATTAATAAAATATTCATTTATTAAAGGCATTTAATTATCTACATGTTGCTGTTTTTATAATATGTAAATAACCCATAGTTTTAAGCAAAGCTTTTAGAATCATGATGATGATCATGCTAATGAGATCTAAATTCTTAGAAAGTTTAAAACTAAAATAGTTCCCAATCGTGGGATTACTAAAAAGGGGATTAGTAAATCCGGATAGATTGGTACATATGTTGCTTGCTCATTGGATGAGGATGATTGATCTCATGATCATTTGTGTGGAGACACTAAAGCAAGTATGTAGGTGCTTATTGGAGAATAAGTTCACTGAACGTGATTCGCTATGGAATACCTAATGGAGTTTTACTCGCATGTCAATAGGAATTCCTAATGTGATAGTAGTACAAGTGATCCTTGGACTTGAGATCATCATAGTATCTTGTATGTAACAAATTATACTTTGACTTATTCCTTAAGACCTTTTAAGGCATATATAGGGTATGCTTGGGTATAATGAGTTACATATGGAGATAATGAATGATCAATAAAGAATCTACCACCTCTAGTAAAAGAGGAGATATGTCCTATGTGATTCGTTAAATGACAACCCAGGAATCCTTGGCCAAGGTGAAATGAAATTAGAAAGGAGTTTTTAATTTGCATTATTTGGAGTTGTGCATTTTCTAATCGAAATACATATAATTAAATAAAATAAGACTTGACAGTAAATCCATGTCTTATATTTAATTGGGACATTGTATGGTGGAAGGATTGAATTGTATGGTAACTATTAACTCACAGGTTCTTTTATGATTAATGTTGAAATCTATATTATCTGGAAAGTCGTTGATCGCTAGGGAGGCTTATCCCTATTGTAGAATAAATATTATTTATTTAAATAGATTATTAGTTTAATTTATTTATTTAAATAAGATTAAAATTGTTTTAATTGATTTATTCACAACCGGTTTAATATGGAGAACCTAAAGGGTCACACCATAGAAGGAAGAATAATTATTTAAGAAGGTAATGGCATAATCGTAATAATGCATTAAGTATAATTAATTTAATCTATGGTGATAGAATAAATTAAATAGCTTAATGTTTATTATTTAATATTTTGGAAATATTAAATATAAATTAATAAGAGGAGTCTTATTAATATTATTACAATTATTATTATTTTAATTTCTAAAGGAGTTTAGTAATTAATTTAATATTTAGTACTCTCATTTATTCCTAATAAGATTAGGAGATAAATTAATTAAATGAATTTAATTAATTATTCCCATGTGGTGGGAAGCCTAAATTAATTAAACGAGTTTAATTAATTAAAAGAAATCCCATGTCTAATAGGATTAGAAGGGTTGACCAATGTCTATATAAGAGAAGTCTTATAATAGATATTAAATGATGCAATTCCAATTGTTGGAGAGTACTCCTTTTCTATAGAGGATAGAACACTAAGCCAAACACCCTCCTTCTTGATAATTCCTCTTCCTTGGTGGATCACCTCTAGAGGCCAAACACTTGGGTGGCTAACATTGATCAAAGGAAAGAATCTAACCCGGAAATTCAAAGAGATCACGAAGAACAAGGAGTTGAACTAGTACCTGTGGAAGCTTCGTTCTACAAGGGTATGATTCCATAACTTCTTATTTATCGTTTTAAATTAATAATTTGCATAAAGGATGATCCGGGTAATGGTTTTGTAGAAATTTTTTAAACTCTGATATACCATGCTTCCGCTAATTTTTGCAATTTGATTGCGTCACGATTTCGTACAAACCCAACAGTGGTATCAGAGCCAAATCTTTATGCAATTATTAATTTATTTTTGATTTCATATACATATGGGTATGTATTTAAAATAATTTTTTGGGCATAATTTTATTGTATAAAATTATATTTTTTAAGAAAAAAAAAAGACTTGTTTTTTGGGACGAATCACAATTTTTTTTTGGGTGCTAATCTTGAATTCTGCAAAGAAAAGGTGTTGTCTCTTTCTTACTCCAAAAAGAAGGTGACCCATCAGGAAAGGACTCTTTTAATAAACCTGCAGGACTCTTTTAATAAAAGAAGGTGATTTTTAAAAAAAAAAATGATATATTTATATATTATATTCTAAATAATTTTATAATTAAAATAAAAAGTTTATTTTAATCTTGAAATTGGATTTCATGCAATTTAAAATTGCCCATTAAATGATACTCATATATATATGGAATGTTTTAATTCATGAGATGAATATTTATTTATTGATATATATGGTGATATGTATGAAAATAAATGGGGATTGATTATGGACTATTTGACCAATGTGATTGGATTTTATTTTAGTTGAATGCTTGAATGAATGGGTTTTATTAAATGGGGTCTGCGTACCTCGTCTTCTCTAAATTTTTTTTCTTGATGTAAAATTCTATCTCCCTCCTATGTACTTCCCCTTGACTGTTGATCAAGGTTTCTATTTAAATTAAATAGTTTAATGTAATAGAAATAGTTAGAATTATCTTTAAAAATTAGAGACCAAGGAGCAAGGAGCGCGTGAAGACCCGTTTGTATGGAGCCCGGGTTTAAATGTAATAGTTATATTTATATTTAAATTCTTGCACTCCTAGGTTTGACCTTTTGGTTCACTTGGTGGCTCTAGTGAACCAAACTAGAATAAAAGTCCATAATCAATCCGGGTAGAATATAATATTCTATATTGCATGCTAAATATTATATATATTATATTTTATGCAAACATGCTTCGCATGTTTAATAAAATGACGCGTATTTTATATATATATATGTGCATGCGCGCTAAACAAGATGAGACAAATAATAACAAGCCCCTCAAAGAAATAATATTAAGTCCGAAGCGTTCAAATGATATTTGAAATATCGAACGTCGCCTTCTAGCATGATAAATTAATAGAGTATTAAATATTTAATATGAGCTTGTTGTGCTATCCACAAGGCGAGTATTGCGTATTTAAGATGTTAATTAATCACATTTGATGCTTATCAAGAAAATTGAACGATCTAGTCTTGTTGTGCTATCCACAAGGACGAACATTTTTCTTTTTTGAATTTATGGAAGTGCTAGGCTGGACTTAACTTAAATTATTTTAGTTCGGATGTGCACACACTTGACCATTATGATTTAAGAGGCAAAATAAAAGGAATTACATGGTGATGTAATTGACAAGAGTTGTCTACCTATTTATTTGTATATCGCTTGTTGTGCTATCCACAAGGTTATATACATTTGAAATGGGATCCTTATTCTCACTAGCAAATCTTTAATTAGATGTTGACGAACTATATAAGTGAGGGTAATATAGTTTGATGAAAATAGTGGGAGATACCAATTTAAAATAAAGACCTAAATTTATTTTGGTATGCAAAGTTAATAAAACGAATGTTTGCTAAAATGATGTTTTCTTTCACATGCAGAATTTTAAAAATGTCTAAATCACTATCTCACTACGAAGCATACTTGATGTAAACAAACTTACCGGACCTAATTATGAGGACTGGCTAAGAAATCTGAGAATTGTTCTCATTGCTGAAAAGATTTCTTATGTCCTAAATTCAACTGTCCCTGAATCTGTTTCAGAAATAGCCTCTGAGGAAGAGATTGCCACTTTCAATAAGTGGCAAGATGATGCATCTGTGGCTCAATGCATCATGCTCGCATCCATGAATAACGAGCTTCAGCGTCAGCACGTAAACATGGATGCTCCTGCTATGCTGCTTCACCTCAAGGAGTTGTATGGTGAACAAAGTAGGACTGCTAGATATGAGATATCTAAGGAGCTCTTCCGATCTCGGATGACCAAGGGCAAAGTGAACATAAAGGAACAAAAGAAATCTGATCCAACTAGCAAAGGAATGTGCTTCCATTGCAACGAGCCGGGTCATTGGAAGAGGAACTGCAAGAAGTTTCTGGCAAAGAAGAAGCTTCGACTTCCAATCAAGGTTTGTTCATGATTGAAATTAATTTTTTAGAAAGTCAAAATTCTACTTGGGTATTGGATACCGGCTGTGGTTCTCACATATGTTATAATGTGAAGGGACTGGTCAGAAGTAGAAAGCTGAACAATGATGAGGTGATCCTACGAGTGGGGAATGGAGCAAAGGTTGCTGCATTAGCTGTAGGAACTTATTATTTAGCAATGCCTTCGGGCAAGTCCATTTATCTTAATAATTGTTATTATGTTCCGAATATTATTAAAAACATTATTTCAATTTCTGTATTGGATATGGAAGGATTTAACGTTGTTATAAAGAACAATAGTTGTTCTATTTATAAAGACGATGTTTTATATGGTATTGGAAATTTGCGAAATGGACTTTATACACTTGACTTACAAGAAAATATATTTCAAATTGAACAAACTAAGAAAAGGAAAAGAGATGATATTAATTATACCTACATGTGGCACTGTAGACTCGGTCATATCAATGAAACAAGATTATCCAAGTTGCATAAAGATGGGCTCCTCGAGCTATCCGATTATGAATCATATCCAACTTGTGAATCTTGTCTCATGGGTAAAATGACTAAATCTCCTTTTAGTGGAAAAGGAGAAAGAGTTACGGAGTTGTTGGCATTGATTCACACAGACGTTTGTGGACCTATACAACAAGTGCACGGGGTGGGTATTCTTATTTTATTACTTTCACTGATAATCACTCAAGATTTGGATATATGTATTTAATGAAATACAAGTCAGAATCATTTGAAAAGTTCAAAGAGTTCAGAAGTGAAGTAGAGAAACAAACGGGCAAGAGTATAAAGATACTTCGATCAGATCGAGGTGGAGAATACTTAAGCGGTGAGTTTCTCAATTGTCTCAAAGAAAATGGTATAATCTCACAATGGACTCCTCCATGTACACCACAGTTAAATGGAGTATCTGAAAGGAGAAATCGAACACTGTTAGACATGGTTCGATCCATGATGAGTTTTACCGACCTTCCAATTTCCTTCTGGGGATATGCCCTAGAAACGGCTGCATACCTACTTAACAAGGTACCTACCAAATCCGCCCCAAAGACTCCATATGAGATGTGGAAAGGGAGGAAACTAAATCTTAAGCATGTTAAGACTTGGGGTTGTCCAGCTTATGTCAAAAAGTTTGAACATGATAAGCTACAAACTAAATCCGAAAAGTGTAGATTTGTGGGATACCCTAAAGAAACTGTAGGGTATTATTTCTATCATCTAACTGATCAAAAGGTGTTTGTTGCGAAACATGCTGCCTTCTTGGAAAAGGAGTTTATCCATGAAGGGGTCAGTGGGAGTAAGATATATCTTGAAGAAGTTCAAGAACCACAAATTATCACGGATCAAAGTCAGGTACCTGACCAAGTAGAAGAACCTACTATACCACACCCTGTTCGTAAATCTGGGAGAGTACCGAAGATACCTGAGAGGTATGGATTCGTTATAGAGGATGACGATGAGGTACACATCATGAATGATGATGATCCATTGAATTACGAACAGGCTATGAGTAATAAAGACTCAGGGAAATGGCTTGAAGCCATGAAATCCGAAATGGACTCCATGTATGAAAACAAAGTATGGACTTTGGTTTCACCACCTGAAGGCATTAAGCCTATTGGGTGTAAATGGGTCTTTAAAAGAAAGACTGGAGCGGACGGCAAGGTGGAGACCTATAAGGCCCGACTGGTTGCAAAAGGTTTCAAACAAAGACAAGGAGTTGATTATGATGAAACCTTTTCACCAGTAGCTATGCTCAAGTCCATTCGGATTTTGCTTGCGATTGCAGCTTATAACGACTATGAGATCTGGCAGATGGACGTGAAAACGGCCTTCCTCAATGGGAAACTTGAGGAGGATGTGTATATGACACAGCCAGAGGGATTTGTTTCAAAGGTTGGAATAAATCAAGTCTGTAAGCTGCAACGATCCATTTATGGATTGAAGCAAGCTTCTCGTAGATGGAACATTAGTTTTGATGAGACAATCAAAGAGTTTGATTTTATCAAAAATGACGATGAACCATGTGTGTACAAGAAGGTTAGTGGGAGCGCAGTTTCATTCCTTGTATTATATATTGATGATATATTACTGATAGGGAATAAAATTTCTATGCTAAAATCGATCAAAGTAAAGTTGTCTAAACATTCCTCCATGAATGATTTGGGTAGAACATCCCACATTGGGGATATAAATCTGTATTAATAGATTTAAAAGGATGTTCGGCTTAACCCATGGAAACGTATATTCATTAGATGCTAAAGGCGTTTAGCATGGCAACTCCAAAAGGTGCCTCATGATGATGAGCCATGGAGTGTATCTCTCTAAAATTATCCTCAGTAAAAGAGAGATCGCATAAGTAACTATTATGTATGCAATGAAATATACAAGACTTGATGTTGATCAGTCATATTCTGGAGAAGATCTCTGTGAGACAGTGATAAACATCTCAAAGTACTTAACTGACACTAAGGATGTCATCATGACACATGATGGGTCTGAATTAAACTAGAAGACTAAACAGACTCAAGTTTTCAGACTGACCAAGACGACAGCAAAATCCACTTTATGGTAAGTCGTTACCTTAAAAGGTGGTGCAGTAAATTGGAAAGGTTTCAAACAGCAAAAGTTGCTGGGTTAGTGACAAAGACAAAGTATATAACTGTAAGTGAAGCTGCAAGTTGATGTTTCGGATGAAAAGTTTATTACAGAACTAGGAATAGTTCTTAAGTCTCATCTTGAATCTAAACATGTGTTGCGGCACTTTAAAAAAAAAATCATTGAAAGAGGAGAGTGTAGACTCTCAAGACAACATTGCAGATCCATTTACTAAAGCTTTAACAAAACAGCAGTTTGATCGTCACTTAGAGAAGATGGGTATGAGATACCATGGCGATTGACTTTAGTGCAAGTGGGAGATTGATAGTAGTGTGCATACAAGCCAATCATGTATGATGATAAAGCACGTACTTTGTAAACAATCTTATTTATTTATTAATAAAATATTCATTTATTAAAGACATTTAATTATCTACATGTTGCTATTTTTATAATATGTAAATAACCCATAGTTTTAAGCAAAGCTTTTAGAATCATGATGATGATCATGCTAATGAGATCTAAATTCTTAGAAAGTTTAAAACTAAAATAGTTCCCAATCGTGGGATTACTAAAAAGGGGATTAGTAAATCCGGATAGATTGGTACATATGTTGCTTGCTCATTGGATGAGGATGATTGATCTCATGATCATTTGTGTGGAGACACTAAAGCAAGTATGTAGGTGCTTATTGGAGAATAAGTTCACTGAACGTGATTCGCTATGGAATACCTAATGGAGTTTTACTCGCATGTCAATAGGAATTCCTAATGTGATAGTAGTACAAGTGATCCTTGGACTTGAGATCATCATAGTATCTTGTATGTAACAAATTATACTTTGACTTATTCCTTAAGACCTTTTAAGGCATATATAGGGTATGCTTGGGTATAATGAGTTACATATGGAGATAATGAATGATCAATAAAGAATCTACCACCTCTAGTAAAAGAGGGGATATGTCCTATGCGATTCGTTAAATGACAACCCAGGAATCCTTGGCCAAGGTGAAATGAAATTAGAAAGGAGTTTTTAATTTGCATTATTTGGAGTTGTGCATTTTCTAATCGAAATACATATAATTAAATAAAATAAGACTTGACAGTAAATCCATGTCTTATATTTAATTGGGACATTGTATGGTGGAAGGATTGAATTGTATGGTAACTATTAACTCACAGGTTCTTTTATGATTAATGTTGAAATCTATATTATCTGGAAAGTCGTTGATCGCTAGGGAGGCTTATCCCTATTGTAGAATAATTTATTATTTATTTAAATAGATTATTAGTTTAATTTATTTATTTAAATAAGATTAAAATTGTTTTAATTGATTTATTCACAACCGGTTTAATATGGAGAACCTAAAGGGTCACCCATAAAAGGAAGAATAATTATTTAAGAAGGTAATGGCATAATCGTAATAATGCATTAAGTATAATTAATTTAATCTATGGTGATAGAATAAATTAAATAGCTTAATGTTTATTATTTAATATTTTGGAAATATTAAATATAAATTAATAAGAGGAGTCTTATTAATATTATTACAATTATTATTATTTTAATTTCTAAAGGAGTTTAGTAATTAATTTAATATTTAGTACTCTCATTTATTCCTAATAAGATTAGGAGACAAATTAATTAAATGAATTTAATTAATTATTCCCATGTGGTGGGAAGCCTAAATTAATTAAACGAGTTTAATTAATTAAAAGAAATCCCATGTCTAATAGGATTAGAAGGGTTGACCAATGTCTATATAAGAGAAGTCTTATAATAGATATTAAATGATGCAATTCCAATTGTTGGAGAGTACTCCTTTTCTATAGAGGATAGAACACTAAGCCAAACACCCTCCTTCTTGATAATTCCTCTTCCTTGGTGGATCACCTCTAGAGGCCAAACACTTGGGTGGCTAACATTGATCAAAGGAAAGAATCTAACCCGGAAATTCAAGGAGATCACGAAGAACAAGGAGTTGAACTAGTACCTGTGGAAGCTTCGTTCTACAAGGGTATGATTCCATAACTTCTTATTTATCGTTTTAAATTAATAATTTGCATAAAGGATGATCCGGGTAATGGTTTTGTAGAAATTTTTTAAACTCTGATATACCATGCTTCCGCTAATTTTTGCAATTTGATTGCGTCACGATTTCGTACAAACCCAACATTATGTAGGCTAAATATCCTACACAACCTTGCGTCAGAAGTTTTTTTTTTTTTTTTTTTGGCTTGCATAATTGTCAGACAACTCACTTGTCTAGGCGATTTGTTACTGTAGAACACTAACTTCGACGGAGTCGTAAGGTTAACCGACTTCTTCTGACAGTCGATTACCGCCCCATGGTTGAATAACCAATCCATACCTAGTATGACGTCGAATTCCCCAAGTTTAATCGAAATCAAATCTACTCTAAGCTCCTGACCTGGTAAGTAGAGAACCTGGCCAACTCGTTAAACTTAGAGGCATACTCGGATAACGTCATCCCTCCTTGCTTAAGTTCTAGGAACTGGACCTCCATCTGGTCCTGCTAACCCACTGGAAAGTACATCTCGTAGAACATTTCCTTGAAACGTTCCCACGTGATGACTCCCTCTCCCTCTCGGTTCTTGTTAGCCTGCCACCAAAAGCTAGCATCCGACTTCAACATGAAAGCTGTGAACACTGTCTTCTGGTCTTCCCCTACCCTAGCCACGCCAAATACCTTCTCCATTTCCATAACCCATGTCTGAGCTTTGATAGGGTTAGTCGATCCTTTGAACTCAGGAGGTCCTACTGCCTTGAATTCCTTGAGCATAGTACCCTGCACTTGCGGCTGATTCACAAGAGCTCCGGTCAACAAGTTCACCAACTGCTGAACCAAGTTGGGATTCGTCCCATCGTTATTGTTGTTCGTCGAACCCTCGGGGTTTTGACGCGTTGGTCTTCTTCTAGGAGGCATTTTCTGTTAAGAAAATATTATTATTAGACCCTTTATTCAACTATTAAGTATCCAAGTTCATACTTAAACGTTTAAATGGCTCAGTTCACCTATAACACATCGCACGTCCATAAACTTCTTTTATTCATTACTCATAGTTTTTTAAAAACATCAAACAGATAGCACTTCTGCTATTTCTATCATCCTTCCTGAACTGAAAAAGTTAAAGGATTACATTTTTAACTCATCCCATTCTTATCTCAAATTATGGGATTTGCATTATTTAATACAAAAAGTAATACATAAACAAAACTCTACTACTGCCTAGGCATATTCATACGTCGCACAGCCTCTCTGCGTTCCTCTTCTATTACCCGAAACGCCGTTCTTCGGTCCACCACATACCACGGTAAACCTTGGAACTGAGCTGGGTAGTAGAAAACACGGTCATGAGCTCTCTCTATCGCTGTATGAAAAGCATATTCCGTTTCCCTCAGCTTGGCCCTCTTGGCTTCAGCTTCACCTTCAGCTTGATCGGCTCGTTGATTAACCCTCAAGCTTGACTCTTCAGCTCTGGCATGCTTCCTCGACTCCTCCTGGATATCTTACTTCAGCTTCGCCAGTTCAAATTGAGCAGCATCTCTATCAACCTCCATATGTATCAGGTTCCACTGTGCATCTCTGTGACACCCCCAAATTCGGGTACTTCGTTTCCACATGATTTGGTGTTCACTTTCTATCTATAACATACCTTTACCCAATATATCTCAAAATGAATTACAACCTTAATTCAAAATAATAAAATCTCCCTTAAAACAAGGGTTACAACCTTCTCAAAACTCAATCCCAGGGTTACTCTAACCTTGACCTAAACAATAAAATGCGGAATAAAAACATGACCTAATATTATTACAATCATTTCAAAATAATTAAACAAATCTTCACTTGTTCATTTTTCCCTTGCCTTTACTCGTAGACAGGGGCATCAACGTTATCAACTTTAACTGCAATTGTTATTTAATGCAAGAGTGAGCAAACAACAGCTCACTGGAGTTTAACAATAATAAATGCATGAAAGAATATCTTTACAAAGATCTGAATAACTTAGGTTACTTCAACAATAAAGAATTGAATAATAATTCTCTATCAATATCAAAATTAGAATATAGAATTTATCTGAGCTTTGAACTCTTCTTGTCGTAGGTTATAAATATTTCTATTTAAACCTTTAACAGTCAATAAGACTATGGACCTCAACTCGTACTTAGGGGGATCAGCCCTTTGTACCATGTATTGTGCACAAACATCTTAACGCTATGCGTACTAACCTCCCCTAATAATTAGGGTTGTTCAACTCAGTAATTTGAATTCAAGTACGCACCAAAGAAAGTTTGGTTTGGATAAGCTTACAATGGTAATTTAGAATTCACGTTCATCAACTAAGGATTAGTTGAATCGACTTTCAATAATTCATAAATAAAATAATTATGAATTAACATATGCTTTAGAAGTAAACTTAAAGCATTTAAAATAATAAACTGGATCTTACTTGAACAATAAGTCAAGATCTCTTCGGTTAAGTAAATAATTGTCCAGTACAGAAATGAAAAGGACATTCTTAACAATGAAAATATGAACATCAAAGAACTTGCGTAGAAATAGCGAGTTTAGGGTTTAGAAGACTTGTCTTAAGCGCAAGCTACTTAACTCAACCACGTACTTAAACACTTCCTATATACATTGAATTATAATAATCCAAATCAGTTAACACATAACTAATTTACATAAGTGGTTAACCCTCATGGTTAACTCACTCTAATTAAATAAATAATCATAATCAACTATCACATAGTTAATTACATCACACACATATTCACACAATTAAATTAATTATGTATTTAACTAAATTATAATTAAACAATTATAATTCAAACACTTAATCAAATTATAATTATTAAATCCTAATTACCTCTAAAATTATCAAAATTTCATAATTAATAGTTAATTAAACTATATCATGCATTATAATTACACAATTTACAATTAATCATGTATTTATCAATTATAATTTATAATAATAATGCATTTATTAAATTATAATTACATAAATTATAATTTAAATTAACATCTAATTGATTAAAATAAATCAACTTCTATACATTATAATTTCACAGAATTATAATTTAAATTAAACATTTACTCTTAATTATAATTAATCAAATTATAATTAAGTAACTTATTTTACAATTAAACAATTATATCTTATAATTTAAATACTATATTAAGTTTGCAAACTTTCTTTTTCTCGAATTATGAAATTATCAACTTCATGTTAACACATGTTATAGCAGCTATATACATGCTTATTATCTTAGCAATAATGTAATGAAAACATAAAAATACACTGCACACTTGACTAAAACTCACTGCCACTACACTGTGCACGGCGCAGCTGCGCAGCCAGCTACCTTAAAACTGGCGCAGCTGCGCAGGGAAGGAATCTGGGAAAAGCAAGTGGCGCAGCTGCGCTGCTCCTGGCCTTGCTGCCGGCGCAGCTGCGCAGCAACTCGGCCAGACGCAGACAGCCACGGCTCTCTGTTTTACTGCTTAACCCATACAAGCCAAAAATACAATAACATAGACACTGTAAATCATATATACGTTGTAATACATATATCTAACATGCTTCCAAGACATAAACTCATTTAAACAATGAGAATCAAGAGTTTTAAAAATCCAATTTGGCCATTTTCATGAAAACTCATATTTTCATAAAACAATTCTCTGTAATAAAATTTTCTTACCAATTCAACTTATAAAACATGCATTATATTTGAAATTGAAGATATTATCACAACAATTCTAAATAGGCATATTAACACACAATCAAATCATAACTTTTACTCTAAAATGGGCCAATAACATATAAAATCATAAGAACATCAATTTCTCTATTAAAACATGTTCTGACAAAAATTTAATTTCTGAAAATCCTTGATCATAACATACAATTCATATAATAACCATTATAAACACAATTTATATATGTACATCATATTTGTATAACTTTCATGCTAAATCATATACACAGAGAACTCATATTCATGAATATTATAAAGAAAACACATAGAAATATAAAGAAATTAAAATAATACCCTTTTTGCTTAGATGATTGAAGAAGAAGATGATAGTGATTTCCTTCAAGCTTCTCAAGCTTTATCTTTTCTTTCTCTTCCTCTTCTCTCTATCTTCTTCTCTGTTATTTTCTCTGCTCTTTCTCTCTTTCTTTTCTTAGTTTCTCTAACTGACTAACTCTAAACTAACGTAACTTAGTGTATATACAATATACATATAATTATAGAATATGTAACTCCTAATATAATTACATATACTAATTACTAATTAATACATAGGTTACAAAAATTTTGAATTTAAATATCTACAAGGATTGTTTGGCCAAAATAAAATTATTTTTAAAAACAGTTTATTAGCTAAGGCCTTGTTTGGAAAATAGATTTAAAATCCTTTTTCTTTATTTTAACAAATCATTTTAACACATACCTTACTGTCATATTTTAATCAATTAAATATTAATCAACTAATTTAATCAATTAAAATCTAACATCAATTAATCACATAAAATTGTCACATAATTATAATTACTCGCTAATTATAATTCATGTAACACTTCATCACATAATTCATCTAATTCAATTTTCTCAATTAAATTAGAACTATAATATAAAATTAATATACATTAATTAAATAAATATTACACATTCATTTAATTAATATATAACACTTAATTAAATCACTCCATAAATCACATGATTTATTTACTTAACTCAATAAATAAATCACATAAAATATTTATTTTACTCAATAAATATTTCAAATTGTTATATAAAATCACAATCGTTACAATCTCCTAGGTCACTTGCCATTTCCGCGATCGTCTCGTCTCGCTGCTGGATAGTCTCCTCGAGATCTCCTACTCGTCCATGAAGCTCCACGTTGCTATCGTAGACTGCCTCGTACATCTCAGCACTAGTAGAGTGAGGTGGGAATTCCTCTTCGGGATCCTCTTCCTACTCCTCCTCTTCAGACTCATCCTCGTCCTCTTCTTCTAGAATAGGTGTCAGCTCACGCTCCTGACCAGCTACGGTGATCATTGGAGATGGCTCTCTCCTAACCAGCTGCTCCCAGACAACATGTATGTCACGGGGATCCTCCTCTCTAGGCATCTGAGGTACATCCTCTCTAGCCTAACTAGGTTCTCCAACGTTCGTCATCCTGACAAAAGAATTTTAAAGTTCATTATTACGTGATATCGAGTCGTCACTCTTCGAATACTATAATGTAAACACATAGCACATAAGGTAGTTTATTATCTTTTACATATCACAGCTATCTTTTCGATCCTACCTATAAGGCTACAACCTAAGGTTTCCCCCCACCTAAGGTTTCATAACATACAGCTTTGATACCAACTTGTGACACCCCCAAATCCAGGGTACTTCATTTCCACATGATTTGGTGTTCACTTTCTAACTATAACAAACATCTACCCAATATATCTCAAAGTAAATTACAATCTTTATTCAAAATAATAAAATCTCTCTTAAAACAAGGGTTACAACCTTCTCAAAAATAAATCCCAGGGTTATTCTAACTTTGACATAAACAATAAAGTGCGGAATAAAAACATGACATAAAAGTCTTATTACAATCATTTCAAATAAATAAAAACAAGTCTTCACTTACTTTGCTTTCCCTTGCTCTTACTTGTAGACGGAGCATCAGCGTTATCAATCTTAACTGAAATTGTTATTTAATGCAAGAGTGAGCAAACCACAGCTCACTAGAGTTTAACAATAATATATACATGAAAGGATATCTTTAATAAGATCTGAATAACTTAGCTTATTTTAACAATAAAGAATTGAATAATAATTCTCTATCAACATTAAAATTCGAATATAGAATTTATTTGAGTGTCATAAGACCTTTGAACTCTTGTCCTAGGTTATAAATATTTCTATTTAAACATTTAACAGTCAATAAGACTATGGACCTTAACTCGTACTTAGGGGGATCAGCCCTTCGTACCATGTATTGTGCACAAACATCTTAACGCTATGCGTAGTAACCTCTCCTAATAATTAGGGTTGTTCAACTCAGTAATTTGAATTCAAGTCCGTACCAAAGAAAATTTGGTTTCGGATAAGCTTACAAGGGTAATTTAGAATTCACGTTCATCAACTAAGGATTAGTTGAATCGACTTTTAATAATTCATAAATAAAAGAATTATAAATTAACATATGCTTTAGAAGTAAACTTAAAGCATTTAAAACAATAATCTGGATCTTACTTGAACAATAAGTTAAGATCTCTTCGGTTAAGTAAATAATTGTCCAGTACAAAAATGAAAAGGGCATTCTCAACAATGAATATATGAACTCAAAGAAATTGTATAGAATTAACAAGTTTAGGGTTAGAAGACTTCCATAAAAATTAATACAAGATTGGGGTTTAGAAAACTTGCATAAAAATTAATACAAGATTAGGATTTAGAAAATTTGCCTCAAGCGCAAGCTACTTAACTCAATTCACGTACTTTAATACTTCCTACACATATATATTTAATCACAATAACCTAAATTAGTTAACACATAACTAATTCACATAAGTGGTTAACCCCCATGGTTAACTCACTCTAATTAAATAAATAATAATAATCAACTATCACATAGTTAATCACATCACATAACATACTCATATAATTACCTCAATTATGTATTTAACTAAATTATAATTAAACAATTATAATCCAAACACTTAATCAAATTATAATTACCTTTTAAATTATAAACAAATTATAATTTATAATCAATTAAACTATATCATGCATTATAATTACATAAATTATAATTAATCATGAAATTATCAATTTATAATCTATAATTAAACATGCATTTATTAAATTATAATTACATAAATTATAATTTAAATTAACATCTAATTGATTAAAATAAGTCGACTTCTATACAATATAATTTCACAGAATTATAATTTAAATTAAATATTTACTCTTAAAGTAACTTATTTTACAATTAAACAATTATAGTTTATAATTTAAATACTATATTAAGTTTTCAAAACTTCCTTTTTTCTCAAATTATGAAATTATCAACTTCATATTAACACATGTTATAGCAGCCAGATACATGCTCATTATCTTAGCAATAATGTAATGGAAACATAAAAACAAACTGCACAACCAAACCAGCTCACTGCCTCTGCCAAGGACACGGCGCAGTTGCGCCACCTTTAGCCTTGACACCGGTGCAGCTGCGCTGATGTCAATCCTGAAAACCAAGCGGCGCAGCTGCGCCGCTTCTGCCCTTGCTGCCTACGCAGCTGCGCCAGCACGCGGACAGAAACAGAGCAGCTTACAAACAGTGCCGAGAAAAACCAAATTGGCTTAATTCTCCGCATCGAGTTCTCAATTTAGCCAAAGATTGATTCATATAACATTACAGAAACATCATATAAAGTTTCTAACACTCTTTTAACATACCAAGATGTCAAATTACAAGATTAAAACACTAAATTTTAAATAAAAACTTTGAGAAAAATTATTTTTCTCCCAAACTCATAATTTTAATAAAACAATTCACTGTAATTCAATTTCTCAACTAATTCAACTTTATATACATGTATTATATACTAAATTGAAGATAACATCAAACCAAATTCCTAATAAGCATGTTAGCATATCCTAATTCATCAATTTTTCTCTAACATCAACCAATTACATGAAATTCCATATGAACATATTTTATTCATTAAAACATGTTTCTACTATAATTTGATTTCTGAAAACTCGTTTATAGCCTACCAATCAACTATTGACAATACATGAATTGTATATATATATATATATATATATATATATATATATATATATATATACAATTCATGTAATACGTTTTCTTAAAATTTACAGTAACCAAAATTTATAGAAACTCAAAACAAGGAAGAACAAATAATTAAAATCTTTAAAACTATGAGATAGTAATTACCCTTTGTTTGATGATTGTAGAATAATATGAAGATTAACTCTAGCCTTCTCAAGCTTTCTCTTTCTTCTCTTCTTCCCTTCTTCCCTTATTCCCTTCTCTCTCTAAATTCTCTGCTCTTCTTTTGTTTGTTCTTAGTTTAGACTTAGGCTTAGAAAACTAACGTAGTTTTTTTCTTACGTAGTATATAGATATATAACTGACATATATCAATAATATACGTACTAACTAATATTTAATAATCCAATTAAATTAGGAGTTACAAAATTCAAAAGTCCTTTTGGCTTGTTTGGTAATAGAAAAATTAGAAACTAGTTTTACTAACTTAGGCATGGTTTAGGTAAGTTAGGTTTAAGCTAGTATAAAGGCCCTGTTTGGCAACAGTCTTTTAAAACAAAAGCAAGGGCCTTGTTTGGTTAAAATCATTTAAAATCCTTTTTCTTTTATTTTAATAAATTATTTTAAGACATACTTTAATGTCACACTTTAATTAATTAAATATTAAACAACTAATTTAATCAATTAAAATCTAACATCAATTAATCACATAAAATTGTCACATAATTATAATTACTCGCTAATTATAATCCATGTAACACTTCATCACATATTACATCTAATTTAATTATCTCAATTAAATTAGAAATATACTATAAAATTAATATACATTAATTAAATAAATATTACACATTCATTTAATTAAAATATAACTCTTAATTAAATTGCTCCATAAAATTCATAATTTATTTATTTAACTCAATAAATAAATCACATAGAATATTTATTTAACTCAATAAATATTTAAAATTAAATATAAAATCTCAATCATTACACAAATGGCATACCTCAAGATTATTCATTAACATCTAAGTTACACACTCTTGTGTCTATCAAAAATATCATAAATATTAAGATTATGCGTTCATAGCCTTTAAGAATTTCACATTACCTTATCTCATTTCTTGCAACGCCCGGTTAATTTGACTCGGAACGTACTTCAAGTTATAATCACTAACTCAGCTTGTTCAACGTTTATACGTTATTCGTTATTCTACATTATCTCGCGTTCAAACCATCCACGGTGTGTAGGTTATGCACGTTTTATGTCTGTTTAAGTGTTTAATGCTTACATTTCATTCTAACATTCTCTATCCGATTCACGCTCGAACCTCCATTAACTTATTACCGTTCATTATGGATTTTCTTGATAATTACATAGCTTACTTACTATATTCATCAACGTCTAATTCATAAAACCAATCTATGCTTAGTGTAACACCCGAGAAAATTGGGCTTTTATGTAAATGAATTTTATTTAATTTATTGAATAAAATTTAATTTTTTGTTTATTAAACTGAGTAAGCTAATTAAAGGTCATTCTATGACCAAGAGAATGCAGATATGGTTAGGATTCTGGCTACGTGCTAGAAATAAATGATTTGAATTTTCAAGACGAAAATAAAAGTTTTTCGAGGATTTTCCATAAAATCACTATTCATCTATTTCTGCTTGGGAATTATTTTTGAATTTCGGATAAATGCGTAATGATAGGATTTAAATATGGGATGGAATGTCTAATAATATTTCAGTTATGGCTCACGAAATTTTTATGTGAGGACTTAAAATCCTAAGGGTTAGGGAAAGTAAAACCTAAGAATAATTGATTAAGTATAATAATAAATGATTATTATACAGAATGAATACGAGTATAATACAAAGAGGATACGAGAATTAATACGACGTATAATACAAATTTTATATGAAGTAAATAGATTCAATTTGAATTAAATTTAATAACTAAACCCATAGATCGAACCGATGGGATAACGGGTGGTTTAAACCCATGGGGCAACCCATGAGCATATGGGGGGAACATGAAGTGCATGTGCTAGCACATGGGCTTGACATGGGCAAGAGGAGGTTTAGTCTAATGACTAGCATACCCTTGGTTTTGCCAAACTTATAAAAGGAAAGCTAATTACTCATTTGTTGGTTTACAAAAGTTGATAACATATTGAGAGAGAGAGAAAGACAAGCTAGTGAGAAACCAAGCAAACAAGGAGCTAAGAGGATTATTGTGTCTCTATATTCAAGCATCCAAGAACAACAAAAAGAATAATGATAAGAAATTGATGATAATCATTTGTCTTTCAATATAGAATTGATAGAGAAGTAAATTGGTGGAGCATGATTAATAAGAAGTTATAAGGATGGCCTTGTAGTGAACTTAAAACACTAACAAGCCATGAATAAATAAAATTATATTAATTTATTAAGAACCTAATGAAGAAGCTATTAAAATCTTAAGAGATTTCATGATAAGTAAGTTAAACCATTAAAACATAGAAGTTTATATTAGTTAGAATCACTAATGAACAACCAATGGATTCATTCCATTTGGTTCGAAGTAAAAATATTGAATAACGAAGTTATGGCGAAAGTTACGCGATTAAACGTTAAGTGTCGAAATCGTGAATTTTCCAAGAATAGAAGTCAAAAGTCGTCTTTTGATTCAAAAATGTTGTGTTTCGAGGGCGTAACATATAATTAGGAAAATAAAACTTATGGGAGCAAGAACGAACGAATTGGAACTTAAAACGAAGAATTGAGCGTCGAACGTTCACGAACGTTTAACGAACGCGTAAAAATGGACTAATCGGCGAATTTCTCGCCAACGGATTAAGAAATGAATTTCGACTGGATAGAATCATAGAACATGGAATATATAAACTAATGGCTTTGGAATGAGCCAATTCAGGAGTTGTAACGATCGTGTTACGAGCTCGTGAATTTCAACTTTTGAAATTTTTTCTGAGTTTGGGGGCCGGTTACGCAGCACCGCCAAGGCCTTGTGTTTCAGCGTCGCAACACCGGAACAGGGGAAATTCTCTACTAGACAGCGTCGCAGCGCTGCCTTTAAGCCTATGGTTGGCGCTATAGCGCCCTTAAGTAAAATTTTTTCGACGTGAATGTTTATTAACCCAACTTGTTACATGGTAATTATGGGGCAAGTATACAGTTAATATTTATGAAGAGAAATCACTTAAACAACAAGTTTAAGAACGGTTTTAAGAATTAAACGTTGACAAAATTTATTTAAATTTAAAACTCAAAATTCGATAATGTAAACCATAAATCGTAGTCGGGTTTAAAGCACGCCTTAAGGTTCTATAACATGAAATAGAGGTGCATAGTACAAGAATGATATCAAATGAAGTTAAAACTTAACTAATTTCTATACAGAGTCCAAGAACGAGAATCCGATGGAAATGTGATTGACGCAGCGAACAGATTAGGGTTTAGTCTGTCGTTGTGCTTAACAACGATTGACGAGAGTCGGTTTATGACATATAGATGTTAATAAGTCGTAACAAATGTAAAATAACTTGAACGAATGGTATTAGTTTAATAATTCGACTAAGTTATACAAGATGGAGAAGACAGGTTATACAATCTATATCAATTGTGGAATTCTCATTGGTATGCTATTTGTTTATGCTTTTTAGAAGTTGTAAAGACCAGGTAGTAGACTTAACGGAATTAAAGACGCAAAGGAAAGTTTTCTAAACTCTTGTTTACACTTTATGTTGGACAAGTTGCCAATATGCATGATTTCTTATACATAAACTGTTATTGAATAGTCAATGCCATTTGATTTGGATAGACTGAGACTTAAAGTATTTTGGTTGATTTTTCCACAAATATTTACAATGTTGCTATCGTATGCCAATTGCTTGGTACATATTCACATGTAAGCTTGAGTATGAATAAACAAATATTTTTACGTCGTTAACTCGACAGAAACTTGGAGTTGCCACCAATTAAAAGTAAATACGTTTAATGTATGAGTGTTGATCAACATAGAGTACTACAGGCTGATCACCTAGATGTGCTCGTAAGTTATATCGAACTTACGGCCTTAGTGCCGAATTGTTCTTTTCAAGAATGAAAATGATATGAATGTTCATGGTCGTTGACCATCTCAGATTCTTAAGAGGCTTTAAGTCCTTAGGAATGATTTTAAAAGAATCAAAACGCTATTTTGATTATTCGTAGTACTTTATAACTATTATTTAGTTATTGAAGATGAAGTCATATGTTTCTTGATTTTGTGGTTTCAAAATAAAATGTTGAACTTGCTAAGATAGTTATGCTCATTCTTGCTTAAAATGATATGATTTTAGCTAAGAGCGAACGGACCGAATGGTCCGGTAAAGACAAGGGCAAGTCCAAGATGGACAAATAGTTATCCTTGTAATAGCATAATATTAGTATTGTAATAACCAAGGATTTTTGTGTGCATTGTAAATAAATATATTAAATAATTTATGATATATTATGGATGATTAAGTGATTAGGTGAGTAATATGCTATAATATTTAAAAGAAGTCTCACTAATAAGTTAAATAAGTTAGTGAATTAGCCTAAGTAATTTAATAACCCAAAAAATGGATTTAAGGCATTAAACCCTAATTAAATACTCAATAAACTTGAATACGACAAGTCTAATTGGGTTATGTAAGTGAATTAATATTATTGATGGATAATAATATGAAAATATTAATAATACTGAGCATTAGCTCAAGAGATAATTAATTAAGAAGAGTAAATAAATTAAACAAGCCCAATTATATTTTTAGTGTGGGACTTGTAGATAAAATTAATTTAAGGGCAATTAAATTATTAAATTGGCTCAATATATCATTTATAAGATAATTTAATAGTGACCCAATTTAATTAATAGAGTAAGCCCAAGTTTAATTTTGTAAGTAAGTAAAATAATAAAAGTGCAAGCCCAATTTGCATTTAATTAAAGCTCAAAGCTTGGCCGTGTGTAATGGACATTTTAGTCATTAATTAAGCTAGCTAATAAAAACAAAAGTGGTGAGATATAAGGCCTTAGTGGCCGGATATGTTGAGAGAACAAGGGGAGAAGCATTTAATCATTACTTTCCACTTTAGTAGGTAATTAGCTTTTGAGGTGTTGGGTAATTAATGGACCAACTCATTTCTCTTTGCTTGCAAGAAACATCTTGTATAATGAGAGGGAGAAAAGAAAGATATGGATTAGATATGTTGTTATCTAATTATTTTATATTTCTAGCCAACTTGATAATTCATATGTGCTCTTATTATTTTTCTAACGTAAGAGAGAGAGAGAGAAGGAAGTAAGAGAAAGAGAGAGAAGAGGTAAAGAGCATGGGTGGAGAAGAAGAAGAAGAGGAGAGGAAGCTTGAATCCATATGCACCCAAGATTTATAACCTATTACGGTTGGAGAAGAAGAGAGGCCAAGAAATCAAGGTATAATCTATTTTTAAAGCTCTACTTTTAATTTCTTTTATGAATTTGATGGAGAAAAGGGTTTATGATTTGAATGTATGGAACCCTTTAAGTTATGTGTTTTCTATAATTTCATGGGTGGATCTAACTTGTACAAGTATTAGAAAGTGGATCAAAAGGAGAGAACTGAAACTAGGTTTCTAGAAATCTAGAAAACCCTAGCTTTCTCTCCCTTTGAACAAATGGTATGTTAAATCTACATCTTTTTTCATGATCCGTCAAAGAGGGGAACTAGATATATGTGTTAATTAGTTAACCCAAGTGGTAGAACTTGAAAATCACGTGTCTAGCAGTCGTGGTATGCGTTTTGGTCAAAACAGTCCACGTAGTGGACAAAAAGCTTTAAAAATCTCTCTGATCAGTCTGCCACGAGGGCAGTTTTGTCAACTTCTTATACTTTAAATATTCGAGAAAAATTTGGAGAGGTAATATCAGAGGTTAGGTAGGTCCTGTACAAATTTAAGAATATTTGGTCGTACGGTTTGAGAGTTATGCATTTTACGGCCGAGGACTACTTTTAAAACTCTAACCAAATAACTCCCTGTGTATTGATCCAAAATTATAAAATTTGTACTGAAAGTACATATATATAACAGGAGCCTACCCTAAAAATTTCAGAATTTGTGGAGTTAATTTCGATTTATGAAAAATCTGACACTATTTGGCAATTATGGACTATTTAAATATAGTAAATGAATTTAAAAATTCCTACAAAAATATATTTTCATGAGGAGATTATATGTAGCTACTGTCAGGAAAAGAAATGGTTTTTGAGTTGTTTTGCTATTTTTCATATAAATGATGTTATATGGTTAAATGAATTTAAGTAAATATATGATGTCAAAATGTGAAAAATATGGTTTCATGACTTGAGATCCTTAAACATGGTTGATATAGATTTGTGGTGAGAATTTAGGTCAGTGGTGAAGGGTGGTTATGTGTATGGTGTTTTAAAAGATTTAAATAAATTAATTAATGAAAGAAAAAGTAATTAAATAAATTATTTATTAATTTAATAAATGATTTAAAATATCTTTATATGACTAATGATATTAGATTTAAATATTATTGGTAATATTAGACTTAAATGTTATTAAAAGTAGATAACATTAGTTTGAAATATTATTATTTAATTAATAATATTAAATGGAGACTAAAATTGAGAAATTACTTTATTTTAATTATAAGTCGTTGAAATTGGCATGCAATGGACTATATTATGATGGTAGTAGATTGAAATGAGAAGTCAGGGTACTGAAATGGATTCAAGGTTGCTAAAATGATTTCGATTTACTGAGTTTGATTTTGGTCTGCTGAAATTAGGATTTCAGGATGCTGAAATATATTTTGGTTTACTGAAATGGTATTTCAGTTTACTGACATGTTATCTAGTTTAATAAGATAACATATAAAGGAAAAACTTATAATTATAAGTTATGATATGATTAAAAGATTATCAAAGTATAACAATAACAACAAGATTTTAATATAATGTCTAATACTTAACTATATGATTAAATGTTAGACACTTTAATATAAGATGATAAGATTATAAGTGAGTTATGCTATAACTAATCGAAAGATCAATTATAGGTCTTTTCTCTAAAGAAGTTAAAGTAAATTGCTTAGCAGTAGACCGCGATTAAGGCAAGTTCTCTAACTCAAACTTGAGTTATATTTTCAAAGCATGTTAGTGAATAGTTATTGATGATTATTCACATTGATATTAATTGTTGATATTCGCACTTGGTGCAATCGAATTCCTGTTCTACTATTACTGAGCTGTGACTTGTTTAAAGTTCTTTCATTCATGAACTGTTTATGGGATGGATCTATGCTAGTTGTATCAGCTAGATCAAACATGTTTAAATTTGTTAAATCAAATATATTTTTAAAGCGGTGTCTGACCAATTGAAATGGTAAGGACTCTTGACTGAGAAAAAGAATAATTTTACTAAAGTATTATTGGAAAACAATTATTGCTAGTATATTGAGTGATTATGCATATTTCACATGGTATGAAAGGCTGATCTTGTTGATTACCAAACTTTAATAAAAGGACCAGTTTAAATACTGACAACCTTAGTATATGTTCATGGTTATTTCAAACCACTCAGCATCTGTTATTCAATTATTCGAATATTCAGTTATAGAGATTAATTCATGTTCTTTCACTATCCCTTTATCTGATTGAACTTTGAAAGTTAAAATATTTTCTAATCATGATATATCTCCTTCATATTTAAATTTGCTAAGCAAATTAGTTGCTTACTCTTGCTATATCATGACAATTATTTTAGTTAAGCCCGAAAGTTCGAGTGAGAAGGACAAGGGCAAAGGAGAGGTCCAAGAATAGTTAATATAAATGTTTAAGTATCATGAGATACTATGTTTGATGTTTTTGTACACCTTTTGTGTTACTTTATGTAACTTAAGTAAGGTATGTTCATGTTAAGGTAATAGACCTTGGGATATTGTATAAGACTTTATTATAATGAACAATGTATGTTTATTATTCGGCAATAGTATATAGAATGCTTATGATGATGACGTACCGTGAGCACTGAATCTGAGGTTAGAGAACCCGGATTTGGGGGCGTCACAGGTTGGTATCAGAGCTGTAGGTTATAAACATTAAGATGCGAAACCTAGGTTATAACCTTAGAAGAAAACTCGTATAGAGTATACTAGGAGATGGATTGGGGAGATTCATCTAGTATAGATTGTACATAATAAAATATTATTTCATTTTATCAATGAATATATTTTATTGTGATACTGATGTTGTGTTTGTTTGGTTATAGGATGCCTGAGGAAGGACAAGACAGCCATACAGTCGAACAGGAGCCGATAGATCCTATAGAGGATTAAGAGGATAGTGATGGGAATGACGAGAATATGATGGAGGACCTGTTCAAAGAGAACATGGCGCTGGAGAATAGAGTGACATAGTTAGAGCAGGAGAATGATACTCATCAATTCACTGAGACTCAGTACAAAGAATTGGCATATCAAGCTCAGACCGAGCTTGCTGAGATGAAGATACAGTTGTAGGTGCAGACCACCTTGGCTACACAGATGGTTTCCATGAATGCTTGAGCTAAGAGAAAGACTAGAACAAGAGGAGATAAAGCTGGGAGTGTTAAGAGTTGAGCATGAAGCCATGCGATTTGAGTTCGATTTAGAGATCGCCGATAAGATTAGGATTGAGCAAGCATGGATTAGAGCATCCAATATGGTGGACTAGCTTGAGGAGAAGCTGGAGGCTAGTGAGGTCCGAGTGGATACTTTGGGGCGATCCCTGGATGCCGTTTACATGGGTCAGCCAGCAGGAGTGAGGAGATCCTTCGAGATAGGCGAGTTGAGTCGATTTGTTAGACGTCGACTTATGGATGGACTCATTCCACCAAAGCAGGAGCATGCAGGCACACCCCCTCCAGACGCACAGTGATAATTTAGTAGTTTTCTATTGTATATAGATGTAATCGAACCCCTTTTGTTTATTAGGGTTTTATGCTTGATGTAAACCTCAGACTATGTGAGGTAGTATGTCTGTTTGAGGTATCCCCATTTATGTGTATAGGGGAGTATACCTTTTGATAGATCCCATCTCTGGATGTTTAGAATGGGATAGTTAGCATTTATAGAAATATGCCAGGCATGTGTACGACACTAAAAAATTGGCATATGAATATAAATACGGTATTATGACTAAATGTTTGATTAAGTAGATAAGTTTTGAGAATGAATATAATAAGTTATCTCTGTGATAATCGAAAGTTTTATTAAGATGAAAAGGTCATTTCAGCAAGTTGAAAAGGGTATTTCAGAAAGCTGATAAGGGTATTTCAGCAAGCTAAAAAGAATATTTCAGCAAGCTAAAATGAAAAGTTCAGTAAATTGAACATGAAGATAATGTGATTATTAAAGTTTAAATTACATGTTGTATTTTAAATACTTATAACATATAATGAAACTCAAAGTGATAATGTATGATTTTGTTAAAACCAGATAATGTCGCCAAGACATCAAAATCGTAACAAGAGGGAGGAACGATCTGTGAACAATGAAAGGGATCACCAATGCAGAACTTCGCAAATATGATAGCTCGAGCTATACGAACTCGTACACCTGCAGCAAGGAATCAAGCTGATAATAGATTAGAAAATTTTAAAGATTTTAAGGCTGTAGGACCGCCAAAATTCAGCGAAACCACGGACCCCATAACAGCTCAAACATGGGTGAAAGAGATGGAAAAGGCATTTATCATTGCTAGGGTAGCCGAAGAGCAAAAGACAGCTTTTGCTACCTACTTGATGAAAGGTAAGGCTAATTACTGGTGGGAGACGATCCAAGCTAGAGCCGGAATAGAGGTAGTAACATGGACTAGGTTTAAGGAATTGTTCTTAGAAAGCTATTTCTCGGAGGCCATGTGACACCCCCAAATCCGGTATCTTAATTTATACAGGATTTAGTGTTCACTGTTCCAATATCATACAACTATCTACCCATAAATAATGAAATTCATTTATTAGATAAATAAATCATCATCTTACATCATCTGACATAATAATACATCATAAATCCCAGGTTATACTTAACCTTAAATCTCTGTTGCGAAAACATAAATAAATAAGTCTTAAATCATCACACATAAGTCTTGAACTTTAACATTGTTAATGACAACACAAGTCTTCATCACTTGTTAGATTTTCCTTTTTCCTTGCTACTAAAAGGCTCACCAGACTGTTCATTTTTATCTGCAATGTTATTATGCAAGAGTGAGCACGAATGCCTGCAAGTATAAAAACATGACAGAATAATAACATGCGAATAAAAGAATTCTGAATAACAGAAAGCTCAACTTTTGAATCAAGAATATTAATCGAGAATCAAATTACTTCTGAGGGTCATTAAGACCTTGAACCGAGTCTTAGGTTGTCAAGTATATTAACCTTTCAAACCTTTAACAGTCATAAGACTATAGACTTTACTTCTCATACTTAGGGAGATCAGCCCTTTGTACTGATACTGTGCACATGATCTTAGCACTTAAAGCATCTTCATTAATCCCCTATATTAGGGTTGTTCATCTCAGTTTGACATCAGAATCCGCACCAAATAAAGTTGGTTTGGATAACTCAATAAATGATATTCAAATTGAATATTAACTTCTCAAGGTATACAATCGAATAAGTATTGTACACTTAAATGATACTTTTAAAAGAATCATTACATCTCATGTAAAATTCTAAACTTGGATATTCAAGAGTAAGAATTTGCTCAACAATAGTAATTAAGCATAGCAATTGCTTAATTTAAAGAGTTTAGTTTAGGAAACCTGTCCAATAATAATAATAAGTTAGGGATAGAAAATTTGCTTCGTGCGCAAGCTACAATTATTACTCATTTCTTTAATTACTCTTACCTATCACACATTTACAATATCAATTAATCACAGGTTCGATATGATTATTGATTTACAATAGTATTCTTCGAAGTCATTATTAGGTTTTTCAATAATGGTTCACGTTGATTTATTAACTTATTAATTAATCACATAACTTAAGTTATTAACTTGTATTAACAACTTATTACATACATAACATGTCTTCATATTTATATCACATTATTTAAACTCTACAAATAATAGTTTAAGTCACATAATTAATTTATTAATTAATCACGTAACATAAATTATTAAACTCATATTAACATCTTATCATATATACAACATGTATTCATGTTTATTGGATTCAAAACACATTTCACAAAATTCCAACACTTAACATTTTTTTTCAAAATTTCAGGCCAAGCGCGGCTGCGTTTTTCCAGAATTTTCAGTTCGCGAAGAACACAGAAATTCGGTCATTTTCTCTAATTTTACACAAATACACTGATTTATAATGTTATCCATGAAGTATAAACTTCACAAGAACATTATATATCACTTATAACATGTTCTTAACATTCCAAGTCATATGATTACATAAATTAACACCATCAATTTCACTGTTCTTCATAAATTTTACAAAATTTAATAAAAAAACATTAAGCCTATCATTACGGATTCGTTACTACACTGAATTCACTCATTCCAATTCCATTCTATTTATTTTAACATACAAAATCATATTCATGTGTTAATTTAAATATAAACATATGATTACCACATCTATTTCACCCATATGGTTTATTTCCCATATTCAACACTCTGTCTTTTATAAAACTCATTTATTAACAAAATTAGTTGATATAATCACTGTGAATCATGAATGTATAGCATAAATTATATCATGGACATATGTTATATATATATATATATATATATATATATATATATATATCCATGAAATCATCAATTGTCAACTTTCTCTAATTACAGAGGACTTTTACAAAACACGAAAAATAAAAAACTCTGTAAATCTTTGAAAACCCAATTAAGGCCAAATTAAATAAAATTGATCCTTTAAAACATGATTATATGTTAGAAAAACACATTATGATTCCATACCCATATAGATAAAGCCCTATCGTAACCCAATTGGGAAACCTAATTTTCACAAAAAACTTAAAAGTACGTATTTAAGAAATCTTAATTTTGAAAACTTAAAAGAAGAATTATCCTTTAGTAGTGAAGATAATCAAAGACAATACTTAAGATTTTCTCAAATCTCTTTCTCCCTTTCGCTCTCAATTTCTTTTTCCCGATCTCTCTATTTTCTTCTCTGAACTTTTTCTAATTTTTTTTTCCTCTCTGACTTTGAAAATAAAACTTATGTCTGACAATCATATACATATATGTATATATATTATACCGTTGTATTAAATAACGGATTAACCACTCTTAGGGCCTTGTTTGGCTCTCTTCTAACTCTTTTTTATTTATTTTAAATAACTAATTTACTATATAGTTAATTGTCACATTATTAATTATTCAATTAATTTTATTTAAACTAATTAAATAAAATAAGATAATTCACATTAAATCACATTGTCACATAATTAATATTTTTATTAATTAATTATGTCAATACATCAATTCTTTAATTAATTATTAAATTAATTAAAGTAACATTATGCTTATTTAATTAATTCATTTAATCAAATAAACTCAATTAAATATATTCTTTGAACTATTAAATTACTACACATTAATTTAATTAATATAACATATATAATTAAATTAATCTACCACAAATTTATGAATTAATTATTTAACTCAATAATTAAATTATTAAAAATATTTATTTATTTCAATAAATATTCAAATATCTTTACAAAATTCTCGTTCGTCACAGGCCATGCAAGCCAGAATGGAAGTGTAGTTTCTTGAATTGAAGCAAGAAAATATGACAGTTGTCGAATATGCAGCAAAATTCAATGAGCTTGCCAGATTCGCACCTCATCAGGTGGATATAGAAGTACGAAAGGCGCGTAGGTTTGAAAATGGGTTGAAGCCGTGGATACACAGCAAAGTCGCAGTATTACAAATTACTACATTTTCAGCGTTGTTAGAGAAAGCTATCATTGCAGAAGCGAGTAGTGAGGTAATATCTAGATTCAACTGAGAGAATAATTAGAAGAAGATTGAAGGAGGTCATCAGGGTGCCAGCAGTGGGGGTAGTAACACTAAGAAAAGCAAGTGGAACAGAATCGGGAACTCAACAAGGGAGTACACCACAGAAGAAGCCAACATGTGTAAAGTGTGGAAAGAATCACTCTGGGGAGTGTATGAAGGGAAAGAATGTCTGTTACAACTACGGCCAGGAAGGATATATCTCACCGAATTGTCCTAAACCAAAGAAGGGAGGTTGCTTTTCTTGTGGGGGAACGGGACATCGGTTTAAGGATTGTCCATTTAAGAAGAATACTGACGGAGGAAGTGGAAACAAGAGCAGTACCACAAAGTTAACTATTGGAGGTCCAACGCAGCGAAGTAAGCCGACAGCCGGCACTTTCAACATGACTGTGCAAGACGCAGTTGCATTAAAGGAAGTGGTGTCAGGTATAATTCCGATCAATAATATAAATGCATATGTATTATTAGATTTGGGAGCTACCTGTTCATTTGTGTCTAATGAATTTGCTAGAAGATTAAACTTACCATGTGAAAATTTAAAGAACCCAATGAATATAGAAGTTGCAAACAAAGAAGTGATCCTTGTAGAGTTTATCCATAACAACTGTGGTGTGGAAATAAGGGGACATAAGTTAAGCGTGAATTTGATTCTGATACGCTTAGGAGAATTTGATGTCATCTTAGGGATGGATTGGTTGTTTAACCATGAGGCAATAATAAATTGCCAGAAGAAGAGTATACGCCTTAAGACACCAAACAAGTCTAAGGTGGTATTTTATTGTAGCAAATCGCCAAGACAAATGAGTTGTCTGACGATGATGCAGGCCAGGAGGATGTTACGAAAGGGATGTGAAGGTTATTTGGCTCATGTAGTGGATACACGAGTTGTGAATTTGGACATGGGAAAGATACCTATAGTTAATGAGTTTGGAGATGTCTTTCCAGAAGAACTTCTAGGACTTCCTCCAGACAGAGAGATAGAGTTTGTGATTGATTTAGTACTGGGGATAACGCCGATATCGAAAGCACCATATCGAACGGCTCCGGTAGAAATGAAAGAGTTGATGATCCAGCTACAAAAGTTGTTGGACAAGAAGTACATCCAACCTAGTGTATCTCCGTGGGGAGCACCGGTGTTGTTTGTAAAGAAGAAAGATGGTTCGATGAGACTATGTATGGATTATAAGGAATTGAATAAAGTGACATTCAAGAACAAATATCGGTTACTAAGAATAGACGATTTATTTGATCAACTTAAAGGAGCGAGATGTTTTTCTAAGATTAACTTAAGGACTGGTTACCATCAGTTGAAAGTAAGGACGGAGGATGTACCAAAGACAGCATTTAGAACTCGTTACGGCCATTGTGAGTTTATAGTGATGTCGTTTGGATTAATGAATGCACCAGCTGCTTTTATGGATTTGATGAACAGAGTATTTAAACCGTATTTGGATAAATTTGTGGTTGTGTTCATTGATGACATTTTGGTATATTCAAAGACTGAAGAGGAGCATGCCGAACATCTACGAATGGTATTGGAAACCTTAAGAGAAGAGAAGTTATATGCTAAATTTTCAAAGTGTGAGTTCTGGTTGAAAAGAGTTCAATTTCTAGGACATGTCATCGACAACGAGGGAATTTCTGTTGATCCAGAGAAAGTAGAAGCGGTGAAAAATTGGGGACAACCGAAGACACCGACAGAGATTAGAAGATTCTTGGGATTGGCAGGATATTATCGAAGGTTTATTCAGGATTTCTCGAAGATAGCGACACCATTGACTAATCTGACGAGGAAGACCGTTAAGTATGTGTGGACAGAGAAGTGTGAACAGTGTTTTCAGGAACTAAAGAAGAGATTGAGTGAAGCACATGTGTTATCTTTACCAAATAGTACGGGAGGTTTTACAGTGTATAGTGATGTGTCACACAAAGGACTAGGTTGCGTGTTAATGCTGAATGGTAAGGTCATTGCATACGCGTCACGACAATTAAAGGACTATGAAAAGGGATACCCTACCCATGACCTGGAATTAGCTGGGGTAGTGTTTGCCCTTAAGATTTGGAGACATTGTCTCTACGGAAAAAAGTGTGAGATATACACATACCACAAAAGTCTGAAGTATATCTTTACACAAAAGGAGTTAAACATGAGGCAGAGGAGATGGTTAGAATTGATTAAGAATTATAATTGTGATATTCTATATCATCCAGGGAAGGCCAATGTAGTGGTAGATGCTTTAAGCAGGAAGAGTAGAGAAAAGTTGTTCGTATTGACAGACCAAGAAGAATTAGTAAGAGAAATGGAGAAAATGGAGTTGGAGGTGAAAAATCCGAAGGATTCGGATAAAGTGATAGAAATGGAAGCAAGTCCGACTTTATTAGACAGGATGAAAGAATCATAAGAGAATGATGAAGAATGCAGTAACATAAAGAAGCGGTTGGCTGAAGGCAAAAAGTTGAAGTATAAGATTGACGGCACTGGATTGCTGAGATTTGAAGGAAGAATTTGGGTACCTGCAGTACCAGAGTTAAAAGAGGAGATTTTGCAGGAAGCGCACAATACAAGATACTCAATACACCCAGGAAGCACGAAGATGTATCAAGATTTGCATCAACATTATTGGTGGCCAAACATGAAGAGAGAGGTTGCTGAATGCGTCAGCCGATGTTTAACTTGTCAAAGAATCAAAAGAGAGCATCAACGACCTAGTGGACTAATACAGCCGTTGGAACTTCCAGAATGGAAATGGGAGCACGTCACGATGGATTTTATGGTAGGACTTCCAGCGACACATAAGGGTTATGACGCTATATGGGTGATTGTCGATCGTCTTACAAAGTCAGCACACTTTTTGCCGATTAAGATCATATATACTTTGGATCAGTTAGCCAAGTTATATATCAAGGAGATAATTTTGAGACATGGAGTGCCAGTATCAATCGTGTCTGATAGAGATCCGTGCTTCACGTCAAACTTTTGGAGGAGTATTCAAGAAAGAATGGGGACACAACTAAGGTTAAGTACCGCGTATCATCCACAGACAAACGGGAAAAGCGAGAGAACGATTCAAACACTAGAAGACATGCTCAGAGCCTGTGTGATGGATTTCAAAGGAAGCTGGGAAGATCATCTTCAATTAGTGGAGTTTGCATATAACAATAGTTTTCATACAAGTATTGGAATGTCGCCGTATGAAGGTATGGAAGAAAATGCAGAACGCCCTTATATTAGGATGAGGTAGGTGAACGAAGACTGTTGGGGCCAGAATTGGTGCAGCAGACCGTGGAGATCATCAAAGTGATAAGAGCTCGATTGGTAGCAACTCGGGATCGACAAAAGAAGTACGCAGATATTCATCGCAAGAAAAGAGACTTCGAAGTGGGAAGCTATGCATTTCTTAAGATATCTCCCTGGAAGGGGAAGATAAGATTTCGGAAGAAAGGTAAACTGAGTCCAAGATTTATTGGACCGTTTGAAATACTGAAGAAGATAGGTGAAGTGGCATACGAGGTAGCTCTACCTCCTGAACCAGAATATGTTCACAATATGTTTCATGTGTCAGTGTTGCATCCGTACAAGCCGGATTATAAGCATGTGATATCTTATGAGCCGATTCAAGTCGAGAAGGACTTATCGTACGAGAAAGTTCCTATAGAAATTTTGGATAGGAAAGAGCAAAAATTGAGAAATAAAGTTACACATTCTGTCAAAGTCCTATAGAGAAACCACAATGCTGAGGAAGCTACGTGAGAGCTTGAGGAAAAGATGAGGAAGAATTATCCGAATCTTTTTGAGTAACCTTAATGGAATTCCGGGGACGGAATTCTTATAAGGAGGGGAGAATGTAATAACCAAGGATTTCTGTGTGCATTGTAAATAAATATATTAAATAATTTATGATATATTATGGATGATTAAGTGATTAGGTGAGTAATATGCTATAATATTTAAAGAAAGTCTCACTAATAAGTTAAATAAGTTAGTGAATTAGCCTAAGTAATTTAATAACCCTGAAAATGGATTTAAGGTATTAAACCCTAATTAAATACTCAATAAACTTGAATGCGACAAGTCTAATTGGGTTATGTAAGTGAATTAATATTATTGATGGATAATAATATGGAAATATTAATAATAATGAGCATTAGCTCAAGAGACAATTAATTAAGAAGAGTAAATAAATTAAACAAGCCCAATTATATTTTTAGTGTGGGACTTGTAGATAAAATTAATTTAATGGCAATTAAATTATTAAATTGAAACAATATATCATTTATAAGATAATTTAATAGTGGCCCAATTTAATTAATAGAGTAAGCCCAAGTTTAATTTTGTAAGTAAGCAAAATAATAAAAGTGTAAGCCCAATTTGCATTTAATTAAAGCCCAAAGCTTGGCCATGTGTAATGGACATTTTAGTCATTAATTAAGCTAGCTAATAAAAACAAAAGTGGTGAGATATAGGGCCTTAGTGGCCGAATATGTTGAGAGAACAAGGGGAGAAGCATTTAATCATTACTTTCCACTTTAGTAGGTAATGAGCTTTTGAGGTGTTGGGTAATTAATGGACCAACACATTTCTCTTTGCTTGCAAGTAACATCTTGTATAATGAGCGAGAGAAAAGCATGATATGGATTAGATATGTTGTTATCTAATTATTTTATTTTGTTAGCCAACTTGATATTTCATATGTGCTCTTATTATTTTTCTGACGTAAAAGAGAGAGAGAGAGAGAGAGAGAGAGAGAGAGAGAGAAAAGGAAGTAAGAGAAAGAGAGAGAGGAGGGAGAGAGCACGGGTGGAGAAGAAGAAGAAGAGGAGAGAGAGCTTGAATCCATATGCACCCAAGATTTATAACCTATTACAGTTGGAAAAGAAGAGAGGCCAAGAAATCAAGGTATAATCTATTTTTAAAGCTTTGCTTTTAATTTCTTTTTTGGATTTGATGGAGAAAAGGGTTTATGATTTGAATGTATGGAACCCTTTAAGTTATGTGTTTTCTATAGATTCATGGGTGGATCTAACTTGTACAAGTATTAGAAAGTGGATCAAAAGGAGAGAAATGAAACTAGGTTTCTAGAAATCTAGAAAACCCTAGCTTTCTCTCTCTTTGAATAAATGGTATGTTAAATCTACATCTTCTTTTCATGATCCGTCGAAGAGGAGAACTAGATATATGTGTTGATTAGTTAACCCAAGTGGTAGAACTTGAAAATCACGTGTCTAGCAGTCGTGGTATGCGTTTTGGTCAAAACAGTCCTCTTAGTGGACAAAAAGCTTTAAAAAGCTCTCTGATCAATCTGCCATGAGGGTAGTTTCGTCCCCTTCATTTGCTTTAAAAATTCGAGGAAACTTTGGAGAGGTAATATCAGAGGTTAGGTAGGTCCTGTAAAAATTTGAGAATTTGTGTCCATACGGTTTGAGAGTTATGCATTTTACGGCCGATGACTACTTTTAAAACTCTAATCGAATAACTCTCTGTGTATTAATCCAAAAATTATGAAATATTTACTAGAAGTACATATATATAACAGGAGCCTACCCTGAAAATTGCAGAATTGTTGGAGTTAATTTCGATTTATGAAAAATCTGACAATATTTGGCCATTATGGACTATTTAAATATAGTAAATGAATTTTAAAAATTCTTAGAACAATATATTTTCATTAGGGTATTATATGTAGCTACTGTCCAGAAAAGAAATTGTTTTTGAGTTGTTTTGCTATTTTTCATATAAATGATGTTATATGATAATATGAATTTAATTAAATATATGATGTCAAAAATATGAAAAATATGGTTTCATGACTTGAGATTTGTGGTGAGAATTTCGGTCAGTGGTGAAGGGTGGTTATGTGTATGGTGTTTTAGAAAATTTAAATAAATTAATTAATGAAAGAAAAAGTAATTAAATAAATTATTTATTAATTTAATAAATGATTTAAAATATCTTTATATGACTAATGATATTACATTAAAATATTATTGGTAATATTATACTTAAATGTTATTAAAAGTAGATAACATTAGTTTAAAATATTATTATTTAATTAATAATATTAAACGGGAGACTAAAATTGAGAAATTACTTTATTTTAATTATAAGTCGTTGAAATTGGTATGCAATGGACAATATTATGATGGTAGTAGATTGAAATGAGAAGTCAGGGTACTGAAATGGATTCAGGGTTACTGAAATGGATTCAGGGTTGCTGAAATGATTTCAGTTTACTGAGTTTGATTTTAGTTTGCTTAAATTATGATTTTAGGATGCTGAAATATATTTTGGTTTACTGAAATGGTATTTCAATTTACTGACATGTTATCTAGTTTACTAAGATAACATATAAAGGGAAAACTTATAATTATAAGTTATGATATTATTAAAAGATTATCAAAGTATAACAATAACACTAAGATTTTAATATAATGTCTAATACTTAACTATATGATTAAATGTTAGACACTTTAATATAAGATGATAAGATTATAAGTGAGTTATGCTATAACTAATCGAAAGATCAATTATAGGTCTTTTCTCTAAAGAAGTTAAAGTAAATTGCTTAGCAGTAGACCGCGATTAAGGCAAGTTCTCTAACTCAAACTTAAGTTATATTTTCAAAGCATGTTAGTGAATAGTTATTGATGATTATTCACATCGATATTAATTGTTGATATTCGCACTTGGTGCAATCAAATTCCTGTTCTACTATTATTGAACTGTGAATTGTTTAAAGTTCTTTCATTCATGAACTATTTATGAGATGGAAATATGCTAGTTGTATAAGCTAGATCAAACAGGTTTAAATTTGTTAAATCAAATATATTTTTAAAGCGGTGCCTAACCAATTGAAATGGTAAGGACTCTTGACTGAGAAAAAGAATAATTTTACTAAAGCATTACTGGAAAACAATTGTTGCTAGTATATTGAGTGATTATGCATATTTCACAGGGTATGAAAGGCTGCTCTCCTTGATTACCAAACTTTATTAAAAGGACCAGTTTAAATACTAAGAATCTTAGTATATGTTCATGGTTATTTCAAACCACTCAGCATCTATTATTCAATTATTCGAATATTCAGTTATAGAGATTAATTCATGTTCTTTCACTATCCCTTTATCTGATTAAACTTTGAAAGTTAAAATATTTTTTAATCATGATATATCTCCTTCATATTTAAACTTGCGAAGCAAATTAGTTGCTTACTCTTGCTATATCATGACAATTATTTCAGCTAAGTCCGAAAGTTCGAGTAAGAAGGACAAGGGCAAAGGAAAGGTCCAAGAATAGTTAATATAAATGTTTAAGTATCATGAGATACTATGTTTGATGTTTTTGTAAACCTTTTGTGTTACTTTATGTAACTTAAGTAAGGTATGTTCATGTTAAGGTAATAGACCTTGAGATATTGTATAAGACTTTATTATAATGAACAATGTATGTTTATTATTCCACAATAGTATATAGAATGCTTATGATGATGACGTACCGTGAGCACTGAATCTGAGGTTAGAGAACCCGGATTTGGGGGCGTCATAAGTATTGTAATGACTGATATTATGACATCGAACAAATGTATTGGTTACAAAGAACCTGGGTAGGGATTAATATAATGTAATATTTAGTAAACTTATGCATGTTATTGAAGTCTTCAATTGAATGTATAAGTAGATTGTAGCACTGTGTAGCACCATGTCCAGGGTTTGAAGGTTCTAGAATTTTGGGGCGTCACAGGTTTGTATCAAAGCTTTAGATTATAAAACTTAAAGGGGGGAAACCTTAGGCTTTAACCTTGAGAAGGGAAGTAGAAGTTAGAAGTAAACAAACTCGGGTAGAGTTTTATAGAAAAAAGTAACCTTAAACATATTAAATGTGATAATATTTGATTGTATACTAATCAAGTTGTTGTGTCTTATTGTAGATATCAGGAGATATGAACACGTATAGTGAAGTGCATGAAATAATTAAGGAATTAGTTAACTTTGTAGAGATAGTACCAATGCCTGTAGCAGAGGTACCTGTTGTGAATCTAGAGGAGATTGATCCAGAGGAGGAGGATCCGTCTGAATACTCCGATAACTTTGACTTTGCATCATTTTTTGATGATATGTCAGAGGATGAGGTGGAGATAGTACCGATTAATCCGGTATTGCCTACTGAGGAGGAGTAGGAGTCGACACCGGCATAGTCTTTGAAGGCTTTGTTTATGGCAGTGTTGGACAGGAATATCCAACTGAGTAAGGAAGTTCGTGACCTTAAGCATGAGGTTCACAATGTTCAGGAGGACAAGGAGGACATGGAGGTCTTCTCGGAGGTCGAGCACGACGAGAGAGTGTGAGAACCTGAATTTTCAAAAATTATTAAGTAAGGATTTAATAAATAAAATTCTTAAAGTGTGACATGTGTTCGAATAAGAATATATATATATATATATATATGTGATATGAGGTATGTGGTATTATATTACATAGGGTAATATGGACTATGTATTATGTGTTTTTGTGATTTATAAATATATTATTAATATATATTTGTTATTTATTTTAGAAACGATTCAATTGAGGTAAAGGAGGTGGATAAATTCCTATCGATATTAAATAATTTATAGAATTATTTTATCATACTAAGTTGGTGACATTAAATATCCTTAATGTATAATCACCATATTCTTGTGTATGTGTATTAATAACTAGTATGTTTATAATATAGGTTATTAATAGGACTTAAACTATCCGTGAATAGGTTTGGATAGTGAAGCATGAGTTAGTTAAGGAATTAACTAATAAGAATAAATATTAGTTAATTTAAGTTGAGAGTTATGTTATAGAATAATATATGTGAATATCGAACCTTAATTAACTAAGGTGATATAGTATAGGGTTCAATTTACTTAAGTAAATGAGTGAATTAATATGTGTGTTGAATATGTAATTATAGTTGATACTTTTTATATATATTACTTAGAGTGGTAATATGTGAGAAAGTCTAATGTGCAAATAACGTTAAATATATATATATATATATATATATATATATATATATATATACGTTATTAAAAGAGGATGGAAATCATTATATTTTAAATAAAAATTTAATATTTGAAGAAGTTGTTTTGGGGAACAATTTACAGAAAAGAAAGAGAAATAATTATTTTATATTTCTAATAAAGGGTATTAAAATAATTTCTAATGTTGAATTATTTTAATAAAAGGAGGAAATATTATTTTTGAATAGTAATATTATCTTATATATTTTGTATAAGGTGTAATTGATTAATATGATAGATATATTACATATTTGTTATATGTAAATAAATTGATGGAAACAATTTATTATAATAGAAAATAAACCTATTATCTATAAATAATATATGTACATGTGTTGTACATGTAATTACTTTTAATAGATATTATATTAAGAATAATATCTTGAGACAATAAGTAAATTATTTTCTAATAATGAATGTCTTTATTTGGAGAAAACATAATATTTTATGTTATGGTAAAATACATAATTTTTAATGTATTTTCAAGAGAGATAAGTAATACTAAGTTATTTTAATGTATTAAATAACTTAAATTATTATTTTATCGTGGATGTTATCATTTAAATAATTTATAGAGTATATATTAATACTTAATTGAAGTAGTTTAGCATTTCAATAGCTTGAGTTATTATATTACCGTGAAGGTTATATAGAATATTGGAATATTTTCATTTACGATATATTGTGACTTAATAGTTCTAAGTAAATTAAACATGTGGTGGACAAGTAGTGTGATGGAAATGAATAAATATTGAGAATAAGTATAAGCTTAATGTAAGCTTGTGAGAGATGCCTTGTGTGGCACGATAATAGATTCGGTAATGAATTGATTAATTCAAGGATGGAAGAATTATTAATTAAATAATTAATTTATATTAATTGTTATTATAGTATGTGAATTTATTATTATGGCTAGTGATAGTATAATAATAAGAAAATCGATTATAAGTATAATCGGATTTGTAATTATTAAGTTGATAAGGAATGAGATATATACTGTCTTATTATATTAATTATTGTTATGGACAAAATACTATTATCAATTAATTATGTGATAATATGTTGATTAATTATTATTTTGAATAAATAGAAAATCAATGAGCGAAGGATTTATAAATATAATAAGATTATATTTAATCGATTAATTATTTCAAACAAGCATGCGATAATTAAACCGTTAATATATGCTAGCTAACTATATATTATACATATAGTACAAAGTGACTATACTATATGTAGAAACCATGCATTAAGGTTGATTAAATTGTGAATGCTACATGAATATATCATGTGGTTATGTGACAAATTATACGTAAGTATACAGTAAAATAATACATCATGAATGTATAGAGTAAACAATTATAATGGATGATTACTTCAATATATAATTGAATAATGTAATGTGAGGATATCCGGTTAAATTATATCGGTAAGAAAATGTACATGGATTATATGTGATGTATATCTATGTGTAACTTTACTTGATGCATTGTAATTAGAAATTTCATTTGTAATTTATTTAAAACTTAAGTTATAGGAAATAAAATCTGTGTACATGATGTGTAATGTATACATATAACCCAAGTGTGGTATACAATATATATGACACTAGTATGTTAAAAGCAAGTTGCTGAGATTTAGTAGCATTGTCCCATTACAAGAGCCCATTTCATTCTTCACGTGGGAACTCATGAAGGCTACTATACTACTCCCATATTCATCAAACTCAGCAAACATAGGCAATGATCATATGGGGAGTGGCTCCAATAGTGATTCTCAACCACTCTTGCTTGCCCAATGAACTTCTCTTCCTCCCTTTAGATTAAATTGTTGGACAAAGCTATAATTTGGGTAATAATTTCTCTATATATAGAGACTCTTTCTTCTCAAATTAAGTTGCTAGGATCTTGTTAAGTTTTAATATAGAGAGTGAGTATAATTGAAGGAAATTCATTTCAAGCGTTAGCAGAGGTATAAATCTCCGACTGTGTTCATAAGTTAATTTTTGAAGAATTCTTATAATTTCATAAACTTCTTGATTGGTTAGCTTGATAATTAGTAGCTATGTAATTACTAAGTATACGTGCTTGTTCAGAAGTGTTGTAGATTGTTAGAACTGTTTTATGGCTGGAACATGAACATAGTTCGTAATTGATTTGTGAGATGGGTTTGTAACTACCGAGCAGAAGGCTGCTCTGTTTCTGGCCTGCCACCTGCGCATCTGCGCCAGTTTTGTGCTGGCAAGCAGCGCAGCTGTGCCAGTACCAGACTTGTGTTGGCCAAGGCCCTGCGCAGCTACGCCAGTTTTGAACTGGGGAGCTGCGCAGCTGCGCCGATACCAAATTCTGGTTTTGGTTTCTGTTTCAGTTCTGTTAAGTGTTAGCATCTGGCCTCACTTGGAACAAGCATGTGAACATGATTAAACTATAGATATTAGTGCATTATATGACATAAGCATGAATAATCATGATAGTATACACGATTGACGAAAAATTTATGATTTTGAAATGAAACTTATGGTTTCAGTTGTGAACTTAGAGACATGTAATATATATATATATATTCTAACTTTTGGGACACAATAGTATGGTTTAAGAATGCATGAAAGGCATGATGCTTTGCATACATATGTTTTATAATGTAACATGAGCATGCATACTTCACTAGTTCACATTTCTAACCAAAATGTAAGTTTTGAAAACAAACTTTGACACGTATGTACCATATCCATATTCTGATTTTGCAAGCACGTTTATATGGCCTTGAAATACATGACGAACATGTTAACATATGTATATATATAACATGGACATGTTAAGCCTTGTTAGTAAACTTTACTAATGAAAGTATAAGTTTTGAACGTGTACCTTGACATATTACCTTGAGGTTTGGATTCTGATAATTATGAACATGTTTGATAGTACACTTGGACTCTCTCATATATCATGCATGTATATACACCATGACTACATGTCGTGCAACCAAGTTTAGCATAAACGAAGCATGTTTTCAAACTAATAACTATAATAGTTACATGTATGAAATATGAATATTCATGAACATGCCTAATATGAGTTACATGAATAATTTATGTGTTTAAAGAGCTAGCATGATGAACTTTGAGATGTTCATGACCTCGAGTGGCCTTAAATTGTTGAAATGTTGACTTAGGACCTATATCATGAAAGATTGAACTTAAAAAGTTAGGCAATCATGGGAGTGTCTTTTAATAGGTATACATGCTATGTAAGATCATATGTTAATACTTGAATCCGATTTCGACAGTTAATAAAGTATATTTGCTTTGTTATGGTCTTATGTCTTAGTAATGATATATGAGAATGATTAACTCGAAAGATGGATTACACTGGCTATATGTAAATAGATTAGTGGTAGACGGGCATGTGTATGTGAAGCATGGTAGTAAGTACGTATGGTTAAAGTATACTTATACGTACATAGTTATTCTAAGAATACGATAAGAAAGTAAAACGAAGGTTCTAAGAACCAAGTTAGACAACAATGTAACCTTTATTGTTACATTGAGAATGTGTGGGTACACAAAACTAATGAGTGTGATCTCTATGGTTAATATAACTGTGTAGGATTACACGAAGTGCAGATATTCTTAAGCAGTTAAGTCGTAGTTGTTAAACTATGAATCAGGCAAGTCTTTCAGTTCCTATTTGATATATGAATTCAATAACTGTTAGTTGAATTATATTATGCTGTGATAATGTGAACTTATATATGAACTGTATATAAGATATAAATGAGATTAAAAATTGATCTTTGATGATATACTGTTGGGTTTGTACGAAATCGTGATGCAATCAAATTGCAAAAATTAGCGAAAACATGGTATATCAGAGTTTAAAAAAATTTCTACAAAACCATTACCCGGATCATCCTTTATGCAAATTATTAATTTAAAACGATAAATAAGAAGTTATGGAATCATACCCTTGTAAAACGAAGCTTCCACAGGTACGAGTTCAACTCCTTGTTCTTCGTGATCTCCTTGAATTTTTGGGTTAGATTCCTTCCTTTGATCAACGTTAGCCACCCAAGTGTTTGGCCTCTAGAGGTGATCCACCAAGGAAGATGAATTATCAAGAAGGAGGGTGGTTGGCTTAGTTTTCTATCCTCTATAGAAAAGGAGTACTCTCCAACAATTGGAATTGCCTCAACTGATATCTATTATAAGTCTCCTCTTATATAGATATTGGTCAACCCTTCTAATCCTATTAGACATGGGATTTCTTTTAATTAATTAAACTCCTTTAATTAATTTAGGCTTCCCACCACATGGGGAATAATTAATTAAATTCATTTAATTAATTTATCTCCTAATCTTATTAGAAATAAATGAGAGTACTAATATTAAATTAATTACTAAACTCCTTTAGAAATTAAAATAATAATAATTGTAATAATATTAATAAGACTCCTCTTATTAATTTATATTTAATATTTCCAAAATATTAAATAATAAACATTAAGCTATTTAATTTATTCTATCACTATAGATTAAATTAATTACACTTAATGCATTATTACGATTATGCCATTACCTTCTTAAATAATTATTCTTCCTTTTATGGTGTGACCCTTTAGGTTCTCTATATTAAACCGGTTGTGAATCAATTAGAACAATTCTAATCTTATTTAAATAAATAAATTAAACTAATAATCTATTTAAATAAATAATATTTATTCTACAATAGGGATAAGCCTCCCTAGCGATCAATGACTTTTCAGATAATATAGATTTAAACATTAATCATAAAAGAATCTGTGAGTAAATAGTTACCATACAATTCAATCTTTCCACCATACAATGTCCCAATTAAATATAAGACATGAATTTACTGTCAAGTCTTATTTTATTTAATTATATGTATTTCGATTACAAATGCACAACTCCAAATAATGCAAATTAGAAACTCCTTTCTAATTTTATTTTACCTTGGCCAAGGATTCCTGGGTTGTCATTTAACGAATCACATAGGACATATCTCCTCTTTTACTAGAGGTGGTAGATTCTTTATTGATCATTCATTATTTCCATATGTAACTCATTATACCCAAGCATACCCTTTTATATACCCTAAAGGACTTTAAGGAATAAGTTAAAGTATAATTCATTACATACAAGATACTATGATGATCTCAAGTCCAAGGATCACTTGTACTACTATCACATTAGGAATTTCTATTGACAGGTGAGTAAAACTCCATTAGGTATTCCATAGCGAGTCACGTTCAGTGAACTTATTCTCCAATAAGCACCTACATACTTGCTTTAGTGTCTCCACACAAATGATCATGAGATCAATCATCCTCATCCAATGAGCAAGCAACATATGTACCAATCTATCCGAATTTACTAATCCCCTTTTTAGTAATTCCACGATTGGGAACTATTTTAGTTTTAGAGCTTTCTAAGAATTTAGATCTCATTAGCATGATCATCATCATGATTCTAAAAGCATTGCTTAAAACTATGGGTTATTTACATATTATAAAAACAGCACCATGTAGATAATTAAATGCCTTTAATAAATGAATATTTTATTAATAAATAAATAAAATTATTTACAAAGTACGTGCTTTATCATCATACATGATTGGCTTGTATGCACACTACTATCAATCTCCCACTTGCACTAAAGCCAATCGCCATGGTATCTCATACCCATCTTCTCTAAGTGACGATCAAACTGCTGTTGTGTTAAAGCTTTAGTAAATGGATCTACAATGTTGTCTTGAGAGTCTACACGCTCCAAGGTGACGTCTCCTCTTTCAATGATCTCCCTGATCAAGTGAAATAGCCGCAACACGTGTTTAGATTTTTGATGAGACCTTGGTTCCTTAGCCTGTGCAACTGCTCCTGTGTTGTCACAGTAAACGGGAACTGCTTCTCCAATGCTAGGAACCATATCAAGTTCAGTTATGAACTTCTTCATCCAAACAGCTTCCTTTGTAGCTTCACTTGCAGCTATATACTCTGTCTTTGTCACTGAATCAGCAACTGTTTGCTGCTTGGAACTCTTCCAACTCACTGCGCCTCCGTTCAAGGTAAAAATATACCCCGGAACAAATTTACTGTCATCTTGGTCCGTTTGAAAACTTGAGTCTGTGAAGCCCTCGAGTTTTAATTAAGACCCACCGTAGACAAGAAAAATATCCTTAGTCCTTCTCAAGTATTTTAGGATATTCTTCACTTCCTTCCAGTGCTCTTCTACTGGATTCGACTAGTATCTGCTCATTACACTAAGTGCATGAGCAATATTCGGTCTAGTACATATCATACCGTACATGATAGATCCTATTACAGAAGCATAAGGGATCTTACTCATACGGGCTCTCTCCTCAGGTGTCTTTAGGGCCTGTTTCTTGGAGAGATGTATTCCATGGCTCATCGGCATGAGACCTCTTTTGGAATCTTCCATGCTAAATCTCTTTAGCATTGCATCAATGTACGTTCCTTGGGATAAACCAAGCATCCTTTTAGATCTATCTCTATAGATCTTTATCCCCAAAATATAGGATGCTTCTCCCAAGTCCTTCATGGAGAAGTGTTTAGATAACCAGATTTTAATCGATTGTAGCATAGGAATGTCATTCCCTATCAGTAATATATCATCAACATATAATACAAGGAATGAAACTGCGCTCCCACTAACCTTCTTGTACACACATGGTTCATCGTCGTTTTTGATAAAATCAAACTCTTTGATTGTCTCATCAAAACGAATGTTCCATCTACGAGAAGCTTGCTTCAATCCATAAATGGATCGTTGCAGCTTACAGACTTGATTTGTTCCAACCTTTGAAACAAATCCCTCTAGCTGTGTCATATACACATCCTCCTCAAGTTTCCCATTGAGGAAGGCCGTTTTCACGTCCATCTGCCAGATCTCATAGTCGTTATAAGCTGCAATCGCAAGCAAAATACGAATGGACTTGAGCACAGCTACTGGTGAAAAGGTTTCATCATAGTCAACTCCTTGTCTTTGTTTGAAACCTTTTGCAACCAGTCGGGCCTGATAGGTCTCTACCTTGCCGTCCGCTCCAGTCTTTCTTTTAAAGACCCATTTACACCCAATAGGCTTAATGCCTTCAGGTGGTGAAACCAAAGCATACTTTGTTTTCATACATGGAGTCCATTTTGAATTTCATAGCTTCAAGCCATTTTCCTGAGTCTTTATTACTCATAGCCTATTCGTAATTCAATGGATCATCATCATTCATGATGTGTACCTCATCGTCATCCTCTATAACGAATCCATACCTCTTAGGTATCTTCGGTACTCTTCCAGATTTACCAACAGGGTGTGGTATAGTAGGTTCTTCTACTTGGTCAGGTACCTGACTTTGATCCGTGGTAATTTGTGATTCTTGAACTTCTTCAAGTTATATCTTACTCCCACTGACCCCTTCATGGATAAACTCTTTTTCCAAGAAGGCAGCATGTTTCGCAACAAACACATTTTGATCAGTTGGATGATAGAAATAATACCCTAAAGTTTCTTTAGGGTATCCCACAAATCTACACTTATCGGATTTAGTCTGTAGCTTATCATTTTCAAACTTTTTGACATAAGCTGGGCAACCCCAAGTCTTAACATGCTTAAGATTTGGTTTCCTCCCCTTCCACATCTCATATGGAGTCTTTGGGGCGGATTTGGTAGGTACCTTGTTAAGTAGGTATGCAGCCGTTTCTAGGGCAAATCCCCAGAAAGAAATTGGAAGGTCGGTAAAACTCATCATGGATCGAACCATGTCCAACAGTGTTCAATTTCTCCTTTCAGATACTCCATTTAACTGTGGTGTACATGGAGGAGTCCATTGTGAGATTATACCATTTTCTTTGAGACAATCGAGAAATTCACCGCTTAAGTATTCTCCACCTCGATATGATCGAAGTATCTTTATACTCTTGCCCGTTTGTTTCTCTACTTCACTTCTGAACTCTTTGAACTTTTCAAATGATTCTGATTTGTATTTCATTAAATACACATATCCAAATCTTGAGTGATCATCAGTGAAAGTAATAAAATAAGATTCCCACCCCGTGCACTTGTTGTCATAGGTCCACAAACGTCTGTGTGAATCAATGCCAACAACTCTGTAACTCTTTCTCCTTTTCCACTAAAAGGAGATTTAGTCATTTTACCCATGAGACAAGATTCACAAGTTGGATATGATTCATAATCAGATAACTCAAGGTGCCCATCTTTATGCAACTTGAATAATCTTGTTTCATTGATATGACCGAGTCTACAGTGCCACATGTAGATATAATTAATATCATCTCTTTTCCTTTTCTTAGTTTGTTAAATTTAAAAAATATTTTCTTGTAAGTCAAGTGTATAAAGTCCATTTCGCAAATTTCCAACACCATATAAAACATCGTCTTTATAAATAGAACAACTATTGTTCTTTATAACAACGTTAAATCCTTCCATATCCAATACAAAAATTGAAATAATTTTTTTAATAATATTCGGAACATAATAACAATTATTAAGATAAATGGACTTGCCCGAAGGCATTGCTAAATAATAAGTTCCTACAGCTAATGCAGCAACCTTTGCTCCATTCCCCACTCGTAGGATCACTTCATCATTGTTCAGCTTTCTACTTCTGACCAGTCCCTTCACAGTATTACATATGTGAGAACCACAGCCGGTATCCAATACCCAAGTAGAATTTTGACTTTCTGAAAAATTAATTTTAATCATGAACAAACCTTGATTGGAAGTCGAAGCTTCTCCAAGCTTCTTCTTTGCTAGAAACTTCTTGCAGTTCCTCTTCCAATGACCCGGCTCGTTGCAATGGAAGCACATTCCATTGCTAGCTGGATCAGATTTCTTTTGTTCCTTTATGTTCACTTTGCCCTTGGTCTTCCGAGATCGGAAGAGCTCCTTAGATATCTCATATCTAGCAGTCCTACTTTATTCACCATACAACTCCTTGAGGTGAATCAACATAGTAGGAGCATCCATGTTTTCGTGCTGACGCTGAAGCTCGTTATTCATGGATGCGAGCATGATGCATTGAGCCATAGATGCATCATCTTGCCACTTTACAATGGTGGCAATCTCTTCCTCAGAGGCTGTTTCTGGAACAGTTCCAGGGACAGGTGAGTTTAGGACATAAGAAATCTTTTCAGCAGTGAGAACTATTCTCAGATTTCTTAGCCAGTCCGTATAATTCGGCCCGGTAAGCTTATTAGCATCAAGTATGCTTCACAGTGAAATTAGTGATTTTGACATTTTTAAAATTCTGCATGTGAAAAACAACATTTTAGCAAACATTCACTTTATTAATTTTGCATACCAAAATAAATTTAGGTCTTTATTTTAAATTGGTATCTCCCACTATTTTTATCAAACTATATTACCCTCACTTATATAGTTCGGCAACATCTAATTAAAGATTTGCCAATGAGAATAAGGATCCCATTTCAAATGTATATAACCATGTGGATAGCACAACAAGCGATATACAAATAAATAGGTAGACAACTCTTGTCAATTACATCACTATATAACTCCTTTTATTTTGCCTCTTAAATCATAATGGTCAAGTGTGTGCACATCCGAACTAAAATGATTTAAGTTAAGTCCAGCCTAGCACTTCCATAAATTCAAAAAAGAAAAATATTAGTCCTTGTGGATAGCACAACAAGACTAGATCGTTCAATTTTCTTGATAAGCATCAAATGTGATTAATTAACATCTTAAATATGCAATACTCGCCTTGTGGATAGCACAACAAGCTCATATTAAATATTTAATACTCTATTAATTTATCATGCTAGAAGGCGACGTTCGATATTCCAAATATCATTTGAACGCTTCGGACTTAATATTATTTCTTTGAGGGGTTTGTTATTATTTGTCTCATCTTGTTTAGCGCGCATGCACACACATATATATATATATATATATAAAATACGCGTCATTTTATTAAACATGCGAAGCATGTTTGCATAAAATATAATATATATAATATTTAGCATGCAATATAGAATACTATATTCTACCCGGATTGATTATGAACTTTTATTCTAGTTTGGTTCACTAGTGCCACCAAGTGAACCAAAAGGTCAAACCTAGGAGTGCAAGAATTTAAATTTAAATATAACTATTACATTTAAACCCGGGCTCCATACAAACGGGTCTTCACGCGCTCCTTGCTCCTTGGTCTCCAATTTCTTCAAGATAATTCTAACTATTTCTATTATATTAAACTATTTAATTTAAATAGAAACCTTGATCAGTAGTCAAGGGGAAGTACATAGGAGGGAGATAAAATTTTACATCAAGAAAAAAAAAATTAGAGAAGACGAGGTACACAGACCCCATTTAATAAAACACATTCATTCAAGCATTCAACTAAAATAAAATCCAATCACATTGGTCAAATAGTCCATAATCAATCCCCATTTATTATCATACATATCACCATATATATCAATAAATAAATATTCATCTCATGAATTAAAACATTCCATATATATATGAGTATCATTTAATGGGCAATTTTAAATTGCATGAAATCCAATTTCAAGATTAAAATAAACTTTTTATTTTAATTATAAAATTATTTAGAATATAATATATAAATATATCATATATATATATATATTTGATATTACCGTATATATTATATATATTTATATAACGAATCAGGTTATATATATATATATATATATATATATAATATAAATTTACATTTATTTTTTAAAAGAAGTCACCTTCTTTTATTAAAAGAGTCCTGCAGGTTTATTAAAAGAGTCCTTTCCTGATGGGTCACATTCTTTTTGGAGTAAGAAAGAGACAACACCTTTTCTTTGCAGAATTCAAGATTAGCACCCAAAAAAAAAAATTGTGATTCGTCCAAAAAAAAAACGTCATTTTTTTTCTTAAAAAATAATAATTTTATACAATAAAATTATGCCCAATAAATTATTTTAAATACATACCCATATGTATATGTAATCAAAAATAAATTAATAATTGCATAAAGGTTTGGCTCTGATACCACTGTTGGGTTTGTACAAAATCGTGATGCAATCAAATTGCAAAAATTAGCGAAAGCATGGTATATCAGAGTTTAAAAAAATTTCTACAAAACCATTACCCGGATCATCCTTTATGCAAATTATTAATTTAAAATGATAAATAAGAAGTTATGGAATCAAACCCTTGTAAAACGAAGCTTCCACAGGTACGAGTTCAACTCCTTGTTCTTCGTGATCTCCTTGAATTTCTGGGTTAGATTCCTTCCTTTGATCAACGTTAGCCACCCAAGTGTTTGGCCTCTAGAGGTGATCCACCAAGAAAGATGAATTATCAAGAAGGAGGGTGGTTGGCTTAGTTTTCTATCCTCTATAGAAAAGGAGTACTCTCCAACAATTGAAATTGCCTCAACTGATATCTATTATAAGACTCCTTTTATATAGATATTGGTCAACCCTTCTAATCCTATTAGACATGGGATTTCTTTTAATTAATTAAACTCCTTTAATTAATTTAGGCTTCCCACCACATGGGGAATAATTAATTAAATTCATTTAATTAATTTGTCTCCTAATCTTATTAGGAATAAATGAGAGTACTAATATTAAATTAATTACTAAACTCCTTTAGAAATTAAAATAATAATAATTGTAATAATATTAATAAAACTCCTCTTATTAATTTATATTTAATATTTCCAACATATTAAATAATAAACATTAAGCTATTTAATTTATTCTATCACTATATATTAAATTAATTACACTTAATGCATTATTACGATTATGCCATTACCTTCTTAAATAATTATTATTCCTTTTATGGTGTGACCCTTTAGGTTCTCTATATTAAACCGGTTGTGAATAAATCAATTAGAACAATTCTAATCTTATTTAAATAAATAAATTAAACTAATAATCTATTTAAATAAATAATATTTATTCTACAATAGGGATAAGCCTCCCTAGCGATCAACGACTTTCCAGATAATATAGATTTCAACATTAATCATAAAAGAACCTGTGAGTAAATAGTTACCATACAATTCAATCCTTCCACCATACAATGTCCCAATTAAATATAAGACATGAATTTACTGTCAAGTCTTATTTTATTTAATTATATGTATTTCGATTAGAAAATGCACAAATCCAAATAATGCAAATTAGAAACTCCTTTTTAATTTCATTTTACCTTGGCCAAGGATTCCTGGGTTGTCATTTAACGAATCACATAGGACATATCTCTTCTTTTACTAGAGGTGGTAGATTCTTTATTGATCATTTATTATCTCCATATGTAACTCATTATACCCAAGCATACCCTTTTATATACCCTAAAGGACTTTAAGGAATAAGTCAAAGTATAATTCATTACATACAAGATACTATGATGATCTCAAGTCCAAGGAACACTTGTACTACTATCACATTAGGAATTCCTATTGACAGGCGAGTAAAACTCCATTAGGTATTCCATAGCGAGTCACGTTCAGTGAACTTATTCTCCAATAAGCACCTACATACTTGCTTTAGTGTCTCCACACAAATGATCATGAGATCAATCATCCTTATCCAATGAGCAAGCAACATATGTACCAATCTATTCAGATTTACTAATCCCCTTTTTAGTAATCCCACGATTGGGAACTATTTTAGATTTAGTGCTTTCTAAGAATTTAGATCTCATTAGCATGATCATCATCATGATTCTAAAAGCATTGCTTAAAACTATGGGTTATTTACATATTATAAAAACAGCACCATGTAGATAATTAAATGCCTTTAATAAATGAATATTTTATTAATAAATAAATAAGATTGTTTACAAAGTACGTGCTTTATCATCATACATGATTGGCTTGTATGCACACTACTATCATATACTTGTTATGTGAAAAGTAACATGCGTAGTAAATATAAATTGTTTATAAATGCATGAACTGAGTATGATGTTGTATGCTATGTGATGCATGAAAACTGTCAGAATTGCTGAGCTGTCAAGCTCACTCTTGAAAATAACCACTTTTGCAGGTTAAGGGCTTACGATATAGACTTCGTGCTTCTTGATTAATAAAGATAGATAGTATCACAATGGAGAATACTATTTAGATTATCGCTTGAACCCTGTTTAGTTTCTAGGAGTGTACTTGATATATGCTTACGATATTTAATACATGTTGTATTGTAAAAGATGTACTAGCTAATACATAGAGGATATCAAGTTGAGTTGTAAACGTTTATACAGAAATTTTTGTAGAGCGAATCATAATATAGTGTGATTCAAGGATATGTAATTGATTCAAAGTTATGAAATCAATAAGAAGAATTTATTCAAAGGATATTGAAAAGTTTAAATTATTCCGCATTTTAGTAATATCGAATACGGTGTAAAGACGAGATCTTGGATATAAATAGAATTTATATTCTAAATTGTAATAAAGTAAGTTATATTCTTTTAGTAATGAATAAAAGATGTAATAGTTTGGTGATAGTAGTACCGTGACTTCACCGAATCCGAGGTTTCGAAGGAACCCGGATTTGGGGGCGTCACAGAGAGTGCTGGCGAAGGATAAAGTCCGGGATCTAAAGCTAGAGGTTTAGGAACTGAAGGCTGAGCTTCTGAATAAGAAGCAAAAGATAAATCAAATGTCCTATATACATAGGAGTTTGCACGAGGATTATCACCATCAGATTGCTGAGTATCCAGTGGAAGAAGGGCAGACTCGGCATACTAATAGCTGGGATATTGTGGCCGGTATGGCCGATGTGGATTACGACAATGCCGTTAGGCAGATGTAGTCCTTTTATAGTAGCTATGTAAAAATTGTGTAGCTAGTAGTGACGTAAATCTTTTGTATAAACAAAGGGTAGTCTTTTGTAAATCCCAATTTTTGGAAAGCAATCGCGGGATAGTGTTGTAAATGGCTGAAACCATGTAATGACTAACGTTGTAGTATTATGCTAAAAGAAGAAGCATATTAATATAAGAAGTTTATTAAAATGATTTTCAATGTGGTTGAGTTATTATTTAATGTTAATAATAACCAAATGAAGGAATAAATATTAATGAAAATGTTTTCTCATTAACAAAGAATGCCGCTAAGAAGACGTCAAACAAACCAAGAAGTAGAGCCTCGTAATGAGGAAGAGCAAGGGAATCAGAACCCGATGTAAGAATTTGTAAACCTATTAACAGTGGTCTTTAATAGGACCTGCGATAACGTACGAACTAATTCTGGGGTAGGTCGAGGGACTACCTTGAAGAAGTTTAAGATTATAGGTCCGCCTGAGTTCTACGGAACTACGGATCCTATCGTTACCCAAGTTTGGGTAAAATAAATTGAGAAGGCATTTGTCATAGAAAATGTCGATGAGGTGCAAAAGACTTCTTTTGCGACTTACATGATGAAGGGCGAGGCCAACTACTGGTGGGAGGCAAACCAGGGTAGGGCCGGAATAGAAGTTGTTACGTGGACGCGGTTCAAGGAGTTATTCTTCGAGAACTACTTCCCCACGAGCATGCATGGGAGGATGGAGATTCAGTTCTTAGAATTGAAGTAGGGGGACATGACAGTTCCCCAATACGCAGCCAGGTTCAATGAACTGGCGAGATTTGCTCCACATCAAGTGGACACAGAGTTACAAAAGTTTAGAAGGTTCGAGTAGGGATTAAAACCCTGGCTCTTTAGCTGAATATCGGTATTCCAAAGTGTTACCTTTGGATCCGTGTTAGAGAAGGTGATAATAGCCGAGGGTGGTAGTGAGGCTTTGAGCCAAGACCACAAGGAAAAGAAGAACAAGAATAAGGCTGATGTTTCAGTAAAAATTACGGGAGCCAGTGGAAGTGGCCTGAAGAGTAAGGGTTTTAACTCCGGGAATACCGGAGTAAAGAAAGAAGGTCCTAAGAGGAGGACGGAGGCACGTAAGAATTGCGGGAAGACTCATCTGGGAGCCTGTCCCAAAAGAAAGGCGATGTGTTATAACCGTGGATAGGAAGGGCACATTTTGCCTAACTGTCCCATCCTAAAAAGAATCACGGGTGCTTTGTGTGTGGATCTACGGACCATATGGCACGAAACGATCCGAAGAAGAGGTCCAACAGTAGGAAAGGAGCTAGCGCGGTAAGCTAGAAATTGGTAGCACAGTACCACAGGGTAGACTGACTGCCCGCACTTTTAATATGACCATCAAGGATGCGGTTGCATCAAGTGACGTTGTAGCAGGTATTATCCCAATTAATGATATAAATGCGTATATATTATTTGATTCGGGTGCTACTGGTTCATTTATAGCATGTGAATTTGCTAAATGGTTAGGATTACTCCCTCAAAGACTTGTAATACCTTTGAATATTAAGGTAGCAAATGAAGAAGTAATTCCTGTTGATTATTTTTATAGGAGTTGTTGTGTAGATATAAGAGGTAACAAGTTATCAGTAGATCTTATACCGATAAAGTTGGGAGAATTCGATGTAATTCTCGGGATGGACTGGTTGTTTCACCATGGGGCGATTATCGATCGCCAAAATAAAAGTGTGTACCTTCGGATTTCTAAGAAACCCAAGGTAGTGTTCTACGGTAGTAAATCACCGAGACGCTCTTATTGTCTAACTATGACACAAGCCAGAAAATTATTAAGAAAGGGATGTGTAGGTTACCTGTGCCATGTTGTTGATACCCAGCGATTGGGAACAACATTGGAACAAATACATATAGTTAATGAATATACCGACGTATTTCTGAATGATTTTCCAGGTTTTCCACCCGATAGGGAGATCGAATTCGTTATAGATGTTGTGCCAGGAACGGCACCAGTTTTGAAGGCACCGTATCGTATAGTGCTAGTAGAACTGAAGGAGTTGATGATTCAGTTGCAAGAATTGTTGGACAAAAAGTACATTCAACCGAGTGTTTCTCTGTGGGGAGCACCAGTATTGTTTGTAAAGAAAAAGGACAGATCGTTGAGGCTTTGTATCGACTACCGAGAGTTGAACAATCTAACTATAAAGAATAAGTACCCCTTGCCCAGGATCGATGATATCTTTGATCAGTTGAAAGGGGCAAAATATTTTTCTAAGATAGATTTGTGGACGAGGTATCACTAGTTGAAGGTGAGAGAGGAGGACGTACCTAAGACATCATTCAGGACTCGTTATGGTCATTACGAGTTCTTGGTGATATCATTTAGGTTAACGAATGCCCCAGTCGCATTCATGGATATGATGAACAGAGTGTTCAAACAGTATTTGGACAAGTTCGTCGTAGTGTTCATTGATGATATTCTAGTCTACTCCAAGACTGAAAGAAGATTACGCTGAACATTTAAGATTAGTGTTGGAAGCACTACGAAAAGAGAAGTTGTATGCGAAATTCACTAGGGGTGAATTTTGGCTAGAAAGAGTACAGTTTTTGGGGCACGTCATCGATAGGGAAGGGATTTCAGTAGATCCAGCGAAGGTGGAAGTAGTTATTAATTGGGAACAACCAAAAATGCTGACTGAGGTGCGGGGTTTCTTAGGGTTAGCGGGTTACTATCGGAGGTTCATTCAGGACTTCTTGAAGATAGCTACTCCGTTGACAAATTTGACAAGAAACACCGTGAAGTATGTGTTAACAAAGAAGTGTGAAGACAGCTTTCAAGTGATGAAGAAGAGGTTGAGTCAAGGACCTGTATTGTCCTTACCAGATAATACGGGGAATTTCGTAGTTTCTAGTGATGCTTCTCATAAAGGACTGGGCTGCGTGCTCATTCAGCATGGAAAGGTCATTGTGTATGCATCTAGGCAGTTAAAGGAGTATGAGAAAGGTTATCCTACTCATGACATAAAACTTGCCGCAATGGTTTTCGCTTTAAAACTTTGGAGGCATTACCTATACGGGGAGAAATGTGAGATATACACAGATCATAAAAGTCTGAAGTATATCTTCACACAGAAGGAGTTGAATATAAGGCATAAAAGATGGTTGGAGTTGATAAAGGATTACGACTGTGAAATCCTGTATCACCCAGGGAAGGCAAATGTGGTGGACGCTTTAAGTAGAAAAGGTCGGGAGAAACTATCTATGTTAACAACTCAGGATGAGTTGATAACAAAGATGGTGAGGATGGAAATAGAAGTAAGATATCCAAATGAGGAAGGGAAGAAGCTGTTTGCGATGGAGATTCAACTGACAATAGTGGAGAAGGTGAAGGAAGTGCAACTCAGAGCTGATGAGTGCAAACAGATAAAGAAGAAGATTACAGATGGTACCGAGGGTACGTATAGTCTTGATAACGAAGGGTTGTTAATATTTCAAGGACGAATTTGGGTTCCATGTGATACGAAGTGGAAGGAAGAGATAATGGATGAAGCACATAACTCGAGGTACTCGAATAATCTTAGTACACTAAGATGTATCAAGACCTTCGACGGAATTTTTAGTGGACAAACATGAAGAGAGAGATAGTAGAGTATGTCAGTAGGTGCTTAATTTGTCAGAAAGTTAAGGCCGAACATCAACGACCCAGTGATTTTCTACAATCATTGGAAATTCTGGAATGGAAGTGGGAGCATATCACGATGGACTTTGTGGTAGGACTTTCGACGACGCAGAAAAGATACGACGCTATTTGGGTAATATTGGATCGTTTGACGAAGTCGACTCATTTCTTTCCGAAAAGCGTCCAGTATAACTTGGACCATTTGCTAAGCTTTATGTCAAGGAGATTGTTTAAAGACATGGAGTTCTATTTTTGATTGTGTCAGATCTCGACCCGCGATTCACATCGTATTTCTGGAAGAGTTTGCAAGAACAGATGGGAACAGCGGCTGAGGTTGAGCATGGCGTATCATCCACAGATGGATGGCCAAAGTTAGAGGACAATTCAAACGCTAGAAGACATGTTAAGGTCTTATGTTATGGATTTTAAGGGGAGTTGGGACGATCATCTACTGTTGGTAGAGTTCACCTACAACAACAGTTATCATTTCAGTATAGGTATGCCGCCTTACGAAGCGTTATATGGACGAAAGTGTAGAACTCCACTGTATTGGGATGAAGTAGGAGAGCGTTGAATGTTAGGACCATAGATGGTACAACAAACGGCAGAGGTGGTTAAGTTAATATGAACGCGGCTAGTAGCAGCTCAAGACAGACAGAAAAAGTATGCATACCCGCATCAAAAGAATAAAGAGTTTGAAGTCGGTTCGTACGCATTCCTGAAGGTGTCACCTTGGAAAGGGAAGATACGCTTCGGGAAGAAGGGAAAGTTACGCCCTAGATTTATAGGACCTTTGGTGATTTTGAGAAGGGTAGGAGAGGTAGCTTACGTAATAGCATTACCTCCAGAGTTGGGATATATCCATAACGTGTTTCACGTATCGGTACTGCGTCCCTATAAGCCGGATTACAAGCACGTAATCGAATATGAACCAATCTAAGTCGAGAAAGACTTCACGTATGAAGAAGTTCCTACTCAAATTGTTGATAGGAAAAAACAAGTCTTGAGAAGCAAAGTCATACCTTCGGTGAATGTGATATGGAGGAAACACAATGCTGAAGAAGCAACGTGGGAACTCGAAGACAAGATGAGGAAAGCTTATCCTCATTTATTTGACTAATTTTTATCGAAATTCTGGGGACAGAATTCTTATAATGGGGGAGAATGTAACGCTCGAGAAAATCAAACTTTTATGTAAATGAATTTTATTTGATTTATTGATTAAAATTTAATTATTTGTTTATTAAACTGAGTAAGCTAATTAAAGGTCGTTCTATGACCTAGAGAATGCATATATGGTTAGGATTCTGGTTACGTGCTAGAAATAAATGATTTGAATTTCCAAGATGAAAATAAAAGTTTTTTGATAATTTTTCGTAAAATCTATCCGTTTCTGCTCGGGAATTATTTTTGAATTTTCGAGAAATGCATAATGATAGGATTTAAAGACGGGATGAAATATCTAATAATATTTCAGTTATGGCTCACGTAGTTTTTATGTGAGAACTTAAAACCCTAAGGGTTAGGAAAAGTAAAACCTAAGAATAATTGATTAAGTATAATAATAAATGATTATTATACGGAATGATTACGAGTATAATACTAGATATTATACGAGTATAATACGAAGAGGATACGAAAATTAATACGACGTATAATACAAATTTTATACGATGTAAATAGATTCAATTTGAATTAAATTTAATAACTAAACCCGTGGATCGACCCAATGGATTAAAGGGTGGTTTAAACCCGTGGGATAACCCATGAGCACATGGGGGGGGGGGGACATGGAGTGCATGTGCTAGCACATGGGCTTGACATGGGCAAGAGGAGGTTTGGTCTAATGACCAACATACCCTTGGTTTCGCTAAACTTATAAAAGGAAAGTTCATTAGTCATTTGTTGATTTACAAAAGTTGATAACATATTGAGAGAGAGAAAGAAAGAGAAGCTAGTGAGAAACCAAGTAAACAAGAAGCTAAGAGGATTATTGAGTCTCTATATTCAAGCATCCAAGAACAACAAAAGGTATAATGATAAGAAATTGATGATAATCATTTGTTTTTCAATATAGAATTGATAGAGAAGTGAATTGGTGGAGCATGATTAGTAAGAAGTTATAAGGATGGCCTTGTAGTGAACTTAAAACACTAACAAGCCATGAATAAATAAAATTATATTAATTTATTAAGAACCTAATGAAGAAGCTATTAAAATCTTAAGAGATTTCATGATAAGTAAGTTAAACCATTAAAACATAGAAGTTTATATTAGTTAGAATCACTAATGAACAACCAATGGATTCATTCCATTTGGTTCGAAGTAAAAATATTGAATAACGAAGTTATGGCAAAAGTTACGCGATTAGACGTTAAGTGTCGAAATCGTGAATTTTCCAAGAATAGAAGTCAAAAGTCGTCTTTTGATTCAAAAATGTTGTGTTTCGAGGGCGTAACATATAATTAGGAAAATAAAACTTATGGGAGCAAGAACGAACGAATTCGAACTTAAAACGAAGAATTGAGCGTCGAACGTTCACGAACGTTTAACGAACGCGTAAAAATGGACTAATCGGCGAATTTCTCGCCAACGGATTCAGAAATGAATTTCGACTAGATAGAATCATAGAACATGGAATATATAAACTAATGGCTTTGGAATGAGCCAATTCGGAGTTGTAACGATCGTGTTACGAGCTCATGAAGTTTAACCAAAAAATTTTCTGAGGCTAGGGGTCGGCGCAGTAGTGCCTTCAAGGCCTTGTGTTTCAGTGTCACAGCATCGGGACAGGGGAAATTCTCTAAGAGACAGCGCCACAGCGCTGCCTTTAAGCCTATGGTTGGCGCTGCAGCGCCCTTAAGTAAAATTTTCCGATGTGAATGTTTATTAACCCAACTTGTTGCATGGTAATTATGGGGCAAGTTTATGGTTAGCATTCATGAAGAGAAATCACTTAAACAACATGTTTAAGAATGGTTTTAAGAATTAAATGTTGACAAAACGTATTTAAGTTTAAAACTCAAAATCTGATAATGTAAACCATGAATCGTAGTCGGGTTTAAAGCACGCCTTAAGGTTATATGACATGAAATAGAGGTACATAGTACAAGAAAGATATCAAATGAAGTTAAAACTTACTTAATTTCTATACGTCCGAGAACGGGAATCCGATGGAAATGTGATTGACGTAGCGAACCGATTAGTGTTTCGTCTATCGTTGTGCTTAACAATGATCGACGAGAGTTGGTTAATTACATATAGATGTTAATAAGTTGTAACAAATGTTAAATAACTTGAACAAATGTTATTAGTTTAATAATTTGGCTAAGTTATACAAGAAGGAGAAGACAGGTTATACAATCTATATCAATTGTGGAATTCTCATTGGTATGCTATTTGTTTATGTTTTGTAGAAGTTGTAAAGACCAGGTAGTAGACTTAACGGAATTAAAGACACAAAGGCAAGTTTTCTAAACTCTTGTCTACACTTTATGTTGGACAAGTTACCAATATGCATGATTTCTTCTGTATAAACTATTATTGAATAGTCGATGCCATTTGATTTGGCTAGACTGAGACTTAAATTATTTTGGTTGGTTTTTCCACAATTCTTTCCAAAATATTTACAATGTTGCTATCATATGCCAATTGCTTGGTATGGATTCATAGGTAAGCCTGAGTATGAATAAACAAATGTTTTTACGTCGTTAACTCGACAGGAACTTGGAGTTGCCACCAATTAAACGTAAATATGTTTAATGTATGAGTGTTGATCAACATAGAGTACTATAGGCTGATCACCTGGATATGCTGGTAAGATATATTGAACTTACGGCCTCAGTGCCGGGTTGTTCTTTTCATGAATGAAAATGATATGAATGTTCATGGTCGTTGACCAGCTCAGATTCCTAAGAGGCTTTAAGTTCTTAGGAATGATTTTAAAAGAATCAAAATGCTATTTTGATTATTCATAGTACTTCATAACTATTGTATAGTTATTGAAGATGAAGTCATATAATTCTTGATTTTGTGATTTCAAAATAAAATGTTGAACTTGTTGAGCTAGTTATGCTCATTCTTGCTAAAATGTTATGATTTCAGCTAAGAGCGAACGGACCGAAGGATCTGCTAAAGATAAGGGGAAGTCCAAGATGGATAAATAGTTATCCTTGTAATAGCATAGTATTAGTATTGTAATGACTGATATTATACATCGAACGAATGTAATGGTTACAAAGAACATGGGAAGGGATTAATATAATGTAATATTTAATAAACTTATGCATGTCATTGAAGTCTTCAATTGAATGTATGAGTAGATTGTAGCACTGTGTAGCACCATGACCAGGTTTTGAAGGTACCCAAATTTTGGGGCGTCACAGTTTGGTATCAAAACTTTAGGTTATAAAACTTAAGGGAGGGGAAACCTTAGGTTTAACCTTGAGAAGGGAAGTAGAAGTTAGAAGTAAACAAACTCGGGTAGAGTTTTAAAGAAAAAAGTAACCATAAACATATTAAATGTGATATGTGTTTATAATACTTGATTGTATACTAATCAAGTTATTGTGTCTTATTGTAGATATTAGGAGATATGAACACGTATCGTGAAGTGTATGAATTAAGTGAGGAATCAGTTAACTTTGTAGAGATAGTACCGATGCCTGTAGCAGAGGTACCTGTTGTGAATCTAGAGGAGATTGATCCAGAGGAGGAGGATCCATCTGAATACTCCGATAACTTTGACTTTGCATTATTTTTTGATGATATGTCAGAGGATGAGGTGGAGAAAGTACCGATTAATCCGGTATTGCCTACTGAGGAGGAAGAGGAGGATGAGGAGTCGACACCGGCAGAGCCTATGAAGGCTTTGTTTATGGCAGTGTTGGACATGAATGTCCAACTGAGTAAGGAAGTTCGTGACCTTAAGCAAGAGGTTCACGATGTTCAGGAGGACATGGAGGTCTTCTGGGAGGTCGAGCACGACGAGAAAGTGCTGGAGAAGGTTAAAGTCCGAGATCTAAAGCTAGAGGTCTAGGACCTGAAGGCTAAGCTTCTGAACAAGAAGCAAAAGATAAATCGAATGTCCTATATACATAGGAGTTCGCACAAAGATTATCAGCATCAGATTGCTGAGTATCCTATGGAAGAAGGGAAGACTCGGCATACTATTAGCTGGGATATTGTGGTCCGGCATGGCCGATGCGGATTACGACAATGCCGTTAGGCAGATATAGTCCTGTTATAGTAGCTATGTAAAAATTGGTTAGCTAGTAGTGACGTAAAACCCTCTTTTGTATAAACAGAGGGTAGTCTTTTGTAAATCCCAATTTTTGGAAAGCAATCGCGGGATAGTGTTGTAAATGGCTGAAGCCATGTAATGACTGACGTTGTAGTATTATACTAAAAGAAGAAGCATATTAATATAAGAAGTTTATTGAAATGCTTGTCAATGTGGTTGAGTTATTATTTAATGTTAATAATAACCAAATGAAGGAATAAATAATAATGAAAATGTTTTCACATTAACAGAGAATGCCGCCAAGAAGACTTCAAAGAAACCAAGAAGCAGAGCCTCGTAATGAGGAAGAGCAAGGGAATCAGAACCCGATGCAAGAATTTGTAAACCTATTAACAGCGACCTTTAATAGGACCCGGGATAATGTACGAACTAATCTTAGGGTAGGTCGGGGGACTACCTTTAAGGAGTTTAAGATTATAGGTCCGCCTGAGTTCTATGGAACTACAGATCCTATCACTACCCATGTTTGGGTAAAATAAATTGAGAAGGAATTTGTTATAGAAAATTTCGATGAGGCGCAAAAGGCTTCTTTTGCGACTTACATGATGAAGGGCGAGGCCAACTACTGGTGGGAGGCAAACTATTGTAGGGTCGGAACAAAAGTTGTTACGTGGACTCGGTTCAAGGAGTTATTCTTCGAGAACTACTTCCCCACGAGCATGCAGGGGAGGATGGAGATTCAGTTCTTGGAATTGAAGTAGGGGGACTTGACAGTTCCCCAATACGCAGTCAGGTTCAATGAACTGGCGAGATTTGCTCCACATTAAGTGGACACAGAGTTAAGAAAGGCTAGGAGGTTCGAGTAAGGATTAAAACCCTGGCTCTTTAGCCAGATATCGGTATTCTAAAGTGTTACCTTTGGATCCGTGTTAGAGAATGTGATAATAGCCAAGGGTGGTAGTGAGGCTTTGAGCCAATACCATAAGGAAAAGAAGAACAAGAATAAGGCTGATGTGTCGGTCAAAATTAAGGGAGCCAGTGGAAGTGGCCTGAAGAGGAAGGGTTTTAACTCTGGGAATACCGATGTAAAGCAAGAAGGTCCTGAGAGGAGGATGGGGGCGTGTAAGAATTGCGGGAAGACTCATATGGGACTCTGTCTCAAAAGAAAGGCGGTGTGTTATAACTGTGGACAGGAAGGCGCAACTCTCCCTTATAAACCCGACGCTATAGCGCCTCCTTGCAGTAGCTGAGCCCCGGACCCGGCCTTGGGGTGATCAATTCCATCTATTGGACGGCGCTGAGGCGCCACTCTTAAAACTAAAAAAAAAAAATTTAAGTCTTGAACAAGTTTGAGATGTCTACTTTGAAATCTCATAACTTCTTCGTTCTAACTCGAAATTAATCTGTTCTTAAGGCATTGCAAAGCTTGCAACACCCTCTACAATTTCTACTAGGTAGAATAACTTTCCCGAGTCTCTATAAGCCTAAATCTTGGCTCAAAAGTCCTCCCCCGCTATATTTTTTAACTTTACGTTAAATTTTTGTTCGTCCGTAATTCGTTCATCTGAACCCATAATTCATTCGTTCTTAAGTCCATGACTCACGTTTTCTATGTTTTCTTACATTCTTATGAAACCCTACTCATTCGGGTTCATTCACATACTTTCTATATTCGTTCGGCTTTAACGAAATTTTGCCATAACTTGTTATTGGCTAATTTTAATTCTTTTTTCATGAACGTTTCTATCATTCCTAACCAAGCATATATCAAAAACATATATATGATGGTTTTAAACTTGTCCATCAACAACAAGCTCTAATTAGATGATTTTTAATTTGTCCATCAACAACGTTCTTACCACGTTCTTCTTATTCTTCGTTCGTTCTTCGTGTTCTTCGTTCGTTCATTATTTTTAATCGATATTTTGATTACGATTTTACTTTTTTATGCATATTAATGTTATAAGTTTGTTAACTCATCTTTATATCATTAGAGAGTTTATATAACTCATCTAAATTGTACATTAACATCAAGCAATTCATACTTTCTATGAAAGCTTTTAAAGAACTTTATAAACTAAACTTTAAATTCTTATTTCTTCATTTCCATATGATTAAACCATATGGAAATTATTTCTTAACGTATTTTATTTCCATTTTCATTAAGCTATGTATTTTGACATAGAAGACTTAAAGAAAATTGGATCAAAGGTACGTTTTAATACCTTTCTTCTTGGTTTTTCTTTTATTTTATTCTTTCTCGTGGCAAAACTAGTGATTTGCTAGTTTTTTCACTTCCGAGATTTGTTAATCCGAGTCCCTCACGTCCTCTCTTTATTTGTCAAGAGTTTCCTTTCTCGGTTTTTGCAAAAAATAAAAAGATTAAACTTTTTTATATAAATTTTTAAGGTTAGGGGCATTTTGGTCATTTGTCAGCTTTTTACTGTTTTACCCCCACCTCTTTACTAGCAAAGCTTCTCTTGGAAGCTTTGCTTAGCTTCTCTTGGAAGCGTTGTTGTTCCGTAATTCAGAATTCGTCCAAAATTTTGGAAAACTGCTATTCTCCGAATTCCAAATATTTTTGGATAATCCGTCTTTCTTATACCGAATAACATTTACGCGTTCTTCGGAAATTTGAAAATTTTAAAATCACTTTTTGATTAATATTATTTTCAGTCATGTTTTCCAACAACGTAGTTAAACGAATGAGAAGTACATAAAAAGAACTTTTTGGAATTTTTATTTCATCCAATTTCTGCACGTTTTTTGAAAAAAAAAACTTTTATCGGCTAACATAACTTTTCACGATAAATTACTGTCAAATCTTCAAACAGAATGTCATTCCGACATCTTGATCTCTTAGTAAGGCCTAGGTTATTCAAAACCTAAACCCTTAAATTGTTGTCGACGTCGGGAAAAAATTCGCAGGTCGGGTCACAACCCGGATCTTTCTCTTTTCCTAAGTTATCTCTACCCTTACACTTTTTATTTGTGAAAAAGATTTTAAAGGGTTTTTTAGGAAAAGGTCAACATGTATCATGTCAACGATTGAACGTTTACAGAGTCGCTAGTTGGTAGATTTGACATGGTTGTACCAACTCAATCGAGTTTTGTTTGAAATAGGCCCAATTGCTGGACACTGTCGAAACTTGATCTTTGAAAATAAAGTTTGAGTTTGAGGGCTTGGTTAAGTGTGGGGAAGGTGTTAGGCACCCCACGACTCCCGTGTAAACACGGTACCGCTTCTTTTCAATATTTCCCCTTTAGATCAGCAATGTGTGTGTGAATGCTGTTTGAAAATTAGGCTTATGTTTAATTAAAAGCATGTCTATGCATCGTTGAACCTATATACGAAGGGTTTGATTTGATTTGCAAAATGCCTTTGATTTGATTTGCAAAAGTGTTTGATTTGATTTGCAAAAACTTTCTTTGTTGATAAAATTATTAAAATGAGTTTTTTGAAAGTAGGTTATCAAACCCCTACGCTAACATAGGAATTGAAGCATATTGATACTTAACTTTTATCTTTTCAGCCTTTTGGCTCAATTTGAATGATGATTGTCTGGCTGCGAAGCATCCTCGACCACAAAGTATATACAAGTGTCGGTCTTCTCATGGGCATAACAGCCATCAGAGTGACTCTGACACGACAAACAATATTTTCACTATGTTGAGACCTTAAATTCGGATAAGTGTTTTAAGGTCTTTTGTATGTACATTTTTACAAAAAAAAATTGGCAGGATACATTCATAAAATGGAGTTTGTCCATCGTGGGAATCAGATTCTGATCGATTAGATCATGAATCCCACGATTCCTAGGCTCATATAAGGAAGCCAATAAACCTGCACAGTTTAAATTTACACAGAAATATATCCCAAATGTTGCCAGAACCGAGGATTCATTCAGTAGATCCTGGTTCACACCTGGCCGAAGCATCTCGTTCCCCTAGATAACGTTCTATGGGCCGCGAGGTTGCTTTTATAACTGAAACTAGAAAAATGCTAGATTTAAATAAATCTCAGCCATTCTAGCTTTTCAGTTTTGTCTGGACCTGTTTTGAACCGTTTGAAAGCTAGAATTGGTGAGATTTAAATAAATCTAGTTCATCCACAGAAATGTCAGTGCCGATTCTTATCAAATGAATATTTAAAGCAACAATTTAATAAAAATGAGTAAAGCAATATATATACAATTATATATACGAAAGCTGTAAAGGGCGATGGGTTTTCACACCGGTGTCTGGACTAGAATTAAAAAATATATATATATATATATATATATATTTGAAGTAAGAAGGTCCTAAGAGGAGGATGGAGGCGTGTAAGAATTGCGGGAAGGCTCATCTGGGAGTCTGTCTCAAAAGAAAGGTGGTGTGTTATAACTGTGGATTAGAAGGCGCCACTCTCCCTTATAAACTCGACGCTACAGCGCCTCCTTGCAGCTGCTGAGCCCCGGACTCGGCCTTGCAGTGCTCCATTCCCTCTGTTGGGCGGCGCTGCGGCGCCACTCTTAAAACTCAAAATTTTTTATAAGTCTTGAACAAGTTTGAGATGTCTACTTTGAAATCTCATAACTTCTTCGTTATAGCTCGAAATTAATATGTTCTTAAGGCGTTTCAAAGCTTGCAACACCCTCTATAATTTTCCTCAAGTAGAATAACTTTCCCGAGTCTCAAATAAGCCTTAATCTTGGCTCAAAAGTCCTCCCCTGCTATGTTTTTTAACTTTGCGTTAAATTTTTGTTCATCCATAATTCGATCATCCAAACCCATAATTCATTCGTTGTTAAGTTCATGACTCACATTTTCTATGTTTTCTTACATTCTTATGAAACCCTACTCATTTGGGTTCATTCACATACTTTTTTTATTCTTTCGGCTTTTACAAAATTTTGTCATAACTACGTTATTAGCTAATTTTAATTCGTTCTTCATGAACGTTTCTATCATTCCTAACCAAGCATATATCACAAATATATATATGATGGTTTTAAACTTGTCCATTACCAACAAGCTCTAATTAGATGGTTTTTAATTTGTCCATCAACAACGTTCTTACCACGTTCTTCTTATTCTTCGTTCGTTCTTCGTGTTCTTCGTTCGTTCTTCGTTTTTAATCGATATTTTGATTACGATTTCACTTTTTCATGCATATTAATGTTATAAGATCGTTAATTCATCTTTATATCATCAGGGAGTTTATATAACTCATCTGAATCATCCATTAACATCAAGCAATTCATACTTTCTATGAAAGCTTTTAAAGAAATTTATAAACTAAACTTCAAATTCTTATTTCTTCATTTCAATATGATTAAACCATATGGAAATTGTTTCTTAACATCTTTTATTTCCATTTTCATTAAGCTATGTATTTTGACATAGAAGACTTAAAGAAAATTGGATCAAAGGTAAGTTGTAATATCTTTCTTCTTGGTTTTTCTTTTATTTTATTCTTTCTCGTGGCAAAACTAGTGATTTGCTATTTTTTCCACTTCCGAGACTTGTTAATCCGAGTCCCTCACGTCCTCTCTTCATTTGTCAAAAGTTTCCTCTCTCGATTTTTAAAAAATGAAAAGATAAACTTTTTTATATAAATTTTTAAGGTTAGGGGCATTTTGGTCATTTGTCAGCTTTTTACTATTTTACCCCCACCTCTTTACTAACAAAGCTTCTCTTGGAAGCTTTGCTTAGCTTCTCTTGGAAGCGTCGTTGTTCCGTAATTCAGAATTCGTCCAAAATTTTGGAAAACTGCTATTCTCCAAATCCAAATATTTTTGGATAATCCGTCTTTCTTATACCGAATAACATTTACGCGTTCTTCGAAAATTTGAAAATTTGAAAATCACTTTTTGATTAATATTGTTTTCAGTCATGTTTTCCAACAACGTAGTTAAACGAATGAGAAGTACATAAAAAGAACTTTTTCGAATTTTTATTTCGTCCAATTTCTGCACGTTTTTTGAAAAAAAAAAAAATTTTATCGGCTAACATAACTTTTCACGATAAATTACTGTCAAATCTTCAAACAGAATGTCATTCCGACATCTTGATCTCTCAGTAAGGCCTAGGTTATTCAAAACCTAAACCCTTAAATTGTTGTCGACGTCGAGAAAAAATTCGCAGGTCGGGTCACAACCCGGATCTTTCTCTCTTCCTAAGTTATCTCTACCCTTACACTTTTTATTTGTGAAAAAGATTTTAAAGGGTTTTTTAGGAAAAGGTCAACATGTATCATGTCAACGATTGAACGTTTACAGAGTCGCTAGTTGGTAGATTTGACATGGTTGTACCAACTCAATCGAGTTTTGTTTGAAAGAGGCCCAATTGCTGGACACTGTCGAAACTTGATCTTTGAAAATAAAGTTTGAGTTTGAGGGCTTGGTTAAGTGTGGGGAAGGTGTTAGGCACCCCACGACTCCCGTGTAAACACGGTACCGCTTCTTTTCAATATTTCCCCTTTAGATCAGCAATGTGTGTGTGAATGCTGTTTGAAAATTAGGCTTATGTTTAATTAAAAGCATGTCTATGCATCGTTGAACCTATATACGAAGGGTTTGATTTGATTTGCAAAATGTCTTTGATTTGATTTGCAAAAGTGTTTGATTTGATTTGCAAAAACTTTCTTTGTTGATAAAATTATTAAAATGAGTTTTTTATAAGCAGGTTATCAAACCCCTACGTTAACATAGGAATTGAAGCATATTGATACTTAACTTTTATCTTTTCAGCCTTTTGGCTCAATTTGAATGATGATTGTCTGGCTGCGAAGCATCCTCGACCACAAAGTATATACAAGTGTCGGTCTTCTCATGGGCATAATAGCCATCAGAGTGACTCTGACACGACAAACAATATTTTCACTATGTTGAGACCTTAAATTCGGATAAGTGTTTTAAGGTCTTTTGTATGTACATTTTTACAAAAAAACTGGCAGGATACATTCATAAAATGGAGTTTGTCCATCGTGGGAATCAGATTCTGATCGATTAGATCATGAATCCCACGATTCCTAGGCTCATATAAGGAAGCCAATAAACCTGCACAGTTTAAATTTACACAGAAATATATCCCAAATGTTGCCAGAAGCCGAGGATTCATTCAGTAGATCCTGGTTCACACCTGGCCGAAGCATCTCGTTCCCCTAGATAACGTTCTATGGGCCGCGAGGTTGCTTTTATAACTGAAACTAGAAAAATGCTAGATTTAAATAAATCTCAGCCATTCTAGCTTTTCAGTTTTGTCTGGAGCTGTTTTGAACCGTTTGAAAGCTAGAATTGGTGAGATTTAAATAAATCTAGTTCATCCACAGAAATGTCAGTGCCGATTCTTATCAAATGAATATTTAAAGCAACAATTTAATAAAAATGAGTAAAGCAATATATATACAATTATATATACGAAAGCTGTAAAGGGCGATGGGTTTTCACACCGGTGTCTGGACTAGAATTGAAATATTGATATATATATATATATATATATATATATATATATATATATATTTAAAGTAAGAAGGTCCTAAGAGGAGGATGGAGGCGTGTAAGAATTGCGGGAAGGCTCATCTGGGAGTCTGTCTCAAAAGAAAGGTGGTGTGTTATAACTGTGGATTAGAAGGCGCCACTCTCCCTTATAAACTCGACGCTACAGCGCCTCCTTGCAGCTGCTGAGCCCCGGACTCGGCCTTGCAGTGCTCCATTCCCTCTGTTGGGCGGCGCTGCGGCGCCACTCTTAAAACTCAAAATTTTTTCTAAGTCTTGAACAAGTTTGAGATGTCTACTTTGAAATCTCATAACTTCTTCGTTATAGCTCGAAATTAATCTGTTCTTAAGGCGTTGCAAAGCTTACAACACCCTCTATAATTTTCCTCAAGTAGAATAACTTTCACCGAGTCTCAAATAAGCCTTAATCATGGCTCAAAAGTCCTCCCCCGCTATGTTTTTTAACTTTGCGTTAAATTTTTGTTCATCCATAATTCGATCATCCAAACCCATAATTCATTCGTTCTTAAGTTCATGACTCACGTTTTCTACTTTTTCTTACATTCTTATGAAACCATACTCATTTGGGTTCATTCACATACTTTCTATATTCGTTCGGCTTTTACAAAATTTTGCCATAACTACGTTATTAGCTAATTTTAATTCGTTCTTCATGAACGTTTCTATCATTCCTAACCAAGCATATATCACAAATGTATATATGATGGTTTTAAACTTGTCCATTACCAACAAGCTCTAATTAGATGGTTTTTAATTTGTCCATCAACAACGTTCTTACCACATTCTTCTTATTCTTCATTCGTTCTTCGTGTTCTTCGTTCGTTCTTCGTTTTTAATCGATATTTTGATTACGATTTCACTTTTTCATGCATATTAATGTTATAAGATCGTTAATTCATCTTTATATCATCAGAGAGTTTATATAACTCATCTGAATCATCCATTAACATCAAGCAATTCGTACTTTCTATGAAAGCTTTTAAAGAAATTTATAAACTAAACTTCAAATTCTTATTTCTTCATTTCCATATGATTAAACCATATGGAAATTATTTCTTAACATCTTTTATTTCCATTTTCATTAAGCTATGTATTTTGACATAGAAGACTTAAAGAAAATTGGATCAAAGGTAAGTTTTAATACCTTTCTTCTTGGTTTTTCTTTTATTTTATTCTTTCTTGTGGCAAAACTAGTGATTTGCTATTTTTCCCACTTCCGAGACTTGTTAATCCGATTCCCTCACGTCCTCTCTTCATTTGTCAAGAGTTTCCTCTCTCGGTTTTTCAAAAAATGAAAAGATTAAACTTTTTTATATAAATTTTTAAGGTTAGGGGCATTTTGGTCATTTGTCAGCTTTTTACTGTTTTACCCCCACCTCTTTACTAACAAAGCTTCTCTTGGAAGCTTTGCTTAGCTTTTCTTGGAAGCGTCGTTGTTCCGTAATTCAGAATTCGTCCAAAATTTTGGAAAACTGCTATTCTCCGAATCCAAATATTTTTGGATAATCCGTCTTTCTTATACCGAATAACATTTACGCGTTCTTCGAAAATTTGAAAATTTGAAAATCACTTTTTGATTAATATTATTTTCAGTTATGTTTTCCAACAACGTAGTTAAACGAATGAGAAGTACATAAAAAGAACTTTTTGGAATTTTTATTTCGTCCAATTTCTTCACGTTTTTTGAAAAAAAAAAACTTTTATCAGCTAACATAACTTTTCACGGTAAATTACCGTTAAATCTTCAAACAGAATGTCATTCCGACATCTCGATCTCTTAGAAAGGCCTAGGTTATTCAAAACCTAAACCCTTAAATTGTTGTCGACGTCGGGAAAAAATTCGCAGGTCGGGTCACAACCCGGATCTTTCTCTCTTCCTAAGTTATCTCTACCCTTACACTTTTTATTTGTGAAAAAGGTTTTGAAGGGTTTTTTAGGAAAAGGTCAACATGTATCATGTCAACGATTGAACGTTTACAGAGTCGCCAGTTGGTAGATTTGACATGGTTGTACCAACTCAATCGAGTTTTATTTGAAAGAGGCCCAATTGCTGGACACTGTCGAAACTTGATCTTTGAAAACAAAGTTTGAGTTCGAGGGCTTGGTTAAGTGTGGGAAAGGTGTTAGGCACCCCAGGACTCCCGTGTAAACGCGGTACCGCTTTTTTTCAATATTTCCCTTTTAGATCAGCAATGTGTGTGTGAATGCTGTTTGAAAATTAGGCTTATGTTTAATTAAAAGCATGTCTATGCATCGTTGAACCTATATACGAAGGGTTTGATTTGATTTACAAAATGTCTTTGATTTGATTTGCAAAAGTGTTTGATTTGATTTGCAAAAACTTTCTTTGTTGATAAAATTATTAAAATGAGTTTTTTAAAAGCAGGTTATCAAACCCCTACGCTAACATAGGAATTGAAGCATATTGATACTTCACTTTTATCTTTTCAGCCTTTTGGCTCAATTTGAATGATGATTGTCTGGCTGCGAAGCATCCTCGACCACAAAGTATATGTAAGAACCCTGAATTTTTAGATATTATTAAATAAGGATTTAATAAATAAAATTCTTAAAATGTGAGATGGGTTCGAATAAGAGTATTTTTATGTGATATAAGATATGTGGTATTATATTACATAGGGTAATATGGACTATGTAATATGTGTTTTGTGATTTATTAATATATATTTGTTACTTAGCGTAGAGACGTTTCAGTTGAGATAAAGGGAGTGGATAAAATTATCTATAGATATTAAATAATTCATAGGATTATTTTATCATAGTAAGTTGGTGACATTAAATATCCTTAATGTATAATCACCATATTCTTGTGTATGTGTATTAATAACTAGTATGTTTATAATATAGGTTATTAATAGCACTTAAGCTATCCGTGAATAGGTTTGGATAGTGAAGCATGAGTTAGTTAAGGAATTAACTAATAAGAATAAATATTAGTTAATTTAAGTTGGGAGTTATATTATGGAATAATATAATGAGAGTATTGAACCTTAATTAACTATGATGATATAGTACAGTGTTTAATTTACTTAAGTAAAGGAGTGAATTAATATGTGTGTTGAATATGTAATTATAGTTGGTATTTTTATATATATTACTTAGAATAGTAATATGTGAGAAAGTTTAATGTACGAATAACGTTAAATATATATATATATATATATATATATATATATATATATATATATATATATATATATATACGTTATTAAAGGGAGATGGAAATCATTATATCTTTAAATGAATATTTGAAGAAATTATTTTGGGAACAATTTATAGAAAAGAAAGAGAACTAATTATTATATAATAAAGGGTATTAAAATAATTTGTAATATTGAATTATTTTAATAAAAGGAGGAAATGTTATTTTTGAATAATAATATTACCTTATATGTTTTTGTATAAGGTGTGATTGGTTAATATAGTAAATATATTAAAACGTATTTGCTATATGTAATTAAATTGATGGAAACAATTTATTATAATAGAAAATAAACTTATTATCTATTTTCTATATATAATATATGTACATGTGTCGTACATATAGTTATTTGATATTATATTAAGAATAATATTATGAGACAATAAGTAAATTATTTTCTAATAACGAATGTGCTTATTTGGAGAAAGTATAATATTTTATGATATGGCTAAATACATAATTTTAAATGTATTTTCAAGGGAGTTTAATTAATGAAAGGAAACTAAGTTATTTTTAATATATTAAATAACTTAAGTTATTATTTGATCGTGAATATTATTATTGGAAAAATTAATAAAGTATATATTAATTATTATAAGCGTAAAGGTTATACTTATTATAAATATAATTAATTGAAGTAGTTTAACATTTTAATAGCTTGAGTTATTATATTACCGTAAAGGTTATATAGAATATTGGCGTATTTCCATTCACGATATATTTATATATGTGAACCTTGTGACTTAATAGTTCTAATTATATTGAACATGTTATAAGTAGTAAGTGATGGGAATAATAATAAGCTTGAGATTAAGCTTGTGAGAAATGTCCTTGTGTGGCACGATAATAGATTCGGTAATGAATTGATTATTTTGAAGATGGATGAATTATTAATTAAACAATTAATCTATATTAATTGTTATTATAATAATATGTTAAAGTTATTATTGCAAGTGATAGCATGATAATAAGTATATTTGTTATAAATATAATAAGATTTATATTTATTTATTGTGATAATTAACTATATAAATGTTAATTAATTGTTATGGAAATTATAATTCCATTGATTTATGATAAATATATTAATTAATATTATTATTAATTAATAAGATAAGTAATTTATTAAATTATATGTGCAAGCATGCGAATAAAATGTATAGCGTATAGTAACTAACTATATATTATATGAAGTGTGAAGTGTAGTGCAACTATGTTATATAGTGTGGTGCAACAATTAGGTGACTATACTATATATAGAAACCATGTGTTAAAATTGATTAAATTGTGAAAGCTACATGAATATATCATGTGGTTATGTGACAAAATTGTACGTGAGTATACAGTAAAATAATACATCATGAATGTATAGAGTAAACAATTATAATTGATGATTTCTTCAATATATAATTGAATAATATAATGTGAGGATATCCGGTTAAATTATATCGGTAAGATAAAATATACATGGATTTTATATGTGCAAGTTAAAATTTACTACATAATAGTAGTATTTATTTATTAGGATTACATGGTAACCCCATTTTTAACCTAAATGTCTAAGCCATATACATATATATAGCCTAAGTATTAATATTAGGTGTTTATATGTTGGTAATGCTGAGAATATGTTCCTTGTCCCATACTGATAGACCCATCTCCCTCTCACGTGAACTCTATGGAACAAGCTACTCTATCTCTTCTCTCAGTTTCATCAATCCTAGCTAATGAGTGCAAGAGGAGTGAAAACAAAGTTTGAGTTCGAGGGCTTGGTTAAGTGTGGGGAAGGTGTTAGGCACCCCACGACTTCCGTGTAAACACGGTACCGTTTCTTTTCAATATTTCCCTTTTAGATCAGCAATGTGTGTGTGAATGCTGTTTGAAAATTAGGCTTATGTTTAATTAAAAGCATGTCTATGCATCGTTAAACCTATATACGAAGGGTTTGATTTGATTTGCAAAATGTCTTTGATTTGATTTGCAAAAGTGTTTGATTTGATTTGCAAAAACTTTCTTTTTTGTTAAATTATTAAAATGAGTTTTTTGAAAGCAGGTTATACCTACGCTAACATAGGAATTGAAGCATATTGATACTTCACTTTTATCTTTTCAGCCTTTTGGCTCAATTTGAATGATGATTGTCTGGCTGCGAAGCATCCTCGACCACAAAGTATATACAAGTGTCGGTCTTCTCATGGGCATAACAGTCATCAGAGTGACTCTGACACGACAAACAATATTTTCACTATGTTGAGACCTTAAATCCGGATAACCGTTTTAAGGTCTTTTGTATTTAAATTTTTACAAAAAAAACTGGCAGGATACATTCATAAAATGGAGTTTGTCCATCGTGGGAATCATATTCTGATCGAATTAGATCATGAAACCCACGATTCCTAGGCTAACATAAGGAAGCCAATAAACCTGCACAGTTTAAATTTACACAGAAATATATCCCAAATGTTGCCAGAACCGAGGATTCATTCAGTAGATCCTGGTTCACACCTGGCCGAAGCATCTCGTTCCCTTAGATAACGTTCTAAGGGTCGTGAGGTTACTTTTATAACTGAAACTAGAAAAATGCTAGATTTAAATAAATCTCAGCCATTCTAGCTTTTCAGTTTTGTCTGGAGCTGTTTTGAACCGTTTGAAAGCTAGAATTGGTGAGATTTAAATAAATCTAGTTCATCCACAGAAATGTCAGTGCCGATTCTTATCAAATGAATATTTAAAGCAACAATTTAATAAAAATGAGTAAAGCAATATATATACAATTATATATACGAAAGCTGTAAAGGGCGATGGGTTTTCACACCGGTGTCTGGACTAGAATTAAAATATATATATATATATATATATATATATATATAAAGTAAGAAGGTCCTAAGAGGAGGATGGAGGCGTTTAAGAATTGCGGGAAGGCTCATCTGGGAGTCTGTCTCAAAAGAAAGGTGGTGTGTTATAATTGTGGATTAGAAGGCGCCACTCTCCCTTATAAACTCGACGCTACAGCGCCTCTTTTCCCGAGTCTCTAATAAGCCTTAATCTTGGCTCAAAAGTCCTCCCCCGCTATGTTTTTTAACTTTGCGTTAAATTTTTGTTCGTCCATAATTCGGTCATCCAAACCCATAATTCATTCGTTCTTAAGTTCATGACTCACGTTTTCTACTTTTTCTTACATTCTTATGAAACCCTACTCATTTGGGTTCATTCACATACTTTCTATATTCGTTCAGCTTTTACAAAATTTTGCCATAACTTCGTTATTAGCTAATTTTAATTCGTTCGTCATGAACGTTTCTATCATTCCTAACCAAGCATATATCACAAATGTATATATGATGGTTTTAAACTTGTCCATTACCAACAAGCTCTAATTAGATGGTTTTTAATTTGTCCATCAACAACGTTCTTACCACGTTCTTCTTATTCTTCGTTCGTTCTTCGTGTTCTTCGTTCGTTCTTCGTTTTTAATCGATATTTTGATTACGATTTCACTTTTTCATGCATATTAATGTTATAAGATCGTTAATTCATCTTTATATCATCAGGGAGTTTATATAACTCATCTGAATCATCCATTAACATCAAGCAATTCATACTTTCTACGAAAGCTTTTAAAGAAATTTATAAACTAAACTTCAAATTCTTATTTCTTCATTTCCATATGATTAAACCATATGGAAATTGTTTCTTAACATCTTTTATTTCCATTTTCATTAAGCTATGTATTTTGACATAGAAGACTTAAAGAAAATTGGATCAAAGGTAAGTTTTCATACCTTTCTTCTTAGTTTTTCTTTTATTTTATTCTTTCTCATTGCAAAACTGGCGATTTGCTAGCTTTTCCACTTCCGAGACTTGTTAATTCGAGTTCCTCACGTCCTCTCTTCATTTGTTTAGAGTTTCCTCTCTCGGTTTTTTGAAAAATGAAAAGATTAAACTTGTTTATTTAGATTTTCAAGGCTAGGGGCATTTTGGTCATTTGGCAGCTTTTTACCGTTTTACCCCCACCACCTTACTAACGAAGTTTCTCTTGGAAGATTTGCTTAGCTTCTCTTGGAAGCTTCGTTGTTCCGTAATTCAGAATTCGTCCAATAGTTTGGAAAACTAAGATTCTCCGAATCCAAATAGTTTTGGATAATCCGTCTTTCCTATACCGAATAACTTTTACGCGTTCTTCGAAAATTCAAAAAATTGAAAAACACTTTTTGATTAATATTTTTTTCAGTTATGTTTTCCAACAACGTAGTTAAACGAATGAGAAGTGCATAACAGAACTTTTCGTAATTTTTATTTCATCCAATTTCTACACGTTTAGGCACTAAAATGTACCAAAAGTTAACAAAAACGGCCACGGAACTGTGCTTCGGGCATATTTACAAAACAAAAATTGATATGCAAGTGTATAAAAGTGCGAAGAAGTAAGAATAACTTTTTGATCGTAAAATACTCACAATGGACTGCTACACGGACTTTTTTCCAAATCGTAGGCTTTAAATGTCCAAATGTACAGGTTATTTTCTGATATGTGGTAGTATGTGTGTATATCTACGTGTAAGAGTGAAAAACTTTGGGTTTGGAAGACAAGAAAATAGCTGGAAAACCAAACGGGTAGAGGTTCGGAGCATTCCTAAATTATAAAAATGAGGGGGGGGGGGTCACCACTTATTTATAGACCAGGGAACCTCCACTCTACCTATGGAAGCCACATGTAGAGGTGCGGCTCCACGTGGCATGGGCGTCGCGGAGGGTTCTGTCTTCTCAAAGTACGTGCACTCCGAGCAACGCGAGGTCGAAGTCAAAACTTTCTAACTTTTGATCGGAGCGTCCGTTTGAGGCGTGCAATACCTTTCCGGAAAGCCCTCGCCGAGAGTGTCACAATAACATGGGAAAAAACATTTTTCGGGTCTAAGAAGATGGGTTCATAACCAGGTCTTTGATTCCCTGCAGTTTATCATTTCAGATGTCTTGCGCTGTTTGCACTCACGATCATCGTTATGGTTTGTTCTAACCTTAATGGCATCAATTCAGCTTGAGTTTGACCGAATCGACTTAGAGTTGATAAAATGGCCATTTTACCCATCCCGGGGTTGCCTTTAGTGTCGGCATGACCTTCGATTGACTTCCTGGAGTTGTTTCTAAGGTTTGGATCCCAGTTGATCCTGTTTATCCTTAGTGTTGTCTTTGAGGCTGACTTGGTCGTAACAAGTTTTTCTCTAGAGATGTTGTGAGGCTTTAGGTTTGTTCTCGAAGCTGACATGTACCTCCCGGGTTGAGATCGGGGCTGACCTGTACCTCCCGGGTTGAGATCGGGGCTGACCTGCACCACTCGGGTTGAGACCGGGGTTGACCTGTACTTCTCGGGTTGAGACCAGGGCTGACATGTACCTCCCGGGTTGAGACCGGGGCTGACCTATACTTCTCGGGTTGAGACCGGGGCTTATTTGATGACCCGCTATTAAGACCTGGGTTGATTTGGTGGCCAGGTAATGAGACCGGGGTTGATTTGGTGGCCCGATATTGAGACCGGGGTTGATTTGATGGCCCAGTATTGAGACTGGGGTTGAATTGATTACAATTTTGCCTTCCTACAGTGTTTGTAATAGGGAAACAAAATTTCGAGTGTCTACAGATGCCCCTCTTTATTATGTTCTTGCAATGTAGTGGAATGAATAGGATAAAGATTAGTAGACACTGGAAATGCAAATTCAAAGGCAACAAAATACATGGCAGGATACGTGATGAATGTTAGGTACCTCCAAGGGGGTAGGGTTATCACTGATTGATTACGTTAGTTTCTATTGGGGATAACGTTATCCGTGATAACCCTTGTTGCAGCATTATCATGCGATTGCTGGTAGGATATCAGATTTAAGCTATCACAGAATGTTCTTGTCACTTTCTGCTGGCGATGACGTTATCCATGACAGCTTTTGGGGCGGCACTGTCAGACAATTATTGGAAGGAGAACCACTGACAAGTTTATCAGAGCTAGGCTATCCCAGATTGTTCTCGTCTTGTTCTATTGGGGAGATCACTAATAGGCTATCGCGACCTATTTTCGTCACTTTCTGTTGGGGATGACGTCATCCATGATAGTCTAGATGACTCTGATGGGGACGACATTGTTGTCGCCAAGTTATTCCAATGAGTGCTCTCAATGCCTATCTTGATGGCAATCTACACTGGTAGTTTTCCACAGTAAGTTGACTCACTACTTCATCTCGGTGCTCCCTCTGAGGATGTGTATAACAGATTCCATCATCGAGGATGGATTATTATATTGCTTTTGTCACCGGATCCCTTCTGACACTTCATTGGGGTTGAGACAACAGCTGAACTATTTCGGTCTGTACCCGATACTTCACTGGGGTTGTGCCAACTGCTGAATTGTCACTGGTCCGTACCCGACGCTTCGCTGGGGTTGTGCCAACGGCTGAATTATCATCGATCTGTACACGGTGCTTTGTTGGAGTTATGCCAACGGCTGAACTGTCATCAGTTAGTACCCAAAGCTTCTCTGGGGTTGTGCCAACGGCAGAACTGTCATTGGTCAGTACCTGATGCTTCGCTGGGGTTGTGCCAATGGCTGAACTGTCATCGGTCAGTACCCGACGCTTCGCTGGGGTTATGCTAATGGCTAAACTGTCACCAGTCTGTACCCGACGCTTCGTTGGGGTTGTGCTAACGGCTGAATTATCACCGGTCTGTACCCGACACTTCGCTGGGGTTGTGCCAATGGCTAAACTATCATCGGTTAGTACCCAACGCTTCGCTGGGGTTGTGCCAACAACTGAACTGTCATCGGTCAGTACCCGACGCTTCAAAAGTGGCAGTTTTTTTGTAGTTTTTCAACATTGTGCATCATTGATCCCCAGATATGTCTTCGGGATGAATACCAAGGGTTTTCAGAGAGTTTCCATTTATGTCAGGATTACGCTGCTTAAACGCATAATTTCAGGACAAACCGCTTAATCGCATAGCGATTTTTTCTCAGATTTGACTTTTCGGCTCATATAAACTCCATTTCAACTCTAATCGAATAGAGCCCGGAGGAGTGGGACCTACCTTGGGGAGCTGCAGGTAGAGGTGCGGCTGTTGTGGGTGGGCCCGCTTCCACATGTGGCTTTATATTGGGCAGCGGGATTCATTATTTTCAATTTTCATTTTCAGTTTCAAACGGAATTCGATTTTCTTTTTCATATCTACAGAGTTCGGGCAGCCTTTTTCTGATTCTGTTAGCTCCTACACGTTTAGTGCATCACAGGTAACGTTTTACGTTCTTTTTTCACAAGTTTTGACCGTTAAAAGCATGTAAACCACGTATGGGACTTTTAGACGCAATGTATGAAAAATGTATGCTTCTATGACCTGCTAAATTTTTTTTGACTTCATATGTATGCATATCTTACTGTAATGCATGTTTGGATGTAAGAAAAATCAAATTCTGAGACAGTCATATTTTGTTCTTTTTGATCAGTTTACTCATCCTTTTTGAGGCCTAATGAGCCTGGATTTTCAACTAAAAATGTCCATGGTAATTTGCCTACCATGTGAAGTTTACTTTTGATTTTATTTCATAAATATAAATTGTTCTTGTTTTTGGGAAGGTGTGCTATTGAATGGCCACCTAGACATGCTTGTGTGCATACGGACAGTCCATTTTACAAAAGAGACTGGCAAAAAAATTTCAGAAACCCGAGCATTTAAAAACATGCAGTTTTGACTCTACTGGGATTTTTGACTAACCCATGCAGGTTTTAGGATTTAGCTTTTGAAAAACATCCAATTTTGACTTTACTAGGTATTTTTAACTGACCCATGAATGCTTTAGGACTTAGAAATGCACAGAATACTGATTTAAACTAATAAGCCACAGGTTTTAGGCTTACCACACCCTTTTTGAGGTGATTTGGAGACTTTGTCCAAGTCATGGACTGAGATAGACCCGACAGTACCAGCAGGGTAGTTTCAGGTGTGAGACGGAGGCGAACTTCTGATGTTCCTCAGCTACGTCCCCCTCAACCGTCTCATAGATTGGCATAGTCGGTGATTCGTCCAGCCCAGGACGAGCAGCCAATTGATATTGATGATGAGCAAGCTCCTTTTGCTGCTCCTGCCCCTACTCAGGCACCACGTGTGGAGGTTTCGGGCATTATTGTGCCGACCCAGGAGCTGTTGGGAGACTTGAGTCGTCATCTATCGAGATTTCTCTACCCCAATGAGGTGACTTGAAGTTTTCTTCTTTCTGGATTCTCTTTTTTTCTTTTGCCATTCTCGAGGCACATATTTTTGACATTGGTTGGTTTTTGATATAGGTTCCCGGCTTTACGCAACCTCGAGGGAACTGGTTCAACGTGCACTCCCTATACCATACTCTGCACCAGGATTATAGGGATATCATTGATGGCTGGGGATTTTAGACCTTTTTCTCTATTCTTACCCCGCTGTTTCCCCTAGGGGTATATGAGGGCTCTGCCTTAGCGCTGGTTCAACCAGACTCAGTCCCTTTATTTGTTAGACTGTGAGGTGATGATGACCCTTATGGACTGGAGGTTCATCACCAGCATTGAGTTCGAGGGTGAGCCATTGCCTGTTGTGGCTGACATTACACCTACTGTCGTTCGGTCCCTGCTGGGCATTCCTGCGATGGCGATCAAGGGCCGGACGGTCCAATCTGGTCCCTTGAATATAAATGCCCATAATGGGGATTTACTTGAGCCTCTGCTTGATGATCAGAGGGTTAGGGATCGCATCTTGAGGCGATTATTTCTGGTGATCATCAGGGGTTGTTTTGTGGCGAACAACTCCTCGACTATGTCCTTTTCCCTTATTAGCGCTACCCGGTATGTAGAGCGCCTCAGTGACTTTGATTGGGGTTCCTACACCTTTGCCTATTTTCTCCGGGGTATGCGCATGCTTACGGAGGGTTTGACGGAGGCTTGGTTAGGGTTCTACCCATTTCTGCTAGTGAGTACATCTTTCTTGTACCTTTTTGATTTCTGCATTTACATTTAATAGTCTTGGTCACTGAGGATTTTTAATATTTGCATGGCATGTTCTGGGAATTTGAGAGGCTTTATTGCATACGGCCGGCCACTACTTTAGGTTTGGAGACCTATCCTCGAGGACGGCGTTGGCATCACTCCACTCTGGCGGAGGTCCCTGTTGCTGAGGGATTCACCCATTCCCGCCTACAGTTGGAGCTTTTGACGGCTGGATCGATCTCTTAGATGCTGTATACCTCTTAGTTTTTGACCCTTGGATTTTAGGGAGGCTTCCCTACTGGTTGGGAGTTTGCATTGTCGACCAGCAGAGTCCCATTTTTGACAGAGGGAGGCTGAGAGCTCTATTTGGGAGAGCTTGCTATCACGAGCATTACGGGGCAGATTCGCATTCCCATTGTTCCTCCTGCTTGGCATCATTGGTCATTGATCCTGCCACTGATAGATATCCCTATGGAGGGCATAGATGGCTTTACCCTATTAGAGGGCCCTTATAGCCAGGAGGCATTCAGCAGCTGGTGGAGTCCTCACACGATTAGAGCTCAGACTCGGGCTACCCAGTTTATGGCAGACATGGTTCCAGGGTCTGTGATGATGACAGACTGGATAACTTACCTTAGGGAGCCCACTCATTCAGACCAGATCACAGAGCTGACCCGGGAGTTGGAGAGAGCTTGTTGGTCTGATTAGATGACACAATTAACGCGCAAGTATACGCGGCCAATGAGTAATAAAGAGTGAGTAAAGATATCGTTCCCACGAGGAATTAATAGATAAAGGGTCGCCAAAACACTATCACATAATCATCTCAGTCTTATTTAAACGGATGGTAAAGAGAATAAATTAAAACTAAGTTAAACTAGGCAAGCAATTAAACTTAAACTAATTAATTCTAGAGTTAAAATCAGATAATGAAGATAAGAGATTCCAATTTCCCCCAACACTACGTTCGAATCTCTTAACTTTCTCACTTAGAATAATAATCACCTAAAATTGACAACCGAGAAATCACGATTACATAATAGCCTCTTTCGATGGACAACTATGAATCTTCCTAATGCGGCATGTAGGTATATGTCTATCTTACACACTATCAAGCAACTAATATCCAGAACAATTAACAAGACACATATCACGGGAAATCTCGTTAACTACTCTATCAATTACCAACTTTCGCATAGGAAGTCATTACGATTAGATTCTCAAATGGTTGTATACGGCATTTAGGTATATTTCTATCCTAAACACTAACAAATTATCAACTCTTTAGGACAATGAATGAGACACACGTCACATAATCTCATAGATTACCCGCAAGAATCTCTAACTTTCGCATGATATCATAACTAGGTCTAAACCTATAATCCATTTGTCAAGTTCATACAGGTTCACAAGAAATCAATCTAAATGCATAAGTTATGATAACCAATTCATAATAATAGCAAAGAGAAGGCAATCAATGCAAACTATGTGTTTGGTTCCATTAAAACCCCAAAATATAAACTAAGTCATAAATAACTTCAATATATTATCCACAAGTTTAGTATACATTATCCAAATACAAATGATAGCAAGGAGAGTAAGAGATAGAGAAATGCAAATCTTCGTTCGTTTCTCCAAGCTTGGATCTTAGTGTACACACTTGCTTCAATCTCCTTTAACTAATCTAACCCTAGAAATTACACTATTAATTAACCCTAAGCTTACCTTAATCTACTCCTAATCTATACAAAATGGAAAGGAAAAGGAAAAGGAAAACTAGGGCTAAGCTAAGGGAGAGCTCCCTATTGGAGATGCCGAGCAAATGAGGGCAAAAGCCCTAATATAAGCCTTCAACCGATCTGCTAAGTCGAAAGTCAAACTTGGTCAAGCTGGGAGTCGGCGCGGCCGCGCGGCATTCGGGTTTGGTCTTGGCGCGGCCGCGCGAGTACAAAAACTAGGACTCTGGTCTGGGGGTTGGCGCGGGCGAGCAGGCTGGCTGCCTTAACACGGCGCGGCCGCTCGTGCCATGAAATTTTGCTGGTGCATTTCTTTGTTGCTACACTTGGCTTCTGCTCCGCTTCCTTGCACTTCTGCACTTTTAGCCTCGCAACATCTTCATCTATCAGGCTATCATGCCTTTAAAGCTCAATTTGCTCTCGGAGAGTTCCTAAACATAAACGATGCAAACAAAGGAAAAACATATTAAACGCACAGGATTACTTGAGTTTAAGCAACAGAATGAGCTAGTTATTATCTGAATAAGTGGTCATAAAACTGCTTATCAAATACCCCCAAACTTAAACGTTACTTGCCCTCAAGCAACCAAAATAAAACTAAACAACAGATGCAATGCAGTATCTATAATGTATGCAACCTACGCTATCATGAATGCGAATCTAAGTTCCCAGCTAGCATTGAACTTTCAAAGCAATGCCTCAGAAAATCATGAGATAGTCGAACAGATAAGCTACCCAAAACAAGACCATAAGGCATATTCTGCAAATCCAAAACTGTCAGCACTGATGTATTGTGCGTTGTGTGCTTAGCAACCATTAGATATATATTCATATAAATAACTCACCTACTATGCTTCTTAGGGGAAAAACAAGCTTTAACTTAAGAAAAATAGTAAATCATATAAGTTCTAACTAAAACCGTGCATTACTAGAGTTAAGAGTCAACAGGGGGTTTTCATTAAGCTTTTATTACTCACGAGGGCGTATTCGCACTTTTCTGTATACACATTCGACTGTGCAATGCCTAGTTCTCTTAGGCTTTTCAATGATATCCATGTAGCGAGCTTTCGACCAACGACTCCCAGACCAGACGGCCTTAGGGCGCTGGGTGTAGAAACACCTCTCAGGCTTACTTGCTCGAATATCAAAGGTCACAGAACTCAACGTAGCCGATGTGTTTATTCTATTTTTTTTCTTTTTCTTAATCTTTTCTTTTCTTTTCTTTTTCTGCAAGGGAGTGCGTCTTACGCTCCATCTCCCCGCATATATTATGCAAAACCCATGTTTCCCCCAAACTTAAGCTTTTAACAGTCTAGTTATTATTATATGCGAACTGAAACTCTTTTATTAAAATATAGTTTTTCCACCAGAAGACAAGTATGTGAAAATTTAGACTTAGCATGTCATGGTGGTTACTCTATCGTGTTCACTGGCTACACAGTATCTGACAGGTAAGGATTTACATATATAACAATGAAATCAAGCTTACGTCTCCAATCAGTTCAACAATCAAGTGATTTTAGTTTCTTCATAGGCCACATACATAACTCACCAACTGAAACTGGATTCATGCAAAATGTCCTAACACAGAATGCAAAAATTTTAAAATTTTGACAAATTTTAACACTACATGCACTAAATGAACTGACACAACATGAAATGAACTAACTACATGCAAAAACAAAACCAATACCCCCAAACTTAAAATGTTCAATGTCCTCATTGAAGGTAAAGGTAAAAAGAAAGGAACTCCCTTATTCGGCTTCTGATGCTGCATGAAATGAATTGGCGCCCTCCCAGAAGTTTCCCCTGTCTCTCTTTCTGCTCTGACAAAATAAACCCCGCTGAGCACTGTACTCAACGAACCAACCTAACTCAATATCAATCTTGCTCTGCTAGATATTCCACACTCAATGTCTCAATTGATCAGGTTAAGAAGCTGAGGTGGATGGGAGTTAGTACTTTGGATTGAGGAGGTAGGAGGTTTTAAAAACCAAGGCTTTTAGTGGGGGGGAATTGCATTAAGGAAGAGATGGGGGATTGCATTAAGGAACTGAGGGTTGGGGATTATAGGGACTGAGGCATGAGGGCTGCTAATAATTGACATGAAGTGGTAACCCCCAATATTTGCAGGATTTTTCCCAAGATAGGTCCAGTCTACATGTGGCGCGGTCGCGCATGGTAATGCCTTGGATTTGGAGCGGCCGCGAGGGCTGCCAGATTTTTATTTCTGCAGAATTTTTCCTATGCACTTGGTTGGCCCTTTAGTTTGGCTTCTTGCAGCATGCATTGATCCTGAGAAAGACATATAACCTTTATTAAGCCCTCATACACTATCAAAAGTATATTATCTATTTACATCAAGAGAATGAACATAGAAAGATATATACATTTAAATTCCCAAAAATTCTCTAAGTGCGTATAAGCAATACAAGTGCATCAAAAATACGCTATAAGCTTTGTAATCCCAAAAATATACGCATTCATGCCTAAGTTCAAAAATTCAGGCAATGAATTCCTAATTGCTAAAGTATGCAAAAACTTTAAACTAAATATTAACTAATAAGAATTAAACGAGGGGAGGGAAATGTGATAGAAAGCATGTAAATGGAGAATTAAACATAGAGATAGAGAGAGGGATGATGGGAAGTAGGTAATGGAGAATTAAACAAAGAGAGAGAAATGATGGGGTGCCTCCCATCTAGCGCTTGATTTATAGTCCTCTAGCTCGACTGTGTCTGACCACTACTATCCGACTCCCAGACGATATTGGAGAACCCCTCCATCCATCAGAATTGCTATATATTTTTGGAGGTTTCCCAATAGAGGAGGACTCGGATTTAAACTACCTAGCGTCGGATATGCATATGAATTCCCCGTCCTGAAGGTTGGGGAGCTAGACAAGGGTTCCGTTATGTAGTTAAAATGATCGGGGCATGGAGGTATAGACTACACAACGGACTCTTCTTCTATTCTCCTCTCTTTTGACCACCATGGTTTGAAGCTCACAGACTCTTTCATGTCATCGAGATCCATATCTGTAATGTGGCTTCCAAGGGGGCAAGGGTGTGCAAACTTGACTGGCTTGTTCCACTTAGGCGGAGAAGGCTCGTGGGGGATTGTCACTGTTGGTTCACATTCATACTCCACAGCCCCAATTGGCTCCTCGATATCCATTGCCTTTCGCTCGTCCAGTTCCAAGTGCACTTTTGAATCTTCATCAGTTTCTACATCCATTTCATAGCATCAAGTATCCTGGGGATCATTACTCACGGCTTTAGTCATCTGAGGCATTGGACTTTTGACTATCTTGAGCTTTATTTACTTGCTCAATCACCTCCTCATTCCTTAAAGTTGTGCTAATTTGCTCTACCCAAGTCTGAAGATCCTTAATTAACTTCTCTTGCTCGACCAAGATCTCCTTTGTTGATGCTAATGAGCTACCCCACATAGTGTTTAATCCTTCCTTTTCAGTTTCAATCTCAAAATCCATATACTGATGCTCATTGGTAGGAGTGTTAATTAGGGCCATCTGATTCTGGAAGTTCTGGTTTGATTCTTCTTGGCTCCTAATCATCTCCTCTTGGTTAGCTAAGCTCCTATACATGAAGTCCATTGTTGACTGTTCTCCTTGCAAACATGGGGATTGATAAGTGGGTTCGGGTGCAAAATTTGGACTTGGCTCGTATTGATCTTGATAGCTCGCAGTATTGGTCAGAATCCCTTGTTCTTCCTCTATCATCAAGGCCTTGCTAATTTGCTCTGCCCAGTTCTGGATATTCTTGACTGACTTCTGTTGCTCAATCAAGATGTCCTTCAGTGATATGTCACCTCCATCCTCCAAGCTTGCATTTTCTGTGTCACCCTCAAAATTGTGTTGAGGCTCAAAAACTGGAGTCTAGAAGGTGCATTCTAGGGTATATGCGGGATTTGGATCCCAGTGTTGGTCTTGATAGTAGTTTGCTGAAGGGCTTGGGTGATACCCCCAATCTGGCTGATAAGTAGGATAAGGTTCGGTGTAGGAATAACCACCCCCATACTGCTCCTGTCCATAACTGATAGGCTCCTGATGGCTTATATAAGCTCCAGCACCATAGTCATATGAAGTCACTGGCTCTCGACTCTGTTGGACTGAAACAGTATCCAGCTTTCTCGAGAGCTCCTCTAACTGTGCTTAGAGTGTGGCAATTGGGTCGAGTCCATCAATGCTTGCTTCCCTTGGTTGCTCTTGTCTTGTACAATTCCATGGATAGAAATTTAAGTTCATTGTACCTGAAAAGAGAATATGAGAAGAGAATTAAACAAAAATAAAAATAAAATGTTTAAAGTAAGACTAATTTGATTTAAACTAATGTTGGCAAACAGTTATCCAAATAATTCCCCAGCAACGGCGCTAAAAACTTGTTCGTCCGATTAGATGACATAATTAACACGCAAGTATACGCGGCCAACGAGTAATAAAGAGTGAGTAAAGATATCGTTTCCACGAGGAATTAATAGATAAAGGGTCGCCAAAACACTAGCACATAATCATCTCAGTCTTATTTAAACGGATGGTAAAGAGAATGAATTAAAACTAAGTTAAACTAGGCAAGCAATTAAACTTAAACTAATTAATTCTAGAGTTAAAATCAGATAATGAAGATAAGAGATTCCAATTTCCCCCAACACTACGTTCGAATCTCTTAACTCTCTCACTTAGAATAATAAGCACCTAGAATTGACAATCGAGAAATCACGATTACATAATAGCCTCTTTCGATGGACAACTATGAATCTTCCTAATGCGGCATGTAGGTATATGTCTATCTTACACACTATCAAGCAACTAATATCCAGAACTATTAACAAGACACATGTCATGGGAAATCTCGTTAACTACTATATCAATTACCAACTTTCGCATAGGAAGTCATTACGATTAGATTCTCAAATGGTTGCATACGGCATTTAGGTATATTTCTATCCTAAACACTAACAAATTATCAACTCTTTAGGACAATGAATGAGACACACGTCACATAATCTCATAGATTACCCGCAAGAATCTCTAACTTTCGCATGATATCATAACTAGGTCTAAACCTATAATCCATTTGTCAAGTTCATACAGGTTCACAAGAAATTAATCTAAATGCACAAGTTATGATAACCAATTCATAATAATAGCAGAGAGAGGGCAATCAATGCAAACTACGTGTTGGGTTCCATTGAAACCCCAAAATATAAACTAAGTCATAAATAACTTGAATATATTATCCACAAGTTTAGTATACATTATCCAAATACAAATGATAGCAAGGAGAGTAAGAGATAGAGAAATGCAAATCTTCGTTCGTTTCTCCAAGCTTGGATCTTAGTGTACACACTTGCTTTAATCTCCTTTAACTAATCTAACCCTAGAAATTACACTAATTAATTAACCCTAAGCTTACCTTAATCTACTCCTAATCTATACAAAATGGAAAGGAAAAGGAAAAGGAAAACTAGGGCTAAGCTAAGGGAGAGCTCCCTATTGGAGATGCTGAGCAAATGAGGGCAAAAGCCCTAATATAAGCCTTCTCCCGATCTGCTAAGTCGAAAGTCAAACTTGGTCAAGCTGGGAGTCGGCGCGGCCGCGCGGCATTCGGCTTTGGTCTTGGCTCGGCCGCGCGAGCACAATAACTGGGACTCTGGTCTGGGAATTGGCGCGGGCGCGAGGGCTGGCTGCCTTAACACGGCGCGGCCGCGCGTGCCATGAAATTCTGCTGGTGCATTTCTTTGTTGCTGCACTTGGCTTCCGCTCCGCTTCCTTGCACTTCTACACTTTTAGCCTCGCAACATCTTCATCTATCAGGCTATCATGCCTTTAATGCTCAATTTGCTCTCAGAGAGTTCCTAAACATAAACGGTGCAAACAAAGGAAAAACATATTAAACGCACAGGATTACTTGAGTTTAAGCAACAGAATGAGCTAGTTATTATCTGAATAAGTGGTCATAAAACCGCTTATCAGATCTCACTTTTTTATCAGGCATCTTGGCCGAGATCCGTCAGAGGCATCTTCTTTTAACCCTTCCAGCTCAGGAGCAGGCCCCTCTTTAGGCCCATTTTCTAGCAGTTTTACAGGAGCTGATCCTCCCTTGTACCGCCCAGACATGCCTGATGACCGCGACTTTGTGTCCACGGAGGAGATGAAGTAGGTTAATAGCCTGAGTGTAGATTATCTAGATCTATTTGGATAGCTATGGCATCTATATCTTTTGGTCATCCACTATTTTGGCTATTTGGCGACTGTGCCTCATTTTGATAGACTACTGTTAGTAGCTGGGTGGTGGTGCCCCATATTCCTGTACTTTTTATTTTGCTTTATATTATCAGACAGGGATGATGCTTGCAGTAGATAGTTTGTTGTAGATATGCATGATATTTCCTATCTATCGCATCATATTTATCATTGTCATTGTGCATGTATTATGTCATGTGTATGCATTTTAGACAGATGATTTCAGATTTGACCCCTGGATGGTCTTGTGATATGGTGATACAGATGACATCATCTACTGTTAACCGTATCGAGCATTTACCACCGTTTGAGGTGACATTGTCGTTGAGATCGTGGTGCGAGAGCCTGCCCTTCTCAACTAGAGGGACAATAGATCATATGCTAGGTCATTCATTGGCCCTCGTAGACTTTCAGGTGCCATATGAATTTGTGGATGGCATCTTATTATGTTGGATACCAGCTAGACAGGTCTTTTGCTTTGGGCATCATGAGCTAACTCCTTGAGGAGTACCAGTGGTTTACTGGCTTAGCTTTAGAGGTGCCCTACGCTCGCACGACGATCAGTGATATGAGGAGACCGTTTATACGGATGATAGGTCTTCGCCAGAGCGTACTTATGGATGAGATCATCTTTAGACGTGTGATCTCCATTGACGTTTTAATCGATCGCTTCGGTGAGCTTGATAGCTACGATCGTCATGCTGGGGATTTTATTGTATCGGCAGAGGCGTGGCGTTTGGCTAGGATAGACATTTTGTTGATGTGCATCATAGCCTACGTCTATATGCCACTATGCTTGGACCATTTGGATGTGGATTGATAGTTGTGGTTCAGGCCCTTAGGCAGGGTAGCACCATTATACCAATGATATTGGCTGAGATGATGAGATCAGCCACCCACTGCATTACCCACCCGGAGGGGTTTTTCAGAGGCAGTTCGGTCTTGTTGTACATATGGCTTATGTCCTATATTCGACCGATTGGATTTTTCAAACATCAGAGGTATTACTTCTCCCATGATATAGCTATGTCCTACTTATTTTAGCCCGTAGAGTGCACTGATGCAGAGACATGGTCATCGTTTCTGTCTGATATCATGCATCCATTCTTGGTTCTGCCATGCGCAGGGCTAGTCTACCCATATAGCTTTATTACCAATGCATCTGGCATGGACTATCTGCCCCTTACGGGATGGAGGGGAGTGACTACTTACCATCCTCTGGCTGTTATGGGCTAGTTCGATCAGTTTCAGAGTCTGCATCAGTTCGAGGAGGCTACTGATCAGAGGATGTCAGCTTCGTCTATGTCATCTGCTGACTTGATTCGAGTGTATGAGTGTTGGACTCACAGAGAGAGGGCTGATTTCTCCAGCAGCCATCTGGATCATTCTCTGGAGTACTCAGCATGGTTGAAGGCAGATATAGCATCCGCAGCAGTCGTCTATACAGCTCCGCTTGTGGACTCAGATGAGGAGGAGCCTATGGAGGATCATGAGTCTCCTACCGAGGATGAGTTGTTCATCGGTTTGACTGCAACACTAATTAGTGATCCGCCGATCATTCCTGCAGGGACAGATCCGGCTTTAGCGGACTCAATTTTTAGGATGACCTTTGAGAGAGATCAGGCTAGAGCGCTGATGTTGACCGCCTTATCTGGTAGAGATATAGCTTTGGCTGAGAGAGACACGGCTCGAGCCGCTTAGGATGCAGGATTGATTGAGCAAGAGGAGATCAGATCTGCCAGAGATGCAGCTTTTGTGGAGATCAAGGAGACTTTGATTGATAGGGATGCAGCTTTTGTGGAGAGGGATGAGGCTATAGCTTCCTGGGATTTCCACATTACCGATAGTACTGCTCTTCAGTGTTATACTCATGGTCTGGTTACCGAGATGAGTGCATATATTGATGACCACAGTGTCACACTACAGATTACTATGGATATTTTGAGCCGTATGGAGGCTGAGGGTATTGCACTTGCAGCTGCCCCTCCATCTTCAAAGAGAGATGCCATGTTGGCATTGCTGGCCCGCTTATCCTTGGGTTCATAGACTAGCTTTATTTTTCCTGGACATACTAGATTAGCCATTTTTGTCATGTACAGGACACTATGTATATATCAAACAGTTATATATATCAGAGATATATTTTTGATTCACTTCCCTGTTTGGATATGTATTGTCATTGCTGAGTGATTACCACTTCTTTCATGACTTGTTGTTGTTGATATATCTTAAGCTTCTACTTGATGGACTGACAGTGAGGTGTCAGAGAGTATCTCAGATGGGCCTGCTGACCAAGGAGGCTTGATAGTTTTTAGGTTTCATATGACTTTGGTGTCTTGGAACTGGTTTTCATTGGTTTTTGTTTTTTCTTGAAGGTCAAACCGCGCCGTAAATGGCTACCTACGTACTCCCGGGTGTAGGGAGATCAGGTCATTCGTACTTCAATTTTTGTGTGAGAGAGGTTTGAGAAGTATTTATCTTGTGCTTTGAGTTTGGTTTGATGAGTTTTGAGTTTTTTATTTGGTTTGACCGCACCATAAATGGCTGCCTACGTACTCCCAGGTTGAGGGAGATTATGTCATTCGTAGTTTCGGCTTCTAGTGAAACCGAACCTAATTTGATTTGTAGTACCCGGATGCGGGTATGCATAGGTTTCAGACATAGTACCTTTTCACTATATTTGAATTGATGCGTTGGGGAAATTTGGTCCCGTCCACTTCTTGCAATCTGATAGCTCCTCCCGTCAATACCTCCTTGACAATGAAAGGGCCTTCCCAATCAGGGGCGAACTTTCCTTTAGCTACATCTTGATTGGCCAAAACTTTCTTCAGCACCAAGTCATTTTCTTTGAATTGCCGTATTCGGACCTTCTTGTTGTAGGATCAAGCAATCCTTTGCAGATATAACTGCCCATGGAAATGGTTATAGCCCTCTTTTCATCTATCAAGGACAGTTGGTGATACCGGTCTTGCATTCACTGATCTTCGTCCATCTAAGCGTTGATTAACACTTGCAAGGACTCCATCTCTACTTCTATGGGGAGGACTGCTTCCATGCCATAGACTAATGAATAGGGGGTAGCCCCAGTAGAGGTACACATTGATGTCATGTATGCTAACAGGGTTAGAGGCAGCAGGTCAGACCATATCTTGGGACGATAGATGATGGAATTGAGATGCTTGATGTGGAACTTACTGCACAATTTTTTCATCATCTGATTCTTCAGGTTCTTGGCGTTGTCTGATACGATCACCTCCGGTTGTCCATATCGATAAACAACATTGTTTTTGATGAAATCAATGATGACCTCTTTTGTGACTTTGGGAAAAGAGGCTGCTTCAACCCATTTGGTGAAGTAATAAATCATGGTGAAGATGAATCGATGACCATTGCTGGCTTTTGGTTCCACTGGACAGATCACATCCATTCCCCACATGGAGAAAGGCCATGGCAAACTCATGTTGTGTAGCTCATTTGGAGGAGCGTGTGTAACGACCCCAAAATTCTTACAGTATAATTCTCATTCTCGATTGTTAACAATATAACTTTAATCTATCTTTACATCATTATTCGATATCAAAATCACTAAAAATGCGGAATATTTAAAATTTTATATAATTCTTTCTTTATTGCCCTGAATCGCAACCTTTACATTATAAACATTTGATTCAACTCTATTACATGAATCACTTCCTCAAAGTTACTATACAAAATCTTACATTACAATTTATTATCCATACACATTGGATAACTTCACTTATAATGCAACAGCATATTACATTCCAAACATTAGATACATTTCTCATAAAACATAAGTAATCTTCATGAATATGGATCTCTATAATTCACTTAGCATGTATCCTTACCTTGAAATCTTGACCTGCAAAATTTATTATTTGCAAGAGTGAGCTCGACAGCTCAGCAAGTTCTAACAGTTTTCATGCATTACATAGCACATAATAACATGCTCAACATACATCTCATAATAATTAAAGTAACATGACATACATGCTTCAATTCACATAACAAATATAAAGATTGAGTTCCTTACTCAATCAACATTCTAAATCAATCAATGTAGTCATAAATTGACGTTAACATTCATTTTTACAACATATATAACATATCATGCTCTTTGTGAAATAATTGAAAACAGTTCATAACATCATCAAGTTCACATAGAAAATAGGAACCGAAAGACTTGCCTGGCTCGTAGATTACCAATTACCGAAAAATAGCTTAATATAATCTGCTTCATGAATCATACATAACGTATTACCATACGCATCAACTATTAGTCATCTAGCAACGCTTATCAAACGTCTAAGTAAATACTACTTTATACTTTCTAATTCTCTTCTACTCGTTTGACACTCGCTGTCAAACCATATATATAATTAACAATATCAGTTAATTATCACATAGCTAATCCTCATCGTTAGTTAACCAATCTAGGTTAACTCATTCCTCATTAACTATTAAATTAATAATTACTATCACATAATAATTTACATCACATACTCACATTACATTTTCTCATAATCATATTATATATCACATGATTAATCAATTAATAATTACATACTCATATTAAATTATAATTAAATAAATTATAATTTAAACATCCACTTTAATAACATTATAATTAAACAATTTATAATTGCACTATTTATAACTTACTTTAAACCATTACTCTAATTAATCAAATTATAATTAAATAATTTATAATTTATAATTAATCAAACTACATCATGCATTAAATTATAATTAAACCAATTATATTTTAAATTTAAACATTTACTTAGATTATAAATAATCAATTTAAATTCATGCACTCATTTAAATAAATTACTATTTATTCTACACATTTACCTCAATTATAACCACATATCATATTAATCAAATTATAATTAACAAAATTATAATTTAAGTTAAACTATTACTTTGATTATAATTAATCAAACTATAGTCATTATAATTTAAGAAATTATAATTTATATTAAACCTTTATTATAATTATTTCAAATTACAGTTACACATCACGTTAACTAAATTATAACTAAATAAATTACAACTTAAGCTAACCATTTAGTTTAATAAATCAAATACTAATTTAAGATTTTCACAGCCTTCTTTCTTTTATACTTTGAAATCGTCAAATACCTATTAACAATATCTTATTGCAAATCTTAGTTCATGTTTAACACATAACCATTATCATTAACCTATACAATTTGGGTTTTAAAAACCATACAATTAATTAAAATTTTCTGCCTCTGCTCAAGGTACGGCGCAGCTGCGCCACCTTAAGCTTTGGAACCGGAGCAGCTGCGCTGTTGTACGATCTGGGAAACTCAGCCGGCACAGCTGCGTCGTTTCTGCCTTTGTTACCTGCACAGCTGCGCCGTAACGCAGACAGAAATAGTGCAGACTACTTCCTTGCTTCACTGTTCTTCCCCAATATACCAACAATTGACAATTTTAAACTACTCAGACAGTGTAAAGCATACATGTGCCACCATATACATGTACAACATAATTCAAATCACAAAAATCATATAAGTAATCAAAATCAAAGGTTTTAAAACCAAATATTGCTATTTTCACAAACATTCATATTTTTTACAAAATAATTCACCATAAATCGAATTCTCAACCAATTAAACTTATAACACATGCATTATATTCATGATTGAAGATAGCATCATAAACAATTCTAAACATGTATATTACTATATAAAATTTTCATAAATTTTCATTCTAAAACTCAACCAAAACATATGAACTCTCAAGAACATCAATTTTCTATTAAAACATATTTTAACAACCATTTGATTTCTGAAAATCCTTTATAGCATACAATCACCAATAATAACACATGAACACAATACATATATATAAAATTTATGGTTACACAACTTCCATGAAAACTCAACTTTTGACAGAGAATAAAATACAAGGAATATATAGATTGAGTTCTATAATTGTAAGAGTAAAATTATAGATTATAACCTTGCTTTGCTTAGAAGAACAAGATGGAGATGGTGGTGTGTTTGACTCTCTCAAACTTCATCTTCTTATTTCTTCTTTCTCCCTTCTTCTCTTTTCTCTTTATCTTTTCTCTGTGTTTTCTCTTCTCTTTCTCTGTATTTCTTTCTAACACAGACTAACCTTTTTCTTTGTTTTAGACTTAGGTTTAGAATAAGAATTAACGTAGTTTTTACAAAATGTAAACTGATATCATATATATTATATGTATAACTATATAATATATATTTAACTCCCAATTAAATCATCATTTAATACCATAATTGCATTAATATATATAAGTTACAACATTTGGAATTTAAAAAGCCCTAAGGCTTGTTTGGCAAAACAAGTTATTTTAAAAACAGATTTTTAGTAGTTAAGGCCATGTTTGGATAAAACAGTTTTAAAACAAAAGTAAGGGCCTTATTTGGGAAAAATCATTTAAAATCCTTTTTCTTTATTTTAACAAATCATTTTAACACATACTTTAATGTCATATTTTAATTAATTAAATATTAAACAACTAATTTAATCGATTAAAATCTAACTTCAATTAAACACATAAAATTTGCCACATAATTATAATTACTCGCTAATTATAATTTATGTAACACTTCATCACATAATTCATCTAATTTAATTATCTCAATTAAATTAGAACTATAACATAAAATCATTATATCAATTAAATTAAATACTAAATTTTTATTTAATTAATATACTACACTTAATTACATTACTCCATAATAATCACATAATTATTTATTTAACTCAATAAATAATTCAATTAAAATACTTATTTACTCCAATAAATATTAAAATTAACATTTAAATTATCTTCGCATAAATTCACATATTTCACCATATATGACACGCATTCACATACTCAAACTCAAAACATCAGATAATAAGAATTTTATTTATTAAATTCTCATTTATAAATTCTAAAAATCTGGGATGTCACATTCTTCCCTCCTTATAAGGATTCCGTCCTCGGAATCACCTAAACCCTACCTTACTCAGGTTTTCATCAAATTTCTTTAAAAACATTTATCGTTGAATAACTTCAACACATTACATTAATATAGGTTTTATATTTCTACTACATTTAATTCTTCAACAAATTTTAGGTTTTATTTCGTAACCCTAAATTAAACACAATTATGTTTCAAATATTATATATTCTCTAACTCGTTCATTTCCTTTCTAAGGATCATTACTACATACTTTACTCGTCGAATTAATATATTTCGTACTTCACCATCTATAATTATTCAGGTTATCACATTCACCCATTCTTCTAAGAATTTCATCCTCGAAATTTAAGTCTATCAATCTATATATATCATTCTATCAAAATAGATTTTACGTTAATCTCTACTCACTGGATTAAGGCGTTCAACAACTACTTCTTTCTAAAGAATATCCTTCTTACTACATTCTCCTTCAGAATAATAAGAATCTTCCACAATTACTCAATAATTGGAAAGCGATATAAATAACTCAAGAATTTAAAAGATTCCAAATCATGCTGAGTGGTCGCAAAACCTTGAACTTTGTTTTTAGGTTTATTAGTGCTTCACCCCCGGTACTTCACACTATAAAATCGCATCGGTACTCTAGGTGGCCAGCCTATCGCACCCCTACGTCAGGCCCAAACGTAGTACATCGTAACGACTATATGCGTTACATTCAAAACTATAGTCTCCGATAACATGTCCCCCTTTTATAGGGTTGTTCATCTCAATTTCTTAACATCTGAATCCGCACCAACACAGTTTGGTGTGGCATAGTTTGACCAAGAACGCTCGAATTTCATAAACATCTTTCAATATTTGTCTAGCTGAATCAAGTAGCATAGATTTCTAGCAACAATTCGGACATCAATCGAAATATATACATATATATATATATATGTATATATATTTTTAACCAACTCAACAAAATAAATATATTTTTTTCGTTTAAGGAAACTAAAAGTAAATAATTTTTTTTTATAGTTTAACGAAAATAAAAATAATAAATAAATCTTTTCACAATATCCTGATACTGTATCGTATTACTGATACGTTGAGGATTTCATCATTACATGACGTCATCATACTACATCATACCATAGTGGGCTGACGATCATACGATCACATCCAACACTAGGTTTAACTGCATTGATAACTTTCTCGATTTTTGTCTCTACACCATATCAATTGATGCATAGAACACATAAAATACATTTTGAAATTTTGAAATTATTTTTGTCTAGCTGAAGCAATTAGCATATACATGTGAATAATACCACTATTTTAAAATTTTCATTGGTTCCATCATTTGATCCAATATTTTTCAAGAAAACAGAAGTGCAACATCAGCACGAAGTTAATAAATTTCAAAAATCTAGCAAAGCTAGGAGATTTAGGATATAAAACTTTCTCCATTAATTAAATCTTTACTACATCATTACTTAATCATTCTATCAACCTTAAACAACATCAATACTTCCTACACCATAACTTTTCTATACCCAATATAGTTCATCAAACTTACCACACTTTGGAAGTTCAGGAACTTGCCACAATAATATGAGTTTAAGAACTTGTCCTAGCAATACGTAGTCAAAGAACTGATCAGAAACTGTCCACATGCTTAGGAGTTCAGAACATACATACGATTATGAGTTACGAACTTACCATAAATATGAGTTTTAAGAACTCGCCTAACCTTAAGATCATCTAATGTAATCTTAATATCATCGAATCTAATCTCTATTGTCTCTAACTATCAAATATAATATGAGAAAAGAATCACCTTCTCGTCATATATATATCGATAGCGCGACAACAACCTTCCAACGATTATCAATATGATAAGCCAAGTGTAAGCACAAAACCCTGCCCATACAAAGATTTGTACAACTCAGCCACCACATGAGTCCTCAGTTGAAATCTCAATTAACTCTATCTTACTTATAACTTCTTGCTCTATACTCGATACAGACTTTCTGTATCTCATCATTTATAACTCCTCGTGAGTTAATCTCGTACTATATCATAGTGCATTCTCGTTATAGCATCAAACTATAACTATGCAATCATTACAGACCATCTGTCTTTCAACTTCAAAAGATCACGTCGTGACCTTATTCTATAATCATCTCCCTTATGATTCTTCCTTATCTCATTATCATTTTGTTTTAAAACTTCTTATCTCTTCCTTTCATCATGTTATATCATGACCTCATTATGATTTAATCTTATAGAATTCGTCTATTCATCGTTATTCATCATCTTTATTATTGGAGTTAGGTAACTCCTGATTCTCATCTTCATATCTCTTCAAGATTCTTCTTTAAATCTCCTTGTTTATTTATTAACTCTTCTTTTAAAATTTCTAATTCCATTCATATAACTCAAAATTTTATTCGACTTTTATTTCTCGTTATTCTAATTTTCTTCTTATAACATTACTAGGACTTCACACATCCTAGACTTCTACGTATGTGAAAGGAATCACCTTTTCGTTATACGTAACTTAACTTCTCATTCTCTAAGGTCATAGCCGAAGGTACTCTTACCTAGGGTGTATAACCTATCGGCTCTGATACCAACTGTAACGACCCCAAAATTCTTACAATATAATTCTCATTCTCGATCGTTAACAATACAACTTTAATCTATCTTTACATCATTATTCGATATCAAAATCACTAAAAATGCAGAATATTTAAAACTTTTATATAATTATTTCTTTATCGCCCTGAATCGTAACCTTTACATTATAAACATTTGATTCAACTCTATTACATGAATCACTTCCTCAAAGTTACTATACAAAATCTTACATTACAATTTATTATCCATACACATTGGATAACTCCACTTATAATGCAACAGCATATTACATTCAAAACATTAGATACATTTCTCATAAAACATAAGTAATCTTCGTGAATATGGATCTCTATAATTCACTTAGCATGTATCCTTACGTTGAAATCTTGACCTGCAAAATTTATTATTTTCAAGAGTGAGCTCGACATGCAGCTCAACAAGTTCTAACAGTTTTCATGCATTACATAGCACATAATAACATGCTCAACATACATCTCATAATAATTAAAGTAACATGACATACATGCTTCAATTCACATAACAAATATAAAGATTGAGTTCCTTACTCAATCAACATTCTAAATCAATCAATGTAGTCATAAATTGACGTTAACATTCATTTTTACAACCTATATAACATATCATGCTCTTTGTGAAATAATTGAAAACAGTTCATAACATCATCAAGTTCACATAGAAAATAGGAACCGAAAGACTTGCCTGGCTCGTAGATTACCAATTACCGAAAAATAGCTTAATATAATCTGCTTCATGAATCATACATAACGTATTACCATACGCATCAACTATTAGTCATCTAGCAACGCTTATCAAACGTCTAAGTAAATACTACTTTATACTTTCTAATTCTCTTCTACTCGTTTGACACTCGCTGTCAAACCATATATATAATTAACAATATCAGTTAATTATCACATAGCTAATCCTCATCGTTAGTTAACCAATCTAGGTTAACTCATTCCTCATTAACTATTAAATTAATAATTACTATCACATAATAATTTACATCACATACTCACATTACATTTTCTCATAATCATATTATATATCACATGATTAATCAATTAATAATTACATACTCATATTAAATTATAATTAAATAAATTATAATTTAAACATCCACTTTAATAACATTATAATTAAACAATTTATAATTGCACTATTTATAACTTACTTTAAACCATTACTCTAATTAATCAAATTATAATTAAATAAATTATAATTTATAATTAATCAAACTACATCATGCATTAAATTATAATTAAACCAATTATATTTTAAATTTAAACATTTTCTTAGATTATAAATAATCAATTTAAATTCATGCACTCATTTAAATAAATTACAATTTATTCTACACGTTTACCTCAATTATAACCACATATCATATTAATCAAATTATAATTAACAAAATTATAATTTAAGTTAAACTTTTACTTTGATTATAATTAATCAAACTATACTCAATATAATTTAACAAATTATAATTTATATTAAACCTTTACTATAATTATTTCAAATTACAGTTACACATCACGTTAACTAAATTATAACTAAATAAATTACAACTTAAGTTAACCATTTAGTTTAATAAATCAAATACTAATTTAAGATTTTCATAACCTTCTTTCTTTTATACTTTGAAATCGTTAAATACCTATTAACAATATCTTATTGCAAATCTTAGTTCATGTTTAACACATAACCATTATCATTAACCTATAAAATTTGGGTTTTAAAAACTGTACAATTAATTAAAGTTTTCTACCTCTGCTCAAGGTACGGCGTAGTTGCGCCACCTTAAGCTTTGGAACCGGTGCAGCTGCGCTGTTGCACGATCTGGGAAACTCAGCCGGTGCAGCTGCGCCGTTTCTGCCTTTGTTACCTGTGCAGCTGTGCCATAACGCAGACAGAAACAGTGTAGACTGCTTCCTTGCTTCACTGTTCTTCCCCAATATACCAACAATTGACAATTCTAAACTACTGAGATAGTGTAAAGCATACATATGCCACCATACACATGTACAACATAATTCAAATCACAAAAATCATATAAGTAATCAAAATCAAAGGTTTTAAAACCAAATTTTGCTATTTTCACAAACATTCATATTTTTCACAAAATAATTCACCATAAATCCAATTCTCAACCAATTAAACTTATAACACATGCATTATATTCATGATTGAAGATAGCATCATAAACAATTCTAAACATGCATATTACTACATAAAATTTTCATAAATTTTAATTCTAAAACCCAACCAAAACATATGAACTCTCAAGAACATCAATTTTCTATTAAAACATATTTTAACAACCATTTGATTTCTGAAAATCCTTTATAGCATACAATCACCAATAATAACACATGAACACAATACATATATATAAAATTTATGGTTACACAACTTCCATGAAATTTCAACTTTTGATAGAGAATAAAATACAAGGAACATATAGATTGAGTTCTATAATTGTAAGAGTAAAATTATAGATTATAACCTTGCTTTGCTTAGAAGAACAAGATAAAGATGGTGGTGTGTTTGACTCTCTCAAACTTCATCTTCCTATTTCTTCTTTCTCCCTCCTTCTCTTTTCTCTCTATCTTTTCTCTGTGTTTTCTCTTCTCTTTCTCTGTATTTCTTTCTAACACAGACTAACCCTTTTTCTTTGTTTTAGACTTAGGTTTAGAATAAGAATTAACGTAGTTTTTACAAAACGTAAACTGATATCATATATATTATATGTATAACTATATAATATATACTTAACTCCCAATTAAATCATCCTTTAATACCATAATTGCATTAATATATATAAGTTACAACATTTAGAATTTAAAAAGCCCTAAGGCTTGTTTGGCAAAATAAGTTATTTTAAAAATAGATTTTTAGTAGTTAAGACCATGTTTGGGTAAAACAGTTTTAAAACAAAAGTAAGGGCCTTGTTTGGAAAAAATCATTTAAAATCCTTTTTCTTTATTTTAACAAATCATTTTAACACATACTTTAATGTCATATTTTAATCAATTAAATATTAAACAACTAATTTAATCAATTAAAATCTAACATCAATTAATCACATAAAATTTGCCACATAATTATAATTACTCGCTAATTATAATTCATGTAACACTTCATCACATAATTCATCTAATTTAATTATCTCAATTAAATTAGAACTATAACATAAAATTATTATATCAATTAAATTAAATACTAAATATTCATTTAATTAATATACTACATTTAATTATATTACTCCATAATAATCACATAATTATTTATTTAACTCAATAAATAATTCAATTAAAATACTTATTTACTCCAATAAATATTAAAATTAACATTTAAATTATCTTCGCATAAATTCACATATTTCACCATATATGACACGTATTCACATACTCAAACTCAAAACATCAGATAATAAGAATTTTATTTATTAAATTCTCATTTATAAATTCTAAAAATCTGGGATGTCACATCCTTCCCTCCTTATAAGGATTTCGTCCTCGGAATCACCGAAACCCTACCTTACTCAGGTTTTCATCAAATTTCTTTAAAAATATTTATCGTTGAATAACTTCAACACATTATATTAATATAAGTTTTATATTTCCTACTACATTTAATTCTTCAACAAATTTTAGGTTTTATTTCGTAACCCTAAATTAAACACAATTATGTTTCAAATATTATATATTCTCTAACTCGTTCATTTCCTTTCTAAGGATCATTACTACATACTTTACTCGTCGAATTAATATATTTCGTACTTCACCATCTATAGATATTCGGGTTATCACAGCGTGGATGGCATTTCCATGTACTTGACATTGATAACACCTCTTGACGTGATTATCGCAGTCAACTTTGAGAGAAATCCAATAATGTCATGTTCTCAATATCTTCTTGGCCAACAGATGACCGCTCATGTGTGGACCACATATTCCACTGTGGATTTCATCCATAAGCCTCTAGGCTTGCTCTTTATCAAGGCATCTTAACAGGCCTATTCCAGCATCTCTTTTATAGAGTGCATCTCTGCTCAGATAGAACTTCATAAACATTTTGTGAATCCGCCTTCGCTCGGATTGGCTTGCCCCAACGGGTGTAGATCCATCTCGGAGATACTCCTTGATGTCTTGATACCAAGGCTGATTGACATAAGGTACTTCATCTTATACTTCTCTAATGTAATTCCCGTATGTCGGGGCTTTCTGAATTATGAATTTGATGCAGGGAATCTCATTCCTATCAGATATGCGGATCAATGAAGCCAACGTCGCCAATGCATCAGCGAAGTCATTCCTACACCGAGGAATATGGCTGAAAGTTATGTCTTCAAACTCTAGGGATATTTTGACGACCTATCGATGATATGTCAGCAAATGCAGTTCTTTGGTGTGATATGCCCCAGTGGTTTGTTTGACGACCAACTCAGAGTCTCCAAAGACCAGTAAATGTTTGATACCCATGGATTGGGCTAGTTTCAACCCCATTATACAGCCTTCATACTCGGCTGTATTGTTGGTGTTGCCAAATTAAAGTTTGGTAGCCACAAGATATTATTCTCCTGTACCAGAGATAAGGACTACCCCAGCTCCGGAACTTCCATGTTTACTGCTCCATCGAAATACATTTTCAATGGTTGGACTGTATTCTCATGCTGGAGTTGTTGAATTATCATGATTCCATAATCCGGGAAATAGGTCTCCAGGGGCTCGGCTATTTCCCGGATGAGAATGCCTTGACCCTTGATGGACTTTTGAGACACGTAGACAATGTCGAACTGTTGTAAGATCAACTGCCATTTGGACAGTCGACAATTCAACAATAGCTTGTTGAATACGTACTTCAAGGGATCCATGCGGGATATGATGTAGGTCGTATGCCTATGCAAATAGTGTTGCAACCTAATGGCGGCCCATGCTAACGCAAAGCTGGTCTTTTCGATCAGGGTGTACTTTTGTTCACCGCTGCTAAATCTTTTGTTGATGTACTAGATGGCTCTTTCTTTGCTAATATCATCTTTATGTCCTAGCATGCAGCCCATTACATTGGCATTGACGGACAGGTACATGAACAAGGGAACTCTATCCTTCAGAGGTACCAAAACAGGTGCTTCAATCAGCTGTTTCTTGATGGCAAGGAAGGCTCGTTGACAATCCTCGTTCTATTTGGTCGAGGAATTCTTCCTTAGTAGCTTGAATATGGGTTCACAGGTTGCTGTGAGCTGGGAAATGAATTGGCTTATAAAGTTAATTCTCCCCAGAAACCCACGTATCTCCATCTCTGTTCGAGGTATTGGCATCTCAGTGATGGCTTTGATCTTGGCAGGGTCTAGCTCGATGCCTCGATTACTCACCAAGAATCCTAACAGCTTGCCTGCTTTGACGCCAAAAGCACATTTAGTGGGATTTAGCTTGAGGTTGTACTTATGCAACCTGTTGAACAGCTTCCTGAGATGGTCAAGGAGATCATCCTCCCTCCGAGATTTGATGATGATGTAGTCCACATAAACCTCTATCTCTTTGTGCATCATATCATGAAATAGAGCCATCATGGCTCGCTGATACGTGGCTCCGGCATTGATGAGGCCAAAGGATAGTCGCCTATAACAGAAGGTTCCCAAGGAGTGATGAAAGCTGTTTTCTCCCTGTCCTCTTCAGCAACCATAATTTGATGGTAACCAGCAAAGCAATCTATGAAGGAATACATGTCGTACTGCACCGTATTATCGATCAGGATGTGGATAAAAGGTATTGGGAAATTGTCCTTGAGGAAGGCTTTGTTCAAATCTCTGTAATCCACGCATACTCGTACCTTCTATGACGCCCCCAAATCCGGGTCCCAAGAACCTTGGACCTGGTACATCATTTCTATAACTATTGCGGAAGATATAAACATAAATTGTTTATACAATAACCTTTACACATAACTCCCAAGGTCGGTAACCTTAACTTAATAGACATATTCATTTTCTACACGACTTACAATGTTATTTGCATCCAATACTATTACAATTTTAACCGTACAATAATTCAATCCTGGAACTTGCCTTTGCATTTGCCTGTGTCCGAAGTTTTGTCTTAAGATTTACATTTATTCATGTGATATTTAATCATGTAAGTGTTAATCAATTATTGTGGATATTAATAATTGCATTTATTAATGAGAAATGGATTAATTAATATTATTGTTAATTAATCGATAAGATGAATAATTTATTTATTTGACATTATGAATAATAAAGCAAATAAGTAAGTTATTAATATAATAAGATTATATTGATTGTTTTGTACAAGCATGTAATAATTAATAATATAAAGTATATGGAATACAACTATATTATATAGTATGGTGCAACATTTATGTGACTATACTATATATATGGACCATGTATTGGGATTTATTAAACTATGCGAGCTACATGATTAATACCTATGTGACAATATGTATGTAAGTATACATTAAAATAATATGGATATATTGTAAACAATTGTTGATTAATAGAATTTAAATTAAAATAATACATTATATGAATGACATGGTATGTATTATTTGGATTACCTTATAACTTTAATTATAATCTAAATATATAGTATGTATATATATGTGATAGCCTAAGTATATAATACATAAGTGTATAAGCTGTGTTATAACCTTACATTGTACAATTTGCTAGAATACTGAGATTGATATTACTTGTCCCATAATGTAAGGCATTTCTTCCTTTCACATGCACAGCCATTATGGCCTAAGCCTATTGCTTCTCCTTAAACTCAGTAAACTTCCTAGCTGCTAGCAATGATCACATGGGGAGTGGGCTTAATAGTAGAAATCACCAACTAAATCAACTACTCTCTCTTAACCTTCATGTTCTTACGATTTTCATTAGTTTAAAATGGTGTGGAAAGACAACGTCTGGATATTATTTCCTCTATAAATACAACCCATCTCCTTCAATTTCATTTACTGAGATTTTATTTAAGTGTTGGACTGAGAGTATATTAATAGTCGATAGCAAGATAGTTTGCAGAGAGTTGGGAATCTAATTTGAGCTAGCTTAATTCATAACAGAGGTATAAAATTCTTCCTTCTTGTTCTTCAACTTCATTTTCTATCAAAAGTTCTAATTCTTGATTATACCAAATTGGATTGCAATTGGATTGTAGAGCACTTATTTAGTTGTTATGTGAACTTATATACATGTTTAAATTATAATGTGGTTGATTATAATCGAATTCGTGAAGTAATTTGGGAATTGGCCTGGTTTGCTGCCGAAGCAGACTGTTCTTGGCTTGAACCAGGCGTGGCTGCAGCTGTGACACCCCCGAATCCGGGTCCTCTGACCCTGGTCCGGTTGCCACGAAATAATACTAACATCCACCTTTAAGTAACATACGATAACTAAAATGCGGAATATAATAAACGTACGTCATTCATTCAAAAGGTGTTACTAGTCCCAAGATTCGATAACCTTAATATATCAATACAAATATACCCTAGAATAAACATTAGGGTTCATATTACATTAACAGTAATTAAACAAATTACAAAGACAAAGTCTGCTCCTTGCAAACCATCCTAAATCTTTCCTTTACCCTTGTCCTTCCCTGAGGGCTCGGGCTTAACTGCAATATAAGTCATGATATAGCAAGAATGAGCAACAAGTTTGCTCAGCAAGTTTAAATACAACAATAAAGGATATATCATGATGAATGGAAAAATATCTGACAATGATTTCAACAAAATGAATATCTTAAAGATTCAACAATATGAATATTAGAACGATTCAATAATATGAATATCTGAACGATTCAACAATATGAATATTAGAACGATTCAATAATGTGAATATCTGAAGGAATCAATACGAATAATAGAATGATTCAATAATATGAATATTTGTAAGGTTCAACAACCTGCATGATTCAACACTATGAACATCTGAACAATTCAACAATATGAATATTAAAAGCAAAGATAATAATTGCCTTTAGAATGACTGATAGTCGAGTAAACTCTGAACTATAACTTTCCAATGGGTTCAATAGCTAGTTGACCCTTTTCAGATTACTGGCTTCTGGCTACAGAAACTTAGTACCTCGAGGAGATCAGCCTCGGGCACAACGTGAATATGCATAACACTTAAATATGCTTACTCATATCATATATATTAGATACCTGGGCACACTCCTACATATGAGGGGTGTTCTGTTCCGTCTAAGAATCCTTACCATCAATTGGTTTGGATAGCTTCAAAGAAAACTTCATACACTAGTCTGACCGAGCAAAGGTTCAGACTCTTACTGACATAGTTCAAGAAATTTAGAACCTTGAATAATGTACAAGTCCAAGACTGTACGAGCTCAAATGCACTAGGTGCGGACATCAATAATATCAATGTGGAATAATTGATAAGTAATTAAACCACTAAATAACATGTTTGGAAATAAAGTTCAAGCAATTAAGTAAACAACTTTCGATTCAACAATAACCTACTCAATACAATATGAGAAGGATAGAGAACTTGCACAAAGTGAAGTTTAGAATTTGCACAATATAGAAATTTGTGTAAGTTCGAGGAACTTGCACAATACTCAATGTGTGAAGTTCGGGGAACTTGCACAATACTCAACGTGTGAAGTTCGGGGAACTTGCACAATAATAGATTCCGTGCATAAAATAAATGCATGGGCTTAGACACTTACAACATCAAAGAGTGAAATTCGGGGAATTTCACCATAACAGATCCCTTGCATAAAGTAAATGCATAGGGTAGGACATTTTCTTACAACGTTCTTTGAGTAAAGTAAACACAAAGATAAGATACTTGCATAATATACGAGTTTGTATAAGTTTAGAGAACTTGCATAATAAAGAAATGAAGTTTGGGAATTTGCAAAATAACCAAAGTGTGAAGTTCGGGGAACTTTCACAATACTCAAAATGTGAAGTTCGGGGAACTTTCACAATAACTAAAATGTGAAGTTCGGGGAACTTTCACAATAACCAAAGTGTGAAGTTCGGGGAACTTTCACAATACAATAATAACCTGCTCAATACAATACGAGAAGGATAGGAAACTTTCACCAAAAACAAATGAAGTTTAAGAAACTCGCTTACACGATTCATTAAATAAATTAGTGTAAGAATTTAGGATACTTGCATTCAATATAGCAATCAACTGAAGTTAGAAAACTTGCAATATAATAATACCCTGCTCAATATAAATTTGAGTAAGATAGGGAACTTGCACAAATAATAAGTGTAAGTCAGGGAACTTGCTTACAAGATTTATCAAATAAAATAGTGCAAGGGTCTAGAATACTTGCCTATTTCCTCAGCTACAAATAAATTCTAGCTTTAATAAAACTGCGTTGGAACGACCTAGCATTAATAAGTCGGCCTCTCTAATTAGTATATATAAACTAATATAAGTTCACACATACAAGACTCTAGTCATTATATAATTCTATCACATAGTTCACGTAAGTCAATCTAATCCTGTCTTAGATTTAATAATTTTAGATTGTCTAGTTCATAAGCATCAACATAGGCTTGAACACATAGCACTTCCAGTTACTGATATAAATTAACACATATGTTTATCAAGTTTATAATCTCCCATTCGAAACTAGCATGCTCGTCCTAATCCAATTTCGAAGTTATATGTTTTCAAGCCGGTAATTCATATACTTTAACTAATACATGCTCATGCTTCAAAGTTGATTACTAAAGTCATGTTTTCATATAACAAGGCTAAACAATATATAATATGTATGCTCGAGTATACTACACATATATACTTTAATCACGTAGTTCGTGCTTCAGAAATTCATTTCTCATGAATAAGTGCATATGCGAAATTCACGCTTTTACGAAACGAGGTCTATGTTAATATGCTTATAGGCCTAACGAACTCTAATACACATGCTCGCATGGTCATAATATCATTCACATGGTATTCAACGCTATTTAGCTTCCATATTCTAAGTTTCTATTTGCAAAGTATACTAAGTCAAAAAGACAACACGATACATGTAAAGTATCTCGTAACCGTTACTCACATATATTAGCATGTATATAATAAGTCACATACATGTATTTAAGTGGTCACAATCTAAAGACACAAGTCTTGGTTAAGTTTACTTTTGGAAACGTGTTAACTTTCTCGTTGAAATAGTTGAAATCTTGCAATCGTGCATGCGAGTGTGTTCGACACTTTAAACGTACATTTCATGTCAATATAGACCATACAGTCGTGTTCTAAAAATTAGAATATAAACATGCTACTTATATGACAAAGTTCGCATTCAAAACTATAAGTTTTCTTTTGTAAACCTTTGAGTATTTCAAACACGTATACTAGTGCGTTCAATACTAATCATGGATTCTATGTTCATATAAACGACACTATCATGCTTGCCAAAAATTAGAATGTACATATGCTAAGTTTATGACAAAGTCCACTTTAACTAGTCTAGGTTCATTTCAAAACCATAAGCTTTCTTTCCATAACATGTACTACATGGTCAAAATTTTGTATGTAGGCATCAAGGAACATGTACTATGAGTTAACATCATCTTTTATGCATGTCTACATAGATACCAACCGTTATCACAGTAGCTTAACAGAAGCAGGAAACAAAAACTGGTCACAGGGACCTGCGCAACTGCGCAGGCACTAGGTATAAACCCGGCGCAGCTGCGCCGGTGTCCGGTCAATCCAAGAACAGGCTGTTTTTGGCAGTAACCATAAACCCAACACAGAAAATACCAACGAAATCATTCTAGACCAGTCACAATATATAACTAACATGCTTACTAACTTATACCACACTTAACAAGCATACTTCATAATTCAATTAACATCTAACTTGCAAAAATCAAGAACTTTGCTAATGAAGAACAAGAATGGAAATTTTACAAAAAATTAAAAAGATGGAGTTATACCTCTGTTAAGAAATGGACTGGTTCTTGCTGCTATACTAATGCTTCCTTAACTCAAATGGAAACTCAGTATACTAACTCTATTTATCAATATTTCAGCAATTGAAATGGGAAGAAGAGGAGCTTTACTTATAGCAAAATGGATATCCAGACATTTCCATTCCACCTCAAATTAAACCATAGGATTGCAAGTATGTTCAATAGATAAGAAAGAGTTGTTGAGGGTTGATGATTCCACTCATGAACCCCACTTCCCATCTCATGATTATGACTATGTTTGTTGAATTTAAGAGAAAGAGATAGAGTAGCTAGCTTCTTGCTTGTTCACGTGGAAAGAAATAAGAGGGAATAGCCTCTTATTATGGGACAATCACTTACTCAGCATTTGCAAATACTACACTTGGGGCATATCATATATATACATAATATACACTTTGGTTATATAATAAGTATACACCATTCATTTCATATAACATAGGTCACAATGATTTAAAAGGGCATACAATGTATTTCGTAATTACAAAGTATCAAGTAGTGTACATACATATAATCCATGTACATTTTCCTACTAACACCAAATATAATATAATTGTGTATTGCTCATTATTCAATACCATAACTGTTATTATTATAATAACTTAATGAAATCATTATCAATTAATAATGTTATTGATATAATATTATGTAATAGGGTATACATATTAATGTCATTCCACCCATATCATGTCACATAAGTCATATTATGATGTAACTCTAATAATGCCATTAGTCTTATTATGTAGTCTATACATATAATATAGAGACACATTAATGTGCACATTGCACTTTATATAATATGAAGATAACCACCACATATTACAAGGTTTAATATATTGCATACTTGTATAAAATAATTAATCAATTAAATATAATATTATTATATTTATTAATCTCTTACTTATTAATTATTATTTATTCATAATAATAATTAATCATCACATTATCAACTAATTACTCTCAATTCATTAATTATTATTTATTCATAATAATTATAAATCAACAACAATGATAATTTCATACGTTATCAATTAATTACTCAAATATAAATAATCAATCACGATTAAATCTCTACATTATATTCAAGTAAATTTGAATATATAATTACTAACACTTTTATCAATATTCTGATATAAAAGACTCAGGGTTAATCTACTAATTTAAATAACCATTAGTGATTCCCTTTAAAAAAAACTAGCATTTATTCGCATAGGTTATATCACATAAGCACATAACCACATAAGGTTTAAATAAGTTTGAAAAATTAACTCCTAAAAATTTTAAATCACATAAAAATTAATAAGGAGCTTAAAATTCTTGGTCGTTACAGCAGCTGCGCCGGTAATACACTGAGGCGCGGCGCAGCTGCGCCGGTTTCTGTGTCCTGCTGCTGATTTTTGCAATCTGCTAAAATCTGTCAAGTGTTAGCTTATTGTTATAACCTAAATAAGCATGCAAGCATGTGTAGTGTGTATATATGAGCATGTTAAACTAATGTGAGCATGTTATATTAGGATCTCTTGCTTAAATGGTGAAGTTGTTGATATCACAACGAACTTAGAGTTCAAAATAGACATTTACTATTTATATCCATTTTAAACATTCTGACTTTTGAGACATGTTTGTATGACCTAGAAACACATGATTTGTATGTTCACTTGCGTAGATAAGTTTCATAATGAAATACGAACATGCAAACCTTACTAGTAACGGAAATATAAGTTTTACAAAATGGACTTTTGGCATGTATGTACCATATATGAATTTTGATTTTTCAAGCATGTGTATATGACCTTGAAATGCATGAAAGGCATGTTAACTTGCTTATATATGTTTCATAGTATGACATGAACATGTGGACTTCATTTGTGAACTTTACTAAATGAAAGTGTAAGTTTGAAATGTAAATCTTGACATGTTATAGCGAAGCCTAGATTCTGAAAATCATGGACATGTTTGATAGTGCCTTCGAACCTCACTAATGTGTCATACATATATACATGTGTACATACCATGTTAGGTGCCTTGATAGTTACATGTATGCGATATGAATATTCATGAGTATGCCTAGTACAAGTTATATGATTACCTTATGTGTTTAAAAGGCGAGCATGTTAGACTTTGTGACTTTAAAACCTTGAATGGACTTAAGTTATTAAGAGTATTAACTTAGAACCTATATTATGTATGATTGAACTTGGAAAAGTTGAACGAACATGGAAAGACTCTTTAATATGAATACATGCTATGTGATATCATATGTTGATACTTGAATCTGATTTTGATGGTTAACTTATAGCAAGACTATAATAGAGCATGTTTGCTAATTGTTGTGGTCTCACATAATAGTAATAATGTATGAAGATGTTTAACTTGAAAAGAGGAACGTTAGAGATAAAGGACAATAAAGGTTATACTAGTATGATACTATATATATAACTGTGTAGCTATGCTAAGACTTAGCTTGTGTGTTGATCGTATGTCCAAGATAAGATATGAAGCTATAACATATGACTAATGGATATCATATATATACGTAACTATATTACGATAAGGATTCGAAAGTGTTGATTTGCTTTTCGTGGATATACTACGCATAAGGCAAGTATCCTATCTTTGTGTTTATGTTATTTGAGGAACGTTGTAAGCAAGTTTCCTTAAACCAGTTCTTGTATTATTTGCAAGTATCCGAACCCTACTTTTATTGTGCAAGTTCTCTAACTTGAACTCTTATTTCATTAAGTCTTATGAAAGCTATTATTCATGTTGAACTTGGTATTGTTCTTGAATATTGTGAAAGTGTCTATGCCATTTGATTCGGCTAGACTATATGCATGTTTATAAAACTGTCCAAACCAATTGACTGGTGTGAAAATCTTGAAAACTGAGTTGAACAACCCTTATGGTAAAGGGAGTGTATATTGTTGAAGCCCCAACACACGCGTGAATATTATTGTGGTGTTATGCATAACATAGAGTATTGTAAACTGATCATCTATCGTACTTATTTCTTTTGGGTTATCAGTTTAATATTGTTAATTCTAGTAGATATTCGATAGTAGTGACTGCTCAGTCTATATTATTTTATCCAGTTGGATACGTCGATAGCCTTTGAACTCATATATATCTGTTGATCTATATTGAATTTCATATTCCAAAGATTTGATTCGAGAATTGTTGTTCATATTATGAAACTCTAAATTATCTTAGAGATTATACTTTGATATTTCAAACTCGTGATATAATACTCATCACCCTTATTGTATATTACTTGCTGAGCAATTTGTGCTCATTCTTGCTTTCCCTAAAACTTTTCAGTGAAGGCAGAGCAGGGCGAACCTTCGAGTGTTGATAAGGGCAAGGGCAAGGCTACCAACTAGCTTGTTCCTTTATGTTTTAAATATTTTAATGTTGTATTAAGATGATATATTAAGACTTTCTTTGGACTATGTTTAAGCTTAAGTTAGACTATGTAATAAGTCGTTACTTGATATTATTATGTAATCTATTATGTACTGTAGGTTGCGAGACTTGGGGGAATAATTATAATAAATCATTGTAAATTATTCTAGATTAGATCTTCCACTGTGAATATGTGATTTTAGATATTATTGTATTATTATGAGAACGTGACGAACCGAATTCGAGTGATCCTATGGCAGTCCAAATTTGGGGGCGCGACATCTTCCATTACAAATAATTTCTCTTCAGACCTTTCTGGTCCTTTCACTTCTATCTCTAATTTCTCCATCTCTCTTATCAATTCTTCCTAAGTCGTCAATTGAAACAATTTCTCCCTTCCTTTCCTGCTCAGAGCGTCGGCAACCACGTTTGCCTTCCCCGGTCAAAGTCTTTGATTAATTCTAACCACCTTCTCTGCCGCATGTTCAGCTGCTTCTGTGTGAAGATATATTTCAAACTCTTATGGTCCGTGTATATCTCACATTTCTCCCCGTATAAGTAATGCCTCTATATCTTCAACGCAAAAACTACTGCCGCTAACTACAAGTCGTGAGTAGGGTATCGTTTTTCATAATCCTTTAATTATCATGATGCATACGCAATGACTTTGCCGTGTTGCATGAGCACATAACCAAGTCCCTTGTGTGATGCATCACTATACACCACAAAATTTCCAGCATCATTTGGTAATGATAACACAGGCGCCTCGCTCAATCTCTTCTTCAATTCCTGAAAACTTTCTTTGCATTTTTCTGTCCATACAAACTTTACCGTCTTCCTTGTTAAATTGGTCAACGGGGTTGCTATCTTAAAAAAATCTTGGATAAATCTTCGATAGTACCCAGCTAACCCTAAGAAACTTTGCACCTCCGTCGGTGTTATCGGTTGTTCCCAATTACTTACTGCTTCGACCTTTGCGGGGTCTACTGAGATTCCATTCTTATCCACCACGTGGCCTAATAATTGAACCTTCTCCATCCAAAATTCACACTTTGAAAATTTTGCATACATCTTCTCTTTCCTTAGTGCCTCCAAAATAATCTTCAGATGTTCGGCGTGTTCTTCCTCTGTCTTCGAGTATATCAAAATGTCGTTGATAAAAACCACAACAAATTTATCCAAGTATGGCTTGAAAACTTGGTTCATCAAGTCCATAAATGCTGCCGGAGCATTAGTCAAACCAAATGACATTACCAAAAACTCGAAGTGTCCATAACGGGTTTGAAACGCAGTCTTTGGTATGTCTTCATCCCTCACTTTCAGTTGATGATATCCTGTTCGTAAGTCAATTTTTGAGAAATAATTTGCTCCCTTCAGTTGATCAAATAAGTCGTCTATCCTCGGTAGCGGATATCTATTTGTAATCGTTACTCTGTTCAATTCTTGATAATCGATACAGAGCCTCATCTATCCGTCCTTTTTCTTAACGAATAACAACGGTGCTTCCCAAGGAGACACACTCAATCGAATGTAACCCTTATCCAATAACTCTTGAAGTTGTACCATAAACTCCTTCATTTCTATCAGCGCCATACGATATGGAGCTTTCAAAATTGGTGCCGTTCCCGGTGCTAAGTCTATTATGAATTCGATTTCTTTGTCTGGCGGAAGACCAGGCAGATCGTCCGGAAACACGTCTTGAAATTCATTCACTACGGATATATCCTTAATTTCTACTCTCTTTTTTTCGAGTATCAACGATGTAAGCTAAATAACCTACACATCCTTTCCTTAACAATTTCTCGGCCTGCATCATCGTAACGCAACACGATTACTTAAGCGATGAGCTACCATAAAACACTACCTTAGACTTACTCGGAGTCTGAAGGTTTACACATTTATTATGACAGTCAATTATCGCTGCATGGTTATACAAACAATCCATTCCCAGTATCACTTCAAATTCTCCCAGTCTAATAGGAATCAAGTCTACGCTCAGTTCATGTTCTCTAATGTTTGCGCGATAATTTCGATAAGAGTATTCTACTGGGATTATTTCCTTATTTGCAACTTCTGTATTCAAAGGATCTTCTAAACGTTCGCGGGGTGTACTAAGTTTACTAGCAAATACTTCAGATATAAAAGAACAGGTGGCACCCGAATTAAATAATACATATGCATTAATATCATTGATTGGGATTATACCTGACACTACATCCTTTGCAGCTACGTCAACCTGGACGGTCATATTAAATGTTTGGGTAGTCGATCGATTAGGGTTGCGCAGGTCCTCCAATCATTAACTTGCTTCCTCCTCCCTAACCTCCGCCAGTTTCACCACTTCCTTTCTTTGGGCAATCCTTTATCTGGTGCTCCATTGATCCACAAGCGAAACATCCCCTGGTCTTCTTCGGTTTTGGGCAATTTGGCGTTATGTGCCCCTCCTGTCCGCAATTATAACACGTGCTCTTTCCTTTCCAGCACTCCCCCTGATGGCTTTTCCCACACTTGTTACAAGTCTCACTCCTTTTCTTAAAGCTTCCTTGGTGACTCCCACCTTGATTATTGTTTCTGTTGTTGTTGTTGTTGTTGTTGTCCCATTTTTTCTTCCCGGAGTTACTCCCTCCGCCGTTGCTTCCTCCACTATACTAACTACCAGTGTTCTTGTTTTTCTTCTCCTTATGATATAAACTTAAGGCCTCACTACCACCTTCTACAATGATTTCCTTCTCTAACAACGTCGCAAAGGAATTAATCTGGAGGACTGATACCTTATTGTACAGCCATGGCTTTAGCCCTTGCTCAAAGCGCCTTGCTTTCCTCTCTTTATCGCCTACTTGGTGCTCCGCAAATCGCGCTAGTTCGTTGAACTTACCCGCGTATTGCGCCACCGTCATCTCACCTTGTTTTAAGTCTAGGAATTTCACCTCCACTCAATTCTGCATGCTCTTCGGGAAGTAATTCTCGAAGAACATCGTCTTAAACCTATCCCAGGTTATTGTCCTTTCTCCCGCTCTCTGCTGATTAGCCTCCCACCAATAGTTTGCTTCGCCTCTAATCATGTATGTGGAAAATACTGTCTTCTGGTCTTCACCTACGCGAGCTATAGTGAAGGCCTTCTAGATTTCCTTGATCCAAGTTTGTGCAACTATCGGGTCAGTAGTACCTTCAAATTCTGGAGGTCCTACACTTCTAAAGTCCTTGAAGGTTGTTACTGGGACAGCTTGAGGGTTGGGGCGAATGAGTTCATTGTTCCTTCCCCTTAAGGCTTCTCCTAACAAGTCTACCAATTTCTGGATCGGGTCAACTTCTTCCCTCTCGTTATTAACAGATTCTTCGGGTGCAGTCAATCTATGTCTTGGTGCCATGATCTGCATCACAAATTTTTATTTTATTATTACTCAGTTATATCATTTAAGTATTTCTTTTAATACTAAAAAGAATAAAATTATAACACGTTTCTGAAATAAACTTCATTTATATTCATATGCCAAATCGTTTCATTACATGATTTTTCCCTAGCATATTTATATAAATGTTATCACATATATCCCTCAATATCACAAACGATAGGGAATATATCAACATACTACCCATCTAACAAAAGCTTACTCGGGGTTTACAATACTATCCCACACTCTACACAAAAAGTTGGGATTTACACATAGTATATACATCACATAAGATAAATACTACTACTATACTGACTAAAGGTCTCATCCCATCATCCCACGCTCTACAGCGCTCTTATACTCGATCTGCGCTATGTACGCAACCAACTCTCAGCTCATAGTATGTAGGGTATGTCCCTGCTCTGCCTGGTAGTGATACACACCATCAATCATCCTCTCAAATACCGAACAAAACACGTACCCCATCTTGTTCATCTTTCTCTTCTTGCATCTGACCTCATCCTCTAGGTCGTCAGCTCTCTCATTGGCCGCCTCCCACTTCTCCTCGAAGTGTACCCTATCCATCACCTCTAATTCCAATTGAGTACGGAGTGCTTCCTTCTCAGTCTTTTCGCTCAATTCCCTCTGCTCGACCTCTTCTAGCTTCCCTGCCAAATCTACATTCCTAGCCACTAACTTGTGAAACAAAGTCCCCATCTGGATTCCAGCCTCCTTGCGATAAGCAATTTCTACCTCTAGCTCTTGCATGGCCAACTTCCTCTGGTGGTCTTCGTCCTGCAGTTTCTGAAACACCGACTCTCTCTCTAGGGCCTCTTCTTCCAACTCCTGAACTCTGCAGTCCAACTCCAGAATACGCTCCTCGTACTCTCCTAGCATATGCTCCTCCCAGTTAGGCTTGTAGGAGTCCTTCATGGGCTCCTCCTCTGAAGGCTCGTCCTCTATTGACTCCTCCTCGGGGTCAAACTCTACCTCTATCTCATCCTTGTCATCTTACTCGGATGGTGCAATAGCCTGCACTGGCATAACCTCTACAGGTGCCTCATACACCACATGTATGTCTCTAGGCTCCTCCTCAGTCACTCTACTGGGTACTCCCATATCTGCCATCTACAATCACAAACACAAGACAAGAAACAACAACTCCATTAGAATGTTAAATAAAACATAAGTTCATTGTATAAAATGAAGTTACATTTCATAACAAACTAAGTCTCTTAAGGAAAACTCTACATAAGTTTTATCTCCTTCCTAACCTCTAAATTCTCCTAAGTTATAGTCTAAGGACAATCGTTCCTAAGGTTTATAACTACAACTTTGATACCAACCTGTGACGCCCCCCAAATTCATGACCGACAAGGGGTCACTCGAATTCGGTTTGTCACATGCTCATGGTAATACAATAATAACTAAAAACACACATTCACAGCGGAAGATCCAATCTAGAATAATATACAATGATTTATTATAATTATTCTCCCAAGTTTTGCAACCTACAGTACTTAATAGATTACATAATAATATCAGGTAAAGACTTATTACATAAACCTACTTAAGCTTAAACATAGTCTGAAGATAGTCTTAATACAACATAATAATTTTAAACATAAAGGAACAAGATAGTCGGTAGCCTTGCCCTTGCCCTTGTCTTTCCCAGAGACATTTCCCTGTTCCTCCATAACTGAAAGGTTTTAAATAAGCAAGAATGAGCACAATTTGCCCAGCAAGTAATATATAACAAGGGTAAAGAGTTTTATAACATGAGTTTGAAATATCAAAGTATCATCTCTAAGATAGTTTAGGGTTTCAGAATAATATCATGAATAACGAATATCAACAATTCTTGAATCAAATCTTTGGAATATGAAACGATAATTCAATATAGATCAACAGATATATATGAATTCAAAGGCTATCAACGTATCCAACTGGATAAAATAATTTTATACTGAGTAGTCACTAAGGACTATTGAACATCTACTAGAATCATCAATATTAAACTGATAACCCAAAAATAAGTGCGATAGATGATCAATCTACAATACTTTATGTTATGCATAACCACAGTAATATTCACGCGTGTGTTGGGGCTTCCAACAATATACACTCCCCCTACCATAAGGGTTGTTCAACTCAGTTTTCAAGATCACCAATAAAAAGGTTTGGACAGTTTTATAAACATGCATATTGTCTAGCCGAATCGAATGGCATAGACCCTTTCACAATATTCAAGAACAATACCAAGTTCAACATGAATAATAGCTTTCATAAGAGTACTAGCTCAATGAATGAGTAAGTAAGATAACTTGCATTGTAAAAGAGTGTAAGTTAGGGAACTTGCTTACGATATCCATTGAATAAAGTAATGCAAGGGTTTAGGATACTTACCTTTAGCATAGTCTATCCACAAAAAGTAATTCAACACTTTTTGACTCCTATCGTAATATAGTTATGTATATACGATATCCATTAGTCATATAGTTCAACACATAAGCTAAGTTTTAACCTAGCTACACAGTTATCATATTAATATAACTTTTATCCTTAACGTTCCTCTTTTGAGTTTAAATATATTCTCATATCATTAACATCACATAAGATCACAACAAATAGCAAACATACTCTTTTTAGCACATTATTGTAAGTTAACCGTCAAATTGGATTCAAGTATCACATAACATATGATATCACATAAAATGTATTCATATTAAAGGATGTGTTCATGCTCGTTCAACCTACTCACGTTCAATTTACATGATATAGGTTCTAGATCTATATTTGAACAAATTAAAGCTTTACAATATCATGTAAGCTATCATGCTTGTTATTTTAAACACATAAGGAAATCATATGACTCATATTAGGCATGCTTATGAGTATTCATATTGCATACATGTAACTATCTTAGTTATTAGTTTGAAAACATGCTTCGTTTATGCTAAACTTGGTTTCACAACACCTAGCCATGGTATATATACATGTATAATACATGAGGGAGTCTAAAAGTGCTATCACATATGTCCATAAATTTCAGAATTTAAATCTCAAAGTAGCATGTCAATGTTCACGTTCAAAACTCGTATTTTCATTAGTAAAGCTTACTACTAAGGTCTAACATGTTCATACTATCTATATACATATGTTAACCTGTCCAACATGCATTTCTAAGTCATCTAAACATGCTCATAAAATCAGAATGTATATATGGCATTTACATGTCAATATCCACCTTCAAAACTTACATTTTCGTTAGAAATGTTTAATAGTGGGGTTTGCATGTTCACATTCCATCAAGAAGCTTATGTATGCAAGTCAACACGTATTTCATGTGTTTCTAGGTCATACAAACATGACTCGAAAGTCAAAATACTAACATGCTTCATATATGTTAACGGTCGTTCATGAAACTTTAAGTTTACTTCAACACTATATGTCGTTTCATAATTCTTGCATGTAATCATAGCCAAAGCGTGTTTACGCCTTCTCCATATACTCATATAAGTATGTTAGACCCATTAGCATGCTCATCTAAGCCATGCAAACAACCTAACACTTAGCAGATTTAAGCAGGAAGCAGAAACTGCAGATTGGCACGGCCGCGCGCTAGTTGTACTAGGGAGACGCGTGGCCACGCGACTCCCGTTCCAGACCAGACAGCAGCCAGCAACGGCAGAAACTAGGCCAAACACAAAATTTTCTTCACCAATTCGTATGAAATTAGTCATATAACAGTTTAGACATGCTTATATGGTTATATAACACTTAGGCAAGCATTCTATATCCCAATTTCACTTTAATTTAACATGATCAAGAATCTAAGAAATTTCAGAAATAGAAATAGAAAAATGAAAATGAAGAACAAGGAAGCTATATTGTAATCCCAACATTTATATAAGTCCATATAACAATTACGCAAGCTTTCTATAATTCAATTAGCATGTATTGCATCCAAATTCCAGAAGCTTGGAATTATCAGAGAACAAGAAATGGAACCTCGACAGAGAATTTCAAGAGTATAAATTTTGACAGAGAACCCAAATGAAGAACAAGAAGAGGAATTATACCTCTGCTAATTTGTGAAAGAGCTTGCTGCTAATTGAATTCCCAAACTCTTAGGATACTTATATGCTCTCAATATAACTCAAGAAAAATCTCAGCAAGTTGAAAATGGAGAAGGAGAGCTCAATTTATAGAACAAATTATTATAATAAGAATTTAATAAATAAAATTATTATAATAAGAATTTAATAAATAAAATTCTTATTACGAGATGTTTTGAGTTTAGATATGTGTATATATGTGTTATATGCTGTGAAGTATATAATGTGGTGTGAACATAGAAGATATATATATATATATATATATATATATATTCATATGTTGGAAGAATGAGGTTTAATAGTTAATTTAATTTAATTATTAAAGAAATTAAATGAAGTTATTACGAAAAGGAAATAAACTGAATATTATTAGTTAATTTAATTAAGTTACTGATTATATTATAAAATAATATAATTTAATTATTATGCCTTTCTGGCACTATAATGGTTATGAATTAAATTTCATAAATAATGTGAGTAATTCAATTAATGAAAAATAATGAAGTAATGTGAAAATAATTGTTTTAATAAAATATGAAGGTAATATATTACATATAAGAGTAATAAGTTTATGTAGTGGCTTAATATATTATATTTAGCCAAGTGTATGTAAATGAGTATGAGAATGAGAAGAACCAATATAATTATAAATAAATATTGGTGTTAGATGAATTAAATAAATATTTTAGTTGAAATATTTATGGAATAAAATGAATATTCGATAAAAATTATTAGAGAATAGTTTATTTAAGTACGATATTATTGATTAAATAATTTTATAATCAGTGCGTACTTTATTACGCTAATGGAATGGAAATAGTCTAATTTAATTAAATATTTAAATTAGAGGATTAATGATTTGTTAAACAAATTATAATTGTATTAGCTAATTAAATATTGTATTGGCTAAATAAAGATTATAATTTAATTGAGTAATGTGTGACATGAGTACTATAGGATAAGAGAATTATAAAAATAAAATAAAAAGGGTTTTAAGGTGTGGCAACCTAACAAGGTCTTATGACCTTTGGTATATTGTAATTGCTGAGACCCTTAATTTATTTGAGTGTAAATCGTTTATCAGTTTTTATGTTACGCATTATTTTGCTAAGTCTAAATAACAGAGAGGAAGGGGAGCCTTATAGAGGGTTTGAGAGAGAAAGAAATTTTTTGTGGATTAAAAAGAGAAAATCCTGAGAATCAAGAGGGGAGAAGAGGTGTAATCAAGGTTTCCTAGTCATCTTCTAATCAATCTAAAGAAGAAATCTAAGGTAACAACTTGGTTCTAAAATCTATGTTGAGTTCTTATATATACTTCTCTGTAGATAGATTTTGGTAGAGGATTTGCTAAGAATTGATGATATACTTGTTATATATGTGTATAATCTGGTATATAACTTCTGTAATGGATTTTGTAGTAATCGAATTAGTGTAAATATGTGAAAAGATAAAGAATTTGAGTTTTGGCATAATATGTGCAAGATGACTTGTTTTAGACCCAAAATTGATGATTAAATCATGTGATAAACTGTAAATTGATGATAGTTTGTATTAATACATTGAGAAATGAAAAGAATGCAAGTGGATGGAATTGTTTTGGTCAAGAAACGAATTTGTGGCGAATAAATTTGCTAAATATGTTTAAAACATGAAAGTATAGCATGAACAGTGAATTGGAACCCTTAAAATGAATTGTTAATGTTCTTGAAGTGTTATAATTATTATGTAGATGTGTAGTTAAGTGTTTCACGAATCCATAGAGTCGAAAACGAACTCAATCGGATGTGTGTAGCTTGATTTATGATGATTGGAAGGAGGAAAGGGTTAGAAAATTTGCCAGAACAACATACTGAAGGAAAAAGTCGCATAACACGCTACTATGGGAGCAGGTGCGCTGCCCCCAAGGCTGGTTGGGGCGCAGCTGCGCCGGGAGGAAAGTCAGTTCGGGACTATTTTGACCTCTTGTGGTAAAACAGCCATAACGTTTTTATACAAACTCCGATTGAGGCGATTCAAGATGATCCGGAACGAGCACGAGTAGACCTACAACTTTTGTTCTTTAAGTTTTTCAATTTGAGTTAAGTAGCAAGGATCAAAATGGTCATTTTTGGGACTGATGTGTATTCGAAGGCAATCGGAGGGCGTCGGGCATGCACGTATGCAAGTGTAGTACTTCGGACGCTAAAAGATGTTGTCTGATGTTATAAAACATGAATGTTAGTAAAAATAATAATGCTTGAAATTAATAAATGATGTATTAGATTATTTGCATAAGCACACTAAGCACATGCAATAGAGGCGAGTTAGGCGTGTGCTGTATAAACGTCGAAACGCCATGTAACGTGGTAATACACTTAAATAGTGTTTCGATTCTAATGTAACGAACATTATTTTATATGAAATATGGTTAATATAAAACCAATATGCAGTCCTAGCAGGACTTAAACACTTGAATGAATTTCGAATATTACTAAAAAAGAAATATAGTGAGATATAAGTCGAAAGTTAACACAATCAAATTGAATGTTGTGTATTGATAATAGGAAGGGTTATGAGATGTAAAGTAAAGTTTACATTACAACTAATATACATTGCTATATGACTAATAATTGATGTGCATGATTATATAATTGTGTAGGGCACGTGAAGTGCAGATATCTGTAAGCTGTTAAACTGTTATTGGTAAACAACAATCAAGGCAAGTCTTTTAGTTCCTATTTTCTACGTGCACTTGATGATGAACTGTTTTAAATTATTTTGCAAAGAGCATGATATGTTGTATATATGTTATAAGCATGAAATGTTAAAGTCAATTCATGACTACATTGATTGATTAAAGAATGTTGATTGAGTAAGGAACTCAATCTTTATATTTGTTATATGATGTAAAGCATGTATGCCATGTTACTTTAATTATTATGAGATGTATGTTGAGCATGTATTTATGTGCTATGTGATGCATAAAAGCTATTAGATCTTGCTGATCTTGCTTAGCTGTCGAGCTCATTCTTGCAAATAATCACTTTTGCAGGTTAAGGATTCAAGGTAACGATATGTGCTACTTGAAAGAAATGAATCAGATATAATGCATGAAGACTGATATACTTTGGCTGAATTGTTATTATTTTGGACCCTGTTTAAGGTTTCAGATAATGTATTTGATAATGTATGATGGTTAACAGATGTTGAGTTGTAAAGTTTAAATTTTACGCGGTGTATAAGGGTTATTTAATGTGGTTGTAAGTTTTAGTTTATAATAACTCTGACAAAGCGATTCATGAAATAAAGTTGAATCAAAGCTATGTAATGATAAAGGTTGAGATTCAGGGATAATAAAGAATGAATAATATAAAAGTTTTAAATATTCCATATTTTTAGTGATTGTATCATTGACTAATGATGTAAAGTCTGAATAAGGATGTATTGTTAACGACCGATGTCGAGAGTTGTATTGTATGAATTTTGGAGTCATTACAGCTATTCTCTCCTAAATCAAACCAACGAGATTTTATATTGTATGGAGGTTAATGGAGAGTTGGTAATTTGTTGTTGAATTCCACTGTTGGAGCCACTCCCCCAATGATCATGAGCTAGGAAGCTATATTGCTGAGAATTGGGAGAAGGAGGAGTAGGAATAGGCCTTAGCCTTTTGTCAAGCACGTGAAGAACAAATGGGTCTTCCAACTTGGGACAAACCAAATAACTCAGCACTCTTGCAACACTTAGTTATGCTATGCATGCTAAGGTTACATATATATAAGTCCACTTAGGTTATATAATATATACTTTAGGTTATAATTGAAATGTCACAATATAATCCACATAGTGTAGTAAGTGTAAATTGGCACACATATAATCCATGTACATTTTACCACTAACGAATGTACTTCAATTGGGTATCATTCTACTACATCATTCCAATTCTATTATTCAATTCATATTAATTTATTGAAGTATTCATAATTTAATAGTTGTTTACAGTACTCTCAAGATGTATTAATTTAATGTATACTTCCATACATATTGTCACATAGGCATTTCATGATGTATTCATAACATATAGTTTCAATATGTCTAATCACATTGCTCCATGTAATATAGTTTAATAAATCTTAATATATTGTCCCTACATATAGTATAGTCACATAATTGTTGCACTATATAATATAATTGCACTACACTTCACACTTCATATAATATATAGTTAGTTACTATATGTTATACATTTAATTCGCATGCTCGCACATAGAAGTTAATAATTTACTTATCTTATTAATTAATTAATAATAATATTAATTAAGCCATTTCTCAATAATCAATGAAATTATAATTTCTACAATAATTGATTAACACTTATATGATTTAATTATCACAGTAAATAAATGTAAATCTTATTATATTTATAAACACGTCGATTATTATTATTATATTTCTTTTGCAATAATAATAATCACATATCATAATTAATCATCATAAATATTAAGTAATATTCTACAATAACAATTAACAATTAATATAGATTAATTGTTGACTTAATAATTCCTTCGTTAATTAATATCTTCATTAATATTCCTCATCACTGTGCCACACAAGGCTTTCAACGAATTTATCGCAAACTCCACATTTTCTCAATTATTATAATTATTCAATTTAATATAATTGAGCTAACTTATCTCATAACACAAAATCATTAATATTCAAATAAATTCTCATTTCCATTAATATATTTATTTAATAATATTAGAAAATTATCGGGTATTACACACGAAGTATTTAAGTTATAACACATGAATCGCAATTATAATAGTTTACTTGTACGACAATAATAGCTCAAGCTTAATGCAATACTCAATAAAGAGTAAGGTTAGGAACTTGCTTACAATATTCCTTGAATAAAATAAATACAAGGATAAGATACTTGCCTTAAGCGTAGATTACCAAGTAAAGCTTATCAATGCTTTTCGAGTCCTATTATAACATATTTACGTATATAGGATATTCATTAGCTATGTATATTCGATACACAAGTTGGATATGAAATTCAAGTATACACATATGATTCTAACATAGTCGTATAATCCTCTACGTATGTTACTACGTACTTATTCATATGTAGCATGAAATCGGATTATAAGTCACTATGATATCAATTAACATAGTTTGTCACTATTGTTAAACTTAACAATTGAGGTTTATAACACTTTGTCGACATAATATAATTTCATAGCTTAACATGCTCATTGACACTTAAATAACGTTCTGGACACGTATTACAGATTAGGACAACCACACAAGTATGTACCAAGTTCAGTTTATAATAAAATAGACTATGAATGTTCTGTATACTGGGGCGGTCGCGCTTGGTTTACACTAAGGAGTGGCGCTGCCGCGCTGTTCCTGGTGTAGACCAAGACAGGGCTGCTCCTACAGAACCTAATCCAATACGCTATGCACATATATGAAAGATTATGCCAAAACACACATGTTGGGATAATTATAACTAGCTCGGATCCCATATCGTCTTTAATATAGCTTGATATCCATTTTCGTTCAATCAAGGCGTTTAAGTGATCAAGTTGATAGTAGTGTGCATTCAAGCCAATCATGTATGATGATAAAGCACATACTTTGTAAACAATCTTATTTATTTATTAATAAAATATTTATTTACTAAAGGTATTTAATTATCTACATGGTGCTATTTTTATAATATGTAAATAACCCATAGTTTTAAGCAATGCTTTTAGAATCATGATGTTGATCATGCTAATGAGATCTAAATTCTTAGAAAGCTTTAAAACTAAAATAGTTCTCAATCGTGGGATTACTAAAAAGGGGGTTAGTAAATCCGGATAGATTAGTACATATGTTGCTTGCTCATTAGATGAGGATGATTGATCTCATGATCATTTGTGTGGAGACACCAAAGCAAGTATGTAGGTGCTTATTGGAGAATAAGTTCACTGAACGTGACTCGCTATAGAATACCTAATGGAGTTTTACTCGCCTGTCAATAGGAATTCCTAATGTGAAAGTAGTACAAGTGATCCTTGGACTTGAGATCATCATAGTATCTTGTATGTAACAAATTATACTTTGACTTATTCCTTAAGACCTTTTAAGGCATATATAGGGTATGCTTGGGTGTAATGAGTTACATATGGAGATAATGAATGATCAATAAAGAATCTACCATCTCTAGTAAAAGAGGAGATATGTCCTATGTGATTCGTTAAATGACAACCCATGAATCCTTGGCCAAGGTGGAATGAAATTAGAAAGAGGTTTCTAATTTGCATTAATCGGAGTTGTGCATTTTCTAATCGAAATACATATAATTAAATAAAATAAGACTTGACAGTAAATTCATGTCTTATATTTAATTGGGACATTGTATGGTGGAAGGATTGAATTGTATGGTAACTATTTACTCACAGGTTCTTTTATGATTAATGTTGAAATCTATATTATCTGGAAAGTCGTTGATCGCTAGGGAGACTTATCCCTATTGTAGAATAAATATTATTTATTTAAATAAATTATTAGTTTAATTTATTTATTTAAATAAGATTAGAATTGTTCTAATTGATTTATTCACAACCGGTTTAATATAGAGAACCTAAAGGGTCACACCATAAAAGGAAGAATAATTATTTAAGAAGGTAATGGCATAATCGTAATAATGCATTAAGTATAATTAATTTAATCTATAGTGATAGAATAAATTAAATAGCTTAATGTTTATTATTTAATATTTTGGAAATATTAAATATAAATTAATAAGAGAAGTCTTATTAATATTATTACAATTATTATTATTTTAATTTCTAAAGGAGTTTAGTAATTAATTTAATATTAGTACTCTCATTTATTCCTAATAAGATTAGGAGATAAATTAATTAAATAAATTTAATTAATTATTCCCATGTGGTGGGAAGCCTAAATTAATTAAAGGAGTTTAATTAATTAAAAGAAATCCCATGTCTAATAAGATTAGAAGGGTTGACCAATATCTATATAAGATGAGTCTTATAATAGATATTGATTGATGAAATTCCAATTGTTGGAGAGTACTCCTTTTCTATAGAGGATATAAAACTAAGCAAGCCACCCTCTTTCTTGATAATTCATCTTCTTTGGTGGATCACCTCTAGAGGCCAAACAGTTGGGTGGCTAACGTTGATCAAAGGAAGGAATCGAACCCGAAAATTCAAGGAGATCACGAAGAACAAGGAGTTGAACTCGTACCTGTGGAAGCTTCGTTTTACAAGGGTATGATTCCATAACTTCTTATTTATCGTTTTAAATTAATAATTTGCATAAAGGATGATCCGGGTAATGGTTTTGTATAAATTTTTTTAAACTCTGATATACCATGCTTCCACTAATTTTTGCAATTTGATTGCATCACGATTTCATACAAACCCAACACAAGTAACGAAGTTTCTCACGTTTAATTTTTATACTCATGTTATGAGGCCTTTATGTCTCAACTATACATGTGACATCCTAGATTTTTAGAATTTATAAATGAGAATTTAATAAATAAAATTCTTATTATCTGATGTTTTGAGTTTAAGTATGTGAATACGTGTCATATATGGTGAAATATGTGAATCTATGTGAAGATAATTTAAATATTAATGTTAATATTTATTGGAGTAAATAAATATTTTAATTGAATTATTTATTGAGTTAAATAAATAATTATGTGATTATTATGGAGTAATGTAATTAAGTGTAGTATATTAATTAAATGAATATTTAGTATTTAATTGATATAATGATTTTATGTTATAGTTCTAATTTAATTGAGATAATTAAATTAGATGAGTAATGTGATGAGTGTTACATGCAATTATAATTAGCAATTAATTGTAATTATGTGACAATTTTATGTGCTTAATTGATGTTAGACTTTTAATTAATTAAATTAGAATGTTAAGATTTAATTAATTAAAGAGTAGCATTAAAGTACGTGTTAAAAGGATTTATTAAAATAAAGAAAAGAGTTTTTAAATGATTTTTTTCCAAACAAGGCCCTTACTTTTGTTTTAAAACTGTTTTACCCAAACATGACCTTAACTACTAAAAATCTGTTTTTAAAATAACTTGTTTTGCCAAACAAGCCTTAGGGCTTTTAAAAAAATTCAAAGGTGTAACCTCTATTTTAATTGTAATTAGTATAGGATTTATTATATACATTAATATTGTAAGTTACATATTATGTATATATGTTGTATGTATATTTTGTATATACGTTGGTTAAAAGAACAAAACAAAGGTTAGTCTGTGTTAGAGAGAAAACACAGAGAAAGATGCAGTGAAAAGAGAAGAATGGAAGAAGAAGAGAAAGAAAGGGGAAAGAGACCTTGAAAGAATTCTCGCTAAGCCATTATCTTCTTCTCCTAAGCATAATCAAAGGGTATAACTTCTAAATTTAGTTTTAATAATGTGTTTTATGTTGTGGAACTTCTCTATAAAAATGTTTTTCATAAAAGTTAGTAATTTTGTTGAATATATGTTGGAATTTTGTTAATATACTGTTTATAAATTTAATTAGACGCCATAAACAATGATTTTCAGAAATCAAATTGATAGTAGAAACATGTTTTAAAAGAAAAGTTATGTTCATATGAGTTCATATGAGTTTTAGGTATTATGGTTGATTTTAGTTTGAAGAAATTGATGCAATTGATATATGTTAATATGTTTATTAAGAATTTGTTTGATGCTATCTTCAATTACGTATATAATGCATGTATATAGAGTTAAATTGCTTGAGAAAGTGATTTACAGTGAATGGTTTTATAAAATATATAAGTTTTATGAAAATATCAAATTTGATTTCTAAAACTTTTGATTATTGTTGTTTAAATATTTTTGTGTTTGGAGATATGTTATATGAGTGTATTGTATCAAGTATATGCTATACATTGTTCTAGTAGCTTGTTATTGCCGTTTGATGGCATGTTGGGTTTAATCGGTGAAACATGGAGGCTGCACTGCCTGCCTTTGTCTGCGTACCTGCGCAGCTGCGCCGGGAGCACAGCCAGAAGCAGCGCAGCTGCGCCACTAGGTTTTCTCAGGCTGGTCACCTGCGCAGCTGCGCCGGTGCCAAGGCTTATTGCTGCGCAGCTGCGCCGTGTCCTGGGCAGAGGCAGTGAGTTTTATTTAAGTGTGTAGTTTATTTTTATGACTAAGTTACATTGTTGCTAGAATAATGATCATATATTTAAGTTGCAATAGCATGTTGATAACATGAATTTGACAATTTGGTAATTGTAAAAGAAAAGAGGTTTTGAAAACCTTAAAGTATTAGTTGAAGTATTGTTTAATGGTGAATTCGTTAATTATAATTTGTATAATTATAATCAAGAGTAAATGTTTAAATTAAATTATAATTTTTGTTAAATTATAATGAATATTAGTTGATTTATTTTAATCAATTAGATGTTAATTTAAATTATAATTTATGTAATTATAATTTAATAAATGCATGTTTAATTATAGATTATAAATTGATAATTGCATGATTAATTATAATTTGTGTAATTATAATGCATGATATAGTTTAATTGATTATAAGTTATAATTTGTTTAATTATAACTTAATATGTGATTATAATTTGGAATAATTATAATCAAGGTAAAAGTGTAATTTAAATTATAATTTATATAATTATAATTTAATGAGGGCATGAATAAAAATTGAGTATTTATAATCTAAGTAATGGGTTAAGTTAAGTATGCTTAAATTATGATTTAATGCATGATGTAGTTGATTCATTATAAATTATGATTGTTTAATTGTAGTTTGATTAAAGTGGATGTTCAAATCATAATTTGTTTAATTATAATTTAAAATGAGTATGTAATTATTAGTTGATTAATCATGAGAAATGTAAAATGACTATGTGATGTGATTAATTATGTGGTAATTAATTATTAACTTATGAGTTAAAGAGGAATGAGTTAACCTAAAGTGGATAACTAAATATTAGGATTAGCTATGTGATAATTAACTGATATTGTTAATTATACATAAGGTTTGACAGCGAGTGTCAAACGAGAAATAGAAGAGAATTAGAAAGTATAAAGTATTATTTACTTAGACATTTGATAAGCATTGCTAGGTGACTAATAACTGATGCGTATGGTAATACGTTATGTAGGATCATGAAGCAGGCTATTTTTCGGTAATTGGTAATCTACGAGCCAGGCAAGTCTTTCGGTTCCTATTTTCTATGTGAACTTGATGATATTATGAACTGTTTTAAATTGTATTGCAAAGAGAATGCTATGTTGTATATGTTGCAAGCATGAAATGTTAAAGTCAATTTATGACTACATTGATTGATTTAATAATGTTGATTGAGTAAGGAACTCAATCTTTATATTTGTTATGTGATTAAAGCATGTATGCCATGTTACTTTAATATTGAGCATGTTAATTATGTGCTATGTGATGCATGAAAACTGTTAGATCTTGTTGAGCTGTCGAGCTCACTCTCGCAAATAATCATTTTTGCAGGTCAAGGATGCAAGGTAAAGATACGTGTTAAGTGATTTATAGAGATCAATGTTAAAGAATATTAATTTTGTTAAATTTCAAATTGTAGTTGATGTTTTCATTGTAACTTAATTGTTAAGTTGTAAGTTGAGCTATCCGACGTGTAATGGATATTGCTTTGTGCTGTAAGACTTTGTATAGTCCCTTCGTTGTAGCGATTCATGTAATAGAATTGAATCAAATATTTGTAATGTTAAGGTTGCGATTCAGGGCAATATAGAAAGAAAGTTTATAAAAAAATTTAAATATTCCGCATTTTTAGTGATTTTAATATCGAATAATGACGTAAAGATAGATTAAAGATGTGTTGCTAATGATCGAGGATGAGAATTATATTGTATGAATTTTGGGGTCGTTACAGTTGGTATCAGAGCTGATAGGTTATACACCTTAGGTAAGAGTACCTTAAGCTATGACTTTAGAGAATGAGAAGTTAAGTTAAGTTACGTATAATGAAAAGGTGATTCTTTTCACATACGTGGAAGTGTAGTATGTGTGAAGTCCTAGTAATGTTATAAGAAGAAAGTGAGGATAACGAGGAATGAAATTCGAATAAAATATTGAACTATATGAACGAAGTTAGAAATTCTTAAAGGAAGAGTTGTTTAATAAATAAAAAGATTCAAAGAAGAATCTTAGAAAGATATGTAGATGAGAATCAGGAGTTGTCTAACTCCAATAATAATATAGTTAACGAATAACGATGAATAGACGAAGTCTATGAGATTAAAAGCATGACTGAAATCATTGTATAATATGATATAAGTATAGATAAGAAGTTTTAAAACAAAACGATAATGAGATAAGGAATAATCACAAGGGAGATGATTATAGAATAAGATCACGACGTGATATCTTTTAAATTGTAAAGGACAGATGGTCTATAATGATTGAATGGTTATAGTTGAGACTATAACGAGAATGTACTATGATATAGTACGAGATTAACTCATGAGGAGTTATAAATGATGGGATACAGAAAGTCTGTATCGAGTATAGAACGAGAATTTATAAGTAAGATAGAGTTAAGTGGGATTTCAACTGAGGACTCATGTGGTGACTGAGTTGTACAAAACTTCTGTATGGGCAGGGTTTTGTGCTTACACTTGGTTTATCATACTGATAATCGTTGGAAGGTTGGTGTCGCGCTATCGATATATATATATGATGAGAAGGTGATTTTTTTCTCATATTACATTTGATAGTTAGAGTCAATAGAGATTAGATTAGATGATATTAAGATTTGATTAGATGATCTTAAGGTTAGGCGAGTTCTTAAAACTCATACTTATGGTAAGATCGTGACACATAATCGTACGTATGTTTTGAACCCCTAAGCATATGGACAGTCTCTGATCAGTTCTTTGACTACGTATTGCTAGGACAAGTTCTTAAACTCATATTATTGTGGCAAGTTCCTGAACTTCCAAAGTGTGGTAAGTTCGATGAACTATACTGGGTATATAAAGTTTATAATATAGAAAGCATTGATGTTGTTTAAGGTTGATAGAATGATTAAGTAATGATGGAGTAAAGATTTATATTGATGGAGAAAGTTTTTATATTCTAAATCTCCTAGCTTTGCTAGTTTTTCAAAATTTATTGACTTCGTGCTGATGTTGCACTTCTGTTTTCTTGAAAAACATTGGATCAATGATGGAACCAATGAATTTTAAAAATTGTGCTATTATTCACATGTCTGTGCTAATTGCTTCAGCTAGACAAAAATAATTTTAAAAATTTCAAAATATATTTTATGTGTTCTATACATCATTTGATATGGTGTAGAGACAAAAAAAAATCGAGGAAGTTATCAATGCAGTTAAACCTAGTGTTGGATGTGATCGTATGATCGTCAGCCCACTATGGTATAAGGTAGTATGACGACGTCATGTAATGACGAAATCCTCAACGTATCAGTAATACGATACGGTATCAGGATATTGTGAAAAGATTTATTATTATTTTAGTTTCCTTAAACTATATATATATATATATATATATATATATATATATATATAAAAGAAGAGATTTATTTACTTTTAGTTTCTTTAAACGAAAAATATATATATTTTTTGAGTTGGTTAAAGATATATATATATATATATATATATATATATGTATATGTATATTTCGATTGATGTCCGAATTGTTGCTAGAAGTCTATGCTACTTGATTCAGCTAGACAAATATTGAAAGATGTTTATGAAATTCGAGCGTTTTTGGTCAAACTATGCCAAACCAAATTGTTTTGGTGTGGATTCAGATGTTAAGAAGCTGAGGTGAACAACCCTATAAAAGGGGACATGTTATCAGAGACAATAGTTCCGAGTGTAACGCATATAGTCGTTACGATGTACTACATTTGGGCCTGACGTAGGGGTGCGATAGGCTGGCCACCTAGAGTACCGATGCGGTTTTATAGTGTGAAGTACCGGGGGTGAAGCACTAATAAACCTAAAAATAAGTTCAAGGTCTTGCGCCCACTCAGCATGATTTGGAATCTTTTAAATTCCTGAGTTGTTTATATCGCTTCTCAATTATTGAGCAATTGTGAAAGATTCTTATTATTCTGAAGGAGAATGTGGCGAGAAGGATATTGCTTAGAAAGAAGTAGTTGTTGAACGCTTTAATCTAGTGAATAGAGATTAACGTAAAAATCTATTTTGATAGAATGATATATATAGATTGATAGACTTGAATTTCGAGGACGAAATTCTTAGAAGAAAGGGTGAATGTGATAACCCGAATAATTATAGATGGTGAATTATATAGTATATTAATTCTACGAGTAGAATATATGGTAATGATCTTTAGTAAGGGAAGGAATGAGTTAAAGAAAATATATTATATTGGATATACGATTGTGTTTGATTGAAGGTTAAGTAATAAAACCTTAACCTTGTTGAAGATGTGAATTTAGTAGAGATATATGTGTAGTTTATATAAATGTCGTTATGATAATGAGTTAAAGTTATTCAACAATAAAATTGTGAAAGAGATTTTTGTGAAAACTTGAGTAAGGTAGGGTTTTGGTGATTCCGAGGACGGGATCCTTATAAGAAGGGAAGAATGTGACATCCCAGATTTTTAGAATTTATAAATGAGAATTTAATAAATAAAATTCTTATTATCTGATGTTTTGAGTTTAAGTATGTGAATACGTGTCATATATGGTGAAATATGTGAATCTATGTGAAGATAATTTAAATATTAATGTTAATATTTATTGGAGTAAATAAATATTTTAATTGAATTATTTATTGAGTTAAATAAATAATTATGTGATTATTATGGAGTAATGTAATTAAGTGTAGTATATTAATTAAATGAATATTTAGTATTTAATTGATATAATGATTTTATGTTATAGTTCTAATTTAATTGAGATAATTAAATTAGATGAGTAATGTATTGAGTGTTACATGCAATTATAATTAGCAATTAATTATAATTATGTGACAATTTTATGTGCTTAATTGATGTTAGACTTTTAATTAATTAAATTAGAATGTTAAGATTTAATTAATTAAAGAGTAGCATTAAAGTACGTGTTAAAAGGATTTATTAAAATAAAGAAAAGAGTTTTTAAATGATTTTTTTCCAAACAAGGCCCTTACTTTTGTTTTAAAACTGTTTTACCCAAACATGACCTTAACTACTAAAAATCTATTTTTAAAATAACTTGTCTTGCCAAACAAGCCTTAGGGCTTTTAAAAAAATTCAAAGGTGTAACCTTTATTTTAATTGTAATTAGTATAGGATTTATTATATACATTAATATTGTAAGTTACATATTATGTATATATGTTGTATGTATATTTTGTATATATGTTGGTTAAAAGAACAAAACAAAGGTTAGTCTGTGTTAGAGAGAAAACACAGAGAAAGATGGAGTGAAAAGAGAAGAAGGGAAGAAGAAGAGAAAGAAAGGGGAAAGAGACCTTGAAAGAATTCTCGCTAAGCCATTATCTTTTTCTCCTAAGTATAATCAAAGGGTATAACTTCTAAATTTAGTTTTAATAATGTGTTTTATGTTGTGGAACTTCTCTGTAAAAACGTTTTTCATAAAAGTTAGTAATTTTGTTGAATATATGTTGGAATTTTGTTAATATACTGTTTATAAATTTAATTAGACGCCTATAAACAATGATTTTCAGAAATCAAATTGATTGTAGAAACATGTTTTAATAGAAAAGTTATGTTCATATGAGTTCATATGAGTTTTAGGTATTATGGTTGATTTTAGTTTGAAGAAATTGATGAAATTGATATATGTTAATATGTTTATTAAGAATTTGTTTGATGCTATCTTCAATTACGTATATAATGCATGTATATAGAGTTAAATTGCTTGCGAAAGTGATTTACAGTGAATGGTTTTATAAAATATATAAGTTTTATGAAAATATCAAATTTGATTTCTAAAACTTTTGATTATTGTTGTTTAAATGTTTTTGTGTTTGGAGATATGTTATATGAGTGTATTGTATCAAGTATATGCTATACATTGTTCTAGTAGCTTGTTATTGCCGTTTGATGGCATGTTGGGTTTAATCGGTGAAACAGGGAGGCTACACTGCCTGCTTTTGTCTGCGTACCTGCGCAGCTGCGCCGGGAGCACAGCCAGAAGCAGCGCAGCTGCGCCACTGGGTTTTCTCAGGCTGGTCACCTGCGCAGCTGCGCCGGTGCCAAGGCTTATTGCTGCGCAGCTGCGCCATGTCCTGGGCAGAGGCAGTGAGTTTTATTTAAGTGTGCAGTTTATTTTTATGACTAAGTTACATTGTTGCTAGAATAATGATCATATATTTAAGTTGCAATAGTATGTTGATAACATGAATTTGACAATTTGGTAATTGTAAAAGAAAAGAGGTTTTGAAAACCTTAAAGAATTAATTGAATTATTGTTTAATGGTGAATTGGTTAATTATAATTTGTATAATTATAATCAAGAGTAAATGTTTAAATTAAATTATAATTTTTGTTAAATTATAATGAATATTAGTTGATTTATTTTAATCAATTAGATGTTAATTTAAATTATAATTTATGTAATTATAATTTAATAAATGCATGTTTAATTATGGATTATAAATTGATAATTGCATGATTAATTATAATTTGTGTAATTATAATGCATGATATAGTTTAATTGATTATAAGTTATAATTTGTTTAATTATAACTTAATATGTGATTATAATTTGGAATAATTATAATCAAGGTAAAAGTATAATTTAAATTATAATTTATATAATTATAATTTAATGAGGGCATGAATAAAAATTGAGTATTTATAATCTAAGTAATGGGTTAAGTTAAGTATGCTTAAATTATGATTTAATGCATGATGTAGTTGATTCATTATAAATTATGATTGTTTAATTGTAGTTTGATTAAAGTGGATGTTCAAATCATAATTTGTTTAATTATAATTTAAAATGAGTATGTAATTATTAGTTGATTAATCATGAGAAATGTAAAATGACTATGTGATGTGATTAATTATGTGGTAATTAATTATTAACTTATGAGTTAAAGAGGAATGAGTTAACCTAAAGTGGATAACTAAATATTAGGATTAGCTATGTGATAATTAACTGATATTGTTAATTATACATAAGGTTTGACAGCGAGTGTCAAACGAGTTAATAGAAGAGAATTAGAAAGTATAAAGTATTATTTACTTAGACATTTGATAAGCATTGCTAGGTGACTAATAACTGATGCGTATGGTAATACGTTATGTAGGATCATGAAGCAGGCTATTTTTCGGTAATTGGTAATCTACGAGCCAGGCAAGTCTTTCGGTTCCTATTTTCTATGTGAACTTGATGATATTATGAACTGTTTTAAATTGTATTGCAAAGAGTATGCTATGTTGTATATGTTGCAAGCATGAAATGTTAAAGTCAATTTATGACTACATTGATTGATTTAATAATGTTGATTGAGTAAGGAACTCAATCTTTATATTTGTTATGTGATTAAAGCATGTATGCCATGTTACTTTAATATTGAGCATGTTAATTATGTGCTATGTGATGCATGAAAACTGTTAGATCTTGCTGAGCTGTCGAGCTCACTCTCGCAAATAATCATTTTTGCAGGTCAAGGATGCAAGGTAAAGATACGTGTTAAGTGATTTATAGAGATCAATGTTAAAGAATATTAATTTTGTTAAATTTCAAATTGTAGTTGATGTTTTCATTGTACCTTAATTGTTAAGTTGTAAGTTGAGTTATCCGACGTGTAATGGATATTGCTTAGTGATGTAAGACTTTGTATAGTCCCTTCGTTGTAGCGATCCATGTAATAGAATTGAATCAAATATTTGTAATGTTAAGGTTGCGCTTCAGGGCAATATAGAAAGAAAGTTTATAAAAATTTTAAATATTCTGCATTTTTAGTGATTTTAATATCGAATAATGACGTAAAGATAGATTAAAGATGTGTTGCTAATGATCGAGGATGAGAATTATATTGTATGAATTTTGGGGTCGTTACAATACATGCTCACGTCATTTTGGTCATGTATTACAAGTTATGAGGTTCCACTCGTCTTAATCCATGCTCACTAGTTTACTAGGCATACATTTTGATCATGTCTAGAGGCATATGATATCCTATCAAGATGGTCATAATTTTCAGAATACATGCAAGGTGTTTATCAACCAAACTAGTTTCACGAGCTCTTAAGGTTTCTCTTAAAAATCTCACGTTAACCAACCACGCATGCAAAGCTACTACACATATCGTATTTCATGCTTGTATATACATAATCATACCACCTAAGCATGCTCACAAGTTCAGAATTTAAAAAGGGCATATAATTCATCAAGTTCGTATTTAAAACTCTACGTTTTCTCTTAGAAGGTTGTCAAAACCATTCAAGTATGTAAGGTAAATCTATACACCTTATATCATGCTTTCATATACACGTAAATAGACCACATATCATGCTTGAAATCTCAGAACTCGAAATGTTCTAATTTAACAAACTTGTTTTCGAAAGCTTTAAGTTTTCTTTGAAACCATGCTTTGGCAAGTGGTTCTATGAAAGGCCACATAAACTAACAAGTCAGGGATTGAAATAGGCTTAACTAAGTTATATTAGCATGCTCCATACATTAGATAGCATAACAAAACCATCAACAGATTCTACAAAAGGGCACGGCCGTGCCTTATTTGTACTAGGGAGTGGCGCAACCGCGCCACTCCGGTTCCAGACCAGAAAGTGTTCTGCTAGAACAGAGCTTCAGCCAATTCTCTCTACATAAATGAGCTAGCATGCTTGCATACTACTACTTTACAAACCTAACATATATATACACTCTACAACTCATGCTAGCATTTCCCCACCCATTAATTCCAACCACATTATGCAATTTCTATGAATTAAATTTCAAAGTGGGTTTAAGGATTATACCTCTTGAGCTTTAAATTGGGTAGAGCTTCCCCTCAATTTCACAATTTTCTCTCAACTCACTCTCACAACACTTAACAACAGTTCTTGCAACATCAAATATAAGGAGGAGAGGCTATATTTATAGAAGAAATATTATCTAAACAAAGCTTTTCTCCTCCAACTTAAACCAATGGGATTGTGAATTATATGAAGGTTAAGGAGGGGTTGGTAATTGGTTGTTGAATATCATCATAATTCCCACTCCCCCCTATAATAATAAGCTAGAAAGAGCTTGGGAGAAGAAGACGGAGTAGGCTCTTAGCCTTTTTGTATTTCACGTGAGTAGAGAAATGGAGAGTGACTCGCTTTTAGGAACAAGCTATTTTCAGCATTTGCAAATTGATATAACACCAATACTAAGGTCTATTATACATATACACATATATACTTAGGTCTAAGTTCACTTAGGGGTACACATGGACTCTAATTGAGATAATGATATTACAAAATAACAAGTTGGGGGGTATATATCTATACACATCATATAATTCATGTATATTTTTATAATACCTTGATACAATTTAATTAGGCATTGTCACACCACATTACTACAACCTCTATTATTATTTTCAATTATATTACTTATTGAAATACATATTAATTATTCACATACTTTAATTTAATATGCCATATAGTATTCATTAATATACTATACCCATCACATAGGTCACATAAGCCTCATTTATGTAACTCAATACAACTTAATAAATCTTATTATATAGTTTATATATATCACATAGTCTCTTGTAGTGTCACACTACACTTTATATAATATAGTTTGGTTCCATATTGCCCAACGTACACATATCATGTATTCCCATAGGTCCACCCATGTGACTCACTTCCTTTTTTATCATATAGTTTCTATATTACATGGTCATATCAAAATGTCACATTTTGCTTTATATTACATAGTTGTAGTGATAACTTTACACTTAACAAATACTTGAACAAACATTAACCCTTTTAATATTTATCAATTATTTATTCATTAATATGTTATCACCCATAATTACCATTAATCAATAATATATTATTAATTAATCATCTACATATTAATTTCTTCTTTAATTAATTAAAATATTAATATTTCTCATCACTGTGCCACACAAGGCATTCTTCGAGCTTATTATAAACTCCACATTTTCTACTCAATTATTATTAATTCAATTTAAAGTAATTGAGTTAACTCATCTCATAACACATAATATTCATATTCAAATAAATATTCGACTTTTAGTAATAATATTCATTAAATAATATTAAAAAATTCTCGGGTATTACAGTCTCCTAAGGTTAAATCATGAAATGTGCGTTATTTTGAAAGTAATTTGGAACCTCTTTGAACCTATGCACGCACGATTTGATAAAAAGGAAAAGCTTCGTTTTAGCTTTTTGTTTGATAAAACTTTTTGAGTGACGTTTTGGAAAAACATTGTTTTCAAACTTTTTGTTAAATAAGAATCGAGATTCTTCGTTACTTTAAATTCGAGCCTAGGATTAATCTAATCACCTAGAATGGTTCAATTTTACAAGATCTTTATCATTTCGTTTGAAAATTGTTTTCACCTCACCGAGGGAAAAAAATCAAGTAAAATATATAGGGTTGAAACTACCCGTGGGCATGTAAGTCATTTAAATAGCCCCAAGCACCTCACAGCAATAAAATCCACTATCACGGGGCTTTAAATTTGATTTTCGTGGGATGGAACCCTCGATATCATTTTAAGGCCTGAATTTACATTTATAATGATCAAATCACAAATATTACAACCATCAATTATATCCATCGTCGGGGTTCCGTCAATTCCTGTTAAACACAATATTTAAGGGTTTTGACTTGAAAGTAATATGCACACAAGTCAATCATATTTGATATGATGTAGCATATACTTTGTAATCTTATTCATTTATTAATAAAAGAATTAATTTATATAAATGCATTTTCTTTATTCACATTGTGTTGTTGATTTAATTATGATAAACCCATAACTTTGAGTAATACTTTTAGAATCATGATGATGATCATGTTAATGAGATCTAAATTAAGATAGCCCAAAAATAAAATCGTTCCTAATCGTTGGAGCGCTAAGAAGGGGATTGGTGAATCCGGATAGATTAATACATACTATGCTTGCTCTTATGAAGAGGATGATTGATCTCATTATCAGTTGTGCAGAGACATTAAAGCAAGTATGTAGGTGCTTATTAGAGAATAAGTTCACTGAATGTGACTCAGTAAAAGAATACCTAATGGAGTTTACTTAACTGTCAATAAGAATTCCTAAAGTGATAGTAGTACACGTGATCCTTGGATTTGAGATCATCATAGTATCTTGTATATACTAAGTTATATTTTAACATATTACTTAATACTCTCGGGTATGCTTTAGGGTATGCTATGGATATAATAAAGTATATATGAAGATAGGTGAATGATTAACAAAGAATCTACCACTTCTAGTAAAAGATGAGAATGTTCTATGTGATTCGATAAATAACAACTCAGTAGTCCTTAGCAAAGGTAGAATGAAATTAGAAAGGAGTTTCTAATTAGCATTATTTAGATTTGTTCATTTGAGAATCGAAATACATATAATCAAATAAAATAAAACTTGATAGTAATTCCATGTCTTATATTTGATTGGGACATTGTATGGTAGAAAGATTGAAATATACGGTAACTATTCATTGAAAGTTTCTTTTATGATTAAATGTTGAAATCTATATTATCTGGAAAGTCATTGATCGCTAAGGGGACTTACCATTATTGTGGAATAAATATTATTTAATTAAATAATTTAATTTATTTATTTAAATAAGATTAGAATTATTTTAATTAATTTATTCTACAACCGGTTTAATATGGAGAACCTAAAGGGTCACATCGCAAAAAGGAAAAATATTTATTTAAGAAGTAAATGGCATAATCGTAATAATAAGTTAAGTATATTTAATTTATATTATTGTGATATAATAAATTAAATATCTTAATATTTATTATTTAGTATTTTGAAAATACTAATTATAAATTAATAAGGGGAGTCTTATTATTATTATTAATTAGTTTCTAAATGGTTTAGGAATTAATTAATAAGAGTATTCTCATAAAAGTTCCTAATTAGATTAGGAATAAATTTAAAATAAAAACCCTACTCCTAAATAGCTTAGAAGGGTTGTCCATATCTACAAATAAAAAGAGTCTTATTATGGATTGGGGTTACACACTTTTCGATTAGATTTGGGAGAATACTCATCAATTCTATAGAGATAGAAAACTAGAGTTTGCCACTACTCACTTCTTAGACACTTATTATTTCTAGAGGACAAACACTTGGGTGGTTAACGTTAATCAAAGGAATCTAATTTGTGAAATTTAAGAAAAACGTGAAGGAGTTGGAGTTGAACTTATACATGAGGAAGCTTTGTTCCGTATAGGTATATTTCTCTATCTTCTTTGTTAATTGATAATAATGCATAACGATTGATCTTGGTTATGGTTTGCAAAAATTTTAAAAATTTGATTTTATCGCGCTTTCGCTTCTTTATATGTAATTTGATTGTATGCTTGTGATTATTACAAACCTAACATGACTTCTTCCCTATGCTTATATGATTGAAATCACAACAATTATTACTTTGGAATTTAAAGAAAAAAATTACAATCTAGGGAAAGGGCTCCTATAAACCCTATTCCGTAGATCAAACAATCGAAGCCAACATCGCGAGGGACAATCACATATTGACGAGATCTAGCAAAGGGATTTAGAATCTAGGAAATAAAATTCGTAGATCTAAAATCTCATAGATCTAGACAACGATGTAATATAGATTTGATTGGAAATATATCCCAAATTGGCTATCAGGTGATTTAATTAGTTAGAATCCCTTGTCGGCCAAAAAGTGGGATCCCCTCACCGCTAGATATGAATCTAGGATATACGTGGCGATCTAGAAAACAAATGAAACAACTCCCGAACAAAATAATCGGTAAAAGGAGTTGAATCCAAGGAAAAATCAAAAAACTAGGCAATAGGATATCATTGGGTGATTAGGAGGAGATATCATCCGTAAGAAATTATCTTTGATCATCTATAATCCCAAAAATAGGATCCATACACCCTAGATATAATCTATAATGTTTGGAAAGCCTCAATGCAACATTAATCAGAAAACAAATGATTCTCAAGCATAATAATTTATAAAATACACTAGATCTGAGCTAGATCTATATAAAAATTACATAAAGATTGAATCTTTCTCCTTGGGGATGGTGAATTATGCCTCCATGAGCTTGGATCTTGAACGAATCACTCTAATTTAGTAAGAGATTTTACACAAATGGCCAGATCTAGATTGAATCTAGAGATGATTTTCATATTTCTCTCCCTAAAAAACATTTTTTCTCTCTACCATTCCATCTCTTCTTCAAAAATGAGCTAAAAATTGCTTTATATAGGCACCTAGCCTGACCGCTGGTCCTCTTGCAGTTGGCTAGGTGGGGCCCACTTGGCTCGATTTTTGTGTCGTGAAGTCAGTTTTTCGTGCTTCGTGCTAAAACGTCCATAACTTTCAAACTGGGAAAAATTAGGAGACGTGTTATACCATTCTAAAAAGCTCTTTTCGAGAGAAACACAATGACATCAAGTTTGATCAATTCCAGATCCGGGAAGATAAAGAAAAATTGTATCGCCCGAGAAAATCGGACGTTTATGTACATGAATTTTATTTTATTATTTGAATAAAATCATAATAAATGTTTATTAAAGTTAGTAAGCTATTTCAAGGTCGTTCTATGACATAGATATGGTTAGGATTCTGGCTACATGCTAGAATTAAATCATATGAACTTCCAAGACGAAAATAAAAGTTTTCTGAGAAATTTTCGTAAAATCACTATTCATCCATTTTTGCTCGCGAATTATTTTTGAATTTTTGAGAAACGCGTAATGATAGGATTTCAAGACGGGATGGAATATCTAATAATATTCTAGTTATGGCTCACGAAATATTCACATAAGGGCTTAAAACCCTAAGGGTTAGGAAGATTAAAACCTAATAATAATTAGTTAAGTATAATAATCAATGATTATTATACGAAATAAATATGAGTATAATACGAGATATTATACGACTATAATACGAAGAGGATACGAGAATTAATACGATGTATAATACAAATTTTATACGAAGTAAATACGTTCAATTTGAATTAATTTAATAACCAAACCCGTGGGTCGAACCGATGGGTAAACGGGTGGGTTAAATCCATGGGGCAACCCATGACCCATGACCACATGGGGACATAATTGGCATATGGGAGGGCGTGTGCTAGCATGTTCTAGCACATGGGCTTGACATGGGCAAAGGAGGTTTGGTCTAATTACCAAACTGCCCTAAGTCTTGCAAAACTATAAATGAGCTTTGCTAGTCATTTTGTTGGTTGATCAAAATTGATAACATATTGAGAGAGAATAGAGAGAGCTTAAGCAAGAGAAGTTAGCTTATTCATTTGATAAGAATCAAGCAAATAAGGAGCAAGAAGTTTACTAATCTCTTGATCAATCAAGAACAACCAAGAACATAAAGAGGTATACATATCTAAACCTTAAATTTCAACTTCCTTCAATACATAATTGATAGAGAAGTGAATTGGTGGAGCATTATTAATGAGAATTAATAAGATTGGCCTTATAGTGGACTTAAAACACTAATAAGCCATGAAGAAATGAAATCATAATAATTGATTAAGGATTTAATGAAGAAACAATCAAAATCATGAGAGTTTGAATAATAAGTATGTGAAACCATTAAAACATAGAAGTTTGTAATGGTTAGAATCACTAATGAATAACCAATGGATTGATTTCATTTGGTTTGAAGTAAAAATATTGAATAACGAAGATTCGGCGAAAGTTATGCGATTAGACGTTAATCGTCAAAACCGTGAATTTTCCCAGAATAGAAGTCAAAAGTCGTCGTTTGATTCAGAAACGTTGGTTTTCCGTCGCGTAACGTGTAATTAGGTAAATAAGACTTGCAAGAGAAAGAACGAACAAATTCGGACTTAAAATGAAGAATTGAGCGTCGAGCAGTTCACGAACACGTAAAAGTGGACTAATCGGCGAATTTCTCGCCAACGGATTCAGAAATGAATTCTGACTTGATGAAATCATAGAACATAGAATTTATGAACTATTGGCTTTGGAACGAGCTAATTCCGAGTTGTAACAATCGTGTTACGAGCTCTTGAAATTCAATTTTTAAAACATTTTTTTGAGGCTGGGGGCCGGCGCCGCAGCGCCGCCCATGCCTTGTGTTCCAGCGCTGCAGGGCCTGGATAGGGGAAATTCATTGCAAGCCAGCGCCGCAGCGCCGACTTTAAGCTTATGTCTGGCGCTGCAGAGCCCTTAAGAGAAATTTTTTAGATGTTAATGTTTATTAACCTAGCTTGCTATATGGTAATTATGGGGCAATCAAATGGTTAATATTCATGAAGAGAAATCACTTAAACAACATGTTTAAGAAAGGTTTTAAGAATTAAACGTTGATAAAACATATTTAAATTTAAAACTCAAAAATCAATAATGTAAACCATGAATCGTAATGGAGTTGTGAGTGTGCCTTAAGGTTACATAACATGTAATAGAGGTGCGTGGTACTTGAATGATATCAAGTGAAGTTAAAACTTACTTAATAGAAATGTGAAGTTCGAGAATGGGTATCCAATAGAAATGTGATTGACGTATCAAACCGATTAAGGTTTCGTCTGTCGTTGTGCATAACAAGGATCGACGAGAGTCGGTTTATGACATATAAATGTTAATAAGCCGTGAAGAATGTTAAATAAATTGAACAGATGTTATTAATTTAACAATTCAGCTAAGTTATACAAGAAGGAGAAGATAGTTGCACAATGTATATCAGTTATGATAACCTAATTGGTATTCTGTGTGTTTATATCTTGTAGAAGTTGTAAAGACTATGTAAAGTAAACTTAAAGGTTTAAAGAAGCAAAGGCAAGTTTTCTAACCTTGTTCAAGTTCTGCTTGATGTAAGTTTTCTAAACTCTTGTCTATACTTTATGTTGGACAAGTTGTCAATATGCATAGTTGCCTATGCATGAACTATTATTTGATTGTCGATGCCATTTAATTCGGCTAGACGTATATGTAAAGTATTTTGATTAATTTTTCATAAATCTTTTAAAGTATTCTTGATGATGCTATCCTATGCCAATTGCTTTGGTATTGATCCAGAGTTAAACCTGAGTATGAATAAACAAAGGTTTTAACGTCGTTAATTCAACGGGCACTGGGAGTTGCCAAAAAGCTTAAACGTGAAAACGTTTAAGGATGGAGTGTTGATCAACGCAGAGTACTACAGGCTGATCACCTGGATGTGCTCGTAAGATATAATGGGCTTATGGTCTTAGTACCGGGAAGTTCTTTTATGAATGGAAATGGAAAAGAATGTTCATGGTCTTTGACCAGATCAGATGCCTAAGTGACTATATGTCCTTAAGGATGATTTTTAAAGGAATTCAAAATGCTATTTTGATTATTCCTATTACTTCATAACTATTGTACAGTTATGGAAGATGAAACCATATGATTCTTGATTTTGTGGTTGCAAAGTAAAATGTTAAACTTGTTGAGCTAGTTATGCTCACTCTTGCTTAAAACTATATGATTTCAGCTAAGAGCTATCGAACCGAAGGATCCGATAACGACAAGGGCAAGTCCAATATGGATGCATAGTTATCCTTGTAATAGTATAGTATTATACTTGTAATGAATAGTAGTATATCACATGAATGAATGTAAAGGTTATAACAAACTTGGGAAAGGATTATTGTAACAGAACAGTTAGTAAACTTATGCATGTTATTGGAGTATTCAATTGAATGTATTCATAGATAGTAGAACCGTGTAGCACCATATCCGTGGGTTGAAAGTACCCGGATTTGGGGGCGTCACAAATACATAGAAAATTATCCTTTTGCCTTGCGTAGTCTGTCCCTTTGATGTGGTTGTGGGAGCTTCTAATACTTGTTCTGACACTTGTTATCTTCACTCGGTCGACTTGGTGTTGGGGTGTGTGACGCTCACAAATCCAAGTACCCTTAAACTCGAGTCCAGTGTTACACGGTGCTACAACATTCACATATATCTAACTATATAAGCTTAATGACACGAATGTAATCAGTATATTATTACATCATGTAATATGTAATGCCCGAGAAAATCGGATTATTAGGTGAATTAAATTTTGTTTGATTATTTGAATTAAATGAAATTATATGTTTATTAAAGTGAGTAAGATGTTTGAAGGTCGTTCTATGACCTAGAATGTGTGAATGTGGTTAGGATTCTGGCTGTGTGCTAGAATTAAATGATTTGAATTTCCAAGATGAAAATTAAAGTTTTCTGAGAAATTTTTGTAAAAATACTATTCATCTATTTTTGCTCAAGAATTATTTTTGAATTTTTGAGAAAAGCATAACGATAGTATTTTAAGACGAGATGGAATATCTAATAATATTTCAGTTATGGCAAACAGAGTTTTCGCCCGAGGACTTAAAACCCTATGGGTTAGGAAAAGTGAATTCTAAGAAAAAAAAAGCTTAGATGTAATAAGAATCATTTTTATACGTGTGGAATACGAGTATAATACTAGTTATTATACGAGTATAATATGAAGATTAATACGACGTATAATACGAATATCATACGAAGTATATACGAATAGAATACGAGAATTATACGGTAATAATACGAATAAGTCTTAATGGATTTTAGTTATTGGACTTAGACAATTATCAAGCCCAATTGGACCAATGAGTGAGGCCCAATGATGAATTATATCAAGGCCCAATGATAAGTTAAATTAAGCCCAAAGTTAGGCTCAATATGAATTAATTCTAAGCCCAAATCAAGAACTGAACCTGTGGGTCGAACCAATGGGTCACTGGATGGATAAAACCCATGGGGCAATCCATGTGGGCCCTTCATGGGGGCACATGGTAGGACATGGTCGGCCACATGGCCATGGCTTGTGACGAACGAGATTTTTATAATTTAATTTGAATATTTATTGAATGAAATAAATTTTTTTTGATGATTTAATTATTGAATTAAATAATTAATTGATGAATTTGTGGTAGAGTAATTTAATTATATGTGTTACATTGATTAAATTAATGTGGAGAATTTTATTATTCAATGTATGTATTTAATTGAGCTTAATTGATTAAATAATTTATTAATAAGCATAATGTTATTCTAATTAATTTAATAATTAATTAGAGATTTAATATTTTGGCATAATTAATAAATAAGAATTTTAATTATGTGACTATGTGAATTTATGTGATTTTATTATATTTTATTTTATTTAATTAAATAAAATTAATTGATTAATTAAGGTGTGACATTATTAACTATATATTAAGAGTTAATTAAAATAAATGGAAAGGGATAATAAAGGAGCTAGCCAAATGAGGCCCTAAAGGGAGTTGGAGCCAGTTAACCCATTATGGGATTAACTGACGACCCATAACTCCACGACTAAACATATACATATACTTTTATATACTATATTTATATCAGACTTCCATATATTGTATACTCATATATCAGAGAAGCAAGAGAGAGAGTTCAGAGAGAAAAGTTAAGAAAAATATTGATTAGAGAAGAGTTGGAGAATTCAAGTTTATATCACCTTCAAATAGAGAAAGCAAGGGTAAACCCTAATCTAAGTTTTATATTTCACGTATTATATTTTCTCCCAACTGAGTTCTCTGATAATGGGATTTCATGAGTTCTTGTTTATTACTTATTGTTAGATATCTATTAACTACATAACTCAATTGTATGTTATTTATATCTGTTTTAGAGTAATTAATCCATGAAAGCATGTATAAATTGGGGTTTTGAAAAGTTACAGAGTTTTCCATTTATGTGTTTTAAAGGTTCTATGTGAATGGGTAATTTGACAATTGTTGATTATATGTCTATATATGTATTACAAATTGTTAATAATATGTTATATATCATGTATACATGAATTTACAGTGATCATACCATGGAATTTTGATTAAATTGGGATTTCATAGATTACAAAGTATAAATGTTGTATGAATAACCCATATGGGTAAATTAAATGCTTTAATCATATGTTTGTATTAAAATTGACAATTGAATATGATTATGTATGTTGAAACAAATAAAATAGAATTTAAATGGATGGATTCGGTGAATTAACGAATCTGTAACGTTAAAATTCATATTTTTCCTCAAAGTTTTACAAAACATGAATAGCAGTGAAATTAAATGTTGTGCTTTGTGTAATTTCGTGGTTTAAAGTATTAGAAGCATGCTAGAATCGATTTATGATGTTCCTGTGAAGTTTATACTTCATGGGTAACATTACAAATCGTTATATTAGTTTAATTTGAGATTTATTGGGATGTTCTATGTGTTCTTCGCGAACTGCAGAATCTGGGTCTGCGTTGTAGCGCGGCCGCGCCGCTCCAAAGAACAAATGGAGCGTGCCCGCACGGTGCAGCTTGCCCGCGCCGCTCCAAAGAGCAATTGGAGCGCGGCCGCGCCCTACCTGTAGAATTTTAGAAACTTTTCTAAGTGTTCAAGTTTCAAAAATGTGTTTTAAAACCTAATGTAATGAACATGAATATATGTTAAGCATATAATAATATGTTAATTAACTTATGTTATGTGATTAATTAATAAGTAAATTACACGACTTAAACCATTATCTGAAAAGTTAAATAATGAGTTCAAAGAACAATGTTAAGATTTGATAAGTGTATCGAATTTATGATTAATGGGTATTATGAATGTATTGATATGTAGGATTTAATAAGGAACGTGAATTAGTTGTAGCTTGTGCAAGAGGCAAGTTTTCTAAACTCAAACCTTTAAATTGAGCAAGTTTCTAAACCTTACTTTTACATTGAGCAAGTTTTCCATCTTTACTTTCATTGAACAAGCTTTCTAAATACAAAGTTATCAATTGAGCAAGTTCTTATCCTTGTTTATTCAAGTTGAGATTTTCATATGAGATATTACTATTCCTTTAAGTATTACTTTAGTTATACAATACTTATTCGATTGTATACTCTTGAGATTTATTATTTAAGTTGAATATCGATGTTATTGTTGAACCTTATAAAACTAGTGACCCTTATTGATTCGACTAGTCCATAGTTGATGAACGCTCTAAATTCTAGAATTTTTATTGAGCTTATCCAAATCAAACTTCCTTTGGTGCGGACTCTGATGTCAAAACTGAGATGAACAACCCTGTATAGGGGATTATTTATGCTTTAGCGTCGAGATATTGTGCACAGTATGGTACTAAGGGCTGATCCCCCTAAGTATGAGAAGTAGAGTCCATAGTCTTGTGACTGTTAAATGTTTAAAGTATAAACACTTTACAACCTAGGACATATTTTGAGGTCTTATGACCCTCAGATGTTCTTTTGATTCTTGTTATTCATTCTTGATTCAAAAGTTGAGTTTTCATTATTCAGAAGTCTTTGATTCACTCGCATGTTATTATATTATTGTTATATTGTTATACTTATGGGCAATCGTGCTCACTCATGCGTAATAATAACATTGCAATTAAGAACGAAAGGTCCGACGAGCCTTCTTCTAGCAAAGGCAAGGGCAAGGTCAACAAGTGATGAAGACTTGTTGTTTATTTATATGTCATTGTTTAAGACTTGTGTTAAAGATGTTTAAGACTTATTTATTTGTTTATATTTCTGCACAGATGTTTAAGATTAGTATGACCTGGGATTGTATTTATTATTCAGATGTTGTAACCTCATAAGGAGAGGATTTATTTCTATCTATTACATGGTTTGCATTTATTATGGGTAGATAGATAGATGATATTTGTATAGTGAACACCAAATTCCATGGAATTGAAGTACCCGAATTTGGGGGTGTCACATGGCTTGTTGGGGAAGCTTGGTTATGGAGGTGTGAATAGTAAGGAGGTTGCTTAAATGACCAAAATGCCCTCACTTTGATTTTCTTATAAAAGCTAGCCTAAGTTCATTAGTTTGTTTTACAAACTTGAATAATCACATATATTAAGAGAGAAGAGCATTAACAAGTGATCAAAGAAGGAAATAAGCAAATTATTCAACCTTTAAGCAAGAACGCAAAGAATGCGAAGGTAAAAACATGTAAACTCAAACTCTTAATTATTTTCGATTAAGTTTTTATAGTAGAGCATGAATTGGTGGATCATGTCTCTTCTGGAGGAATAAGGATGGCTATTAGTGAGCAAAAACATTAATAAGCCATGTATAAGTGAGAATCGTAATTGATTAATTAAGCATTAATCGAAGAAAATGCGTAAAACTTAGAGCTTGTTGTTGATGGACAAATTGAAAACCATCGCATTTAAGTTAGGAGAAAATTGTTGGTTAGGAACTTAGATGAATAACCAATGGATTGATTCTATTTGGTTTGGCTTAAAAATCTCGAGTAATGAAGTTATAGTGAAATTTACGAAAAAAGACGTTAATCGTCGAAATCGTAGTTAACTAGGATTTCCAGAACGATAGTCGAAAGTTGCCGTTTAACTTAAAAACCTAGGTTTTCAGTGGCGTATCGAATAACTATGTATTTAAGAGTTGTAGACTCAAGAATGGTCGAATTAGGACTTAAAACGAAGAAACGAGCGAAGAACGCTAGCAAACGTTTAACGAACACGTAATGAATATTTAAACAGTGAATTTGTTGTTAACGGATTCATAAACTTATTATGCCCGAGTAAAATTGAAGTATGTAAGATATGTGAGTTCATGGCTTTTGAACGAGCCAATTCTGAGTTATAACGATCGCGTTACGAGCTCGAGAAGAAATCATAATGAAAAACTTAAAAAATTTCAAAGGCTCAGAGCAGGCGCCGCAGCGCCTCCCATTCCTTGTAAACCAGCGCCGTAGTGCCTGGCCGGGGTGCCCCAAGCCGCGGCGCGACCTTTTTTCCTTGGAGTAAGGCCGCAGCGCCCTTAACTAAAAAATTTTCGACGTGAGCTTTTGTTAATCCAACTTTTCGCGTGGCAATTATGGGACAAGTATATACTTAATATACATGAAGAGATAATTCCTAAACAACACATATAACGATGATTTTAGGAATTAAAAGTTGATTAAAAGTATTTAAATGAAGATAAGTATGAAAACGTAAATCGTGTATCGTGTTCGAGTTTAACGCGTGTCTTAATGTTATATAGTATGTAATGGATGTGCGTGGTATGAGAATGATAAGAAATAAAGATAAAACTTATATAATTTCTATAAAGGGTCCGATATTGGTAATCCGGGGGAAATGTGTCCGAGTTAACGAACCAATTAGGGTTATGACTATCATTGTACTTAAACAACAATCGATGAGTGTCGGTTTGTGACCTATGAGTGTTAATAAGCCGTAATGAATGCTAAATACCTTAAATGAATGTTATTAGTGAAATAATCTCGATTAAGCTATAGAAGAGGAAGAAGTGGGTTTAAACAATGTGCTTAGATTGTTTGGTAGCTAATTTCAGTGTGCTATATGAATATATCATGTAGAAACTGTAAAGATCGAGAACGGTTGAACTTAACATAGAAGACGCTTGAAGGCATGTTGTTCTAACACTTTTTTGACCTCCGTGTTAGCTAAGTTTCTGTGGTTCATATTATATGTGCATGAATTATTTTACGAAAGAGTCGACACCAACTTTAACTCTGCTAGATGAATATTAAGATTTAATTAATTTATTTACAAGTCTTTCAAAGTAGTATTGATAACGCTATCCTATGCTAATTATTTGGTACTTATTCAAAGGTAAGCCTGAGTCTGAATAAACAAAGGTATTTTACGTCGTTTATTCGACGGGCACACGAGGTTGCCAAAACTTAAACGTACATACGTTTAACGGATGAGTGTTGATCAACATAGAGTATTATAGGCTGATCACCTAGAACTGCTCGTAAGTTATATCGAAAGTACGGTCTTAGTGCCGGGATGTCCTTTTTCGTGAATAAAAACGAAATGAAAATGTTCATGGTCTTTTGACCTACTCAGAATTCTTAAGTGTATATCTATACTTCGAAATTGTTTTAAGAGAATGAAAAGTACTATTTCGATTGTTCATAGTGAAAGTAGTATGCATACAAGCCAATCATGTATGATGATAAAGCATATACTTTGGAAACGATCTTATTTATTTATTAATAAAAGTATTCATTTATTAAAGGCATTTAATTATCTACATGATGCTATTTTTATAATATGTAAATAACCCATAGTTTTAAGTAATGCTTTTAGAATCATGATGTTGATCATGCTAATGAGATCTAAATTCTTAGAAAGCTTAAAACTAAAATAGTTCCCAATCGTTGGATTACTAAAAAGGGGATTAGTAAATCCGTATAGATTGGTATATATTGTGACGCCCCCAAATTCGAACCACTCGCGTCTCGAATTCTGTTCGTCACTTTCTAAATATCTAATAACATAATAACATCTCACGCAACGGAATGATAGAATAAATTACATTTATTTAATATAATTACTCATGTCCCAATGTCTTGTAACTTAAACATAGCTTAAACATAGCTAACACATAGCTAATACATAAATACGAATTAGGTCTTATTACATTATCATAATAGTTCTAACTAAGTACAAAGCTACTCTGTAGCCTTGCCCTTGCCCTTATCTGTGCCCGTGGGTCCATCCTGCTCTGCCTTAACTGAAATATTTTAGGAAAAACAAGAATGAGCAACAAGTTTGCTCAGAAAGTAATATAGCAATAAGGGTGAATAATATAGATTTCATATCCCAAGGGTACAACAGTAAATGATAGTTCAAGAATAACAAGAAGTATCAATAGTTCTCAATAATAGTCGCTATGGTACAGAAAGATATCAACAAGATTTAAAGTGTTAACCTTTTCAAGGTTCAAGAAAATGAACATTAAGTAGTCACTAAGGACTGTCGACGTCGGGAAAAAATCCGCGGGTCGGGTCACAACCCAGATCTTTCTCTCTTCCTAAGTTATCTCTACCCTTACTCTTTTTATTGTAAAAAAGGTTTTGAATGGTTTTTTGGAAAAGGCCAACATGTATCATGTCGACGATGGAATGTTTTTATAGAGTCGCAAGTTGGTAGATTTGAAATGGTTGTACCAACTCAACCGACTTTTGTTTGAAAAGAGGCCTAATTACTGCACACTGTCAAAATTTGATCTTTGAAAACAAAGTTTTGAGTTCGGGGGCTTGGTTAAGTGTGGGGAAGGTGTTAGGCAACCCACAACTCCCGTGGAAACACGGTACCACATCTTTTCAATATTTTTCTTTTAAATCTGCAATGTGTGTGTGAATGCTGGAAGAAAATTGGGCCTATGTTTGATTGGAAGTATATTTACGCATCATTTAACCTATATACTAAGGGTTTGATTTGATTTGCAAAAAGTCTTTGATTTGATTTACAAAAGTGTTTGATTTGATTTACAAAAGCTTCTTTTTTTGAAAATATTATTGAATGATGTTTTGAAAGAAGGTTTTCAAACCCTTATGCTAACAAAGGAATTGAAGCATATCGATACTTCACTTTTATCTTTTCAGCCTTAAGGCTCAATTTGAATGATGATTGTTGGGCTGCGAAGCATCCTCGACCACAACATATATACAAGTGTCGGTCTCCTCATGGGCATGATAGCTATCAGAGGGACTCTGACACGATAAATCATATTTTTACTATGTTGAGACCTTAAATCCGGATAACCGTTTTAAGTATTTTGTATGTACATTTTTTTACAAAAAAATTGGCAGGGTACATTTGTAAAATGGAGTTTGTCCATCGTGGGAATCAGATTATGATCAGTTTGATCATGAATCCCACGATTCCTAGGCTCACATAGGGAGGCCGATAAACCTGCATAGCTCAAATTTGTACAGAAATATATCTAAATATCACCAAAAACAAGGATTCATTAGTAAATCCTGGCTCGCACATGGCCGAAAGCATCTCGTTCCCACTAGATAGAGATCTAATGGCCGCGAGGTTGCTTTTATAACTGAAACTAGAAAAATGCTAGATTTAAATAAATCTCAGCCATTCTAGCTTCCCGGTTCCGTCTGGACCTATTTTAAACCGTTTTGAAAGCTAGAGTTGGCGAGATTTAAACAAATCTAGTTCGCTCGCAGAAATGTCTTTGCCGATTCATATCAAATAAATATTTAAAGCAACAATTTAATAAAAATGAGTAAAGCAATATATAAATATATATAATTATATATATAAAAGCATTAAAGGGCGATGGATTTTCACGCCGGTGCCCTAATTGAAATGTAAATATATATATATATATATATATATTTATAAAAGCTGTATAAAAGCCACGGAATGATCCAGGCTGGAAAGAATGTAAATATATATAGAAAAGCAATAAAGGGCGGTGGGTTTTCACTCCGAGGCCGGGACAGAAATATATATATATATATATATATATATATATATATATATATATATATATATATATATATATATAAAAGCAGTAAAAAGGCCACAGAATGATCCAGGCCGAACTGGAATGTAATATATTTATTTATGGACAGAAAAGTAGTCAACCAGGACTGGGAAGATAACCTAGTATGGTGAATGTTGCATATATATATATATATATATATATATATATATATATATATATAAACAATAAAAAGGCGACAGAATGATCCATGCCGAACTAGAATAGAAATATATATATATATATATATATATATATATATATATATATATAGACAGAAAAGTAGTCAACCAAAACTGGAAAAATAACCTAGTGTGGTGAATGTTGCTTATATATATATATATGTAAAAGCAGTAAAAAAGCCACAGAATGATCCAGGCAAAACTGGAATGTAAATATATATATATAGAAAAGTAGTCAACCAAAGATAACCCAGTGTGGTGAATGTTTCTTATATATATATATATATATATAGACAGAAAAGTAGTCAATCAAGACTGGGAAGATAACCTAGTGTGGCAAATGTTTCTTATATATGCTTATATATATATATAAAAGCAGTAAACTACCGCGGATTTGACATCCGGGCTTTACAGAATTGAAAAATTAGTATATATACAGCTAAATATATACAAAAAATAGCCAAACCCGGACTGCAAAGATAAACTAGTCCGACGAAGTTGCTTAATACGAAGATACAAGTATATAAAAGCTGCTGGAAGCGACGGATCGTCAATACGAGTTGTAGAAATGCCAGAAAATGTGTTTTGGTACTAAAATGTACCAAAAGTTAACAAAAACGGCCACGGAACTGAGGTCCGAGAATATTTAGAAAATAAAACTTGATATGCAAGTGTATAAAAGTGCGAACAAGTAATAATAACTTTTTGATCATAAAAATACTCACAATGGACTGCTACACGTACTTTTTGCCAAATCTTAGGCTTTAAACGTCCAAATCTACCAGTTATTTTCTGATATGTGATAGTATGTGGGTATATCTACGTGTTAGAGTGAAAAAATTTGGGTTTGGAAGACAAGAAAATGGCTGGAAAACCAAACGGGCAGGGGTTCATAGCGTTTTTCTTTTTTCAAATGAGTTGGGGGTGAGCTCATATATATAGACCCAAAAGCCTCCACTCTACCTGCTGCTGTCGTGGGTAGAGGTGAGGCTCCACGTGGCAAGGCCTATGTGGTGGGTCCCGTTGCATCGAAGTTCGTGCACTCCGAGCAATGCGATGTCAGGTTCGAAACTTTCTAACTTTTAATCGGAGTGTCTTTTTGAGGCGTGCTGTACCTTTCCAAAAAGCCCTCGCCAAGAGTGTCACAATGACATGGGATAAAACATTTTTCGGGTCTAGGTATACAGGTTCATAACCAGGTCTTCGATTCTCCGCAGTTTATCCGTTGAGCTGTCTTGCGCTGTTTGCACTCGGGATCATTGTTATGGTTCGTTCTAACCTTGGTGGCATCAATTCGGCTTGATTTTGACTGAATCAGCTTTAAGTTGATAAAATACCCATTTTTCCCCTCCCAGGGTTGCCCTTAGTGCTGGCATGGCCTTCGGCTGACTTCCTAGGGTTGTTTCCAAGGTTTGGATCCTATTTGAGTCTATTTGTCCATAGTGTTGTCTCTGAGGCTTACTTGGTCACTCCAGGATTTCCTCTGGAGATGTTGTGATGCTTCAAGATTATTTCTGAAGTTAACCTGACCTCCCGGGTTGAGACCGGGGATGACCTGTACTTCCTAGGTTGAGACCGGGGCTGACCTGTACCTTTCGGGTTGAGACCGGGGCTGACCTGTACCTCCTGGGTTAAAACCGGGGCTGACCTGTACCTCCCAGATTGAGACCGGGGCTGACCTGTACCTCCCAGGTTAAGACTAAGACTAACCTGTACCTCCCGGGTTGAGACTGGGGCTGACCTGTACCTCCCAGGTTGAGACCGGGGCTGACCTATACCTCCCGGGTTGAGACCGGGGCTGAGCTGTACCTCCCGGGTTGAGACCGGGGCTGAGCTGTACCTCCCGGGTTGAGATCGGGGCTGACCTGTACTTCCTAGGGTTAGATCGGGGTTGACCTGTACCTCCCGAATTGAGATCGGGGCTGACCTGTACCTCCCGGGTTGAGACCGGGGCTGACCTGTACTTCCCGGGTTGAGACCAGGGCTAAGTTGATGGCCTGGTATTGAAATCAGGGTTGAGTTGATGTCCTGGTATTGAGACTGGGGTTGAGTTAATTTCCCGCTATTGAGACCGGGGTTGATTTGATTGCCCAATATTGAGACCGGAGTTGAGTTGATTTTGATGGCCCGGTATTGAGACCGGGGTTGATTTGAAAAAACAATTTTGCCCTCCTAAAGTGTTAGTAACAGGGAAAGAAAATTTTGAGTGTCTACAGATGCCCCTCTTTATCATGTTCTTGCAATGTAGTGGAATGAACATGATAAAGGTTAGTAGACATGGGAAATTCACATGCAAAGGGGAGGCAATGCATGGCATGATATGTGATGAATGTTAGATACCTTCAAAGGGGTAGGGTTATCACTGATTGATTACGTTAATTTATGATGGGGATAATGTTACCCGTGATAATCCTTGTGGCGGCACTGTCATACGATTACTGGTAGGATAACCACTGACAGGTTATCAGAGTTAGGCTACCACAGATTGTTCTCATCTCATTTTCCTGGGGATGACGTTATCCGTGATGAACCTGCCAACTCTGATGAAGATGATATAATTGATGCTACCTTGGTTTGAGACCAATGGTTTCCCATGTCTGTCGAAACTCTTCACAAGGCATATTTTCCTTCCCGACTGATGTCGTCATATCTTTCTGTCGATTTTTCCTCCGGGGATATATCTCGGTTACTGAGTACCTCAGTGTGTGATTCTGATGCCTATCTTGATGATAATTTACACCGGAAGTTGGCAATATATGGTTGAATCACCAATCCTTCTTAGTACTCCCTCTGAGGATGTGTATAACAGATTCCATCATCGGGGATGGATTATTATATTGCTTCCATCACCGGATCACTTTTGATGCTTCTCGGGGGTTACGCCAACGGCTGAGACGTCACTGGGGTTGAACCAATAGCTGATACTTCGTTGTGGTTGAGCCAACGGCTGAACTGTCCTCGGTCTGTACCCGACGCTTCGCTGGGGTTGAGCCAATGGCTGAACTGTCTTCGGTCTATACCCGACGCTTCGATGGGGTTGAGCCAACGGCTGAACTGTCACCTGTCTGTACCCGCGCTTCGCTGTGGTTGTGCCAACTGCTGAACTGTTATCAATCTGTACCCAATGCTTCATTGGGGTTGAGCCAACGGCTGAACTAACATCAGTTTATACCCGATGCTTTACTGGGTTTGTGCCAACGGCAGAACTATCATCAGTCTGTACCCGATACTTCGTTGGGGATGTGCCAACGACTAAACTGTCATCGATCAGTACCCGATGCTTCGAAAGTGGCAGTTTTAGAAAGTTTTGCGCAGTTTTTTGGCAGTTTTTTAGCATTCTTCATCATTGGTCCCCGAATATTGCTTCGTGATGAATACCAATGGCTTTCAAGAAGTTTCCCTTTCTGTCAGGATTACGCTGCTTAAACGCAGGATTTCAGAACAAACCGCTCAATCGCGTAGCGATTTTTCTTCAGATTTAACTTGGCAGCTCATATGAACTTCGTTTTAACTCGAACCGAACCGAACTGGAGGGAGTGAGGCCCACGTTGGGGAGCCGCAGGTAAAGGTGCGGCAGCAGTAGGTGGGCCCGCTCCTACCTATGGCTTTATATTGGTTGCAGGAGTTCATTTTAAATCAGTTTCATTTTGAGTTTTAAACGAAATCCAATTTTTTTTTCCAGATCAACGGAGTTCGGGTAGCCTTTTAAGATTTCGTTAGCTCCCACCCGTTCAGCGCATCGCAGATAACGTTTTACATTTTTTTTCGCAAGTTTTGACTGTTAAAAGCATGTAAACCACGTAGGGTGCTTTTAGTCACAACGTATGAAAAATGTATGCCTATATGACATGCTAAAATTTTTTTGACTTTATAAGTATGCATATCTTACTGTAATGCACGTTTTGACTTAAGAAAATTTAGATTCTATGATAGTCATATTTTGCACTTTTTGATCAGTTTACTCGTTCTTTTTTAGGCCTAGCGAGCCTAGATTTTCAACTAAAAATGTCCATGGTAATTTGGCTACCATGAGAAGTTTACTTTTGATTTTATTTCATAAATATGAACTGTTCCTATTTTTGGGAAGGTGCTTTCATAAATATGAACTGTTCCTATTTTTGGGAAGGTGTGCTACTGAATGGCCACCTAGACATGCATGTATGCATGCGAACAGTCCATTTTACAAAGGAGACTCTAGCAAAAAAAATTCAAAAGCCCGAGCATTTAATAAACATGCAAGTTTGACTCTACTGGGGATTTTTGACTGACTCGTGCATGTTTTTAGGATTTAGCTTTTGAAAAACATGTAGTTTTAACTATCCTGGGGGATTTTTGACTGACCCATGCATGTTTTAGGACTTAGAAATCCATAAAATACTGATTTAAATTAATAAGCCATAGGTTTTAGGCTTACCACACCATTTTTGGGGTGATTTGGAGACTTTGTCCAGGTGATGGACCGAGACAGACCCAGTAGTGCTAGCAGGGTAGTTTCTGGCATTAGACAGAGGTGAGCTTCGGATGTTCCTCATCCACATCCAGCTCGACCGCCTAGCAGATTAGCAGAGTCGGTGATCCGTCTAGCCTAGGACGAGCAGTCGATTGATATTTACAATGAGCAGGCTCCTTTTGATGCTTTTGCCCCGACTCAGGCCCCATGTGCAAAGCTTCCAGGCATTGTTGTGCCGACCCAAGAGTTGCTGGGAGACTTGAGTCGTCATCCATTAAGGTTTCTCCATGCAAATGAGGTGACTTGAAGTTTTCTTCTCTCTAGACTCTCTTTCTTTCTTTTTCCATTCTCGGGGCATAGGTTTTTGACATGGGTTGGTTTTTGATGCAGGTTCCCGGCTTTACGCAGCCCAGAGGGAACTGGTTTAATGTGCACTCCCTCTATCATACTTTACACCAGGAGTACAGGGATATCATTGACAGCTGGGGGTTTCAGGCATTTTTCTCTATTTTTCCCTGCCATTACCCCTGGGGTTATATGAGGACTTTATCTGAGCGCTGGTTCCACCAGACTCAGTCTCTCCACTTGTTGGACTGCGAGGTGATGATGACCCCTATGGACTAGAGGTTCATCACTGGCATTGAGTTCAAGGGTGAGACAGTGCATATCGTGGCTGACATCACACCCACTACCGTTTGGTCCCTGCTGGGAGTTCCTGTGACGCCGATCAAGGGTCGTACAGTCCGATCGGGTCCATTGAGCATAGATGCCCAGAGTGGGGCTTTGCTTGAGCCTCTGCCTGATGATCATAGAGTTAGGGATAGCATCTTGAAGAGATTATTTCTGGTGATCATCAGGGGTTGTTTTGTGGCGGACAACTCATCGACTGTGTTCTTTGCCCTGATCAGTGCTACCCGACATGTAGAGCTCATCAGTGACTTTGATTGGGGTTCCTACACCTTTTCCTATTTTCTCCAGGGTATGCCTATGCTTTCGAAGGGTTTAACAGAGGCTTGGTTAGGGTTTTACCCATTTCTGCTGGTGAGTACACCTTTCTTGTACCATTTTGATTTCTTCATTTACATTTGTTAGTCTTGGTCACTTAGGACTTTTGATATTTATATGGCCAGTTCTGGTCGTATGAGAGGCTTCCTTGTATACGGTCTGCCACTTCTTTAGGTCTGGAGACCTATCCCCGGGGATGGCGTTGGCATCACTCCACTCTGACGGAGGTCCTTGTTGCTGAGGGCTTTACTCACTCTCGCCTATAGTTGGAGCTTTTGACAGTCAGAGCGATCTCGTGGATCCCATATACCTCCCAATTTTTGACTGTTGGATCTGATGAAACCAATGATGACCTCTTTGGTGACTTTGGAAAAAAGAGGCTACTTCAGCCCACTTGGTGAAGTAATCGATCATGGTGAAGATGAATCGATGACCATTACTGGCTTTTGGTTCTACTGGACTGATCACATCCATTCCCCACATAGAGAAAGACCATGTTGAACTCATGTTGTGTAGCTTATTTGGAGGAGCATGTATGGCATTTCCTATGTACTTGGCATTGAAAGCATCTCCTGACATGAACATCACAGTCAGCTTTGAGAGAGATCCAATAATGTCCTGTTCTTAATATCTTCTTGGCCAGCAGATGACCAGTCATGTTTGGGCCACAGACTCCATCGTGAACTTTATCCATCAATCTCTGGGCTTGCTCTTTATCAAGGCATCTTAACAAGCCTATTCCAGTATCCCTTTTGTTTAGTGCATCTCCGCTCAGATAGAACTTCATAGCCATTTTGTGAATCCCCTTTCGTTTGAATTAGCTTGCCCCATCGGGTGTAGATCCATCTCGGAGATATTCCTTGATGTCTTGATACCAAGGCTGTTTGATAGGAGGTATCTCATCTAATATGTCTCTAATATAATTCCTGTATATCGGGGCCTTCTGACTTATGAATTTGATGCACGGAATCCCACTCCTACCGGATATGTAGATCAAGGAAGCCAACGTTGCCAATACATCAGCGAATTCATTCCTACCCCGAGGTATATGGAAGAAGGTTATGTCTTGAAAATCCAGAGACATGTTAATGACCTTCCGGTGATAGGGCAGCAAATGTAGTTCTTTGGTGTGATATGCCCTAGTGGTTTATCTGATGACCAACTCAGAGTCTTCGAAGACTAGTATATATTTTGAGACCCATGGATTGTATTAATTTTAACCCCATTATGCAGCCTTCATACTCGGCTGTGTTGTTGGTGTTGCCAAATTGTAGTTTGGTAGCCTCAAGATATTGTTCTTCTGTACCAGAGATAAGGACTGCCCCAGCTCTGGCACCTTCCATGTTTACCGCTCCATCAAAATACATTTTCCATGGTTGGACTATATTCTCTTGCTGGAGTTGTTGAATTATCATAATCCCATCATCCGGGAAATAAGTCTTCAGGGGCTTGAACCCTCTTGATGGTGCTTCGACTAATTTATCTGCAATGCCTTGACCTTTGATGGACTTCTGAGTCACGTAGACAATGTCAAACTGTTGGAGGATCAACTACCATTTGGACAGTCGACAATTCAATATTGGCTTGTTGAATACATACTTTAGCAGATCCATATGGGATATGGGGTAGGTCGTGTGCCATGGAGTTACTGTTGTAACCTCTTTGCGGCCCATGCTAACGCTCAGTAGGTTTTCTCGATCAGGGTGTACTTTTGTCCTCCACTACTGAATCTTTTACTGATGTAGTAGATGGCTCTCTCCTTGCTACTACCATCTTTCTGTCCCAGCATGTAGCCCATTGCATTTGCATTGACGGACAAGTACATAAATAAGGGAACTCTGTCCCTTGGGGGTACCAAGACTGGTGCTTCAATCAGCTGCTTCTTGATAGCATGGAAGGCTTTTTGACAATCCTCATTCTATTTTGTCGAGGAATTCTTCCTTAGTAGCTTGAATATGGGTTCACAGGTTGCTATGAGCTGGGAAATGAATCGGCTTATAAAGTTGACTCTCCCCAGGAACCCATGTATCTCATTCTCTGTTCGAGGTACTGGCATCTCAGTGATGGCTTGGATCTTGATAGGGTCTAGCTCGATGCCTCGATTGCTCACCAGGAATCCTAACAACTTACCTGATTTGATGCCAAAAGCACATTTGGCGGGATTCATCTTGAGGTTGTACTTACACAACCTATTGAATAGTTTCCTAAGATGGTCGATGTGATCATCCTCGCTCCAGGATTTGATGATAATGTCATCCACATAGACCTCTATATCCTTGTGCATCATGTCATGAAACAGAGCCATCATAGCTCGCTGATATGTTACTCCGGGATTGATGAGGCCGAAGGATAGTCTTCTATAGCAGAAAGTTCCCAGGGAGTGATGAAAGCTATTTTCTCCTGGTCTTCTTTAGCAACCGTGATTTGATGGTAACCAGCAAAGCAATCCATAAAAAAATACATGTCATACTACGCCGTATTATCTATCAAGATATGGATAAAAGGGACCGAGAAATTACCCTTGAGGCAGGCTTTGTTCAAGTCTCTGTAATCCATACATACTCGTACTTTCCCTCTGGGCTTTGGCACGGGGACTATGTTTGACAGCCACTCTGGGTATGTTTATACCATGATGATACCAGCTTTGAATTGTTTAGCGACCTCTTCTTTGACTTTCAGAATCCATTCAGGTTTAGAACGCCTGAGATTCTTCTTGACTGGCTTGAATCCATCTTTGATGGGCATTCAATGAATGATAATATCAGTAGATAGGCCAATCATGTCATCATATGACCATGCAAACACATCCTAAAACTGTGTTAGAAGTTCGATCAGATCGGATTTTTAGTCTTGGGTGAGGTTTAAGCATTTCTGGATTTCTTTGATGTTTTTGGAGGTTCCTATATTGATAGTGGTGGTTTGGTGGATGTTCGGTTTGGGTTTGTATTCGACCCATTCTTTGATCTCCTCGGGCACCTCATAGTCATCTTCCTCCTCTTGATCAATATTCATCAAGTCGAAGTTCAGTTCTACATCAAAGTTATAGTCACTATGACAGGTTGGCATCTCATCAGCCATGACAAATAAATCCAACTTTGGAGTCCTGAAAATAAAAATGCTTTCACTTTAATATATGCAACTGCTTAAATATAAAAAGAATTTGGCAAAGCATGACAAAAGTTACTGCTATAGCTGTGCAATCAAAAGTAAGCAGTAATTGAAAGTATATTACAGGGCATATAGACTCTATGCCTTTTTACCCTTTTTGACTGAGGCACGGGACCCTTCTTTAGTTATCCAGGGTTAGATCCTCATAAATAGCGAGGATCAGGGAATTGTGCTCGTCTGCCTCGTCTGCCTCGGCTCCAATAATGACTGAGACATCCTTTATAATAAGGCAGGGGTTTTTCTTTAAACTGCCCATTTTTCCCTTCTAGATGTGAGGAATTTGAATCTGATCCTCGTCGTCACTGTCCAGGATATCATTATTTATACCCTCGTAGTTTATGATAACCCTCATGTTAGCAAATGGGTCTCATCCTTCGTATAGGATCTTTTTTTTCCCTTTTTGCTATCACCCTCAGACTTTGGGGTTTTTCTTTCACCTACTGGTATGATTGGAGGAAACAACATGGCTGATACCACAGTAGAGATCTTCCTCATTGACTTTATGAAACCAGCATCAGTGAGATTTGGTAGCAGTATGATGGAAGCATGAACTTTAGGGTGTTTATATGGATTCCAGAGGCTTGACCCGGATGAATATCCCAATCTAACTCTCCCTATCTGACTCGGGATTTGGACTGGGCTTCTGATACCTTGCTGATTCTTTCCTAACCCTTCTCCAGGTTGGAAACCCAAAGATACCATCTCTTGGCATACTGTCATTACTTCAGGGGAGACTTTAGGCTTTAAAGCTGGTGCCCCAACTGGTAAATATTTCGTATCACTCACCTCCAAGGCTTGAAAACTAGCAGGTTCAATCACTGCATCTAGGCTGATTACCGGCATGTCTCCTTGTACGTAAACAGGGTATTTCGGTTTGGCATTGACTGTGATGAGGTTGCCATTGATAATGTATTTGAGTTACTGATGAAGGGTGGATGGCACTGCCCCTGCCATATGGACCCATGGACTGCCAAGTAACAAGTTGTATCCAGTGGCGATGTTGAGCTCCTGGAAAGACACATAGAAAGTGTGCGGACCAATCTCCAGAAGAAGCTGTATTTCTTCTATGGCTTGTCGGCGAGATCCATCGAAAGCCCGGATAACCACATGACTGGTTTTGATCCGGTTCGGGTTAATCTTCTTTCTCTCCAAGGTATCGTAGGGACAGATGTTGAGGGATGATCCTCCATCTATAAGCACACCTCCGATCACGTACCCGGATGACATTACATCTATATGTAGAGACTTATGATGGCCCATCCCTTTTGCAGGGATATTATTGTCAGTGAAAGATATCACATTGCTGTTAAAAATATGTTCTACCACGTGACGAAATTTCTCAGCATCCACTGTATGTGGCAGATGGGCTTCTTCCAGTACCTTTATTAGAATGTCACGATGCTCCACCGACGATAGGACCAAGTCTAGGATGGAAATTTGCTTGGGTGCTTATTTCAAACTTTGTACTACCTTGATTTTATTTTGTCCCATTTTGTTGAGGAACTCTTTGATTTTCTCTTCAGCCACCTTTTCTTTAGCTTCGATGACTGGCTTGATCACCCGCTGAGGCAGGTACAATGGATTATCCTTTGGTACTATGGCAATGTTGTTTGAGGTGGAACCTTCGTCATTCCTGTAGTTCCATGGGACCCTCTTCAGACTGATAACTGGATACTGAGGTCTGGAGGGAAAGATTAAAGGCTCGGGTGTGGCTACTTTCACAGGATTTTTTGTTTCTTGGACCCCTTTCCCCGATAGTACTAAAGGTGTGAGGGTTGGCTCCTTATCATAGGAAAAGATAGCCACTGTATCCTGATTCTATACAGTGGGAATAAAGAGAGTGTCTCATCTGGGAGGCCAAAATCCTGATTCCCTCTTATCAATTCACCGCTTTCAATCATGTTCTGAATCAGGTTAAGAAGTGCCCATCAATCCTTAGTATCATGGCCGGGTGCATTGGAGTGGTACTGACAAATTTGGTCAGGCTTGAATTTCTTGGATCGAGGGTTCAGTGGGGGTAGTAAATCTGTAACCATTCCTTCGTTAATTAACATCTGGAGGATTTCCTCCATCGGCTGGTTCAGGTTATAGAAATTCCTTTGAAAGGCGAATTTTCTACCAGCTTAGAAATTGTCTTCTTTGGCCATCCTGTCGGCCCAGAGTTCATGCTCATGAGACCAGTAGTCATCCCTCGTGGGAATGGGACTAACCTCTGGTGTGGGAGGATTTGCCTCAGAATGGTTGGTGTGGTTCATCAGCTGCATAGTAATTTGATGTTGGTATACAACCAGCTCTGCTAACTTTTCGATCTGCTCCTTGATAGACTTAATCTCTTGTTCTACCAGGAAACGCCTTTCTGAGACTTCCCAACTTTCTGGGATGTTGCCTTTAGATGGAGTTAATTCTCCCACATAATGGAGGTATTTGGATCCTTCTCCATTTCCGGTGCTGATCATGTTGACATTCTCCTCTTTATGTTGATGTAAGGGATTATCCTGCACATGCGGTTGCTCGGGCTTTGTTACCACAATCTCTCTGTTGTTAATCAAGTCTTGAATTTTGTGTTTGAGAGACCAACAGTCTTGTGTGTCATGGCCCAGAGATCCAGAATGGTAGGCACACTTCTTGCTTGGGTCAAAATTTCGTCCACCAGTATTGGTTGGTGGAAGGAGTTGCACAATCTTTTTTTGTGTGGTTAATAATTTCAACACATTCTCGAGTGAATCCCCTAATGGGGTGAATGTTCTCCGACACCTGGCCTCTAAATTTTTCTAAAATGGAGGGTTTGAAGGCTGTGCAGGATCTTGAAAAGGGGTATAATTCCTCCTTTGAATGGGCATATTGCTTGACTCGCCCCTTGGATTATGTCCTTGTAATACTAAGGACACTTCTTCATCTTTCTTTTTATGTACCCTCCGGGGATTACTCCTATAATTTTTGAACTGGATATGCTCAGCAACGGCTTCCAAGGAAGTCAGGTCCTTTATCTTTCCTGATTTCAACCCCATTTCGGCCATCTCACCGTGTTTGATCATTTCAGAGAATGGTTTTCCTATGCCTGCAAGGACCCTCTCATAATATGGATCTTCTTGAATATCGATGAAGGTCATGACTATCTCAGTCTCATTCATAGCTGGAATGACTTGTGCTGCGACCCGCCTCCACTATTGAGCATATTCTCTGAATGACTCAGAACTTTGTTTCTTGATTTTTGTTATCTGGTATCTGTCTGGAGCCAGCTGAGACCGAAAACTGTATTGACTAAGAAAGGCGTGGGCCAACTCTTCCCAACTGTGAATTTTAGAGTTGTCTAGACGGGCGTACCAGGCTCTAGCCTCTCCGGTCAGACTCTTCTGAACTAATTGCATTCGAAGCTTCTCGTCCTTTGCATAGGATCCGAGTTCTCCAATGAATACTTTCAAGTGGGTATAGGGGTCTCCCAATCCATCGTATTTCTCAAAAATAGGAGTTCTAAATTTTTCGGGATAACGAGCTCCAGGGAACATACAAAGGTCTGAATAATTAACACTGCCAAATGCCCCAGTCCCTTTGATAGACCGGATGGTTTCTTCCATCTGCTGTATTTACTTTAGAATGTCACCAGCTTCCTGTTCTTTGTTGAGGGTGGTGATTTCAGGGGTTTTGTTGGTTGTGTTCTGGTATTGTGGTCTAGGAATCTGAGTCTCAGCTTTTTTGGTCTCTTGACTGCCACCACTACCACCAGGTGTTCCTGGTTCTGTGTGAGCTTGGGCTTGCTTCCCTTTAAGAGTTACTTTGTTCTCTCAGGAAACTGGCTAATTTAGCTATCTGATTCTTCAGTCCTTCAAACTCCTCCCTAGAGACAGTGGTGGATTCTGGCTGAGCACTCGAAGTCATGTCCGGGGATGGACTTAGTGCTTTCTTAGACTTAGATCTAGTGACAGGACCAATTTTTCACCTACAACAAAACTTAGGCGTGTCAATTTCCTGAGGTAGGTATAGATATGATGCATGCCATGATGTGTTTTTGTGGTTTTTTAATCTTATCCTGCAAAACCAAGGTCAGTTGTTTTAATGACAAGATGTATATAACAGGGAATGTAAATTTTCATTATAATATTTACATTGTGCTCCTTTATAATGGAATTAAAAACTTGACATTGAATTGAAAAAGGAAGGTATGAAGAAGCTTTCCATTGGATTTGGTTAATCAGAGGCTGACCTATCTTAGGTTACTATTGCGGCTTTTTAGCATGAAAGTCCCCAGATCATCGCAATCTACTAGAGGGGAAATTAATCTGATCTTTCAACTTGAGCGAATCTAGGTTGTTCATTTTCATGAGCCCCAGAGACTGAGCCGTCCCTAGAGACATTAATTATCACCGACTGGTTTGCGTCCCGGAGGAGGAATCACATAACATACATTCACATACATCGCGTCTCACCGTTATGCATATGATGACATTGGTGCGAAGCACTAATATGGGTGTGAAGCACTAAAAAGCAGGAAAGCATTCATTCACATTCATTCAATGTAAAACGCAGCAGTCAAGCATTCATTCAATGTAAAGACACAGTATTCACACATACGCAGATATGAAAGTGAATTTTTTGAAAAGATTTTGCACGCGGCCTAAGCCCTCTACTGTCCCCAGCAGAGTCGCCACCTGTCGACCTTGGGAAAAAATCCGCGGGTTGGGTCACAACCTGGATCTTTCTCTCTTCCTAAGTTATCTCTACCCTTACTTTTTTATTGTAAAAAAGGTTTTGAAGGGTTTTTTAGGAAAAGGCCAACATGTATTATGTCGACGATGAAACATTTTTACAGAGTCGCCAGTTGGTAGATTTGAAATGGTTGTACCAACTCAACCGAGTTTTGTTTGAAAAGAAGCCTAATTGATGCACACTGTCGAAACTTGATCTCTGAAAACAAAGTTTGAGTTCGGGGGCTTGGTTAAGTGTCGGGAAGGTGTTAGGCACCCCACAACTCCTGTGTAAACACGGTACCGCATCTTTTCAATATTTTCCTTTTAAATCTACAATGTGTGTGTGAATGCTGGAAGAAAATTGGGCCTATGTTTGATTGGAAGTATGTTTACGCATCGTTGAACCTATATACGAAGGGTTTGATTTGATTTGCAAAAAGTCTTTGATTTGATTTGCAAAAGTGTTTGATTTGATTTGCAAAAGCTTCTTTTTTCGAAAAGATTATTGAATGATGTTTTGAAAGAAGGTTTTCAAACCCTTACGTTAACATAGGAATTGAAGCATATCGATACTTCAATTTTATCTTTTCAGCCTTAAGGCTCAATTTGAATGGTGATTGTCGGGCTGCGAAGCATCCTCGACCACAACATATATACAAGTGTCGGTGTCCTCATGGGCATGATAGCTATCGGAGGGATTCTGACACGACAAACCATATTTTCACTATGTTGAGACATAAATTCGGATAACCATTTTAAGGTCTTTTGTATGTACATTTTTTACAGAAAAACTAGCAGGGTACATTTGTAAAGTGGAGTTTGTCCATTGTGGGAATCAGATTCTGATCAGTTTGATCATGAATCTCACGATTCCTAGGCTCACATAGGGAGGCCGATAAACATGCACAGCTCAAATTTGTACAGAAATATATCCAAATATCACCAGAACCAAGGATTCATTAGTAAATCTTGGCTCGCACATGGCCGAAGTGTCTCGTTCCCACTAGATAGAGATCTAAGGGTCGCAAGGTAGCTTTTACGACTGAAACTAAAAAAATACTAGATTTAAATAAATCTCAGCCATTCTAGCTTTTCGGTTCCATCTGGACCTATTTTGAACCATTTTGAAAGCTAGAGTTGGCGAGATTTAAATAAATCTAGTTCGCCCGCAGAAATGTCCGTGGCGATTCATATGAAATGAATATTTAAAGCAACAATTTAATAAAAATGAGTAAAACAATATATATATATATATATATATAATTATATATATATATATAAGCAGTAAAGGGAGATAGTTTTCACGCCGGTGCCCGGACTAAAATGTATATATATATATATAAAAGCTGTATAAAAGACACGGAATAATCCAAGCTGAACATAATGTAAATATATATAGAAAAGTAGTAAAGGGCGGTGGGTTTTCACTACGAGGACCGGACGTAAATATATATATATATATATATATATATATATATATATATATATATATATATATATATATAAAAGCAGTAAAAAGGTCACAGAATGATCCAGGCCGAACTGGAATGTAAACATATATATATATATAGACAGAAAAGTAGTCAACCAAGCATGGGAAGATAACCTAGTGTGGTGAATGTTGCTTATATATGCATATATATATATATATATATATAAAAGAAGTAAACTTCCGCGAATTTGACATCCGGGTTTAACAGAATTGAAAAATTAGTATATATATAGTTAAATATATACAAAAATAAAGGCCAAACCCAGACTGGGAAGATAACCCAGTCCGGCGAAAATGCTTAATACGAAGATGCAAGTATATAAAAGCTGCTCGAAGTGGCAGATCGTCAATCCGAGTAATAAAAATGCCAGAAAATATGTTTCGGTACTAAAATGTACCAAAAGTTAACAAAAATGGCCACGAAACTAAGGTCCGGGCATATTTAGAAAATAAAACTTGATATGCAAGTGTATAAAATTGCGAAGAAGTAATAATAACTTTCTGATCGTAAAAATACTCACAATGGACTACTACACGGGCTTTTTGCCAAATCGTAGGCTTTAAACATCCAAATCTACAGGTTATTTTCTGATATGTGGTAGTATGTGGGTATATCTACGTGTTAGAGTGAAAAAATTTAGGTTTGGAAGACGAGAAAATGGCTGGAAAACCAAACGGGCAGGGGTTCAGAGCGTATTTCTTTTTTTCAAATGAGCTGGGGGTGAGCTCATATTTATAGACCCAGTAGCCTCCACTCTACCTGCTGCTGCCACAGGTAGAGGTGCAGCTCCATGTGGTAGGGCCCATATGGAGGGTCCTATTTTATCGAAGTACGTGCACTTCGAGCAATGCGATGTCTGGTTCGAAACTTTATAACTTTTGATTGGTGCGTCCATTTGAGGCGTGTTGTACCTTTCTAAAAATCCCTCACCAAGAGTGTCACAATGACATGGGATAAAACATTTTATGGGTCCAGAAAGATGGGTTCATAACCAGGTCTTCGATTCCCCACAGTTTATCCGTTGAGCTGTCTTGCGCTGTTTGCACTCGAGATCATTGTTATGGTTCGTTCTGACCTTGGTGGCATAAATTCGGCTTGAGTTTGACCGAATCGGCTTCAAGTTGGTAAAATAACCATTTTTCCTCTCCCGGGGTTGCCCTTAGTGCTGGCATGTTCTTCGGCTGACTTCCTGGGGTTGTTTCCAAGGTTTGGATCCCATTCGAGTCTGTTTGTCCATAGTGTTGTCTTTGAGGCTGACTTGATCGCTTCTGGTTTTCCTTTGGAGATGTTGTGATGCTTCAGGATTGTTTCAGAAGTTGACCTGACCTCCCAGGTTGAGATCGGGGCTGACCTGTACTTCCTAGGTTGAGACTAGGGCTAACCTATACTTTCCGGGTTGAGACCGTGGCTGACCTGTACCTCCCAGGTTGAGATTGGGGCTGACTTGTACCTCCCGGGTTGAGACCGGGGCTGACCTGTACTTCCTTGGTTGAGACCGGGTCTGAGTTAATGGCACGATATTGAAACCGGGGTTGAGTTGATGGCCCGGTATTGAGACCAGGGTTGAGTTAATTTCCCGGTATTGAGACTGGGTTGATTTGATGGCCCGGTATTGAGATCGGGGTTGAGTTGATGGCCTGGTATTGAGACTGGGGTTGATTTGATGGCCCAAAATTGAGACCGGGGTTGATTTGAAAAGGCAATTTTGCCCTGTTACAGTGTTAGTAATAGGGAAAGAAAATTTCGAGTGTCTACAAGGACTATGAACTCTTACTAGAATTAAGAGTAATATGCCGATAATCCAATAACACAAGTGCAATAGGTGATCAGCCTAAAGTACCCTACGTCATTCATAACATTTAATCGTACTCAGGTGTGCACGTCGGTCTCCCGATAAATATATAGTTTCCCCTTCAATGAGAGTTGTTCATCTCAGTCAATTATAAGATTCCTCACCAAATAATTGGTTTGGATCGCTTTCAATTTCATGACATAGGTCTAGCCGAATCAAATGGCTTAGACTAATTTTTGTAATGCATTTAGGAACGATAAGTTCAATGCTTGCAATAACATCAAGATATAAGGTCGATGTCTGAATAATAACAATATTTGTTTGACATGGCAACAATTCAAATTTATACAATATGTAAAGTGAAATGAGTTAACGAACTTGCTCAATAAGGAGTAAGGTTCGAATACTTGCATTCAATACCAAAATCAAATGAAGTTAGGAAACTTGCCTTATGTGTAGTTTATCAACCTTTAGCTTATCGATACTTTCCAATCCTATTGTAACGTAGTTACGTATATAGGGTATTCATTAGTTATGTACGTTGAATTTATAAACTTGATATGTAAGTTAAACACATACATAAGAGTTTAACTTAGTCGTACGATCCTACACGTATGTCGTCACATATCTTATGTACACGTAGCACGAAATTAGTTTATATGATACTATGAAATCAAATAACATAGTTCAAAATCACCGTTTGACTTAGCGTTTGAAAGTTTATAAACACCTATCCAACCTATGATTCTATCGTTAGCATGCTCATTAACATTTGGACACCCCACTAAACATGTATGGCAGTTTAGGACATTAATACAAGCATGCATCAGTTTTCAGATTACAAACAAAATTGTCAGATTACACTGTAGGGTGGCGCAGCCGTGCTTGGTTTGAACTAGGGAGTGGCTCGGCTGCGCTGCTCCCAGTTCAAACCAGAACTAAAGATCAGTTTGCATGGCCTAGCTTGCTCACCCACATATATTAATGATGACACATGCAGAACATACATGTTATGAGGTTTATGATTAGGTTCGATCTTATATCTTACCTTTAACATAGTTCGTTATCACTTTCACTTAACAAGATTAACGTGTTCGATTAACAAGGTTTCTCACCTTTAGTCATTATACATATGCAATGAGGTCAATAAACCTTAATTATATATGTTCAAGGTATCCTAGTCACGTATTTCAAGTTAGCATAGTTTTGCTTTATTAGACTCATTTGAACTATGCTTATCTAGTTTGTAACATACATGGCTAGTTAGGTGCACATGTCAATCATGTCTAGATGCATAACATATCCTATCATGGTAGTCATAATTTCAGAATGCACATAAGGTGGTTATCAACAACATTAGTTTTCCAAACTCTTAAGTTTTCTTTGAAAACCCCATGTTAAACCAACCAATCATGCAAAGTAACTTCACATACCATATATCATGCTCATGTACACAAATAACTAGACCACATAAGCATGCTCACAAGTTCAGAACTTAAATTTTACTTAGTTCATCAAGTTTGTATTTGAAAACTTTAAGTTTCTCTTAGAAAGTCATCAAGACCAAGCTATGGTAAGTGATTACATGCAAGGCCACCTACACTAGCATGTTAGAAACTTAAATAGGCATAGATAGGTTAAACTAGCATGCTCAATATTTCAAAAAACACAAAAGTCAGATTTCACTTCTGCATATCGACGCGGCCGTGCCGTGTTTGTATTAGGGAGTGGCGCGGCTGCGCTACTCCGTTTCCAGACCAGGAAGTTTCCGCAATAGCATAGCTTCCAAACTAACTCCAATAATTCCTCATGAATCGTGCTTAAATACTATCACATTGCATATATAACACGTATATAGACTATATTAACATGTTAACATCATCTCACATATCAATTCTTAACTAATTCATGCAATTTCTATGAATTACAATTGATCGAATTTCAAAATGGGTTTAATTATTATACCTCTTGAGGCTTTGAATTGAAACTCTCTTGACTCAACTTGCAGATTTTCACTCTCAATTCACTCGCTATATCAACTTAGAAATGTTCTAACCAAATGAAATTGAGAAGAGAGGTGCTTAATTTATAGAGACTTCAACACCCATGCCAAACCTTTACACCATGAGTCAAACCAAGAGGAGGAAGAAGAAGCCAATGGTTATTGAAAGTTTGGTGAAATAGTGTCCAACAGCCCCCATCACCCACTCCCTTCTTCTTTATTACAATCATTAGTAGCTAGATTGAGGAATGCAAGGAAGGAGAAAAGGCTATGCTTAGGCATTAACAATACACGTGAAGAAGAGAAATGGGACTCCAAATTAGGGACAAGTCTAATTCTCCGCAACTTTAGAAATGAAATAATGTTACAACTTTAGGTTAAATACACATACACATATATATATCTGTACTTAAAATGTATATATATGTATACCTAGGTTTTAATCCTCTTTTAATTACAATGTAGCTCTAGTGGGTATATACATTGTAGCAAGTTAGGGTATATATATACACATCATTATATAATCTATGTACATTTGATAATACCGAAATATAATTTAATTGAGTATTACCGTACCACATTATCATAAACAACTTTATTATTTCAATTATACTTAATTATTAAAATAATAATTAAATAACAATTATTTATTTAGTCTAATTTAATATTGCACAAAGTACACATTTAATGTACATAACATATTGTCACATAAGCTTATTTATGTAACTTACGTTATTCATTTAACTTTACCATATAGTTCTATATATTATATAGTCACCTTGAAGTGTCACACCACACTTCATTCTAATTAAACTGTAGGCACCATATAATATACAATCACTCATCACCTATTATTGCACATAACAATTAATCGAATAAATATTAATCTTATTATATTAAATAATTATTTACTCATTAATATGTTATTACTCATAATAACAATTAATTAACATTATTATATTAATTAATCCTTCGCTTATTAATTCCTTCATTCTTTAATTAAACCATCATAATTCTCATCATCGTGCCACACAAGGCATTCCACGAGCTCATCATAATTCTCCACATTTTCTCAATTATCAGAAGTTCAATCAAATTTAATTGAGTTACTCACCTCATGCTATATAAACATTTTTATAAAATAAATATTCACATTCTTATTAATATCAATATTAATATTTATTCATGAAATTCACGGTTATTACATCCTCCCCCCCTCCCTTATAAAAATTCAGTCTTCAAAATTGGTACAAGGTTACACAAAAAGATAGGGATAGCCTCTCCTCATCTTATCTTCTAATTCCCACGTGGCCTCCTCGGCATCGTGGTTACGCTGAAGTACTTTTACAGAAGATATAACTTTGTTTCTTAGTGTTTGCTCTTTCCTATCTAATATTTGGACAGGAAATTCTTCATACGCTAAACTCTTCTCTACTTGAATGGGCTTCTAGGAAATCACATGCTTATAGTCGGGCTTGTACGGATGCAACACAAAGATGTGAAACACGTTGTGGATGTGTTCCAATTCGGGTGGTAATGCAACTTTGTATGTCACTTTGCCCACTCGCTTCAATATCTCGAATGGTCTTATGAACCTCGGACTCAATTTTCCCTTCTTGTCAAATCGTATCTTTCCTTTCTAGGGAGATACCTTCAAGAAAACGAAACTACCGACTTTAAAGTATCGGATTTGTCGATGCAAATCTACGTACTTTTTTTGGTGATCTTGAGCTGCTACTAATCTGGCTCTTATTACTATCACCACATCTGCGATTTGTTGCACTAATTTTGGCCCAAACATTCGTCATTCTCCGACTTCGTCCCAACATAACGGCGTTCTGCATTTTCTCCAATAAAGAGCTTCGTATGGTGGCATGCCGATACTCGCATGATAACTATTGTTATATACAAATTCTACTAGGGGTAGATGATCGTCCTAATTTCCCTTGAAATCCATCACGCAAGTTCTAAGCATGTCCTCTAGCGTTTGTATAGTCCGCTCACTCTGTCAGTCTGTCTGAGGATGATACGCAGTACTTAATTTTAACTGGGTTCCCATCCTCTCTTGTAAGCTTTTCCAGAAGTTTGATGTGAAGCGCGGATCTCTATCAGAGACAATTGACACTGGCACTCCATGTCATAAAATAATTTCCTTTACGTACAGACTCACTAACTGATTCAAATTATATCAGATCTTGAGCGGTAGAAAATGAGCCGTCTTCGTTAGTCGATCCACAATAACCCAAATGGCATCATGCCCTTTCTGTGTGACTGGAAGTCCTACCACGAAGTCCATCGTAATGTGTTCCATTTCCATTCTAGTATCTCCAACGGTTGAAGTAGACCAGTCGGCCTTTGGTGCTCTGCTTTGACTCGTTGACAAGTGAGACATCTGCTGACACACTCCATGATTTCTCATTTCAGATTGGGCCACCAAAAATGTTGCCTCAGATCTCGGTACATCTTTGTGCCTCCTGGATGAACAGAATACGTCGTATTGTGTGCCTCGTGCAAGATTTTCTCTCTTAATTCAGTTACCGCTGGTACCCATACTCTTCCTTTGAATCTCAGGATACCGTCTTTATCCATTCTAAATCTTTCTTCTCCAATTTCTACTATCTTTTTTCTTATTTTCTCGCATTCATCATCCTTTTCTTGTGATTCCTTTACTCTATCCAATAATGTTGGATGAGCTTCTATTGCAAATACTTTTTCTTTAGACCTCCCTAGTCCCTTTACCACTATTTCTAATTTCTCCATTTTTTATTAACTCCTCCTAAGTTGTCAATTGGAATAATTTCTCCCTTCCTTTTCTGTTTAGTGTGTCGGCTACGACGTTCGCCTTTCCCGGGTAATAAAGAATCTCGCAATCATAATCTTTGATCAATTCTAACCACCTTATTTGTCGCATATTCAACTCCTTCTGTGTGAAGATATATTTCAGACTCTTGTGGTCCGTGTATATCTCACATTTCTCTCCGTACAGATAATGTCTCCAAATCTTTAATGCAAAAACTATTGCCGCTAACTCTAAGTCGTGAGTAGGGTATCGTTTTTCGTAATCTTTCAATTATCATGATGCATATGCAATAACCTTGCCATGTTGCATGAGCACACAGCCAAGTCCCTTATGCGATGCATCACTATACACCGTGAAACCTCCCGCATCGTTTGATAATGATAATACAGACGGTTCACTTAATCTCTTCTTCAGCTCCTAAAAACTTTCTTTTCATTTCTCCGTCTATACGAATTTCACCGTCTTCCTCGTTAGATTAGTCAATGGGGTTGCTATCTTAGAAAAATCTTGGATGAATCTTCGATAGTACCCAGCTAACCCTAAGAAACTTCTTATCTCTGTTGGTGTCTTTGGCTGCTCCCAATTACTCACTACCTCTACCTTTACAGGGTCTACTAAAATTCCATCCTTATCTACCACATGTCCTAAGAATTGAACCTTCTCCATCCAAAATTCACACTTTGAAAACTTTGCATACATTTTCTCTTTCCTTAGCGCTTCCAAAACCATCTTCAGATGTTCGGCGTGCTCTTCTTCCGACTTCGAGTAGATTAAGATGTCGTCGATGAAAACTACCATAAACTTATCCAAGTATGGCTTGAAGCATCGATTCATCAAGTCCATGAATACTGCAAGAGCATTAGTCAATCTGAATGACATTACCAAAAACTCGTAGTGCCCATAACGGGTTCGAAACATCGTCTTTGGTATGTCCTCCTCCCGCACTTTTAACTAGTTATAACCTGTTCGCATTTCTATCTTTGAGAAACACTTTGCTCCCTTTAATTGGTCGAAAAGGTCATCTATCCTCGGTAACAGATATCTATTGTTGATCGTTACTCTGTTTAATTCTCGATAATCGATACAGAGCCTCATCGATCCGTTCTTCTTCTTAACAAACAACACTGGTGCTCCCTAAGGAGACATACTCGGTCGTACGTAACCCTTATCTAGTAATTCTTGCAATTGTATCATCACTTCCTTCATTTCTACTGGCGCCATACGATATGGAGCTTTTGAAATTGGTGCTATTCCCGGTGCTAAGTCTATTACGAATTTAATTTCTCTGTCTGGTGGAAGACCAGGCAGATCGTCCGAAAATACATCTTGTAATTCTCCCACTACGAATATATCCTTAATCTCTACTCCCTTTTTCTGAGTATCTACAATGTAAGCTAAGTAACCTACACATCCTTTTCTTAACAATTTCTTAGCCTGCATCATCGTAAGGCAACACGATTGCTTAAGAGATGAGCTACTATAAAACACTACCTTGGACTTATTCGGAGTCTAAAGGTTCACACTTTTATTCTGACAGTCAATTATCACAGCATGGTTATACAACCAATCCATTCCCAGTATTACGTCAAATTCCCCCAATCTAATCGGAATTAAGTCTACGGTCAGTTCATGATCTCTAATGTTTGAGCGATAATTTTAGTATATGAATTCTACAGGGATTACATCCTTATTTGCAACTTCTATGATCAAAGGATTTCCTAATCGTTCTTGGGGTAAGTTAAACCAACTAGCAAATTCTTTAGACACAAATGAACAGGTAGCACCCGAATCGAATAATACATATGTATTTATATTATTGATTAGGATAATACCTGACACCATGTCCTTTGCAGCAACTGTATCTTGGACCGTCATGTTAAAGATTCTGGCGACTAGGCAGTTGGTTTGCATTGGTCCGCCGATCATTAGCTTGCTGCCTCCCCCTTATTGGCCACTTCCTCCGTTGTTCCCCTTCTTTGGGTAATCCTTGATCTGATGCTAAGTTGAGCCACAAACGAAACACCCCTTGATCTTCTTTGGTTTTGGGCAGTTGGGCGAAATGTGTCCCTCCTGGCCACAGTTGTAGCAGGTACTGCGCCCCTTCCAGCACTCACCCTGGTGATTCTTTCCACACTTCGGGCATCCTTCAGCCCTCTTCTTAAACCCACCATTAAAATTTCCTGACTGATTTTTGTTTTTGTTGTTGTTGTTATTATTCTCCCATTTCCTCTTTCCTAGATTATTTCCTCTGCTGCTGCTTCCTCCACAACTTTCTCCCCCAGTGTTCTTACCCTTCTTCTCTTTGTTATACTGACTTAGGGCTTCACTACCTCCCTTTGCAATTATAGCCTTTTCTAACAACGTGGCAAAAGAGTCAATCTGGAGAACCGACACCTTGTTAAACAATCAAGGTTTCAGTCCTTGCTCAAAACGTCTGGCTTTCCTTTCCTCATCCCCTACTTGGTGTTCTGTAAATCGGGCTAGCTTGTTGATCTTAGCCGCGTATTGCGCCACCGTCATATCTCCTTGTTTAAGCTCTAGGAATTTTACCTCCATCCTATTTTTCATGCTCTTTGGGAAATAATTCTCGAAGAACAGAGTCTTAAACCTGTCCCATGCTATTATCCCTTCTCCCGCTCTTTGCTAATTTGCCTCCCACCAGTAGTTTGCTTCACCTCTCATCATATACGTAGCGAATACAGTCTTTTGATCCTCGCCCACACGAGCAATGGCGAAAGCCTTCTCAATTTCCTTAATCTATGTTTGTGCCAGGATTGGATTGGTAGTACCTTCAAACTCTAGAGGTCCTATGCTTCTAAAGTCCTTGAAGTTCGTAACTGGAACTGCTTGGGGATTGGGGCGACCGGGTTCGTTGGTCCTTCCCCAAAGGGCTTCCCCTAACAAGTCAACTAATTTTTGGATCGGGTCTACTTGTTCCCTTTCATTGTTAACTGACTCTTCTGGTGCAGCCAGTCTACGTCTGGGTGCCATTATCTGCATCACAAAATTTTCATTTATATTATTTAATTGTATTACTTAAACATTTCTCAAATGTAAAAGGAATAAAATTTTATAACACGTTTCTAAAATAAGATCATTTATATTCATATGCCAAATCATTACATCAAAATGATCATCCCTAGCATACTTCTATAAATGTCAACATATATCCCCTAATATCACAAAAGATGGGAAATACACTATCATACTACCCCTCTAACATAAGCCTACTCGGGGTTTATATATTTATCCCATATCTTACACAAAAGATTAGGATTACATAATAATATATACATCACATAAGGTAACTACTACTACTAGACTAAACTAATGGGTCTCATCCCAATATTATGTGCTCTACGGTGCTCTTGTACTCTATCTGTGCTATATATGCCACCAACTCCCTGCTTATGGTGTGTCGGGTATGTCCCTGCTCTGCCGGATAGTGATACACACCATCAATCACCCTTTCTATGGCTAAGCGAAACACATAATCCATCTCGTTCATTTTCCTCTTCTTACACCTCACCTCATCCTCTAAGTCTTATGCCCTGTTGTCGACGTCGGGAAAAAATCTGCGGGTCGGGTCACAACCCGGATCTTTCTCTCTTCCTAAGTTATCTCTACCCTTACTCTTTTTATTGCAAAACTGGTTTTGAAGGGTTTTTTAGGAAAAGGCCAACATGTATCACGTCGACGATTTGAAGATGTTATAGAGTCTCCAGTTGGTAGATTTGAAATGGTTATACCAACTCAACCGAATTTTGTTTGAAATGAGGCCCAATTTATGGACACTATCGAAACTTGATCTTTGAAAACAAAGTTTTGAGTTCGAGGGCTTGGTTAAGTGTGGGGAAGGTGTTAGGCACCCCACAACTCCCATGTAAACACGGTACCACATCTTTTCAATATTTCCCTTAAAAATCTAAAGTGTGTGTGAATGCTGTTTGAAAATTGGGCCTATATTTGATGGAAAGCATGTCTATGCATCGTTGAACCTATATACGAAGGATTTGATTTAATTTGCAAAAAAGTCTTTGATTTGATTTGCAAAAGTGTTTGATTTGATTTTCAAAAGTGTTTGATTTGATTTGTAAAAGCTTTTTTGATTAGAAAATATTATTAAATAATGTTTTGAAAGAAGGTTTTCAAACCCTTACGCTAACATAGGATTTGAAGCATATCGATACTTCAGTTCTATCTTTTTCCAGCCTTAAGGCTCAATTTGAATGGTGATTGTCGGGCTGCAAAGCATTCTCGACCACAACATATGTACAAGTGTCGGTCTTCTCATGGGTATGACAGCTATCGGAGGGACTCTGACACGACAAATCATATTTTCACTAGGTTGAGACCTTAAATTCGGATAACCATTTTAAGGTCTTTTGTATGTACATTTTTACTAGAAAAACTGGCAGGGTACATTTGTAAAGTTGATTTTGTCCATCGTGGGAATCAAATTCTGATCAGTTGGATCATGAATCCCACGATTCCTAGGCTCACATAGGGAGGCCAATAAAACTGCACAGCTCAAATTTGTACAAAAATATATCCAAACGCTATAATGGCCAATGATCCATCAGTAAATCCTGACTAGTGCTAATCCAAAGCGTCTTCTTCCCACTAGATAGCGATCTAAGGGCCACGAGATTGCTTTTATAACTGAAACTAGAAAAATGCTAGATTTAAATAAATCTCAGCCATTCTAGCTTTTCGGTTCTGTCTGGACCTATTTTGAACCGTTTGAAAGCTAGAGTTGGCGAGATTTAAAGAAATCTATTTCGCTCGCAGAAATGTCAGCGCCGATTCATATCAAATGAATATTTAAAGCAATAATTTAATAAAATAAGTAAAGCAATATATATATATATAATTATATATATATAAGTAGTAAAGGGCGATGGGTACAAGGGAGGAAATGGGTTCAAGGGAAGCAGTAAATGAGTAAAGCAAGATATTTTTGCCCTCTTGCAAAGTTAGTACAAGGGAAGAAAAATTTCGAGTGTCTACAGTATCAAAATAATTCAAACCCTCCTTTTGGTTGTATCCTTTAATCACAAGTCTTATTTTATATCTATCTATAGATCCATCCGCTTTTATTTTTTTCTTGAAAATCCACTTGTATCCAAGAGGTTTAGAGCCAGGTGGGAGATCTACATATTCCCACGTATGATTATGCAATATGGATTCTACTTCATAATTTATAGTCTCTTTCAAATATGGAGCTTCGGGACTAGACATCGCTTCTCTATAAGTTTGAGGCTCATTTTCTAACAAATAAGTTAGAAATTTTGGACCATAAAATTTTGATATTCTAGCACGTTTACTACGTCTAGGTTCATCAATATCTTCTAATCCATGATCACTGTCATTAACAGTGTCATAAGTTCTTTTGTTTGAACTTGTTTCATGTTCATTAGAACTTGGCTCTTGTTCATTTTTATTATGAAATACTTTTTCAAAGAATTCAGCATCTTTTGACTCAATAATAATATTTTCATTTATTTCCTCTATTTTTGATTTATTAACCAAAAATCTATATGCACTGCTATTATTAGCATATCCAATGAATATATAATCTATTATTTTTTATCCTATTTTCACCTTTTTGGGTGGAGGAACCATTACTTTTGCTAAACACCCCCACACTTTTAAGTGTTTATAAGACGGCTTACGTCCTTTCAATATTTCATAGGGTGAAGCATTAGACTTCTTTTAAGGTATTCGATTGAGAATATAATTTGCTGACAGAATTGCTTCCCCCCACAAATTATGAGGTAGCCAAGAACTTAATAATAATGTATTCATCATTTTTTTTAAAGTTCTATTCTTTCTTTCTGCAACACCATTTTGTTGTGGTGAATAAGCTGCAGTTGTTTGGTGTATTATACCATGTTGTGAATAAATTTTAATAAAAAAAATCATATTTCCCACCTCTATTACTTAACTATCTTGATCTTTTTATCAAGTTGGTTCTTAACCTCATTTTTGTAATGTATAAACATTTCCAAAGCTTCATCTTTACTTTTTAGTAAGTAAACATAATAATATCATGTACACATCTATAAAAGTAAGAAAATATTTCTTACCTCCATGTAGACACTCAAAATTTTGCATTCATGTTACTAACCCTACAGGAGGGTAAAACCATCTTTTACCTTCCAGAGACAACCCTGAAAGTTCAGACCAAAGTCAGCAACCCCAACGACAACACTCGGATGTCAAATCAAACCCCGACAACAACCCGGGAGATACAGCAACCTCAACAACAACCCCGGGAGATAAAACTCAAACCCAATCACAATACTGGGATGTCAAGTCTAGCCCCGACAACGCCGGGATGTCAAATCAAGCCCTGACAACAACCCGGGAGGTATAGCAGCCCCGACAACAACACCTGGAGATCAAACTCAACCTCGACGACAACACCAGGATGTCAAGTCAAGCCCCGGCAACAAACTGGGTGGTACAGAAGCCCCGGCGACAACATCGGGAGATCAAACTCAGCCCAGGCGACAACACCGGGATGTCAAGTCAAGCCCCGGCAACAACCCTGAGAGACGCAATTGCCCCAAAGACAACCCTAGGAAGCTAAATTAACTTCAAAGACAGCTTCGAAGCATCAAATCATCCCCAGAGACAACCCTGGGAGACCAAATCAACCTCAAAAATAACCTTAAGGAAGAACAGAGTTGGCTGGTATCAAACCTCAAAGATAATCCTGAGAAAACAGTCGAAGACCTCGCCAACACAGGAGACAACCCCTGGAGGGGCAAAATGGTCATTTTACTAACATAAAGCCAAATCAGTTAAAATCAAGCCAAATTGATGCAATGAAGTTAAGAAAGAGCTATAACATCAATCCCGAGTGAAAATAACACAATACAACTCAACGGATAAATTGCAAAAAAATAAAAAACTGGTTATAAACCCATCTTCCTGGATTTGGAAAAGGGTAAGTCCCATGTCATTTTGTTGCTCTCGGAAAGGGCTTTTCGGAAAGGTATAGCACGCCTCAAACGAACTCTATGATCAAAAGTTATGAAGTTCCGAACTTGACATCGCGTTGCTGAAAGTGCATGTACTTCGAGACGACGGGACCAACCAGGTGGGGCCCACCACGAGGAGCCACATCTCTACTCGTGGCAGTCGCGGGTAGACCCTCTACCATTTTGGTTTATAAATGAGACCCCCCACCTTGCAAAAAAAGAGAGAAAAAATAGAAAAACGCTCTGAAACTCCACCCATTTCGTCTCTTAGCCCTACTTTAAGTACTCCAAACTTAAATTTTATTCTTCCAATACGTTTTCATATGTATATTCTACAACATACCAAAAACTAACCGGTGCAAGCGTCCATTTGAAGTCCACCGAGTGGCAAAAAGCATGCGGAGCAGTCTATTATAAGCTTTTTTACGATCAGAACTCATTTTCTACTTCATTACGCATATGTGAACATGTATATCAAGTTTCATCTTCTGGTTTTGCCCGAAACTCAGTTATGTGGCCTTTTTAGCTTACTTTTTAGTATATATAAGTATATATATACATTTTTCTTCGTTTGCACAGCTTGGATCGTCCATCCGTAACTTTTACTCGCTTTTATGTGTGTGTGTGTGTGTGTGTGTGTGTGTATATATATATATATATATATATATATATATATATATACTCGGCCTAGATCGCTGATTCGTGGCCTTTGCAGCTTTATATATATATATATATATATATATGACTTTATATAACTAACTTTTAATTCAGTCGGGCCTGGATTGCGAATTCGTGGCTTTTTTACTGCTTTTATATATATAACTATATATATATATATATAATTTTTCTAACTTCGTTTGGCCTGGATTACTAATTCGTGGCCTTTTTCGCTTTAATATATATATACTAACTGTATATATTAACATTTACATTTCAGTTTGGCCTGGATTGGAAATCCATGGCCCTTTACAGCTTTTATAAATATATATAATATATATAATATATATATATATATATATATATATTTACATTCCAATTGAGCCAGGATTAATTCTTGGCTCTTTACAGCTTTTATAAACATATATATATTTACATTCAGTCAAGCCTGGATTGTAAATTCGTAGTTATTTACTTCTTTTATATCTATATATATATATATATATATATATATATTTACATTCCTATCTAGCCTAGATTGGAAATCCGTGGCCTTTTACAGCTTTTATATATATATATATATATGATTATATATATGAAAGCTGTGAAGGGCGATGGGTTTTCACGCCTGTGCCCGGAATGGAATTGAAATATATATATATATATATATATATATATATATATATATATATATATATATTTGGAAAAGTTGTATAAAAGCCACGGAATGATCCAGGCTGGACAGAATTGAAATATATATATAAAGTAGTAAAAAGGGCGATGAGTTTTCACGCCTGTGCCCGGACTGAAATATAAATATATACAGAAATGTAGTCAACCAAGACACGGAAGATAATCCAGTATGGTGAATGGTACAAAAACAATAAAAAGGCCACAGAATGATCCAGGACAAACTGAAATGTAAATGTACAGAAAAGTAGTCAACCAAGACTGGGAAGATAACCCAGTGTGGTGAAGGCTGCTTATATATGCATATTTATTTATAAAAGCTGTAAAAAGGCCACAGAATGATCTAGGCCGAACTTAAATATAAATATTTATAGAGAGACATAAAAGTAGTCAACCAAGACTGAGAAGATAACCTAGTGTGGTGAAGGCTGCTTATATATGCATATTTATATATAAAAGCAGTAAACTACCACGGATTTGACATCTGAGCTTGACAGAATTGAAAAGTTAGTATATACAGTTAAATATATACAAAAAAAAAGCCAACCCCGGACTAGGAAGATAACCCAGTCCAGCGAAGTTGCTAATAACGAAGATGTAAGTATATATAAAAGCTTCCGGAAGCGACGGATCGTCAATTCGAGTTGTAAAAATGCAAGAAAATCAGTTTATGTACATAAATGTACCAAAAGTTGACAAAAACGGCCACGAAACTGAGTTCTGGGCATATTTAGAAAATGAAATTTGATGTGCAAGTGTAAAACAGTGTAAAGAAGTAGTTTTGACTTGCTGATCGTAAAAATACTCATATAGACTACTACACGGACTTTTTTCCAAATCGTAGGCATTACACGTCCGAATCTATCGGTTATTTTCTGATATGTGCTAGTATGTGGGTATATCTACGTGTTAGAGTGAAAAAATTTGGGTTTGAAAGACAAGAAAATAGACAAAAAACCAAACGGGCAGGGGTTTGCAGCGTTTCTGAATTCTTGAAATGAGAGGGGGGTGCACCTCTATATATAGGCCAGGGAGCCTCCACACTACCTGTTGATGCCGCAGGTAGAGGTGCGGCTCCACATGGTGGGGCCCATATGGCGGGCTTCGTTGTCTCAAAATACATGCACTCCGAGCAACGCAAAGTCTGATTCAAAACTTTCTAACTTTTGATCGGAGCGTCTGTTTAAGGCTTGATATACCTTTCCGAAAAGCCCTTGCCGAGAGTGTCATAATGACATGGGATAAAACTTTTTTGGGTCTAAGAAGATAGGTTCATAACCAGGTCTTCAATTTCCCGCAGTTTGTCCGTTGAGCTGTCTTGCGCTTTTTGCACTCGGGATCATTGTTATGGTTCGTTTTGACCTTGGTGGCATCAATTCGGCTTGAGTTTGATTGAATAGGCTTGGAGTTTGTAAAATTACCATTTTTCCCCTCCCAGGGTTGCCTTCAGTGTCGGCATGGCCTTCGATTAACTTCTTGGAGCTTTACCCAAGATTTGGATCCCATTCGAGTTTGTTTATCCTCAATGTTGTCTCTGAGGTTGACTTGGTCACTCCATGTTTTCGTCTGGAGATGTTTTGATGCTTCAAGATTTGTTCTGAAGTTGACCAGACCTCCCGGGTTGAGACCGGGGCAGATCTGTACTTCTCGGGTTGAGATCGGGGCTGAGCTGTACCTCCCAGGTTGAGACTCGGGCTGATCTGCACTTCTCGGGTTGAGACCGAGGCTGACCTATACCTCCCAGGTTAAGACCGGTGCTAACCTGTACCTCCCGGGTTGAGATCGGGCTGACCTATTCCTCCCAGGTTAAGACCGGGGCTGACCTGTACTTCCCGGGTTGAGACTGGGGCTGACCTGTACCTCCCGGGTTGAGATTGGGGCTGACCTGTACCTTTTGTGTTGAGACCGGGGCTGACCTGTACCTCCTGAATTGAGACCGGGGCTGATCTGTACTTCTCGAGTTCAGACCGGGGCTGATCTGTACCTCCCGGGTTGAGACTGGGGCTGACCTGTACCTCTCGGGTTAAAACCGGGGCTGATCTGTACCTCCTAGGTTGAGATCGGGGCTGGCCTGTACTTCCCAGGTTGATATCGGGGCTAACCTGTACCTCCCGGGTTGAGATCGGGGCTAACCTGTACCTCTCGGTTTGAGACTGGGGCTGATCTGTACTTACCGGGTTGAGACCGGGGTTGATCTGTACCTCCCGGATTGGGACCGGGGCTGATTTGATGACCCGGTATTGAGACCGGGGTGGAGTTGATGTCCCAGTATTGAGACCAGGGTTGATTTGACGTCTCGATAATGAGATCGGGGCTGAGTTGATGGCTCGATATTGAGATTGGGGTTGACTAGATGGCTCGGTATTTAGATCGGGGTGGAGTTGATGGCCCGGTATTGAGACCGGGGTTAATTAGATGGCCCAGTGTTGAGACCGGGGTGGAGTTGATTGCCTGGTATTGAGACTGGGGTTGATTGGATGGCCCGATATTGAGACAGAGGTGGAGTTGATAGCTCGGTATTGAGATCGGGGTTGATTTGACGTCTCGGTATTGAGACCGGGGTTGAGTTGATGGCTTGGTATTGAGACAGGGGTTGATTTGACGTCTTAGTATTGAGACCGAGGTTGAGTTGATGGTCTGGTATTGAGACCGGGATAACGTCACCTGTGATAACCCTCGTGGCTGCCCTGTTCGACGAGTACTGGGAAGATAACCGCTTACAGGTTATCAGAGTTAGACTGTTATCTTGTTCTTCTGAGTATGTCACTAACAGGCTATCGTGAATTATTTTTGGCACTCTCTGCTAGGGATGACGTTACCCATGATAGCCTAGGTGAATTTCTTGGTTTGAGACCAAGGATTTTCCCTCAGTCGTCAATATTCTTTGTGGGGCATATTTCCATTCGATTGATGCCGTTGTATATTCCTGAATGCCCTCCTCTGGGAATATATCTTTGCTGTAGATTTACCTCAGTGGGCTTTTCTGGCACTTATCTTGATGATAATTTACACCTGTAGTTTGAAACAGGTGGTTTGAATCACCAATCATTCTCGATGCTCCCTTTTGAGGATGTGTATAACAAATTCCATCATTGAGGATAGATTAATCTGTTGCTCCTGTCACCGGATCCATTCTGATGTTTCGTTAGGGTTGAGCCAACGGTTGAACTATCACCGGTCTGTACCCGACGCTTCGCTAGGGTTGAGCCAACGGTTGAATTGCCATCGATCAGTACCCGACGCTTCGCTGGGGTTGTGCCAAGGGCTGAACTATCTAGGTCTGTACCCGACGCTTCGCTGGGGTTGAGCCAACGGCTGAACTACCTCGGTCTGTACCCGACACTTCGCTGGGGTCGTGCCAACGATTGAACTGTCTTGGTCTGTAGCCGACGCTTCATTGGGGTTGAGCTAACGGCTGAAATATCTCGTTCTGTAGGTGACGCTTTCGTTGGGGTTGAGCCAACGACTGAAATGTCTTGGTCTGTACCTGACGCTTCGCTGGGGTTGAGCCAATGGCTGAAATGTCTTGGTCTGTACCCGACGCTTCGCTGGGGTTGAGTCAACGGATGAAATATCTCAGTCTGTACCCGACGCTTCGCTAGGGTTGAGCCAACGGCTGAAATATCTCAGTCTGTACCCGACGCTTTGCTGGGGTTGAGCCAACGGCTGAAATGTCTCGGTCTATACCCGACGATTCGAAAGTAATAGTTTTCGACAATTTTGCGCCGTTTTTTTGCAATTTTTTAGCATTCTTTATCATTGATCCCCAGACATTGCTCCTGGATGAATACCAAGGGTTTTCAGAGAGTTCCCTTTCTGTCAGGATTACACTGCTTAAATGTAGGATTTCAGGACAAAACCGCTCAATCGCGTAGCGATTTCTCTTCAGATTTGACTCGGCAGCTCATATAAACTCTATTTCAAAGCGAACCGAACCAAGCCCGGGGGAGTGGGACCCACCTTAGGGAGCCGCAGGTAGAGGTGCGGCTGCCACGGGTGGGCTCACTTCCACCTGTGGCTTTATATTGGGCGGTGGGAGTTCATTTGAATCAGTTTCATTTCAAGTTTCAAACGAAATCCGATCTTCTTTTTCAGATCTATAGAGTTCGGGCAACCTTATTTTGATTCCGTCAGTTTCTACTTGTTCAGTGCATCGCATGTAACATTTTACGTCTATTTTTTACAAGTTTTGATCGATAAAAGCATGTGAACCACGTAGGGGGCTTTTAGACGCAATGTATAAAAAAGGTATACTTATATGACATTCTAAAAAATTTTCTGACTTCATATGTATGCACATCTTACTGTAATGCACGTTTTGATGTAAGAAAATTTAGATTCTGAGACAGTCATATTATGCTCTTTTTGATCAGTTTACTCATCCTTTTTGACGCCTAGTGAGCCTGGATTTTCAACTATAAATGTCCATGCTAATTTGGCTACCATGCGAAGTTTATTTTTTGATTTTATTTCATAAATATGAAATGTTCCTATTTTTGGGAAGGTGTGCTACTGAATGGCCACCTAGACATGCCTGTGTGCATGTGGACAGTCCATTTTACAAAGGAGACTCTAGCAAAAAAATTTCAAAATCCCGAGCATTTAATAAAACGTACAGTTTTGACTCTGCTGGGGATTTTTGACTGACCCATGCCTATTTTAGGACTTATCTTTTGAAAAACATGAAGTTTTGACTTCACTAGGTATTTTTGATTGACCCATGCATATTTTAAGCCTTAGAAATGCATAGAGTACTGATTTAAAATAATAAGCCACAGCTTTTAGGCTTATCACACCATTTTTGAGGTGATTTTAAGACTTTGTCCAGGTGATGGATCGAGATAGACCAGGCAGTGCTAGCAGGGTAGTTTCAGGCGTTAGACGTAGGCGAGCTTCTGATGTTCCCCAACCACGTCTAGCTCGACCGCCTCGTAAAATAGCAGATTCAGTGATTCGTCTAGCCTAAGACGAGCCGCCGATTGATTTTGATGATGAGGAGGCTTCTTTTGCCGCTCCTGCCCCTACTCAGGCACCACGAGCTGAGGTTCTGGGCATTGTTGTACATACCCAGGAGCTGTTGGGAGACTTGAGTCATCATCCATCGAGATTTCTTCACACCAATGAGGTGACTTGAAGTTTTTTTCTTTATGGATTCTCTTTCTTTCTTTTGCCATTCTCGGGGCACAGGTTTTTGACATGGATTGGTTTTTTTGATGCAGGTTCCAGGCTTTACGCAGCCTCGAGGGAACTGGTTTAATGTTCATTCCCTGTATCACACTTTGCACCTGGACTACAAGGATATCGTTGATGGCTGGGGGTTTCAGGCCTTCTTATTTATTCTACCTCGTCGTTGCCCCTGGGGGTATATGAGGGCTTTGTCTGAGCGCTAGTTCCACCAGACTCAGTCCCTTCATTTATTGGACTGTGAGGTGATGATGACCCCTATGGATTGGAGATTCATCATCGACATTGAGTTTGAGGGTGAGCTAGTGTCTGTCATGGCTGACATCACACCTACTGCCATTCGGTCCCTACTGGGAGTTCCTACGACGGCAATCAAGGGTCGAACGGTCCGATCTGGTCATTTGAGTATAGATGCCCAGAGTGGGGCTTTGCTTAAGCCTCTACCTGATGATCAGAGGGTTAGGGATCGCATCTTGAGGCGATTATTCCTGGTGATCATTAGGGGTTTTTTGTGACGGACAACTCATCTATAGTGTCCTTCGCCCTAGTCAGTGCTACCCGATATGTAGAGCACCTCAGTGACTTTGATTGGGGTTCCTACACCTTTACCTATTTTCTCTAGGGCATGAGCATGCTTTCGGAGGGTTTGACGGAGGCTTGGTTAGGGTTCTACGCGTTTCTGCTGGTGAGTACATCTTTCTTATATCTTTTTGATTTTTGCATTAACATTTGTCAGTCTTGGTCACTGAGGACTTTTGATATTTACATGGCTAGTTCTAGGCATATGAGCGGCTTCCTTGCCTACGGCCCGCCACTACTTTAGGTCTAGAGACTATCCTCGGGGACGGCGTTGGCACCGCTCCACTTTGACAGAGGTCCCTATTGCCGAGGGATTCACCCATTTTTGCCTAATGCTTGAGCTTTTAACAATTGGAGCGATCACATGGATCCACTATACCTCTGAGTTTTTGGCTGTTGGATTTGAGGGAGGCCTTCCCACTGGTCGGGAGTTTGCATTGTTGACCTGTAGAGTCCCGTTGTTGACAGAGGGAGGCTAGGAGCTCTATTTAGGAGAGAGGGCTATCAGGAGTATCATAGGGCAGATCCGCATTCCCATTATTCCTCCTACTTGGCATCATTGGCCATTAATCATGCCACTGACAGATATCCCTATTGAGGGCATAGACGGCTTTACCCTATTAGAGGGCCCTTATAGCTAGAAGGCATTTAGCAGCTGGTGGAGTCCTCGCACAATTTTAGCTCAGACTCGGGCTACCCATTTATGGCAGATATGGTGCCTAGGTCTGTGAGGATGACAGACTGGATAGCTTGCCTTAGGGAGCCTACTCATTTGGACCAGATTACAGCACTGACCCAGAAGTTGGAGAGAGCTCATTTATTCATCAGGCATCTTAGCAGAGACCCGTCAGAGACATCTTTTTTTGACCTTTTAGCTCAGGAGCGGGCCCCTCATCAGGACCATTTTCTAGAAATTTTGTAGGGGCTGATCCTCCCTTAAACCGCCTAGACATGCCTGATGACCGCGACTTTGTGTCCACAGAGGAGATGGAGCAGGTTAACCACCTGAGTGTAGATATTTTAGATCTTTTTGGATAGCTATTGTAGTTATATCTTTTGGTCGGCCACTATTTTGGCTATTTTGATAAACCACTGTTAGTATCTGAGTGGTGGTGCCCTATGTTCCTGTACTTTTTATTTTGCTTTGTATTATCAGACAGGGATGATGCTTATAGTAGATAGTTTGTTGTAGATAAGCATGATATTTCCTATCTATCGCATCATATTTATCATTGTTATTATGCATATATTATGTCATATGTATGCATTTAGACAGATGAGTTCATATTTGACCCGTGGATGGTCTTGTGATATGGTGATACAGATGGCATCGTCTATCGTTAGCAGTATCGAGCATTTACCACTTTTTGAGTTGGCATTGTCACTGAGATTGTGGTACGAGAGTCTGCCCTTCCTAGCCAGAGTGACAGTTGACTAGATGCTGGGGCATTTGTTGGCCCTCGCAGACTTTCAGGTGCCATATGGATTTATGGATGGCATTTTATCCTGTTGGATACCTGATAAATAGGTTTTTCGCTTCGGGCTCCACGAGTTGACTCCTACCCTTAAGGAGTACCAGTGGTTCACTGGCTTGGCTTTGGAGTTGCCATACTCTCACACGGCGATTAGTGACATGAGGAGACCATTTATACGGATGTCGGGTCTCCGTCAGGGCGTAGTGATGGAGGAGATTATCTTTGGACGCGTGATCTCCATTGACTTTTTGATCGATCGCTATGGTGAGCTCGACTATTACGATCAACATGCCGTGGATTTTATTGTGTCGGCAGAGGCGTGGCATTCGTCCAGGATAGATATTTTGATGATGTGCATTGTATCCTACGTCTATATGCCACTGCGCTTGGACCATCTGGATGTGGGGTTGATAGTTGTGGTCCGGGCCCTTAGGCAGGGTAGCACCATCATACCGATGATATTGGCTGAGATGCTGAGGTCAGTCACTCATTACATTACCCACCCGGAGAGGTTCTTTAGAGGCAATTCGGTCTTGTTATATATATGGCTTATATCTCATATTCGACCGATTGGATTTTTCAGGCATCAAGGATATTATTTTTCCCATGATATATCTATATCATACTCCTTTCAGCCGGCAGAGTGTACTGATTCAGAGATATGGTCAGCATTTTTTTCTGATATTGCGCATCCGTTTTCAATTTTGCCCTTTGCCGGATTAGTCTCCCCATATAGCTTCATCACCCAAGCATCTGGCAAGGATAATCTGCCTCTACCGAGATTGAGGGGAGTGACTACTAATCATCCTTTGGCTGTTATGGTCCAGTTCGATCAGTTTCAAAGCCTACATCTGTTTGAGGGGGTTATTGATCAGAGGATGTTAGGTTCGTCTATGTCATCTGCTGATTTGATTCGAGTGTATGAGTGTTGGACTGACAGAGAGAGGGCTGATTTCTTCAGTAGCCATCCGGACCGTTCTCCAGAGTACTCGGCGTGGTTGGAGGCAGATATAGCATCGGCTGCCTTCATCCAGTCAGCTCCTATTGTGGATTTAAACGAGGAGGAGCCTATGGAGGATCCTGATTCTCCCACTGAGGATGAGTTATTCATGGGTTTGACTAGTAGCACTAGTTAGTGATTCGTCGATCATTCTTGCAGGGATAGATCCGACTTTAGCGGACTCACTAGCTAGGATGACCTTTGAGAGGGATCAGGCTAGAGCTCTGATGTTGACTGCCTCGTCTGGCAGAGATATAGCTTTGGCGGAGAGAGATACATCTCGAGCAGCTCAGGATGCTAGATTGATTGAGCGATAGGAGATCCGTTCTGTCATAGATGCAGCTTTTGTGGAGATCGAGGAGACTTTGATTGCTAGGGATGCCATTTTTGTGGAGTGGGATGAGGCTATAGCTTCCCGAGATTTCCACATTGCCGACAGTACTGCACATCGGTCTTATACTCATAGTGTGGTTACCGAGATGAGTGCCTATATTGATGACCATAGTGCCACACTCAGATGACTGTGGATATTTTGAGCCGTATGGAGGCTGAGGATATTGCACTTGCAGCTGCTCCTCCATCTTTAAAGAGAGATGCCATGGTGGCATTGCTGGCCCGCTTAGCCTTGAGTCCATAGACTAGCTTTATTTTTCCTGCACATACTAGATCAGCCATTTTTATCTTGTACAGGACACTATGTATATACCAAACATTATTATATATCCGAGAAATATATTTTTGATTCACTTCCCTGTTTGGATATGTATTGTCATTGCTGAATGATTACCACTTCTTTTATGACTCGCTGTTATTGATGTATCTTGAGCTTCTCCTTGATGGACTGACAGTAAGATGTCAGAGAGTATCTCAGATGGGCCTATTGATCAGGGTAGCTTGATAGGACTTAGCTTTTATATGGTTTTGGTGTCTTGGGACTGGGTTTTTATTGATTTTTTGTTTGTTTTTTTCTTGAAGGTCAAACCGCACAGTAAATGGCTGCCTACATACTCCCGGGTGGAGGGAGATCAGGTCATTCGTAGTTCAATTTTTTTGTGTGAGAGAGGTTTGAAAAGTATTTTTCTTGGGTTCTGAGTTTATTTTGATGAGTTTTTAAATTTTTTGTTTGGTTTGACCTCACCAAAATGGCTACCTACGTACTCCCGGGTTGAGGGAGATCAGGTCGTTCGTAGTTCCGACTTCTAGTGAGAATCGAACCTGAATTGATTTGTAGGACCCGGATGCGGGTATGCATATGTTTCAGACATAGTACCTTTTTATAGTGTCTGAGTTGATGAGTTGGGGAAATTTAGTCCTGTCAATTTCTTATAATCTGATAGCTCCTCTTGTCAACACCTCCTTGACAATGAAAGGGCCTTCCCAATTAGGGGCGAACTTTCCTTTAGCTTCATCTTGATTGACAAATACTTTTTTCAGCACCAAGTTATTTTCTTTAAACTACCGTATTCGGACCTTCTTGTTGTAGGATCGAGCAATCCTTTACTGATATAACTATCCGTGGAAAATGGTTGTAGCCCTCCTTTCATCTATCAGGGACAGTTGATGGTACCGTTCTTGCAACCATTGATCTTCGTCCATCTGAGTGTTGATTAACACTCGCAAGGACTCCATCTTCACTTCTATGGGGAGGACTGCTTCCATGCCATAGACTAATGAATAGGGGGTAGCCCTAGTAGAGGTACGCATTGACGTCCTATAGGCTAACAGGGTTAGAGACAGCAGGTCAGGCCATTTTTTGTGATTGGTAGACATTTTCTGCATAATCTTTTTGATGTTCTTATTAGCCACTTTGACAACACCATTCATCTTGGGCCGATAGATGACAGAATTGAGATGCTTGATGTGGAACTAACTGCAAAGTTCTTTCATCATTTGATTATTCAGGTTCTTGGCGTTGTCTGATACGATCACCTGCGGTTGTCCATATCGACAGACGACATTGTTTCTGATGAAACCAATGATGACCTCTTTGGTGACTTTGGGAAAGGAGGTAGCTTCAACCCATTTGGTGAAGTAATCGATCATGGTGAAGATGAATCGGTGACCATTACTGTCTTTTGGTTCTACTGGGCCTATCACATCCATTCCCCACACGGAGAAAGGCTATGGTGAACTCATGTTGTGTAGCTCATTTGGAGGAGCATGTATGGCATTTCCATGTACTTGGCATTAAAAACATCTCTTGACGTGATCATCACAGTCAGCTTTGAGAGAGATCCAATAATATCCTGTCCTCAATATCTTCTTGGCCAGCAGGTGACCGCTCATGTGTGGACCACAGACTCCACTATGGATTTCATCCATCAGTCTCTGGCTTGCTCTTTATCAAGGCATCTTAACAGGCCTATTTCAATACCTCTCTTATAGAGTGCATCTCCACTCAGATAGAACTTTATAGCCATTTTGTGAATCCGCTTTCGCTCAGATTGGCTTGCCCCAGCGGGTGTAGATCCATCTCGGAGATATTCTTTGATGTCTTGATACCAAGGCTAATTGACAAGACGTATTTCATCTGATACTTCTCCAATGTAGTTCCCGTACGTCGGGGCTTTCTGAATTATGAATTTGATGCTGGGAATCCCACTCTTATTGAATATATGGATCAAGGATGCTAACGTCGCTAATGCATCAACGAAGTCATTCCTACCCCAAAGAATATGGCTGAAGGTTATATCTTCAAATTCCAAGGATATTTTGACGACTTCCTGATGATAGGGCAACAAATGCAGTTCTTTGGTGTGATATGCTCCCGTGGTTTGTCTGATGACCAACCCAGAGTCTTCAAAGACCAGTAGGTGTTTGATACCCATGGATTGGGCTAATTTTAACCCCATTATGCAGCCTTCATACTCGGCTGTGTTGTTGGTGTTGCCAAATTAAAGTTTGGTAGCCACAGGATATTGTTCTCCTATACCAGAGATAAGGACTAGCCCCAGCTCCGGCACCTTCCATGTTTATTGCTCTATCAAAATACATTTTCCATGGTTGGACTGTATTTTCTTATTGGAGTTGTTGAATGGTCATGATCCCATCATCCGGGAAATAAGTCTTTAGGGGCTCGAACCCTCTTGAAAGTGCTTCAGCTAATTGATCTGCAATGCCTTGACCCTTGATTGACTTCTGAGTCGTGCAGATAATGTCAAACTGTTGTAGGATCAACTACCATTTGGACAGTCGATAATTCAACAATGGCCTGTTGAATACGTACTTCAGGGGATCCATGCGGGATATGAGGTAGGTCGTGTGCCCATGCAAATAGTGTTGCAACCATATGGCGGCCCATTCTAAGACACAACATGTCTTTTCGATGAGGGTGTATTTCTATTGACCGCTGCAGAAACTTTTGTTGATGTAGTAGATAGCTCTATCCTTGCTACTATCATCCTTCTGTCCTAGTATGCAGCCCATTGCATTGGTATTGACAGATATGTACATGAACAGGGGAACTCCATCCCTTGGGGTACCAATATAGGTGCTTTGATCAGCTATTTCTTGATGGCAAGAAAGGCTCGTTGACAATCCTCATCCCATTTGGTGGAGGAATTCTTAATAGATTAAAGATGGGTTCACAGGTTGCTGTGAGCTGGGAAATGAATCGGCTTATGAAGTTGATTCTTCCCAGAAACCCCCATATCTCCTTTTCTGTTCGAGGTACTGGCATCTTAGTAATGGCTTTGATCTTGGCAAGGTCTAGCTCGATGCCTCAATTACTCACCAGGAATCCTAACAGCTTGCCTGCTTTGACCCCAAAAGCACATTTGGCAGGACTTATCTTGAGGTTGTACTTACGCAACCTGTTGAATAGCTTCCTGAGATGGTCTAGGTGATCCTCCTTCCTCCAGGATTGGATGATGATGTTGTCTACATAGACCTCTATCTCTTTGTGCATCATGTCATGAAATAGGGCCATCATGGCTCGCTGATATGTGGCTCCGGCAATGATGAGGCCGAAGGATAGTTGCCTATAGCAGAAAGTTCCCCAGGGAGTGATGAAAGCTATTTTCTCTCGGTCTTCTTCAGCAACCATGATCTGATGGTAACCAACAAAGCAATCTACGAAGGAATACATGTCATATTGCGCCATATTATTGATTAGGATGTGGATGAAAGGTACTGGGAAATTATCCTTGAGACAGGCTTTGTTAAAATCCCGGTAATCTACGCAGGCTCGTACCTTCCCTCTGGGTTTAGGCACGGGAACTATGTTTGACAGCCACTCTGGGTATGTTGATACCATGATGATTTCGGCTTTGAATTGTTTAACAACTTCTTCATTAACTTTCAGACTCCATTCAGGTTTCAATCGCCTGAGCTTTTGTTTGACTGGCTTGAATCCATCTTTGATGGGTATTCGATGGATGAAAATGCCAGTAGATAGGCCAATCATGTCTTCATATGACTATGCAAATACATCCTGGAACTGTGTTAGGAGTTCAATCAGGTCGGATTTTTGGTCTGGTGTGAGGTCTACGCCTATCTGGATTTCTTTGATGTTTTTGAAGGTTCCTATGTTGATAGTGGTGGTTTGGTCGAGGTTTAGTGTGGGTTTATCTTTGACCCATTTTTTGATCTCCTCGGGCACCTTATAATCATCTTCCTCTTCTTGATCAATATCCATCAAGTCGAAGTTCAGTTCTACATCAAAGTTATAGTCACTTTGACAGGTTGGCATCTCATCAGCAGAGACAAACACATCCAATGCTTGGGTCCTGAAAACAAAAATGCTTTCATTTTAATATATACAACTGCTTAAATATACTGAGCATTTGGCAAAGCATGATAAAAGCTATTGCTATAGCTATGCAATCAAAAGTAAGCAGTAAATGAAAGCATGTTTAAAGGGCAGACAGGCGATCTGCCCCTTTACCCTTTTTGATTGAGGAAAGGGACACTGCACCAGTTATCCAAGGTTAGATCCTCATGAACAGGGAGGATCAAGGATTTGTAACCATCCGCCTCGTCTCGGATGATGACTTAAACATCCTTGGAAATAAGGCCAGGGCTTTTCTTTGAACTGCCCTATTTTTCCTTTTTGATGCTAGGAATTTGGATTTGATCCACACCATCGCTGTCTGGGATGTCATCAATCATACCATCGTAGTTTATGATAACCCGCATGTTAGCAAATGGGTCTCGTCCTTTGTACAGGATCTTTTCTTTTCCCTTTTTGCTATCCATCTCGAATTTGGGAGTTGTTCTCTCACTTGCTGGTATAATGGGAGGAAATAACATGGTTGATACCAGAGCTCGGATTTTCCTCATGGGTTTCACCCATTCAATAACCGTAAGGTTTGGCAGCAATATGGTGGAAGCATAAGCCTTAGGGTGCTTATATGGATTCTGGCGGCTCGACCCGAATGAATAACCCAATCCGGCTCTCCCTGTCTTACTCGGGATTTGGACTGGACTCTTTATACCTTTCTTATTCTTTCCTAACCCTTCTCCAGGTTTGAAACCCAAAGATACCATCACTTGGCTCACTGTCATCACTTCAGGGGAGACTTTAGGCTTCAAGGCTGGTGCTCCGATAGGTAGATACTGAGTATCGCTCACCTCCAGGGCTTGAAAACTTGCAGGTTCAATCCCTGCATCTAGGCTAATCCCTGGCATGTCTCCATGTAAGAAGACAGGGTATTCTGGTTCAGCGTTGACCATAATGAGGTTGCCGTTGATAATGTATTTGAGCTGTTAATGGAGGGTGGATGGCACTGCCCCTGCTATGTCGATCCATGGCCTTCCTAGCAATAAGTTGTATCCGGTGGCAATGTTTGAGCACCTAAAAGGACACATAGAAGTGTGCGGGCCAATCTCTAATGGAAGCTCTATCTCTCCCATAGCTTGTCGGCGAGATCCATCGAAAGCTTGGATGACCACATGACTGGTTTTAATCCGGTTCGGGTTGATCTTCATCCTCTCCAAGGTATCGTAGGGATAGATGTTGAGGGACAATCCTCCGTCTATGAGCACACCTCCGATCACATACCCAGAAGACATTACTGTGACGCCCCCAAATTCAGACTGCCACAGTCCCGAATTTGGTTCGTCACGTACTAACTCTAATAACAACTAAAATCTCAAACAATGGAATAATAGAATAATTTACATTGATATAACATAAATATTCTTGTCCCAAGTCTCGAAACTATTACTAATACACTTCAAAACTTAATACAAACATATCTTAATATATAAGATTAATTAAGTCTTAATACAACATAAAGGAAACATCCTAATATAGAAGAGCACAACTACTTCATAGCCTTGCCTTCGCTCTTGTCCTGTCCTGGGATTCCACCTTGCCCTGCCCTAACTGAAATGTTTATGGAAAGCAAGAGTGAGCAACAAATTTGCCCAGCAAGTAATATGCTAATAAATGTGAACATATGTATATACGGTTCTTAATCTCAAGGTAAAATGGTAATTAATAGCTTTGGAATTCAAATAAGAATGTTGTGAACAAAATAAATATCAATGACTTCAAGATCTTATCTGTGACGTTAAATAAGAACCACTACAGGTCGAGAAGTTATTAAAGGATTTAAAGGTTTCAACAATTTCAAGTGAATGAATAGATATCACTGAGTGTCACTGTGGATCAAGAATTAATAGAAGAATCCAAGGAATTCAAAGTTTCAAGTTAATAAATACTGGATACTGAGTGGTCGCTAAGAACCACGAACTTCTACTAGAATCACCAAAAATATTTCTGGTAACCCAAACAAGTACAATTAGGGGATCAACATACCGTACCTAGTGTTATGCATAACCTATCCTACTATTGTCGACACCCCGACTTTATAGTTCCCCTTTTTATGAGGGTTGTTCATCTCAGTTAATTTATAAGAGTCTGCACCAAGGCAATTGGCCTTGGTGCGGATCACTTTCTAATTCATGATATTGGTCTAGCCGAATCGAATGGCGTAGACAATTTCAACAATGTATATAAGAACAATTTATAAGTTCAATAACTCAAAACATAATTCGAAGAATATAATCATGATTTAAATCAAGCTATGAAATATTAATTTATAAGATAAGAATTATTCTAGCACTTATTTACTCGTACGATCAATAATAGTACAAGCTCAAATACGTGTTCAATAAAGAGTATGGATCGAATACTTGCTCAAAAAAGTAGTCTGGATACTTGAATTCAATATATAAATCAAATAAAGTTAGGAACCTTTCTCGATAAAAGTAGGGTAAGAACTTGCATCAAAGAGATAAGGTTTAGATACTTGCACAAAATCCAACGTTGTGTAAGTCAGGAGACTTGCCTTAAGCGTAGTTTACCAAAGTATAGTTTATCAACACTTTATGAATCCTATTATAACATAGTTATGTATATAGGACATTTATTAGTTATGTACATTCGATACACAAACTTATTATGTAAATTAGACATACACACACAATTCTAGCTTAGTCGTACAATCCTTTACGTCCGTCATTACGCACTTAACATACACGTAGCACAACATACTATGAAATTAATTAACATAATTCGTAATTGTCACTTGACTTAACATTTGAAAGTTTATAAACATTTATCAATTCTATATGGTTTCATCTTATCATGCTCATTGACACTTTGAATAATGTTCTGGACTTGTATTACAGATTAGGATAACAATACAAACATGCATCAAGTTCATATTACAATTAAGCAGGCTCTGACCATTCTGCAGATTGGCGCGGCCGCGCTTGGTTTGCACTATTGAGTGGCGCAGGCCGCACTGCTCCTGGTTCAAACCAAGACATGGTTGCTTCTGCAGAATTCAAGCTTAACCTGATAATGCACTTAGACAATGATTTACGTAAAACACACATGTCAGGATGCTTATAACTAGGTTCGACCCCATATTGTCTTTAACATAGTTGTTATCCATTCTCATTCAATCAAGGCTTGAAGTGTTTAATTAACAACGTCTCTTATGTTTAATCTTTATACATATGCTATGAGGTCACTAAGTATCATTTACACATGTTCAAGTTATTTTAGTCATGCATCTCATGTTCTATGGTACCACTTCTTTAACACTCATCTCAAGTCATGCTCAATTAGTTTACAATGCATAAGATTAGTTAGGCATTCATGTCAATCATGTCTATAGGCATAACACACCCTAACATGATGGTCAAATTTTAGAATACTTGTAACGTAGTTATTGACAAAACTAGTTTTCAAACTCTTAAGGTTTCTTTTGAAAATCTCATGTTAACCCACCAAGTATGCAAAGTTACTTCACTTACTATACATCATGCTTTCATATACACGTAACTAGACCGCATAAGTATGCTCACAAGTTCATAACTCAAAGTGTATATAGTTTATCACATTTAAAACATGTCTAGACTCATGTTCGGCTAATCTCCATTGTTTCTAACAAAATGTGTGTACATATAGGCTAGCTTAGTGACGTTAAAAGTACTAATATGCATGATCAAAATATCAGAATATAGCTACACCATACTTATGTCACTTAGTTTGCAAAAAGTCCAAGTTTTACTTTTGAAATCATTTTTAACTTAAACCATGTGTCCTGGTGTATGTTCAACACTTTAGAATCACATTTCATGCATATCTAGATCATACAAACATGTTTACAAAGTCAGAACTTAAACACCAATAGTATAAGTCATAGTCCATTTTAAAACTATAACCTTCATTTAGTAAACTCATACTAACAAGTCAAGAACATTCACGTTATGCCAAAGAACATATATCTACATGTTAACCCTGTTTCTCATGCATGACTAGGTAATATCAACATGATAGAAGTTATCAGATTGTAAAAGAAAACTAAAATTCAATATTGGTTCCTAGCGCAGCTGTGCTGTTCTAAGCCTGGGGAGCAGCGCAGCTGCGCTGACCCGGGACAGACTCAGATAGCAGCAACTGGCGCAGCTGTGCCATTTTCAACTGCAAGGAGAGCGCAGCTGTGCCATACCCTGGACAGTTCAGAATGGTTTTTGCAACGGCAGTTAACAAACCCAAACACAAAATTCATCACGTAATATGCAGATTTATAATCACATTGTATTCCTAACATGCTTGCTAGCTTAGATAACAACTAACAATCATTTTCTAATTCAATTATCACATAATTCATGCATAATCAAGAATGTAGTAAATTTTAAAATGAAGAACATGGGAGGTATACCTCTGAGCTTGCTGCTAACTCTTTCTCAATTCTTAGACTCCTTTTCCAATATAATAAACTCACTCGATATTTAACACTTAACAGATTCTCAGCAATTGAAATGAAGAGGGAGAGAAGCTTTATTTATAGAAGAATGATTACACAGACAATGAATTCATCTATCAATTTAAACCAATGGGAAGAAGAAGAATTTGATGGGTAATAAAGAGTAGTTGGTGTAGTTGGTGATTTCCACTATTGAGCCCACTCCCCTTGATCATTGGCTATGAATGCTGAGTTTGAGAAGAAGAAGTAGGCTAGGCTATTGAGTGTTTCACGTGAGTAATGAATGAGCCTCTTATTATGGGACAATGCTATATCTCAACAATTTGGTAATATAACATAAATACCACACTTAGGTTATAAATTCATTTAGGTGTGCACATGGACTTTTAATGGGATAATATTATTACATACTAGCAAGTTGGGGGTATATATTTTATATTATAATCCATGTACATTTCATCATACCAAATATAATTTAATTGGGTATTATCTTTCCTCATTATCATAGACTATATTATTTCAATTATTTATAATCATTGAAATAATTATTATTTCATCAATATTAAAATAGGTAACCATTTATTTAATTCCTCCCATGTATCTAAGTATATATTTAGTCTAATTTAATAATCCATAAAGTACACCTTTAATGTATCCATACATACATGTTGTCACATAACATCATTACCACTCTCATTATTTCTATTATATTCATTTGTTGAAATAGTCATTAAGTAACAATTGTTTATTATAATATTAATAAGGTACATATCTAATGTGGCCACACATCACATATTATCACATAAGCATTATTATGTAACTCACACAATTTATTAAATCTTAATATATAGTTCTTATATATTATATAGTCACATGTTAGTGTCACACCCCATCATACTTTAGATGTAGGCACTTTAATATACAATCACTCATTTACATAATATGACATTTAGCAATTAATTAAGTAATTATTATATCAATTATTCATTTACTCTTTAACTGTTTATTATTCATAATAACAATTATTAACATTATCATACGATTAACTATCACATATCTTGCACACAACAATTAATTAAATAAATATAAATCTTATTATATTTATTAATTACTTATTACTCGCAATAATAATTAATCAATATACCATCAATTAATCATTCATTCATCCTTTAATTAATTAATTCATCACAATTTTCATCATAGTGCCACACAAGGCATTCTACAAGTTCATCGTAATTCTCCATATTTACTTAATTATCATAAATTCAATTTGAAATTAATTGAATTACTCATCTCATTACATATAAACATTTATATTCAAATAAATATTCATTTTCTTATTATATCAATATTAATATTTATTTATGAAATTCCCAGTTCTTATAATTACTGCTATGTGTAGGGATTTATGATGACCCGTCCCTTCTGCGGGGATATCATCGTCAGTGAAAGATATCACATTATTGTTGAAAATGTGTTCTACAACGTGACGAAATTTCTCAGCATCCACTATCTTTGGCAGATGGGCTTCCTCCAGTAGTTTCACTAGAATGTCGAGATGCTCCATCAATGATAAGACCAAATCTAGGATGAACATCTGCTTGGGTACATCTTTCAAGATTTGCACTATTTTGATTTCATTGTGTCCCATTTTACTGAGGAACTTTTCGATTTTCTCATCAGCCACCTTTTTTTTGGCTTTGATGACAGGATTGATCACTCGCTGAGGCAGGTACAATGGATTATCTTTTGGTACGATGGCATTGTTGTTTGAAGTGGAACATTCATCTTTCCCGTAGTTCCATGGGACCCTCTTTAGACTAATAATTGGATACTGAGGTCTGAAGGGTAAGATTAATGGCTCAGGTGTGGCCACCTTCACAGGATTTTATGTTTCTTTGACCCCTTTCCCTGGCAGTATTAAGGGTGTGAGGGATGGTTCCTTGTCACAGGAAACAACAGCCACTGTATCCTGATTCCACGCGGTGGGAATAAAGAGAGTGTCTTCATCTAGGAGGCCATAATCCCGATTCCCTCTTATCAATTCACCGCTTTCAATCATATTCTGAATCAGGTTACAAAGTGCCAAACAATCTTCAATATCATAGCCGGGTGCATTGGAGTGGTACTAACAGATTTGGTCAGGCTTGAATTTTTTGGATTGTGGGTTCCATGGAGGTAATAAATCTGCAACCATTCTCTCGTTGATTAACATCTGGAGGATTTCCTCCATCGGCTAGTTCAGGTTAGTGAAATTTCTTTAAAATAGGAACTTCCTACCATCTCGGTAATTCTCTCCTTTTACCATTTTGTCAGCCTAGGGTTCATGCTCGTGAAACCAGTAGTGATCCTTCGTGGAGATGGGATTGATCTCCAATGGACTGATCTCTGGTGTGGGAGAATTTACATCAGGCGGGTTAGTCTGATTTATCAGCTGCCTGGTGATCTAATGTTGGTATACGACCAGTTCTGCTAACTGTTTAATTTGACCGCCATCAATACCACCAGGTGTTCCCGGTTCTGTGTGAGCTTGGGTTTGCTTCCCTTTAAGGGCCTTGCTTTGATCTCTTAAAAAACTGGCCAATTCAGCTATCTGATTCTTTAGTCCTTCAAACTTTTCCCTAGATACAGGGGTGGATTCTGGTTAAGCACTGGAAGTCATGTCCGTGGATGGACTTAGTGCTTTCTAAGACTTATATCTAGTGACAGGACCAATTTTTTCACCTACAACAAAACGTAAGCGTGTCAATTTCCTAATGTAGGTAGGGATAGGATACATGCCATGATTTATTTTTGTGATTTTTTTTTAATCTTATCCTGCAAAATCGAGGTCAGTTGTTTTGATGACAGCATAACATGGCAGGATGTATATGACAAGGAATGTAAATCTTTCGTTATGATATTACATTGTGCTCCTTTACATTTGGAATTTAAAAACTTGACATTGAATTGAAAGAGGAAGGCATGAAGAAGCTTCCCATCGAATTTGGTTAATCAGATGCTGACCTATCTTAGGCTACTCTCGCGGCTTTTTGGCAGGAAGGTCCCCAGATCATCGCAATCTATTAGAGGGGAAATTAATCTGGTCTTTCAACTGGAGCGAATCTAGGTGGTGCATTTTTATGAGCCCCTAGAGACTTAGTCGTCCCCGGAGTCATTACTTATCACCGATGGGTTTTGCCTCCCGAAGGAGGAATCACAACATACATTCACATACATCGCGTCTCACCGTTATGCATATGATGACATTGGTGTGAAGCACTAAAAATAAGAAAGCATTCATTCACACTCATTCAATGTAAAGACGCAACATTCATGCATTCATTCAATGTAAAGACGCAGCATTCACACATACGTAGTTTTGAAAAGGAAATGTTTGAAAAGATTTGAATGCAGCCTAAGCCCTATACTATCCCCAGCAGAGTCGCCACCTGTCGACGTCGGGAAAAAATCCGCGGGTCGGGTCAAAACTCGGATCTTTCTCTCTTCCTAAGTTATCTCTACCCTTACTCTTTTTATTGCGAAAAAAGTTTTGAAGGGTTATTTAGAAAAAGGCCAACATGTATCATATCGATGATTTGAATGTTTACAGAGTCTCCAGTTAATAGATTTGAAATAGTTGTACCAACTCAACTGAGTTTTGTTTAAAAGGAGGCCCAATTTCTGGACACTGTCGAAACTTGATCTTTGGAAACAAAATTTTGAGTACGAGGGCTTGGTTAGGTGTGGGGAAGGTGTTAAGCACCCCCAAAACTTCCGTGTAAACACAGTACCTCATCTTTTCAATATTTCTCTTAAAATTCTAAAGTGTGTGTGATTACTGTTTAAAAATTGGGCCTATGTTTGATGGAAAGCATGTCTATGCATCGTTGAACCTATATACGAAGGGTTTGATTTAATTTTTAAAAAGTCTTTGATTTGATTTGCAAAAGTGTTTGATTTGATTTGCAAAAGCTATTTTGAGTTGAAAAGATTATTGAATGATGTTTTGAAAGAAAGTTTTCAAACCCTTACGCTAACATAGGAGTTGAAGCATATCGATACTTCTGTTTTATCTTTTTCTAGCCTTAAGGCTCAATTTGAATGGTGATTGTCGGGCTACGAAGCATTCTCGACCACAACATATGTACAAGTGTCGGTCTCCTCATGGGCATGACAGCCATCGGAGGGACTCTGACACGACAAACCACATTTTCACTAGGTTGAGACTTTAAATCCGGATAACCGTTTTAAGGTCTTTTGTATTTAGATTTTTACAGAAAAACCGGCAGGGTACATTTGTAAAGTGGAGTTTCTCCATCGTGGGATCAGATTCTGATCAGTTGGATCATGAATCCCACGATTCCTAGGCTCATATAGGGAGGCCAATAAACCTGCACAGCTCAAATTTGTATAGAAATATATCCTAACGCTATAATGGCCAAGGATCCATCAGTAAATCCTGGCTAGAGCTAATCCAAAGCGTCTTGTTCCCACTAGATAGCGATCTAAGGGCCGCGAGGTTGCTATTATAACTAAAACTAGAAAAATACTAGATTTAAATAAATCTCAGCCATTCTAGCTTCCCGATTCTGTCTAGACCTATTTTAAACTATTTGAAAGCTAAATTTGGCGAGATTTAAAAAAATCTAATTCACCCGCAGAAATGTCAGTGCCGATTCATATCAAATGAATATTTAAACCAACAATATAATAAAATGAGTAAAACATTATATATATGATTATATATATGAAAGCTGTGAAAGGCGATGGGTTTTCACGCCTGTGTCCGAACTAGAAATGAAATATATATATATATATATATATATATTTATAAAAGCTGTATAAAAGCCACGGAATGATCCAGTCTGGACAGAATTGATATATATATATATAAAGCTGTAAAAAGGGAGATGGATTTTCATGCCTGTGCCCGAACTGAAATATAAATATATACAAAAACGTAGTTAACCAGAACTAGGAAGATAACCCAATATGATGAATGGTACAAAAATAATAAAAAGGCCACAGAACTGATCCAGGCCAAACTGAAATGTAAATGTACAGAAAAGTAGTTAACCAAGACTCGGAAGATAACCCAGTGTGGTAAAGGCTACTTATATACGCATATTTATATATGAAAGCAATAAAAAGGCCACAGAATGATCTAGGCCGAACTGAAATATAAATATATTTCTATAGAGACAGAAAAGTAGTCAACCAAGACTGGGAAGATAACCCAAAGTGGTGAAGGCTGCTTATATATGCATATTTATATATAAAAGCAGTAAACTACCACGGATTTGACATCTGGGCTTGAAAAAATTTAAAAGTTAGTATATATACAGTTAAATATATACAACAAAAAAAAGCCAAACCCGGACTGGGAAGATAACCCAGTCCGACGAAGTTGCTAATAACAAAGATGCAAGTATATAAAAACTGTCGGAAGCGGCGGATCGTCAATCCAAGTTGTAAAAATGCAAGAAAATGAGTTTATGTACAGAAATGTACCAAACGTTGACAAAACGGTCACAAACCTGAGTTCCGAGCATATTTAGAAAACAAAATTTGATGTGTAAGTGTAAAACAGTGTAAAGAAGTAGTATTGACTTTCTGATCGTAAAAATACTCACAATGGACTTCTACACGGGCTTTTTGCCAAATCATAGGCTTTACATTTCCGAATCTATCGGTTATTTTTTGATATGTGGTAGTATATGGGTATATCTACGTGTTAGAGTGAAAAAATTTGGGTTTGAAAGACAAGAAAATAGACAAAAAACCAAACAGGCAGGGGTTCGGAGAGTTTTTAAATTCTTGAAATGAGAGGGGGTGCACCTCTATATAAAGGCCATAGAGCCTCCACTCTACATACTTCTACCGCAGGTAGAGGTGCGGCTCCACGTGATGGGGTCCATGTGGCGGACTTCGTCATCTCGAAGTACGTACACTCCGAGCGCGAAGTCTGATTCGAAACTTTCTAACTTGTGATCGGAGCGTCCGTTTGAGGTGTGCTATACATCTTCGGAAAGCCCTCACAGAGAGTGTCCCAATGACGTGGGATAAAACATTTTTTGGGTCCAAGAAAATGGGTTTATAACCAGGTCTTCATATCCCTGCAATTTATTCGTTGGGCTGTCTTGCGCTTTTTGCACTCGGGATCATCGTTATGGTTTATTTTGACCTTGGTGGCATCAATTCATCTTGAGTTTGATCAAATCAGCTTAGAGTTGGTAAAATAGCCATTTTGCCCCTCCTGGGGTTACCTTCAGTGTCGACATGGCCTTTGATTGACTTTCTGAGGCTGTTTCCTCAGTGTTATCTCTGAGGTTGACTTGGTCGCTCCATGTTTTCCTCTGGAGATGTTGTGATGCTTCAGGATTGGTTCTGAAGTTGACCTGACCTCTCGGGTTGAGACCGGGACTGATCTATACTTCCCGGGTTGAGACCAGGGCTGACCTGTTCCTCCCAGATTGAGACCATGGCTGATTTGTACTTCCTTTGTTGAGACCGAGGCTGACCTGTACCTCCTGGGTTGAGATCGGGGCTGACCTGTACCTCCTGGGTTAACACCGCGACTGACCTGTACCTCTTGGGTTGAGACCAGGGCTGACCTATTACTCCCGGGATGAGACCTGGGCTAACCTGTACCTCCCGGGTTAAGACCGGGGCTGACCTGTACCTCCCGGGTTGAGACCGGAGCTGACTTGTACCTCCCGGGTTAAGACCGGGGTTGATCTGTACCACCCGGGTTGAGACCGGGGCTGACTTGTACCTCTTGAGTTGAGACCGGGGATGATCTGTACCTCCCGGGTTGAGACCGGGGCTGACCTGTACTTCCCGGGTTGAGACCGGGGCTGACCTGTACCACCGGGTTGAGATCGGGGCTGACCTGTACCTCCCGGGTTGAGATCGGGACTGATCTGTACTTCCCGAATTGATACCGGGGCTGATCTGTACCTCTCGGGTTGGGATCGGGGCTGATTTGATGACCCGATATTAAGACCAGGGTGGAGTTGATGTCCCGATACTGAGACTGGGGTTGATTTGACGTCCCAATATTGAGACCGGGGTTGAGTTGATGGCCCGTTATTGAGATCGGGGTTGAGTTGACTGCCAAGTATTTAGATCGGGGTTGATTTAACGGTCCGGTATTGAGACCGAGGTTAATTGGATGGCCCGATATTAAGATCGGGGTTGATTGAATGGCCCGGTATTGAGATCGGGGTGGAGTTGATGGCCCGGTATTGAGACCGGGGTTAATTTGATGGCCCGGTGTTGAGACCGGGGTGAAGTTGATGGCCCGGTATTGAGATCGGTGTTGATGGATGGCCCAGTATTGAGACCGGGGTGGAGTTGATGGCCCGATATTAAGACTAAGGTTGATTTGACGTCCCGGTATTGAAACTGGGGTTGAGTTGATGGCCCAGTATTGAGATCGGGGTTGATTTGACATCCCGGTATTTGAGACTGGGGTTGAGTTGATGGCCCGGTATTGAGACTAGGGTTGATTGGATGGCCCGGTATTGGGACTGGGGTGGAGTTGATGGCCCGGTATTGAGACCAGGGTTGATTTGACGTCCCGGTATTGAGACTGGGGTTGATTTAAAAAGATAATTTTTCCCTCCTACAGTGTTAGTAACAGGGAAAGAAAATTTTGAGTGTCTACACTTGTCATTAGCTCCTTCCCACTTCTCCTCGAAGTGGATCCTTTCCATTACCTCCAGCTCGAGTTGAGTACGGAGAGCCTCCTTCTTTGCCTTCTCGCTCAACTCTCTCTGCTCAACCTCTTCTAGTTTTCCCGCCAGGTCAACATTCCTTGATACCGACCTATGAAACAGACTTCCCATCTGAATCCCTACCTCCTTGCGGTAAGCAATCTCTACCTCCAAATCCTGCATCACTAACTTCCTCTGGTGGTCCTCGTCCCTCAGTTTCTGGATCTCGGTCTCCCTCTCTTGAGCCTCAGCCTCTAGCTCCTGAACTCTGCAGTTTAACTCTAAGATCCGCTCCTCATACTCTCCCAACATCCTCTCCTCGATAGTAACCTCGTCAGAGTCCTCCATAGGCTCGTCCTCTATGGGCTCTTCCTCTGGATCAGACTCTACCTCTGTCTCGTCCTCGTCGTCAAACTCAGACGGTGCAACTGCCTGCACAAGCTCAGCTACCAAAGGTGCCTCATATACAATATGTATATCCCGGGGCTCCTCCTCTGCCACTCTACTAGGTCCTCCCATGTCTGTCATCCTACAACCACAAACACGAGACAAACAAACAACAACTCCATTAGAATGTTAAATAAAACATAAGTTCATTGTATAGAATGAAATTATATTTCATAACACACTAAGTCTCTCTTGGAAAACTCTACATGAGTTTTATCTCCTTCTATCTTCTAAGTTCTCCTAAGTTATAATCTAAGGACTCTCGCTCCTAAGGTTTATAACTAAGCTCTGATACCAACCTGTGCCGCCCCCAAATTCGGACCACTCACGTCTCGAATTCAGTTCGTCACTTTCTAAATATCTAATAACATAATAACATCTCACGCAACGGAATGATAGAATAAATTACATTTATTTAATATAATTATTTATGTCCCAAGGTCTCGTAACTTAAACATAGCTTAAATATAGATAATACATAAATACGAATTAAGTCTTATTACATCATCATAATAATTCTAACTAAGTGCAAAGCTACTCTGTAGCCTTGCCCTTACCTTTATCTGTGCCCGAGGGTCCACCTTGCTTTGCCTTAACTGAAATATTTTAGGGAAAGCAAGAATGAGCAACAAGTTTGCTCAGCAAGTAATATAGCAATAAGGGTGAATAATATAGATTTCAAATCCCAATGGTACAACAGTAAATGATAGTTCAAGAATAACAAGAAGTATCAATAGTTCTCAATAATAGTCGCTATGGACAGAAAGATATCAACAAGATTCAAAGTGTTAACCTTTTCAAGGTTCAAGAATAATGAACACTGAGCAGCCACTAAAGACTATGAACCCTTACTAGAATTAACAGTAATATGCTGATAATCTAATAAAACAAGTACAACAGGTGATCAGCCTAAAGTACCCTACGTCATGCATAATATTTAATCGTACTCATGTGCGCACGTCGGTCTCCCGACAAATATATAGTTTCCCTTTCAATGAGGGTTGTTCATCTCAGTCAATTATAAGATTCCGCACTAAACAATTGGTTTGGATCGCTTTCAATTTCATGATATAGGTCTAACCGAATCAAATAGCTTAGAAAAATTTTTGTAATGCATTTAGGAACGATAAGCTCAATGCTTGCAACAACATTAAGATATAAGGTCGATGTCCGAATAATAACAATATTTGTTTGACATGGCAACAATTCGAATTTATACAATATGTAAAGTGAAAAGAGTTAAGGAACTTGCTCAATAAGGAGTAAGGTTCGAATACTTGCATTCAATACCAAAATCAAATGAACTTAGGAAACTTGCCTTATGCGTAGTTTATCAACCTTTAGCTTATCGATACTTTGCAATCCTATTGTAATGTAGTTACGTATATAGGGTATTTATTAGTTATGTACGTTGAATTCATAAACTTGATATGTAAGTTAAACATATACATAAGATTCTAACTTAGTCGTACGATCCTACACATATGTCGTCACATATCTTACGTACACATAGCACGAAATTAGTTTATATGATACTATGAAACCAAATAACATAGTTCGAAATCATCGTTTAACTTAGCGTTTGAAAGTTTATAAACACCTATCCAACCTATGATTCTATCGTTAGCATGCTCATTAACATTTGGACACCCCACTAAACATGTATGGAAATTTAGGCATGCATCAGTTTTCAGATTACAAAAAAAATAGTCAGATTACACTGCAGGGTGGTGCGGTCGCGCTTGGTTTAGGGAGTGGCGCGACCGCGCTACTCCCAGTTCAAACCAGAACTGAAAATCAGTTTGCATAGCCTAGCTTGCTCACCCACATACATTGATGATGACATATGCAGAACATACATGTTATAAGGTTTATGATTAGGTCTGATCTTACATCTTGCCTTTAACATAGTTTGTTATCACTTTCACTTAACAAGCTTAACGTGTTCGATTAACAAGGTTTCTCACGTTTAGTCATTATACATATGCAATGTGGTCAATAAGCCTTAATCATATATGTTCAAGGTATCCTAGTCACATATTTCAAGTTAGCATAGTTTTGCTTTGTTAGACTCATTTGAACTATGCTTGTCTAGTTTGTAACATACATGGCTAGTTAGGCGCACATGTTAATCATGTCTAGATGCATAACATGTCCTATCATGGTAGTCATAATTTTAGAATGCACATAAGGTGGTTATCAACAACATTAGTCTTCCAAACTCTTAAGTTTTCTTTGAAACCTCATGTTAAACCAACTAATCATGCAAGGTAACTTCACATACCATATATCATGCTTATGTACACACATAACTAGACCACATAAGCATGCTCACAAGTTTAGAACTTAAAGTGTACTTAGTTCATCAAGTTTGTATTTGAAAACTTTAAGTTTCTCTTAGAAAGTTATCAAAACCAAGCTATGGTAAGTGATTACATGTAAGGCCACCTACACTAGCATGTCAGGAACTTAAATAGGCATAATTAGGTTAAACTAGCATGCTCAACATTTCAGAAAACACAAATGTAAAACACCGAATTTTAAGAAATAAAAGTATTAAATTTTATTATATTTATTATTCAGTAAATGGTTAAATTGATAAAAGGTAATAGTTGAGGGTGATATATGTAAATTTTTCAAAATAAGCAAGTGGTTATAAAATATTTATTGTTGTCGGGAAATATTCGTTTGGTCGTGGAATATTCTTGTTGTCGAGGAATATTCGTTCGACGGCGCAGCCATTTGTGGGCCCCATAACGAAAAACTGTCGGATGAAGAAAACGATAAGAATAAGTTTTCTATTAATAACGGCTTAACGGTTACTGTTAACACTGTTGAAATACTCGGTGGTTAAAAATGAAGTAATACGCGTTGTTGCACAGTAGCACACGGTATTGCACAGTATTTTTATATTATTGTTAATTCAATAATTACTACTGCACAATATTTTCCATTATCAGATCAATAATTCATATTATTTGAATAATATTATTAGATAGCATTATTGGCAATGTCTAAGGAAGTTCTGTCTAGGAGGGGTTATTTAATTGCGCCCCAGTAAGGAGAAATCCTTATCGAAAGGCCCCCTCTTTCCTAGGAACGACTTGGTTGTCAATATTGTAGTTCGGTAATATTATTTGTGAATAATTAATTACTGATAAAAATGATAAGAAAATATTTATTTAATGGAGAATTTTTTTTTTAAAGAGACAATTGTTGAAAAGTGATATTTTATCTTTTCTGATAAAATAATTTATTCAAATATATTATTATAATATTACATTATAAGTGTATAATGTGATAATATAATAATATAATTTTATAATTTTAATGGTAATATTTTTACAATAAATCCACGATATATGAATAAAATGAGATGGAAGAGAAAAGATATAATTGGATTTTTTTTATAAATTATAAATATTTTAATATATATATATATATATATATATATGTGTGTGCGTGTGTGTGTGTGGAAGAATTGGTGGGGGTGAGAAAGGAAGAAAAGGGGAGGGAGAGAGAGTTAGTGGAAGAATATGGAAAAGGAAGAAAGAGAAAGGGAAGAGAATGAAATTGAAAAAATCATCCGTATGTAAATATCGTTCATTTTTCGTTCGAAATTTGAAAAAACTTTCTTCTACAAAGTTGCAGAGAATTAAATTTCCTATGGAAATGACATAGAATTTAAATTTTTTTGATAAAAGGACTATTTTTTATGAATTATTGAAGTTTCAGAATAACTGATTTTTGGGGTTATAAATGTTTTTTAAAAGAAAAATGTTTTTTTAATGTTTGTGGGCCCACTGGTGGTGGCTGATGAATTTGGTCAAGAGGTGGGCGTGAAATTTTTTTAAATAAAATATTATTTTATTAAATTTTCTGCTTTGGCGTTCTAAGTATTTTTCTATAAATAGGGTGCTTATGTTATAATTGAAAATCACACCAGAATCAGAAGTTTCTCACTCTATAATATCGAGCGTATTTTTGTGAGTATTTTGATACTTTGAGTTTTGTTAAACAGTGCAAGTGTTCTTCAGCATTATATCGTACATTCCAGTCAGATGTACTATTCTTTTGAGATAAGGGATGTTATTTTTTTAAAAAAATGATGTTATTTCTTTTAATATCATTATACCAAAATATTAATATGAATTTAGTGTGAAATTTTTACCTTTCCGTGTCACTATTCACGTATACAGCACTATTCACGTATACGATACTATTCACGAATACGGTACTATTCAGAAGTACTATTCACGAAGTATGATTTTTTTTATGAAATTTCTATCTTTTTCATGTCGGGGTTAATATTCACGTATATGGCACTATTTACGTATACGACACTAGTTACATATACGGTACTATTTATGAATACGGGATACTATGCACGGGTTATTAATCACTGAGTACTATACACGGGTTACTATTCATGGGATACTATTCACGACAAAATTAGTTTCTTTTTCTAACCAAATTATCGTTGATTTATGAATCTTATTCTTGAAATTAGATCTATGTTTTGATCATATTTTTATTATTATCATATATAACATTTTTATAATTCTGGTGATGAAATTTCTCTTTGACTTGAGTGTAAAGATGTGTAGATTATTGGTATGACCATGACTATGAGTTCTCTTTGGCCACTAGTGCAAAGATGAATTGTTGATTGGTATGATCATGACCATTGAATTTATAATTGAATATCTTTAACTTAAGGGCAAAGGTGAATTGATCAACATGGTTATAGTTATTGTTTATATAAATTCTAAAATTATTAGATATTTATTTGAGATATGAATATCTTTGGCATGTAGTGCAAAGATGACCTGCTGTTGAATATCATTGGCCTTTAGTGCAAAGATGACCTGTTGTTGAATATATTTAGCCTGTAGTGCAAAGATGATATGTTGTTGAATATCTTTGGCCTGAATGCAAAGATGAAATTACTAGCATGATTATGAATAGGAACTATGATTTGGTATAACCATGATCTTTGATGTTTCAGGTAATGACAGGTGATGAAAATCATCTCCGTCCTGGGTGCGAAGAGTAATTTAACAACATATTTATGATTATGAACTATTTACATGATTATGGACAAGAATTGTTGATTGATGTTACAGGAATACAATATTGTTGGTGGACTTTTAACGTGGAGGAGATAATAGACATTATAGTCTATTTGACTCTTCTAATGGATTCTGCGTTTCGCTGCAACTATGGTTGAAAACTTCTATCATCTACGATATGTTCTGCATATCTGATTTATTACTGATGAAAACTATTGATAATTTAATTATCTTTAGTCATGATATTCTTTACTGGGCTATTTGTGCTCACCATTTTGATTCACAATTCCTTTCAGGTAATAAGAGTGTAGCTGGGTCGAGCGGGGATAACAGGGAAATAGAACGATAGTCTATAGCTGTTGAGGTTTCCCATAAAACAGTACGAGAAGAATTATATTGAGAATTTAAAATGTGTGTGTCGTATTTTATACGTCATTTAACAGTTGATTTTGGTGAACCAAATATGCTGAGGTGAACCCAACTTTGGAAGGGTGTTTTACCACTATCATACAAGATATCTAATGATATACGACTTCGTGTTATCCTAAGACAGGGTTGTGCACATCCACTTGCTAATTATATCTATGAGCACTACCTATATAATCTTGGAGTATGGTTGAAATTTAATTTTCAATTGGAGACAATAGAGATAATTATATGGTAAGAGAAGACCCACCATTGGAAAGAACATGATAGTAATCTTCTCGTTTTTCTTTGGGGTCTATTGGATCAACCAAGGATAATTCTCAAGTCATATGATATCTATTATCACTTAGATGCATGGCATCCCATGCACGAAGGTTGTCTTGAGCATTTTCCCCAGATTTTAATTTCTAAAACAGTTATTGACTATACCTTTATGTAGCATATAATTGATTGGGAGTGTGGGTATTGTATTTGTATTGAAACTCACACTTTATGTGTGGTCGTATTATGCACGATAGTTTAAAAGTTAGAACTTGAAGATTTGTATTTGGATTTTTTAGTGTATTTCGTGGCGACCCAGAATGGGTTGGGTGGATTGGACCTATTTTGGGGGCGTTACATTTTGGTATCAGAGCTTAGGGATATGGTTGCTTGCAGAGATCTGAGTCTAGAACTAGGAGGGGAGAGACGAGTAATATCCTTCGCTAGTGTGTGACTTACCTAAGCTGATTTTTCTTACTTAAAAAGTTGACAAACTGTGATATATCAATTAACCTTTGTTTTGAAGATGTATTCTAGAATGCGCAATGGAGAAATCATGATGACAGGGGAGATGGAATCTGAAATAAAAGCAAGGTATTATCACCTCTTCGAAATACCAAGTACGTAAATTTCAAGGACGAAATTTCATAAGGAGGGGAGATTGTAAAACCCCGGATTTTATGAAATAAAAGTATTCAATGTTTCTTATATTTATTATTCAGTAAATGGTTAAATTGATAAAAGGTAAAAGTTGAGGGTGATATATATAAAATTTTCAAAATAAGCAAGTGGTTATAAAATATTTATTGTTGTCGGGGAATATTCGTTTGTTCGTGGAATATTCTTATTGTCGAAGAATATTTGTTCGATGGCGCAGCCATTTGTGGGCCCCATAACGGAAAACTGTCGGATGAAGAAAACGATAAGAATAAGTTTTTTATTAATAACGGCTTAACGGTTACCGTTAACACTGTTGAAGTACTCGATGGTTAAAAATGAAGTAATACGCGTTGTTGCACAGTAGCACACGATATTACACATTATTTTTATATTATTGTTAATTTAATAATTGCTATTGCACAGTATTTGCCATTTGTCAGATCAATAATTCATATTATTTGAATAATATTATTAGATAGCATTATTGGCAATGTCTAAGGAAGTTCTATCTAGGAGGGGTTATTTAATTGCACGCCAGTAAGGAGAAATCCTTATCGGAAGGCCCCCTCTTTCCTAGGAACGACCTGGTTGTCAATATTGTAGTTCGGTAATATTATTTGTGAATAATTAATTACTGATAAAAATGATAAGAAAATATTTATTTAATGGATGAATTTTTTTTAAAGAGGCAATTGTTGAAAAGTGATATTTTATTTTTTCTGATAAAATAATTCATTCAAATATATTATTATAATATTAAATTATAAGTGTATAATGTGATAATATAATAATATAATTTTATAATTTTAATGGTAATATTTTTACAATAAATTCACGATATGTGAATAAAATAAGGTGGAAGAGAGAAGATATAATTGGATTTTTATTATAAATTGTAAATATTTTAATATATATATATATATATATATATATATATATATATATATATATATAAACATATATGTGTATGTGTGTGGAAGAAATGGTGGGGGTGAGAAAGGAAGAAAAGGGGAGAGAGAGAGAGAGAGTTAGTGGAAGAATATGGAAAAGGAAGAAAGAAAGGGAAAAGAAGAAAATTAGAAAACTTATCCGTATGTAAATTTCGGTCATTTTTCGTTCGAAATTTAAAAAAAATTTCTTCTACAAAGTTGTAGAGAATTAAATTTTCTATGGAAAAGACATAGAATTTGATTTTTTTTGATAAAAAGGCTATTTTTTATGAATTATTGAAGTTCCAGAATAATTAATTTTTGGGGTTATAAATGTTTTTTAAAAGAAAAATGTTTTTTTAATGTTGGTGGGCCCCACTGGTGGTGGCTGATGAATTTGGTCAAGAGGTGGGCGTGAAATTTTTTTAAATAAAATATTATTTTATTAAATATTCTGTTTTGGCGTTCTAAGCATTTTCCTATAAATAAGATGCTTAGGTTAGAATTGAAAATCACATCAGAATCAGAAGTTTCGTTCTCTATAATATCGAGCGTATTTTTGTGAGTATTTTGATACTTTAAGTGTTGTTAAATAGTGCAAGTGTTCTTCAGCATTATATCCGATATTCCAGTCAGAAGTACTATTCTTTTGAGGTAAGGGATGGTAAGTGATGTTATTTTTTTCAAAAATAATGTTATTTCTTTTAATATCATTATACCGAAATATTGATATGAATTTTAGTGTGAAATTTTTACCTTTCCGTGTCACTATTCACGTATACGGCACTATTCATGAATACGGTACTATTCACGAAGTATGATTTTTCATATAAAATTTTTATCTTTTTCATGTCGGGGTTACTATTCACGTATACTGCACTATTTACGTATACGACACTATTTACGTATACGGTTCTATTTACGAATACGGGGTACTATGCACGGGTTATTATTCATGGAGTACTATGCACGAGTTACTATTCACATGGTACTATTTATGACAAAATTAGTTTCTTTTTCTAACCAAATTATCGTTGATTTATGAATCTTATTCTTGAAATTAGATCCATGTTTTGATCATATTATTTTTATTATCATATATAACATTTTTATAATTATGGGGATGAATTTTTTTTTTGACTTGAGTATAAAGATGGGTAGATTATTGGTATGATCATGACCATTGAATTTACAATTGAATATCTTTAGCTTAAAGGCAAAGGTGAATTGATCAACATGGTTATAGTTATTGTTTATATAAATTCTGAAATGATTAGATATTTCTTTGAGATATGAATATTTTGGCCTGTAGCGCAAAGATGACCTGTTGTTGAATATCTTTGGCCTGTAGTGCAAAGATGACCTGTTGTTGAATATATTTAGCCTGTAGTGCAAAGATGACATGTTGTTGAATATCTTTAGTCTGAATGCAAAGATGAAATTACTAGCATGATTATGAATAGGAACTGTGATTTGATATAACCATGATTATTGATGTTTCATGTAAAGACATGTGATTAAAATCATCTCCGTCCTGGGTGCGAAGAGTAATTTATCAACATATGTATGATTATGAACTATTTATATGATTATGGACAAGAATTGTTGATTGATGTTACAGGGATACAATATTGTTGGTGGACTTTTAACATGGAGGAGATAATAGACATTATAGTCTATTTAACTCTTCTAATGGATTGTGCGTTCCGCTGCAGCTATGGTTAAAAACTTCTATCATCTACGATATGTTTTGCATATCTGATTTATTACTGATGAAAACTATTGATAATTTAATTATCTTTAGTCATGATATTCTTTACTGGGCTATTTGTGCTCACCTTTTTGCTTCACAATTCTTTTTAGGTAATAAGAGTGTAGCTGGGTCGAGCGGGAATAACAAGGGAATAGAACGAAGGTCTATAGCTGTTGAGGTTTCCTATAAAACAGTACGAGAAGAATTATATTGAGAATTTAAAATGTGTGTGTCGTATTTTATACGTCATTTAACAGTTGATTTTGGTGAACCAAATAGGCTGAGGTGAACCCAACTTTGGAAGGGTGTTTTACCACTATCATACAAGATGTCTAATGACAGACGACTTCGTGTTATCATAAGACAGGGTGGTGTACATCCACTTGCTAATTATATCTATGAGCACTACCTATATAATCTTGGAGTATGGTTGAAATTTAATTCTCAATTGGAGACAATAGAGATAATTATATGGCAAGAGAATACCCACCATTGGAAAGAACATGATAGTAATCGTCCCTTTTTTCTTTAGGGTCTTTTGGGTCAACTAAGGATAATTCTCAAGTCATATGATATCTATTATCACTTAGATGCATGGCCTCCCATGCACGAAGGTTTTCTTGAGTATTTTCCCAAGATTTTAATTCCTAAAACAGTTATTGACTGTACCTTTATGTAGCTTATCATTGATTGGGAGTGTGAGTATTGTATTTGTATTGAAACTCACACTTTATGTGTGGTCGTATTATGCACGACAGTTTAAAAGTCAGAATTTGAAGATTTGCATTTGTATTTTTTTTGAGTGTATTTCGTGGCGACCCAGAATGGGTTGGGTGGATTGGACGTATTTTGGGGGCGTTACATTTTGGTATCAGAGCTTAGGAATATGGTCGCTGGCGGAGATCGGAGTCTAGAACTAGGAAGGGAGAGACGAGTAATATCCTTCGCAAGTGTGTGACTTACCTAAGCTGATTTATTTTACTTAAGAAGTTGACAAATTGTGATATGTCAATTAACCTTTGTTTTGAAGCTGTATTCTAGAATGAGCAATTGAAAAATCATGATGATAGGGGAGATGGAATCTGAAATGCAAGCAAGGTATTATCACCTCTTCGAAATACCATGTACGTAAATTTCGGGGATGAAATTTCATAAGGAGGACAGATTGTAAAACCCCGAATTTTATGAAATAAAAGTATTCAATTTTTCTTATATTTATTATTCAGTAAATGGTTAAATTGATAAAAGGTAAAAGTTGAGGGTGATATATATAAATTTTTCAAAATAAGCAAGTGGTTACAAAATATTTATTGTTGTCGGGGAATATTCATTTGATCGTGGAATATTCTTGTTGTCGGGGAATATTCGTTCGACGGCGCAACTATTTGTGGACCAATAACGAAAAATTGTCGGATGAAGAAAACGACATGAATAAGTTTTCTATTAATAACGGCTTAACGGTTACTGTTAACACTGTTGAAATACTCGATGGTTAAAAATAAAGTAATACGCGTTGTTACACAGTAGCACACGGTATTGCACAGTATTTTTATATTATTGTTAATTCAATAATTGGTACTGCACAGTATTTCCCATTATCAGATCAATAATTCATATTATTTGAATAATATTATTATATAACATTATTGGTAATGTCTAAGGAAGTTTTGTCTATGAGGGATTATTTAATTGCGCGCCAATAAGAAAAAATCCTTATCGGAAGGCCCCCTCTTTTCTAGGAACGACCTGGTTGTCAATATTGTAGTTCGGTAATATTATTTGTGAATAATTAATTACTGATAAAAATGATAAGGAAATATTTATTTAATGGAGGATTTTTTTTAAAGAGACAATTGTTGAAAAGTGATATTTTATCTTTTCTGATAAAATAATTTATTCAAATATATTATTATAATATTACATTATAAGTGTATAATGTGATAATATAATAATATAATTTTAATGGTAATATTTTTACAATAAATCCACTATATGTGAATAAAATGAGGTGGAAGAAGGAAGATATAATTGGATTTTTTTTTATAAATTGTAAATATTTTAATATATAAATATATATGTGTATGTGTGTGGAAAAATGGTGGGGGTGAGAAAGGAAGAAAAGGGGAGGGAGAGAGAGTTAGTGAAAGAATATGGAAAAGGAAGAAAGAGAAAGGGAAGAGAAGGAAATTGGTAAAATCATCCGTATGTAAATTTCGGTCATTTTTCGTTCGGAATTTGAAAAAACTTTCTTCTACAAAGTTGTAGAGAATTAAATTTCCTATGAAAAGGACATAGAATTTGAATTTTTCTGATAAAAGGGCTATTTTTTATGAATTATTGAAGTTCCGGAATAATTAATTTTTGGGGTTGTAAATGTTTTTTAAAAGAAAAACATTTTTTTAATGTTGTTGCGCTCCACTGGTGGTGGCTGATGAATTTGGTCAAGAGGTGGGCGTAAAATTTTTTTAAATAAAATATTATTTTATTAAATATTCTGCTTTGGCATTCTAAGCATTTTTCTATAAATAGAGTGCTTAGGTTAGAATTGAAAAACACACCAGAATCAGAAGTTTCTCTCTCTATAATATCGAGCGTATTTTTGTGAGTATTTCGATACTTTGAGTGTTGTTAAACAGTGTAAGTGTTCTTCAGTATTATATCCGATATTCCAGTCAGAAGTACTATTCTTTTGAGGTAAGGGATGATAAGGGATGTTATTTTTAAAAAAAATGATGTTAGTTCTTTTAATATCATTATACCGAAATATTGATATAAATTTTAGTGTGAAATTTTTACCTTTTCGTGTCACTATTTACGTATACGGCACTATTTACGTATACGATACTATTCACGAAGTATGATTTTTCTTATGAAATTTCTATCTTTTTCATGTCACTATTCACGTATACGGCATTATTTACGTATACGGCACTATTTACGTATACAGTACTATTTACGAATACGGGGTACTATGCACTGGTTATTATTCACGGAGTACTATGCACGAGTTAATATTCACGGGATACTATTTACGATAAAATTAGTTTCTTTTTCTAACCAAATTATCGTTGATTTATGAATCTTATTCTTGAAATTAGATCCATGTTTTGATCATATTGTTTTTATTATCATATATAACATTTTTATAATTCTGGTGATGAAATTTCTCTTTGACTTGAGTGTAAAGATGGGTAGATTATTGGTATGACTATGACTATGAGTTCTCTTTGGCCAGTAGTGCAAAGATGAATTGTTGATTGGTATGATCATGACCACTGAATTTACAATTGAATATCTTTAGCTTAAAGGCAAAGGTGAATTGATCAACATGATTATAGTTATTGTTTATATAAATTCTGAAATGATTAGATATTTCTTTGAGATATGAATACCTTTGGACTGTAGGGCAAAGATGACCTGTTGTTGAATATCTTTGGCCTGTAGTACAAAGATGACTTGTTGTTGAATATATTTAGCCTGTAGTGCAAACATGACATGTTGTTGAATATCTGTGGCCTGAATGCAAAGATGAAATTACTAGCATGATTATGAATAGGAACTATGATTTGGTATAACCATGATCTTTGATGTTTCAGGTAAAGACAGGTGATGAAAATCATCTCCGTCCTGGGTGCGAAGAGTAATTTATCAACATATTTATGATTATGAACTATTTACATGATTATGGACAAGAATTATTGATTGATGTTACAGGGATACAATATTGTTGGTGGACTTTTAACGTGGAGGAGATAATAGACATTATAGTCTATTTGACTCTTCTAATGGATTCTGCGTTCCGCTGCAACTATGGTTGAAAACTTCTATCATCTACGATATGTTCTGCATATCTGATTTATTACTGATGAAAACTATTGATAATTTAATTATCTTTAGTCATGATATTCTTTACTGGGCTATTTGTGCTCACCCTTTTGATTCACAATTCCTTTCAGGTAATAAGAGTGTAGCTGGGTCGAGCGGGGATAACAGGGAAATAGAACGATAGTCTATAGCTGTTGAGGTTTCCCATAAAACAGTACGAGAAGAATTATATTGAGAATTTAAAATGTGTGTGTCATATTTTATACGTCATTTAACAGTTGATTTTGGTGAACCAAATAGGCTGAGGTGAACCCAACTTTGGAAGGGTGTTTTGCCACTATCATACAAGATGTCTAATGACATACGACTTCGTGTTATCATAAGACAGGGTTGTGCACATCCACTTGCTAATTATATCTATGAGCACTACCTATATAATCTTGGAGTATGGTTGAAATTTAATTCTCAATTGGAGACAATATAGATAATTATATAGCAAGAGAAGACCCACCATTGAAAAGAACATGATAGTAATCTTCTCGTTTTTCTTTGGGGTCTATTTGGTCATCCAAGGATAATTCTCAAGTCATATGATATCTATTATCACTTAGATGCATGGCCTCCCATGTACAAAGGTTTTCTTGAGCATTTTCCCAAGATTTTAATTTCTAAAACCGTTATTGACTGTACCTTTATGTAGCGTATCATTGATTTGGAGTGTGGGTATTGTATTTGTATTGAAACTCACACTTTATGTGTGATCGTATTATGCACGACAGTTTAAAAGTTAGAATTTGAAGATTTGGATTTGGATTTTTTTTGAGTGTATTTCGTGGCGACCCAGAATGGGTTGGGTGGATTGGACCTATTTTGGGGAGTGGCGCGGCCGCACCACTCTGTTTCCAGACCAGGAAGTTTTCGCAATAGCAAAGCTTCCAAACTAACTCCAACAATTCCTAATGAATCATGCTTGAATACTATCACATTGCATATATAACATGTTTATAGACTATATTAACATGTTAACATCATCTCACATATCGATTCTTAACTAATTAATGCAATTTCTATGAATTACAATTGATTGAATTTCAATATAGGTTTAAGTATTATACCTCTTAAGGCATTGAATTAAAACTCTCTTGACTCAACTTGCAGATTTGCACTCTCAATTCACTCTCTATATCAACTTAACAATGTTCTAACCAAATGAAATTGAGAAGAGAGGTGTTTAATTTATAGAGACTTCAAAACCCATGCCAAACCTTTACACCATGAATCAAACCAAGAGGAGGAAGAAGAAGCCAATGGTTATTGAAAGTTTGGTGAAATAGTGTCCAATAACCCCCATCACCCACTCCCTTCTTCATCATTACAATCATTAGTAGCTAGATTGAGGAATGCAAGGAAGGAGAAAAGGCTATGCTTACGCATTAGCAATACACGTGAAGAAGAGAAATGGGACTCTAAATTAGGGACAAGTCTAATTCTCAACAACTTTAGAAATGAAATAATGTTACAACTTTAGGTTAAATACACATACACACACACACACACACACACACACACACATATATATATATATATATCTACTTAAATGTATATATATGTATACCTAGGTTTTAATCCTCTTTTAATTACAATGTAGCTCTAGTGGGTATTTACATTATAGCAAGTTGGGGGTATATATATACACATCATTATATAATCCATGTACATTTGATAATACCAAAATATAATTTAATTGAGTATTATCATACCACATTATCATAAACTTTATTATTTTAGTTATACTTAATTATTGAAATAATAATTAAATAACAATTATTTATTTAGTCTAATTTAATATTGCACAAAGTACACATTTAATGTACATAACATATTGTCGCATAAGCTTATTTATGTAACTTATGTGATTCATTTAACTTTACCATATAGTTCTATATATTATATAGTCACCTTGAAGTGTCACACCACACTTCATTCTAATTAAATGTAGGCACCATATAATATACAATCACTCGTCACCTATTATTGCACACAACAATTAATCGAATAAACATTAATCTTATAATATTAATTAATTATTTACTCATTAATATGCTATTACTCATAATAACAAATAATTAACATTATTAAATTAACTAATCTTTCACTTATTAATTCCTTCATTCTTTAATTAAACCATTATAATTTTCATCATCGTGCCACACAAGGCATTCCACGAGCTCATCATAATTCTCCATATTTTCTCAATTATCAAAAATTGAATTAAATTTAATTGAGTTACTCACCTCATGCTATATAAACATTTATATAAAATAAATATTCACATTCTTATTAATATCAATATTAATATTTATTCATGAAATTCACGGTTATTACACATATGTTGCTTGCTCATTGGATGAGGATGATTGATCACATGATCATTTGTTTGGAGACACTAAAGCAAGTATATAGGTGTTTATTGAAGAATAAGTACACTAAACGTACTCGCTAAGAAATACCTAATGGAGTTTTACTCGCCTGTCAATAGAAATTTCTAATGTGATAGTAGTGCAAGTGATCCTTGGACTTGAGATCATCATAGTATCTTGTGTGTAATGAATTATACTTTGACTTATTCCTTAAGACCATTAGGGTATATCAAAGGGTATGCTTGGGTGTAATAAGTTACATATGGAGATAATAAATGATCAATAAAAAATCTACCACTTCTAGTAAAAGAAGAGATATGTCCTATGTGATTCGTTAAATGACAACCCAGTAGTCCTTGACCAAGGTAAATTGAAAATTATAAAGGACTTTCTAATTTGCATTATTTGGAGTTGTGCATTTTTTAATCGAAATACATATAATTAAATAAAATAAGACTTGACAGTAATTTCATATCTTATATTTAATTGGGACATTGTATGGTGGAAGGATTGAATTGTACGGTAACTATTAACTCACAGGTTCTTTTATGATTAATGTCGAAATTTATATTATCTGAAAAGTCATTGATCGCTAGGGAGGCTTAACCCTATTGTAGAATAAATGTTATTTATTTAATTAGATTATTAGTTTAATTTATCTATTTAAATAAGATTAGAATTGTTCTAATTGATTTATTTACAACCGGTTTAATATGGAGAATCTAAAGGGTCACACCATAAAAGGAAGAATAATTATTTAAGAAGGTAATGGCATAATCGTAATAATATGTTAAGTGTAATTAATTTAATCTATGGTGATAGAATAAATTAAATAGCTTAATATTTATTATTTAATATTTTAGAAATATTAAATATAAATTAATAAGAGGAGTCTTATTAATATTATTACAATTATTATTATTTTAATTTCTAAAGGAGTTTAGGAACAAATTTAATATTAGTACTCTTATTTATTCCTAATGAGATTAGGAGACAAATTAGTTAAAGAACTTTAATTAATTAATTCCAATGTGTTGGGAAACCTAATTAATTAAAGGAATTTAATTAATTAAATGAAACCCTATTTCTAATAGGATTAGAAGGTTTGACCAATATCTATATAAGATGAGTCTTATGTTAGATATCAGTTGATGCAATTCTAATTGTTGGAGAATACTCCTTTTATATAGAGAATAAAAAACTAGGGTTTAGCCAATCACCCTCCTTCTTGAACAATTCCTCTTCCTTAGTGAATCACCTCTAGAGGCCAATCATTTGGGTGGCTAACGTTGATCAAAGAAAGGAATCAATCACGGAGATTCAAGGAGATCACGAAGAACAAGGAGTTGAACTTTTACCTATAGAAGCTTAGTTCTACAAAAGTATGAATCTAATCTCCTTCTATTTCATTTTAATTAATAACTATGCATAAAGGATGATCCGGGTAATTGGTTTGTAGAATTTTTTTAAACTCTAAAATATCATGCTTTCGCTATTTTGTGTAATTTGATTGCGCCACGATTTCATACAAACCTAACACATAGTACTTCATAACTATTTGTTCAGTTATTGGAGATAAATCATATGATTCTTGATTTTGTGATTGCTTTATAAATTGTTAAACTTGCTGAGCTAGTTATACTCACTTTTTGCTTGAATTATATGATTGCATCTAAGAACGAACGGACCGAAGGTTCCGGTAAGGATAATGGTAAAACCAAGATGGATAAATAGATTATCCTGTAATAGAATAGTATATTTGTATAAACTTATACTATGATGATGAGCAATGTAATGGTTAACAGAATCTGGGAAGGATTTATTATTATTATTGTAATAAGAATTTAGTAAATATGTTCATATTGATGCAATTTCATTGGAATGAATGTATAATTAGTAGCACCGTGTAGCACCATATCTGTGGGTTGAAAGTACTCGAATTTGGAGGCGTCACATAATACCCGTGAATTTTGTAAATAATATTAAAAATAAAAATAAAGATGTTTAAAAATTATTTTGAGTACATAAATATATGTGTCATAAAACTTAATAATTCAATTTCAATTGGATTAAGTATATGATAATTGAGAAGTATAGTGATGATACTGATAAATTTGGTTAGAATTAGTTAAGCTTAAGTGATAAGCCTTGTGTGGAATAATTAATTCCTAATTGGATTAATTGAGGCATAAGTAAATAATATAGTGGACTAAGGGATATACACAAGCCTAATGTGACTAAATTACAATTATTAGGAAATGTGGTCCAAATAATTGATGTGTTGTGTAAGACCCCAAATTTTATGAATAAAGATTTAATTTTCTTTATATATTATTTTGAAATAGTAAGGTGTTGATTTGATAAATGTGATAAGTTATGGGTGAAATGTGCAAATTTTTCAAAGTTAGCAAGTGGTAAAAAAATATTCATTGTTGTCGGGGAATATTCGTTTGGTCGTGGAATATTCTTGTTGTCGGGAAATATTCGTACGACGGCGCAGCCATTTGTGGGCCCCACAACGAAATAACTGTAGAAGGAAGAAAACGACAAGAATGAGTTTTCTAAAAATAACGACGTAGTTGTTACTGTTAGAACTGTTGAAATACCTGGTAGTTAAAATACAGTAATACGCGGTGTTGCTGATAATAAACTCTTGCGAAGTTTATACCTTATTAGATACTGGTGCTATCCATTCTTTTATTTCACCTGCTTGTGCTCAATGTTTGAATTTGACTTTTGAGAAATTAGACTTTGACTTATCTGTTGAAAATCCATTGGGAGAAACCTTTGTTACATCCACAGTTTATAAATCTTGCTTGATTCAAATTGGTACCCTCAACCTACATGTTGATCTTATATCTTTGAAAATATTTGCATTTGACGTGATTTTAGGAATTGACTGGTTAACCACTTATCATGCCAAAATTGATTGTTTTCGTAAGGTTGTTAGTTTTCATATTCCTAATCAACCTGTTGTTCGAATCCAAACCACCAAACCACTAAAATCAGTCAATGTCATTTCAAGTTATAAAGCTATTCGTTTATTAAAAAACGGATGTCAAGCTTTCTTAGCACATGTCACTGATCTATACCAGAATACATTAGGTTTGAATGATATTTCTGTTGTTAATGAATTTTCGGATGTATTTCCTGAAGAACTTCGCGGTCTACCCCTAGAACGTGAAGTTGAATTCTTTATTGACCTTGAACCCGGTACAAAACCCATTTCTAAAATCCCATATCGAATGGATCCTATTGAACTTCAGGAGTTAAAGGTCCAACTACAGGAGTTGTTAGATCTGACTCCCCCAAATCTATACACCCGTGGTATCCGATTTGGCGCTAACGCAATTATTCAATTAATGTAACGCCCCAAAATTTGTACACCCGCGGTATCCAATTTGGTGATCACATCTAACTGAATCAATGATATTTACTCAATATGATATAATTCTTGTCCATCCAAGGTTCACAGTATCCCATAACAGATGATGATCCTTTATCAAGACTATACATAGCTGTGTTTGGATACCCTCACTTGGATGTGTATAGACTGTATCTGATGAGTTTTTATTATTCATATTACTTACACAACCGAAATCCAGAATATCGACAATAACATGATCAGTCCATATTGTCAATATCCTCACTCAGAATGTGTAAAGACTGCATCATATGAATATCTATTATCCCTAAGACTTATATAGCCGAAATCCAGAATATCGGCAATAACATGATCAGTCCATATTGCCAATATCCTCACTCGGTAGATCATTCTTAGGGATGCTGTACTAATTCTACTATACTATTCGATCATCTAAAAATATAAAGAAACACGGTTGCGAAAATAAAAGATGATAATATATATAATAAGTTTGATTACATGGTTCTCAATATAGAGTACTGAATTACAAAACAAAGGTCTTTAAAAGACTTTACAACGTTAAAACGATAATTTAAACTAATTAACACAAGGCATCTTTCCCTTATTTGTTCCAGATGTTCCAGGGTTACCGTCTAGCACTGCAAAAAAAATAATTTGCAAGAATGAGCTATGACACGCTCAGCAAGTTTATAATTATAAATACAATGTTTGATTTGAAGAAATGATAGTTCAACAAGTCATTTTAACTGAGGGTTGATAACCGAATCGGAGTCATATCAACCATTTTTGTCAGTCACAAGGACTTAGAAATATATCTATTTCATTCGGATATGATATAGGGGATCAGCCTAGTCAATATCCTAAGAGAATGTATATCATCCTAACCGTGCCCACGTGCACTTCAAGTGTTTTACTAACACTATACAAGTCCCCTTTCAGGGTAATTTTATCTCAGTATAAGATGTCTTTCCAAAACAATTTGGTTTGACAAATAGTTTATGCTTAATAAATAATAATATAATATTGACTGAATAAGCAATTCATTTCTTAAGTCATGCTGAAACAATAGCAATAACTTCACAATAACTGGTAACAACTTGGTTCGGTATAATATATTAAACAGAATTTAAATAGGGTTCAAGTACGTGCGTAAAGTAAATTAATAGGGTTTAGAATACTTGCCTGACCGAAGAACGATTATAAAACGCTACTTGAAGTATTGGAAACACCTAGATATGTTAAAACATATTTATATAATTCGTTAGTATCGATAGCAATACCTAATTACTTAAACTATTCAAGTTCAGTCTAAGTTTGACATGATTTCGGAGGCCTAAAACATTTCTATGTATTTATTATGTCAACTGTATAGTTAAACTTTATTTATAAGCTTTATTATTATTTTTGATAATTTATTTATCATTTATAATAATTTATAGAAGCTTAAAATAATTTTTAAACATTTAATTATCTATTTAAATGATTTTTAAATTATTTATAGATAATTAATATTTATTTTTAAAATAATTTTTAAAACCTTAGTTTTATTTTTAAATTATTACTAGTCTTTTATTATATTTTTTAGAATATAAATATTATTTTAAAATAATTTATTATTATTTACAAATGATTTATTTAATTAAAATATTAATAATTTAATTATAAATATACAAAATATTTATTGAATTTTATGCTAAAATACCAAAAGTTAATTTTTTGTAATTTAAAATAATTTTTAAAACTGATTTTATAATTATTAATAATTTTTTAATAATTATTTGTATTTATTTTAATTATTTTAATTTTTCTAAAAATATTTTTAATTCTGTCCGTCGCTATAGGCCTTTAGCAATGGAAAGCATAGCCTTAGGTGTTCTTCATTTCTGAATAACCAACTTGGTCAACGCCGGGTAGCTCGTTTCACCATCATGAATCTTGTTGGTTTAATTTGTTTCTAGTTTGCCAAGTGCTTCAGTCGTGTAATATTCATGTAGTACTACAACTTAGTATCACTTCTGGATTCTAAGTATAACATAACAATACATTATTAATGGTCAAAGTCTCTGCCAAGCCTATTTATCAGTTTCTGGGTAACCCAGAAACGTGGTCAACATCGGTCAACGTTCTTATGGTTCTTAGATCTTTCGATCTGTGTGATATATTTGTGTTTTGATTGTTTTGGGTTGTATTCTATATACTAAGGTACATATAGGTGACACTTATTTGGACAGATTATGTTCCTAAGGTCTAGATCTAAGTCGGTCAAAGTACACCCAAGGGCTGTTCTTCGTGTTCTTCAGATTTCTGGAAAACCCAGAAAACCCGGTCAAGCTCGGTCAACGCTATTTGACCATTAATTCCAGTAATCCTATGATTTTCTTATGTACTAGAGTGCTTCAGTGGTGTCCTCAACATATCAGACTATAACATATATACAAAATACAACATAAACAACATAAAGATTGAGATATACATGTCGGTCAAAGTACCTCACTCAGCTGTTCATAAGATTTCTGGGTAACCCAGAAATCAGAAACGAGCGAATCGAGTAGGCACTTTGAATCGATCGTATCTCTCAACCTGTTGATCCTTTTAACATGATTCCACTTCTAGTTTACTAAGCTCATGTCATACTACAATTACAATACAACTAACACATCAATTCATTAACATACACGGATCTACAGGCCCTGACATTCGACTGTCAGACCTGTTTTTCCAGAATTTTTAATTTGCTAAAAACTTCATTTTGATGCATCTAAACGTTATGGGAACATGTTCTATGAACCTAGATCAATTACTAACATGTTATTATGTTTTACTAAACATCTAAACAATAATTTTTTTATAGCATCAAAGATCTAGCATAGAGTTAGGGTTTTTACCTTTCTTGCTTGATTTCTTTTTTCTAGCTACTGATTCTGATCTTGTGATTGCTTGGGCTTGTTATGGCATGTACTATGAGTGTTGTAGCTTCAAAATTTCGTGGGTTTTGGCCGGAATATGGGCTGCTATTTATAGAACTTGGAAGCTAGGGTTTTTGGTCTTTTTTTACCTACGTGCCTCCAAAAATATCCTAGCCATGATACTTGTGCTGCTTTGGGGTGGATTTTTATCTGATAGCAAGTTCATTGCACCTGGTCCTATGTGTTGGCACCTACTTGTAAGCTAGTTCACCTTAATTAGTAGCTAAATCCTACTTTAATTAACCTTAAATGCAATTAGGGTTTTGTTTTTCATGATTAGGATGTTATAATTATGTAATTAACACCTAATTAGGGTTTAGGTAATATAATTAGAGTTAAGGATAATCTAATTTAGGTTTGTAACAAGTAATTAGGGTTAGGGTTTAGTAATTAAGGTTAGGGTTTTCAAATTTAAGTTTAGCGTTTCCTAATTTAAAATTAGGGTTTCCTAAACTAGGGTTTGTATAAATCCTAATAAGCACGACAAAGCATTTTGTCAGTGTAAGCACGACAAAGCAGCTTGAAAAATCAAATGTACTGAAAAATCCGAATAAGTAGAAAAATTTTAAGCACGAGGTGTCAAGCACGTCAATTTTTGGACAAAATTTTATTTGACCTAATTCTGAAATAGAGTATATAATAACACAATATACATTCAGAACGGAGAGGTTTTATTTAATAATCACAGAATTTACATAACAGGCTTCTTATTAGGGTTTCGGGATCTTACATTAGACATCGGTTTTATACGTCCTAGTACATCTCCTTGGGGTGCTCCCGTTTTATTTGTAAAAAAGAAAGACGGGAGTATGCGACTTTGTATTGACTATCGAAAGTTGAACCATGTCACCATCAAGAATAGGTATCCATTACCTCGTATTGATGACCTGTTCGACAAGTTGCAAGGTGCACAATTCTTTTTAAAGATCGATCTTTGTTCTGGATATCATCAGTTAAAGATTAAAACTGAGGATATTCCAAAGACTGCTTTCAGAACTCGATACGGGCATTATGAATTCTTAGTCATGTCTTTTGGATTGACTAATGCTCCTGCTACTTTCATGGATGTGATGAACAGTGTATTCAAGGAATATTTGGATCAATTCATGGTTGTCTTTATTGATGACATCCTCATCTATTCCAAAAGTCATGAAGATCATGAGCACCACTTGAAGCTGGTACTTCAAAGGCTTCGTGAAAACAAGCTATATGCCAAGCTAAAGAAATGCGAGTTTTGGCTTGAGAAAATAGCGTTCCTTGGGCACGTAGTATCAAAACATGGAGTATTTGTTGACCCGGCGAAGATTGAAGCAATACAAAGTTGGGAGCAACCTAAGTCGATGACCGAAGTACGTAGCTTTCTGGGCTTAGCTGGTTATTATCGGAGATTCGTGGAAGAATTTTCTCGAATCGCTACTCCATTAACTCAGTTAACTCGGAATAATACAAAATTCGTATGGAACGAGGAATACGAGAAGAGCTTTCAAGAGCTCAAGAGGAGACTCATTTCGGCACCTGTTCTGACGATACCATCTGGTTCGGATGGATCTGTCATCTACAGTGATGCTTTGGGCAAAGGGTTAGGATGTGTTCTCATGCAACATAGTTAAGTCACAGTCTATGCCTCACGGCAACTCAAAGAATATGAGAGGAATTATCTTACTCATGATCTAGAGTTGGCAGCTGTCATTTTCGCGTTGAAGATCTGGAGACACTACCTATGTGGAGATCTATACGGATCAGAAGAGCCTCAAATATTTCTTCACTCAAAAGGAACTCAACATGCGGCAACGACATTGGCTTGAGTTGTTGAAATATTACGATCATACCATCCAATACCATCCTGGAAAAGCGAACGTGGTAGCAGACGCGTTGAGTAGAAGATCATATGCGGGAACGAATGCGATGCTATCAAGGCCCATTTTGTATGATTTACAAAAGATGAAGATAAAGTTCAAGACTTCGGGGACCCATGCGATGATGTCAAGTATACGCATAGAACCAGTTTTGATTGATAAAGTTAAAGCTGCTCAAGCTACAGACCCAGAGCTGATGAATATGAGGAAGAAGGTGCAAGAAGGTGCTATTCCAGAAGCAAGGATTGATGAAGAAGGAATACTTCGAGTCAACTCCAGACTCTGTGTACCTAACGATTCTGACTTAAAGTATAGGATCATGATGGAGGCACACAACACACCATTTGCAATCCATCCTGGGAGTACCAAAATGTATCGTGATCTTCGACATATATTTTGGTGGAGCAATATAAAAAGAGAGATGGCGGAGTTCATCTCGAGGTGTTTAACGTGTCAACGTGTCAAGGCGGAGCATCAAGTGCCAAAAGGTCCATTGCAACCACTTGAGATTCCAAAGTGGAAGTGGGAACACATTACCATGGATTTCGTTACGGGTCTTCCCAAGGTTTCTCAAGGCATAGATGCGATTTGGGTTATTGTTGATAGATTAACCAAGTCTGCTCATTTCTTGCCTATACGAGAGACTTATTCCCTTGAACGTCTTGCTCATATGTACGTGAATGAGATTATGAGATTGCATGGCATGCTAGTATCTATAATTTTGGATCGTGGCCCCAGATTAACTTCAAGATTTTGGGTCAGTTTGCAGAAAGTGATGGGCACGAATTTACGATTCAGTTCTGCATATCATCCTCAAACGGACGGGCAATCGGAAAGGACTATTCAAACTCTTGAAGATCTATTGAGACTTTGTGTTCTTGATTTTAAAGGAATTTGGGATAAGTACTTACCATTGGCGAAATTCTCCTACAACAACAGTTATCAAGCAAGTATAGGCGTGGCTCCATTCAAAGCATTGTATGGACAAAAGTGTCGCTCTCCAGTATGCTGGGATGAGGTGGGTGAAGCAACATTGTTGGAACCGGGGTTAGTATGTATGACTACGGAAAAGATTCAAATGATCCGGCAACGTATACAAACCGCACAAGATCGACAAAAGAGTTATGCTGATCTTCATCGGAAGGAAGTAGAATTTAATGTTGGGGACCATGTATTGTTACGTGTTGCTCCATGGAAAGGAGTTACGAGATTCGAGAAGAGAGGAAAGATCAACCCACGATTTATTGGTCCATTTGAGATCCTTGACCGAGTAGGAAATGTGGCCTATAGACTCACTTTACCGTCTAGCATGTCTGGTGTTCATAACGTTTTTCACATATCCATGCTACGTAAATACGTGAAAGACCCAAACCACATTATTGAGTTAGAACCAGACGAGATAGCCGAAGATTTAACATATGAGGAGGTACCTGTTAAGATCTTGGATAAGAAGGAACATGTTCTACGCTCAAAGATTATACCTCAAGTTAAAGTTTTGTGGAGAAACAATGTTATTAAGGAAATGAACTGGAAGTTGAAATCGGAAATGAAAGAGAGGTATCCTCACCTTTTTGACATACCAGGTACGTACGTCAATTTCGAGGAAGAAATTTTATAAGGAGGGGAGGTTGTAAGACCCCAAATTTTATGAATAAAGATTTAATTTTCTTTATATATTATTTTGAAATAGTAAGGTGTTGATTTGATAAAAGTGATAAGTTATGGGTGAAATGTGCAAATTTTTTAAAGTTAACAAGTGGTAAAAAAATATTCTTTGTTGTCGGAGAATATTCGTTTGGTCGTGAAATATTCTTGTTGTCGGGAAATATTCATACGACGGCACAGCCATTTGTGGGCCCCACAACAGAATAACTGTCGGAGGAAGAAAACGACAAGAATGAGTTTTTTAAAAATAACGGCGTAGTTGTTACCGTTAGAACTATTGAAATACCTGGTGGTTAAAATACAGTAATACGCGGTATTGCACAGTAGCACACGGTATTGCACAGTAATTCTAATTATTGATTCTTACGTAAGAAGTCACTACTCAATAATTGTTACTGTAATTACTGTTTAATATTTTATATTATTGATTCAATAATTGCTACATTGATAATTGCATAATATTTTATTGATTCAATAATTGCTACATTGATAATTGCATAATATTTTATTGATTCAATAATTGCTGCGTTAATATTTTATATTATTGATTCAATAATTGTCATTGTACGGTATTTCAAATTATTAAATCAATAATTCATATTATTTGAATAATATTATTAGATAGCATTATTGAAAATGTCTAAGGAAGTTCTGTCTAGGAGAGGTTATTTAATTGCGCGTCAGTAAGGAGAAATTCTTATCGGAAGGCCCCCTCTTTTCTGGGAACGACCTGGTTGTCAATATTGTAGTTCTGTAATATTATTTGTGAATAATTAATTAATGATTTATATGATAAGGAAATATTTATTTGTGGATATAAAAGAAGGAATTAGTGCTGAGATATTTTTATCAGTATTTTTAGTGTGGAAAATCATCCGTTTGTGGATTTTGGTCATTTTCGATTGGGAATTTGGAAAAACTTCCTTCTACAAAGTTTTAGAGAATTAAATTTTCTATGGAAAGGACATAAAATTCGTATTTTTCTGATAAAAGGGCTATTTATTATGAATTATTGAAGTTTCAGAAATAAATATTTTTATTAAAAACATGGGTGGGCCCCACTTTTGTTTTTTTGTTGAAAAATTTTGATTTTTAACTTTGAAAGCAGCCAAGCAAATTTTTTCAAAAACTCGTGCTAAATAAATTTCCTCCGTTTGCAAATTTGTCAATCTTGGCATCCTAAGCTTTTCCTATAAATAGGGTACTTAGTTAGAAATAAAAATCACACCAGAATTAGAAAATTTTTTCTCTATAATATCGAGCGTATTTCTTGTGAGTATAAGGATAGTTTGAGTGTGGATTACGATGAAAGTTTTTGTCCACATAATATCCGATATTCCAGTCAAAACTACTCTCCTGTTAAGGTAGGGGATGTTATTTTCTTTCGTAAATGATGTTATTCTTTTCAATATCATTATACCAAAATATTGACATGAATTTTATTATGAAATTCTTACTTTTTTCGTCGGGGTTACTATTCACGTATACGACACTATTCACGTATACGGCACTTTTCACGAGAAAATTAAATTTTCTTCTATTTGTCCAAGTTGGCTATTATGGGTCCTATCTTTGATTGGATCTAAGTTTTGATCTTCATTCTTGAATTTTGCTCCACAAAGTATTATTATGAAATATTCTTGAACTTGAATAAACTAAATTACAAATCCCTAATCTTTGTCCTTTATCTCACTGGATTCGTTATTTATATTGTTTTTCATCATCCTCAGTCCTCAATGGTGATATAACTGAATATCTTTGGCCTATAGAGCAAAGATGAATGATTACCTTATGAATATCTTTGGCCTGTAGTGCAAAGATGGACAGGTGTTGAGATGAACATGACCACTAGTGATACAAATGAATATCTTTGGTCGTAGTGCAACGATGAATATTTGATTCAAGATATATATTGATTGATGTTACAGGGATAAAATATTGATGATAGACTTTTAAATCATAAGAAGATAGTAGACTTCATTCTCTACTTAACTCTTCTAATGAATTGTTATTTCCGCTGCGAATATTGATCTAAAACTTGTTGTCCATAATATTTTATCTGAATTGTTGAAGACTAACGATAATTTATTTTCCATTATCTTAGTCATAATATTCTTTACTGGGCTAGTTGAGCTCACTCTTCAGGGAATGAGAATGTTGCGGGGACTAGTCGGGGAATAGTGTGATGATCAGAGTTAGATCTGTAGAAGTCCTCACTATTCTATAAAATAGTGGGATAATAATTGTAATGAATAAGGAATGAATTTGAATGTTTATATTTTGTTTTATATACGATTTGCAATGAAATTCATAGTTGTATAGTCGTATTTCTCACTGCCTTTTGTTATAAAAGATTTATATTTGAAATTCTGTACCATGTATTTGGCGACTCAGAATGGGTTGGTATTGAACCTATTTTGGGGGCGTCACATGTTGGATGTATAATTGAACCCAATGTGTACAAGTATTTGTACATGACCCAAATAGAATTAAATTATGATGCCCAATGTGAAATGGAAAATGTAAGTATACTTATATATATATGAGTGTATATGTTTATATATGTATAAATATATATGTGGATATATGTATGAAGGTAGCAAATGAGCTAACATATTGTACAAGAGATGAAATAAAAATACAACCTAGCTATAATATGAAAGTAGGATGCACACAAGCCAATCATGTATGATGATAAAGCATATATTTTGTAACAATCTTATTCATTTATTAATAAAAGAATTATTTATTTAAAGGCATTTATATTATCTACATAATGCTGTTATATTTAAATGTGATAAACCCATAGTTTTAAGCAATGCTTTTAGAATCATGATGATGATCATGCAAATGAGATATAAATTCTTTGATAGCTTAAAACTAAAATAGTTCCCAATCTATGGATTACTAAATAGGAGATTAGTGAATCCAGATAAATTGGTATATACGTTGTTTGCTCTTCGGAAGAGGATGATCGATCTCATAATCTTTTGTGTGGAGACACTAAAGCAAGTATGTAGGTGCTTATTGGAGAATAAGTACACTGAATATGGCTCGCTAAGGAATATCTAATGGAGTTTTACTCTTCTATCAATAAGAATTCCTTTAGTGATAGTAGTACAAGTAATCGTTAGACTTGATATCAATATAGTATCTTATGTATCATGAGTTATACTTTGACATGTCCCTTAAGACCCTAATGGTATATCAAAGGGTATGCTTGGGTATAATTAATTATACATAATGATAATGAATGATCAATAAAGGATCTACCACTTCTAGTAAAAGAAGTAAATGTCCTATGTGATTCGATAAATGACAACTCAGTAGTCTTTGGCCAAGGTAGAATGAAATTAGAAAGTAGTTTCTAATTTACATTATCAGAGTTTGTACATTTAGGATGGGAATACATATAATTAAATAAAATAAAACTTGATAGTAAATCCATGTCTTAAATTTAATTGGGACATTGTATGATAGAAGGAATGAATTGTACGGTAACTATTTACTCAAAGATTCTTTTATGATTAATGTTGAAATCTATATTATCTGAAAAGTCGTTGATCGCTAAGGGGGCTTACCTTTATTGTAGATAAATGTTATTTATGTAAATGAATTATTAGTTTAATTTATTTATTTACATAAGATTAGAATTGTTCTAATTGATTTATTCACAACCGGTTTAATATGGAGAACCTAAAGAGTCACACCATAAAAGGAAGAATAATTATTAAAGAAGCTAATGGCATAATCGTAATAATAAGTTAAGTATATTTAATTTAATCTATGGTGATAGAATAAATTAAATAGTTTAATATTTATTATTTAATATTTTGAAAATATTAAATATAAATTAATAAGAGGAGTCTTATTATTATTATTACTATTATTGTTATTTAATTCCTAAAGAAGTTTGAGAATTAATTAATAAGATATTCTCTCATATATATTCCTAATAAGTTTAGGAGGCTAATTAATTAAAAGAGTTTAATTATTCCCAATAGGATTGGGAAGTCTAATTAATTAAAAGGGTTTAATTGATTAATATGAAATGCTAATCCAAAATAGTTTAGGAGGGTTGCCTACATCTATAAATAAGAAAGTCTTATAGTAGAACAAGGTTACACACTCATTCTCAGCTTTGGGAGAGTATAGAGATTCTATAGAGATAGAATTAGGGTTTAGCTAAACACCCACCTTCTTAGTTCTTCTTATTCCTTGGTGGATCACCTCTAGATGCCAAACGCTTGGGTGTCTTGCATTGATCAAAGGAAGGAATCAATCTTGTGAATTCAAGTTGGAGTAGAACTCGTACATGTGGAAGCTCGATCTACAAGGGTATGAATCTCATCTTCTTCTCTTTCTTGTATGTATTGATAACTAAGTATATAGGATGATCATGGTGATGATTTCCATTAAAATTTTAAAATTCATTTTTTTGCGCTTCTGCTTTATTTACGCAATTTGATTTCCTAATAGCGCTACGTGCAAATCTAACAGTGGTATCAAAGCCTACTTATATGCTAATTATCAATTTTGTGATTCCATGTATGTATCATATGCGATTGGATCAGATTTTGGGCAAAACATAAAAGGTTTCAGGTTCTGCGACTGCGCGCAACTGCGCCGCGCCCCAGTTCATTCTGGGCGCAGCTGCGTTGTTCTGCAATGTATATTTTTTCGGATGCAGCGCAGCTGCGCCGCACCCCAATTTTTTCTAGGCGCAGCTGCGCCGGCACCTGGACAGAATCTATTAATTTTTGTTTTTCTTCAATTGAAATAAATGGTTTATTTAATTGATAAAAGTTTAAAATAAAGGAGTTTATTTTATTTGAAATATGATTTCAGATTGCTATAAAAATAAAAAGAGTTTTAATTTGGATTTGGTTTTTGATTAAAATAAAAGAGTTTATTTTATTTCCAAACTAAATATTAGCAAAACGTTTGCCCATTAATTGATATTGATGCATATATAGAATGGATATATTATTCATGAGATGAATGTTATTTATTATTGCATATGTTATTGTGTATGATAATAAATGAAATTAATTATGGACTGTTGACCAATGCGATTGGATTTTATTTTAGTTGAATACATGAATGTATGAGTTTTATTAAATGGGGTCTGCATACCTCGTCTGCTCTAATTTTTCTTGATGTAATTTCTATCTCCCTCCTATGTACTTTCCCTTGATTGTTGATCAAAGTGTCTATTTGTTGTAAATAGTTTATGTAATAGGATTAGTTAGAATTACTTGAAGAATTGGAGACCAAGGAGCAAGGAGCGCAAGAAGACCCATTTGTAATGGAGCCCGGGATTTAAATGTAATAGTTATATTTAAATTTAATTATTGCACACCTAGGTTTGACCTTTTGATTCACTTGGTGGTTTTAGTGAACCAAACTAGAATAAAAGTCCATAATCAATCCGGGTAGATTATAGAATTCTATATGCATGCTGATACTATATATATATATTATATATTATGCAACATGCTCCACATGTCAATTAATATGACGCATATTTATATATATATATATATATATATATATATATATGTGTGTGTGTGTGTGTGTGTGTGCATGCGCGCTAAACAAGATTAGACAATTAATAACAAACCTTTCGAAGTATTTATATTAAGTCCTAAGCATTCAAAGATATTTAGAATATCGAACGTCGCCTTCTAGCATGATAAATTTAATAGAGTATTAAATATTTAATATGAGTTTGTTGTGTCACAACAAGGCAAATATTAAATATTTAAGATGTTAATTTATCACATTTGATGCTTATAACGAAATTGAACAATACTATTTTGTTGCGTCACCACAAGAATGATATTTTTCTATTTGAATATATGAAAGTGCTAGGTTGGACTTAACTTAGATAATTTTGGTTCGGATGTGTCACCACTTGATCAAAATAATCTAAGAGGCATAAAAGAAGTTACATGATGATGTAATTGACAATAGTTGTCTACCTATTTATTTATATATCATTTGTTGTGTCACCACAAGGCTATATATATTTGAAATGGGATCCTTATTCTCACTAGCAAATCTTTAAATAGTTTTGCCGAACTATATATTATGAGGATAATATAGTTTGATGAAAATAGTAGGAGATACCAATTTAAAATAAGACCTAATTTATTTTGGTAATTAATTAAATGAATGTTTTCTAAAATGTTATTTTATTTCACATGTAGAATTTTAAAATATCACACTCACTATCACTACGTAGCATACTTGATGCTAACAAGTTGACTGGACCGAATTACACGGACTTGTTAAGAAATTTGAGAATTATTTTCACTGCTGAAAAGTTTTCTTATATCCAAGATTTACATGTCTCTACAAAGGTTGCAGAAACAGTCTTTAAGAAAGAGATTGCTACTTTTCTAAAGTGGCAAGATGATGCATCCATAGCACAATACATCATGCTCGCATCCATGAGTAACGAGCTACAGCGTTAGCATGAGAAAATGGATGCCTATTCTTGCACCTAAAAGAATTATATGGTGAGCAAAGCAGGACTGCTAGGTATCAGATATCTAAAGAGCTCTTCCGATCTCGCATGACCAAGTGCACTAGAGTTGAGACTTATTGTCTAAAGCTAATTAATTTGATTGAACAGCTGGAATAATTGGGGTTCACCATGGATGGGTAGTTAAGTCAAGATTTGATCTAGCAATCACTCCCGGACACCTTCTCGCAATTTGTTATGAATTTTCATATGAATAAGTTGGACGTCAGCTTGCCTGAGTTACTTAACATGTTGAAAACTGCTGAAGGTCACTTCCCATCCAAGCAGGACCATGTCTTAATGGTAGATGATTCTTCCAAGAAAAGAAAGAGGCCCAAGGTATCTTCTGAAAAGAAGAAAAACAAGAAGGCTAAGGGAAAGACGAAGATAAAGAAAAATAAGAAACCAGATCCAGACAACAAAGGAATATGCTTCCATTGCAACAAGCCGGGTCACTGGAAGAGGACCTGTGAAAAGTACCTTGCGGAACAAAAATAGAAGAAGCTTGGAGAAGCTTCACGTTTGTTCATGATTGAAATTAATTTTTTTTAAAGTCAAAATTCTACTTGGGTATTGGATACCGGATGTAGTTCTCACGTATGTAATACTATGCAGGGACTGATCAGAAGTAGAAAACTGAACAAGGATGAAGTCGTCCTACGAGTGGAAAATGGAGCAAAGGTTGATGCATTAGCTATAGGGACTTATTGTTTAGCACTGCCTTCGGGCAAGTCCATTTATTTAAATAATTATTTTTATGTTCCAACACTTATTAGAAATATTATTTCGGTTTCTGTATTGGATATGGATGGTTTTAATATTATAATAAAGAACAATAGTTGTTCTATGCATAATAAGAATGTTTTATATTGTGTTGGTAATTTATTGAATGGACTTTACGTGATTGACTTGAATGAAAATATACTTCAAATCGAACAAACTAATAAAAGGAAAAGAGACGATGTTAATTATACCTTTATGTGGCACTGTAGACTCGGTCATATCAATGAAACAAGATTATCCAAGTTGCATAAGGATGGGCTCTTAGAGTTGTCTAATTATGAATCATATCCAACTTGTGAATCTTGTCTCATGGGTTAAATAACTAAATCCCCTTTTAGTGGAAAAGGAGAAAGAGTTACAGAGTTGTTAGCGTTGGTACACATAGATGTATGTGGATCTATGACAACGAATGCACGAGGAGGATATTCTTATTTCATTACTTTCACTTATGGTCATTCAAGATATTGATATGTGTATTTAATGAAATATAAATATGAATCATTTGAAAAGTTTAAAAAATTATGAAGTGAAGTAGAGAAACAAATCGGCAAAAGTATTAAGATTCTTTGATCGGATAGAGGTGGTGAATACTTAAGCGGTGAGTTTCTCAATTGTCTCAAAGAAAATGGTATAATCTCACAATGGACTTGACCAGGAACCCCACAGTTGAATGGTATATCTGAAAGGAGAAATCGAACATTGTTGGACATGGTTCGTTCCATGATGAGTTTTACCGATCTTCCAGTATCATTCTGGGGCTACGACCTAGAAGTGGCTGCATCCCTACTTAACAAGGTACCTACCAAATCCGTCCCAAAGACTCTATATGAGTTATGGACAGGGAGAAAACCAAATCTTAAGCATGTTAAGACTTGGGGTTGTCCAGCTTTTGTCAAAAAGTTTGAAAATAATAAGCTGCAGACTATATCTAAAAAATATAGATTTGTGGGATACTCTAAAGAAACTTTAGAGTATTACTTCTATCATCCTACTGATCAAAAGGTGTTTGTTGCAAAATATGCTGCCTTCTTGAAAAAGGAGTTTATCCTTGAAGGGGTCAGTGGGAGTAAGATATATCTTGAAGAAGTTCAATACCCACAAATTACAACAGATCAAAGTCAGGTACCTGACCAAGTAGAAGAACCTATTGTACAACACCCTATTCGTAAATATGGAAGAGTACCGAAGATACCTGAAAGGCATGGATTCGTCATAGAGGATGACGATGAGGTACGAATCATGAATGATGATGATCCATTGAATTACGAACAGACTATGAGTAGTAAATACTCAGAAAAATGGCAGGAAGCCATGAAATCCGAGATGGACTCTATGTATGAAAACCAAGTATGGATTTTGGTTTCAGCACCTGAGGGCATTAAGCCTATTGAGTGCAAATGGGTCTTTAAAAGAAAGATTGGAGTGGATGGCAAGGTAGAGACCTATAAGGCCAGACTGTTTGCACAAGGTTTCAAACAAAGGCAAAAAAATTAACTACGATGAAACCTTCTCACCAGTAGCTATGCTCAAGTCCATTCGGATTTTACTTGCGATTGCAGCTTATAACGACTACGAGATCTGGCATATTGACGTGATAACGGCCTTCCTCAATGGGAAACTTGAGGATGATGTGTATATGACACAACTAGATGGTTTTGTTTCAACGGTTGGAACAAATCAAGTCTGTAAGCTACAACAATCCATTTATGGATTGAAGCAAGCTTCTAGCAGGTGGAACATCCGTTTTGATGAGGCAATCAAAGAGTTTGATTTTATCAAAAATAAGGATGAAACATGTGTGTACAAAAAGGTTGGTGGGAGCGTTGTAACAATCCTTGAACTATATATTGATGATATATTACTGATAGTGAATGATATTCCGATGCTACAGTCAATTAAAATCTGGTTATCTAAACACTTCTCCATGAAGGACTTGGGAGGAGCATCCTATATTTTGGGGGTAAAGATCTAGTGAGATAGATCTAAAAGGATGCTTGGCTTGTCCCAAGGAACGTATATTGACACGATGCTTAAGAGGTTTATCATGAAAAATTCCAAGAGAGGTCTTATGCCGATGAGCCATGGAATACATCTCTCTAAGAAACAGGCTCCAAAGACACCTGAGGAGAGAGACCGTATGTGTAAGATACCTTATGCTTCAGCAATAGGATCTATCATGTACGGTATGATATGTACTAGACCGGATGTCGCTCATGCACTTAGTGTAACGAGCAAATATTAGACGAATCTAGAAAAAGAGCACCAGAAGGCAGTGAAAAATATCCTAAAGTACTTAAGAAGAACTAAGGATGTATTTCTTATCTACGGTGGGTCTGAATTGAAATAAGAGGGTTATACAGACTCAAGTTTTCAAACGAACCAAGATGATAGTAAATCCATTTCGAGGTATGTGTTTACCTTAAACTGTGACGCCCCCAAATTCGGGCCACAATGCCTCGAATCCAGTGTGTTACTATCTAACAATAATAACTAAAATCATACAATCACAACGGATAATCTAGAATAATATACAATGATTTATTATATTTATTCCCCCAAGTCTTGCAACATATAGTACTTAATAGATTACATAATAATATTGAATAAACACTTATTACATAACCTTACTTAAGTTTAAACATAGTTCTGAATCAGTCTTAATACAACACCAGAATTTCTAAAACATAAAGGGTCTAGCTAGTCGGTAGCTTTACCCTTGCCCTTATCGATGCCCGAAGGTCTGCCCTACTCTGTCTTAACTGAAATATTTTAGGAAAAGCAAGAATGAGCAACAAGTTTGCTCAGCAAGTAATATAGCAATAAGGGTGAGAAATATAGTCTTCGAATCCCAAAGGGTATAACAGGATATGTTAGTTCAAGGGTAACAAGAAATATCAATAGTTCTCAATAACAGTCGCTAAGGACAGAAAGATATCAATAAGATTCAATGCTAAATCAATTCAGGATTTCCAGATAATTGAATACTTAGCAATCACTAAGGACTATGAACTTCTACTAGAATTAACAGAAATATACTGATAATTCAATAAAAACAAGTACAACAGGTGATCAGCCTAAAGTACCCTATATTATGCATAACATTTAATCGTACTCAAGTGCGCACGTCGGTCTCCCTGATAATATATAATTTCCTCTTCAAGAGGGTTGTTCATCTCAGTCAAGTATAAGATTTCACACCAATCAATTGGTTTGGATAGCTTTCTAATCACGATATAGGTCTAGCTGAATCAAATGGCATAGACCCCTCTTTATAAGTTCAATACTTGATATTAAAGTTTGAAGAATATAATCGATTTTATCTTAGCTATGAAGCAACAAGTCATGAATCGTACTTCGAATAGCTTACTCGTACAATGAATGATAGTACAAGCTCAATACATGTTTCATAAGAGTAGAATACTTGCTTACAATATCCGTGAAATAAAGTAATGCAAAAGTTTAGGATACTTGAAATTAATAATATAAGAACGGGTTCAAGGAAACTTTCACAATAAAAGAGTGTAAGTCAGGGAACTTGCCTTATGCGTAGATTACCAATATAAGCTTATCAACAGTTTGAACTCCTATCGTAATATATTTATGTATAGGATATTCATTAGCTAAGTATATTCGATATACAAGCTCGTTATGTAATTCAAGTATACACATATGGTTCTACTTTAGTCATTTGACTCTTATACGTACGTCTTACGTACTTGTACACACGTAGCATGAAATCAGTTTATGAAATCGAGTCACATAGTTATGCTACGCATGACATTACGTTTAATCACAACGCCCAATCGATTATAACATTATTATCCATGGACTTCCTTGTTACAAGTTATACATTATCATGTTATGTTGGTATCTCATATAAACATATTAGTAGGGTGCAGACCTTGTTTAGTAGTTTAGGCATCCATATAAGTTAACTATTACAACCAGAAAACTAGCAGAATTTATCAGGCCTGTTTTCAGACTTGCGCAGCTGCGCCCTAGTTAAGCCTAGGGACGGCGCAGCTGCGCTGTCCCCTGGCCAGACCAGGGTGCCTTATTATTTCTGTCCAACTCATCATCATACAATGCCACATAGTATATATACATGTTAAAGGTCCTTTCATGCTTTTAAAGTCCATCTAAGTTCAACCTTTCATGATATGGTTCTAAATCAACATCTTTAATAACTTAAGGTCATACAAGGTCATGAAATCGCATAAGCTATCATGCTTGTCATTTAAACACATAAGGTGGTCACATAACTCGTTTTTGGTATGCTCACAAGTATCTACATCATATACGTGTAACTAGTATCGTTATTTGTTTGAAAACATGCTTAAACTCATACGTGATTATCTTGTATCGAATCTAACAAGTGAGTACACATGTATGATATACTAGTGATGTTAAAAGCACTATCAAACATGTTAAAAATATCAGAATATGAACCTCAATATAACATGTCAAAGTCCACTTTCGAAACTTATATTTTGTTAGTAATGTTCACTAATGAGGTCCAACATGTCCATGCTACATCATGAAACATATATACACAAGTCAACATGTTCTTCATACATTTTTAAACCATATAATCATGTTTACAAAGTCAGAATATCAACATGGAATGTATATATCAAAGTTCATTTATAAAACTCTAAGTTCATTTCAAAACTATAAGTTCCCATTAATAATGTATACTAACATAGCTATGGACATGTATGTCATATCAAGGAACATATATACATGGGTTAAACCAGTTTTCATGCTTGTCTAGATGATGTCAATATGTTAGCACTTTGCAGATTTCTAGCAGAATCAAAAAACTGAAACCAGGGACTGGCGCAGCTACGCTGCACCCTAGTATAATACTGGCATAGCTGCGCCGGGTCTCGGCCATCACCAGAAATGGCTTCTGTTCGGCAGAACTTAGGCCAATTACCAAATTTCCTTCACGAACTAAATTCTAAACAACCACATTGTATTGTCAACATGTTTATAAGTTTATATAACAACTAAGCAAGCATTTCCCAACTCAATTATCATCTAATTCCACATAATTAAGAATTTGGAATTTAAGAAATTTTAGAAAATAGGAAATAAAGAACATGAATTTACTGCTAAATGTACCTCTGCTTGATATGAGTTTGCTAAGCTTGCTGCTAATTTTAAACCCATAATGCTGCAAGACCACTAATATAATTCACTCTCAATTCTCTCTTTACTTAAAATTTCTCAGCAAAAGAAAAGAGAAGGAGGGAAGCTATATTTATAGAGAAACTAATATACAGATAATGCATTTACCTTCCAAATCAAACTAACGGGATTATAAATTATATGAAGGTTAAGGAGAAGTTGGTGAGTAGTTGTTGAGCTTCATCATGAAGCCCACTTCCTTGGTTATCATTTGCTAGAATGTTGCTGAGTTTGAGAAGAAATAGGCTTAGACTAGCCTTTGCTAATACACGTGAGGAGAGAATGACTCTCTTTGTGGGTCAAGCAAATACAAAGCTCAGCATTTGGGATTAGAACTAAGTATAACACTTAGTTTACTACATACACATATAATATACATAGGTTATAAATGTATACTTAGGTTATAAATTAATTTAATCTCCCAATGTAGTTTTAGTGAGAAACAAAATTACTACATAACAAGTTGGGTGACACCCATCCATATATACTCCATGTACATTTTGTTAACACCGAATTTAATTCAATTGGGTATTATCTTATTACATTATCCCAATTCTATTATTAAATTATGGAAATCATTGATAAGTAACAATTGTTTACTATATATTCATGAGGTACTTATTTAAATGTTCACACACTCACATTGTCACATAACCTCATGATGTATTCATGTAATTTATTTAGTCTTAACATATAGTTTCTATATATTGTATGAAATCACACATAAGTGTCACATTGCACTTTACACTTTATATAATATATATGTAACTACTATATATTATACGCATACCTTGTATATAACAATTAATCAAGTAAATGTAATCTTATTATATTTATTAATAATTTACTCGTTAATGCTTTATTATTCACAATCATAATTACTCAACATTAATTAATTACTCATTAATATTCTATTACTCACCATAACAGTTAATTAATAATATAATAGTAATTAATAAATTACTTATCCATTCATTCTTTAAAACAAATCATCGTTGTTTCCATTCTCGTGCCACACAAGGCATTCTACGAGTTTATCGTAAACTCCACATTCTCTTAATTAACATAAATTCAATTTGAAATCATTTGAATTAACTCATCTCATAACACATAATCATTTATATTCAAATAAATATTCATTTCCATTAATATATTCATTTAATAATATTTGGAAATTCTCGGGTATTACATAAACGGTGGCGCGGTGAGTTAGAAAAGTTCCAAGCAACAAACAGTTGTTGATTCAGTGACAGAGACAGAGTACATAGCTGCAAAGGAAGCTGTTTGGATGAAAAGTTCATAACTAAACTTGGCGTGGTTCCTAGCATTCGAGGAGCAGTACCTTTATTCTGTGACAACACCGGAGCTGTTGCATATGAAAGTAGTAGTCATACAAGCCAATTATGTATGATGATAAAGCATATACTTTGGAGACAATCTTATTTATTTATTAATAAAAGTATTCACTTATTAAAAGCATTTAATTATCTATATGATGTTGTTTTTATAATATGTAAAAAATCCATAGTTTCAAGCAATGCTTTTAGAATCATTATGTTGATCATGCTAATGAGATCCAAATTCTTAGAAAGCTAAAAACTAAAATAGTTCCCAATTGTGGGATTACTAAAATGGAGATTAGTAAATCTGGATAGATTGGTACATATATTGCTTGCTCATTGGATGAGGATGATTGATCTCATGATAATGTGTGGAGACACTAAAGCAAGTATGTAGGTGCTTATTGGAGAATAAGTTCACTGAACATGACTCGCTATGGAATACCTAATGGAGTTTTATTTGCCTGTCAATAGGAATTCCTAATGTGATAGTAGTACAAGTGATCCTTGGACTTGAGGTCATCATAGTATCTTGTATGTAATGAATTATACTTTGACTTATTCCTTAAGACCCTTAGGGTATATCAAAGGGTATGCTTGGGTATAATGAGTTACATATGGAGATAATGAATGATCAATAAAGAATCTACCACTTCTAGGAAAAGAAGAGATATGTCCTATGTGATTCTTTAAATGACAACCCAGTAGTTCTTGGCCAAGGCAGAATGAAATTAGAAAGGAGTTTATAATTTGCATTATTTGGAGTTGTGCATTTTCTAATCGAAATACATATAATTAAATAAAATAAGACTTAACAGTAATTCTATGTCTTATATTTAATTGGGGCATTGTATAGTGGAAGGATTGAATTGTACGGTAACTATTTACTCACAGGTTCTTTTATGATTAATGTTGAAATCTATATTATCTGGAAAGTCGTTGATCGCTAGGGAGGCTTATCCCTATTATAGAATAAATATTATTTATTTAAATAAATTATTAGTTTATTTTATTTATTTAAATAAGATTAGAATTGTTCTAATTGATTTATTCACAACCGATTTAATATGGAGAACCTAAAGGGTCACACCATAAAAGGAAGAATAATTATTTAAGAAGGTAATGGCATAATCGTAATAATATGTTAAGTGTAATTAATTTAATCTATGGTGATAGAATAAATTAAATAGCTTAATATTTATTATTTAATATTTTAGAAATATTAAATATTAATTAATAAGAGGAGTCTTATTAATATTATTACAATTATTATTATTTTAATTTCTAAAGAAGTTTATGAATTAATTTAATATTACTACTCTCATTTATTCCTAATAAGATTAGGAGACAAATTAATTAAAGGAGTTTAATTAATTAATTCCATTATAATTAGGAAGCCTAATTAATTAAAGGAGTTTAATTAATTAAATGAAAACCTATTTCTAATAGGATTAGAAGGGTTACCCAATATCTATATAAGAGGAGTCTTATGTTAGATATCAGTTGATGCAATTCTAATTGTTGGAGAGTACTCCTTTTCTATAGAGGATAGAAAACTAGGGTTTGGCCAACCACCCTCCTTGAATAATTCTTATTCCTTGGTGGGTTATCTCTAGAGACCAAACACTTGGGTGGCTAACGTTGATCGAAGGAAGGAATCTAACCCGAAAATTCAAGGAGATCACGAAGAACAATGAGTTGAACTCGTACCCATAGAAGCTTCGTTCTACAAGGGTATGATTCCATAACTTCTTATTTATCGTTTTAAATTAATAATTTGCATAAAGGATGATCCGGGTAATGATTTTGTAGAAATTTTTAAAACTCTGATATACCATGCTTCCGCTTATTTTGCAATTTATTTGCGTCACGATTTCGTATAAACCCAACAGCATAGGCCAAGGAACCCATGTCTCATCAGAAATCCAAACACGTGTTGCAGCGGTTTTATGTGATTAGAGAGATCATTAAAAGATGAGATGTCACCCTAGAGCGCGTGGACACTCAGAACAACATTGCAGATCCATTTACTAATGTTTAACAAAACAGTGGTTTGATCGTCACTTAGAGAAGATGGGTATTAGATACTATAGCGATTGACTTTTGTGCAAGTGGGAGATTGAAAGTAGTATGCACACAAGCCAATCATGTATGCTGTTAAAACATATACTTTATAACAATCTTATTCATTTATTAATAAAAAAATTATTTATTTAAAGGCGTTTATATTATCTACATAATGTTGTTATATGTAAATGTGATAAACCCATAGTTTTAAGCAATACTTTTAGAATCATGATGATGATCATGCTAATGAGATCTAAATTCTTAAATAGGTTAAAACTAAAATAGTTCCCAATCGATGGATTACTAAATAGGGGATCAGTGAATCTGGATAGATTAGTACATACGTTGCTTGCTATTTGGAAGAGGATGATTGATCTCATAATCATTTGTGTGGAGACACTAAAGCAAGTATGTAGGTGCTTATTATAGAATAAGTATACTAAACGTGGCTCGCTAAGGAATACCTAATGGAGTTTTACTCACATATTAATAGGAATTCCTTTACTGATAGTAGTACAAGTAATCCTTAGACTTGAGATCATCATATTATCTTATGTTTAAGGAGTTATACTTTGACATGTCTCTTAAAACCCTAAGGGTATATCAAAGGGTATGCTTGGGTATAATTAATTACGCATTAAGATAATGAATGATCAATAAAGGATATACCACTTCTAGTAAAAGAAGTGAATGTTCTACGTGATTCGATAAATGACAACTCAGTAGTCCTTGGTCACGGTATAATGAAATTGAAAGTAGTTTCTAATTTGCATTATCGGAGTTTGTACATTTAGGATCGAAATACATATAATTAAATAAAATAAGACTTGATAGTAAATCCATATTTTATATTTAATTGGGACATTGTATGGTAGAAGGAATGAATTGTACGGTAACTATTTACTCAAAGGTTCTTTTATGATTAATGTTGAAATCTATATTATCTGAAAAGTCATTGATCGCTAAGGGGGCTTACCCTTATTGTAGAATAAATATTATTTATTTAAATAAATTATTAGTTTAATTTATTTATTTAAATAAGATTAGAATTGTTCTAATTGATTTATTCATAACCGGTTTAATATGGAGAACCTAAAGGGTCACATCATAAAAGAAAAAATAATTATTAAAGAAGCTAATGACATAATCGTAATAATAAGTTAAGTATATTTAATTTAATCTATAGTGATAGAATAAATTAAATAGCTTAATATTTATTATTTAATATTTTGGAAATATTAAATATAAATTAATAAGAGGAGTCTTATTATTATTATTACTATTATTATTATTTAATTCCTAAAGGAGTTTGAAAATTAATTAATAAGATACTCTCTCATATATATTCCTAATAAGTTTAGGAGGCTAATTAATCAAAAGAGTTTAATTATTGCCATTAGGATTGGGAAGCCAAATTAATTAAAAGGGTTTAATTAATTAATATGAAACCCTAATCCTAAATAGTTTAGGAGGGTTGCCTACATCTATAAATAAGAAAATCTTATTGTAGAACAAGGTTACACACTCATTCTCAGCTTTGGGAGAGTACAGAGATTTTATAGAGATAGAAGTAGTGTTTAGCCAAACAATCACCTTCTTAGTTCTTCTTCTTCCTTGGTGGATCACCTCTAAAAGCCAAACACTTGGATGGCTTGCATTGATCAAAGGAAGGAATCAATCTCGTGAATTCAAGTTGGAGTAGAACTTGTACGTGTGGAAGCTCGATCTACAAGGGTATGAATCTCATCTTCTTCTCTTTCTTGTATGTATTGATAACTAAACATATAAGATGATCATGGTGATGGTTTGCATTAAAATTTTAAAATTCCCTTTTTCGCGTGTCTGCTTTATTTACGCAATTTGATTTTGTAATCGTGCAACGTGCAAATCTAACATAATACTCCCTCCATAACCGAATTTTCCCTCTCCCCTTAGTTAAGTGCTGATTTTTTTTTATCATTTAGGTTTACAAGTTAAGCCACGTGGGTCAAATGATGATGAAGTACTAGTTTTGGTAAGGGTTGTAATTCTTTCCACCAACTTCCCTTTTACCCTTGGGTAATGACTTAGTTATTAGATAATATTTCTCCTATAAATAGGAGCTCCCCCTTTATAATTCAAAGTTGCTAAATTGCTGCTGAAGTTCAAATAGAGAGAGTAAGAGTAAGCTTGAGTGAGAAAAAGAATGACCAAGTGAGGAACTCTGCAGTTTGGTTAACTCGGAGGAGTCTATGAAGGACGAAGGCAATAAGAAGCTTGTATCATTTCCTTGCTTCAAGAAGGTACACAGACCCCTTAACCTCAAGATTCTTAAACTAAAGTTAGTTATTATAATACAAGAGTTGAGTACAAGATAATTAGTATAATAATAATGTTAAAGCTCGATAATTACAAGATAGTGGTATAAAAATTGCATGCTATGTGTGTTTGTGACACCCCCAAATCCGACTACCTTCAAACCCTAGATATGGTGCTATACGGTGCTACTAACTACACATACATTCAATTGAATACCTCATTGACATGAACGTGCTTACTAAGTATTACATCATAATAAATCCTTTCCAGTTTCTTGATAACCATTACATTCTTTGTTCGTCATAATATTATTCATTACAAGAATAATACTAATCTGTTACAGGATAATCTATTTATCCTTCTTTACTTTTCCCTTATCCTTATCAGATCCTTCAATCCGTTCGGCCTTAGCTGAAATTATATAATTTAAGCAAGGTATGAACATTAAATTGCCCATCAAGTTTAACAAATCTACTGCAACAACAAAATCAAGAATCATATGATTCATCTTCAATAACTGAACAAATAGTTATGAAGTACTATGAATAACAAAATAACACTTTTCTTTCCTTAAAACTTTTTCAGATAACATAACAGTTATTTAAAATTCTGAGTTGGTTATTGACCATGAACATTATTTTCTTTCTTTATTTGAAAAGGACAACTCGGCACTAAGACCGTAAGTCCAATATTACTCACGAGCAATTCTAGGTGATCAACCTATAGTACTCTATGTTGATTAACACTTCTCCGTTAAACGTATTTACGTTTAATTTGTGACACACTTTCGTATTAATCGATATACGACTTAAAACATATGTTTATTCTTCCTCAAGCTTACCTTTGAATTCGTACCAAAGCAATTCGCTTAGGATAGCAACAATAATATTTTAAAAGACTTATATTAAATCAACAAAATATTTTAGCATTCATTTAGCCGAATGAAATGGCATCGACACTTTCTTAATTATTTCATGGTATAGTATACTTGAACACTTGTACAAATACTTAAAGATTTGTATAAGTTGGAATACATAATTTCATGGAAGAATTGTGTATACTTAATGAAAGTAGTATGCACACAAGCCAATCATGTATGATGATAAAGCATATACTTTGTAACAATCTAATTCATTTATTAATAAAGAATTATTTATTTAAAGGCGTTTATATTATCTACATCATGCTTTTATATTTAAATGTGATAAACCCATAGTTTTAAGCAATGCTTTTAGAATCATGATGATGATCATGCTAATGAGATTTAAATTCTTAGATATCTTAAAACTAAAATAGTTCCCAATCGATGGATTACTAAATAGGGGATTAGTGAATCGTGATAGATTGGTACATACGTTGCTTGCTCTTTGGAAGAGGATGACTGATTTCATGATCATTTGTGTGGAGATACTAAAGCAAGTATGTAGGTGCTTATCGGAGAATAAGTACACTGAACGTGGCTTGCTAAGGAATACCTAATGGAGTTTTACTCGCCTATCAATAGGAATTCCTTTCATGATAGTAGTGCAAGTAATCCTTAGACTTGAGATCATCAAAGTATCTTATATATGATAAGTTATACTTTGACATGTCCCTTAAGACCCTAGGGGTATATCAAAGGGTATGCTTGGGTATAATTAATTATACATGAAGATAATGAATGATCAATAAAGGATCTACTACTTCTAGAAAAAGAAGTGAATGTCCTATGTGATTCGATAAATGACAACTCAGTAGTTCTTGGCCAACGCAGAATGAAATTAGAATGTAGTTTCTAATTTGCATTATCACAGTTTGTGCATTTAGGATCGTAATACATATAATTAAATAAAATAAGACTTGATAGTAAATCTATGTTGTAGACACTCAAAATTTTGCATTCCTGTTACTAACCCCGCAGGAGGGTAAAACCATCTTTTACCTTCCGACGAGAACCCCGGGAGATACAATCACCCCGGCGAAAACACCGGGATGTCAAGTCACCCCGACGACAACATCGGGATGTCAAGTCAAGCCCCAGCGACAACACCGGGAGATCCAATCACCGTGGTGACAACACTGGGATGTCAAGTCATGCCCCGACAACAACACCGGGAGGTACAGAGACCCCAGAGACAGCACCGGGAGATCAATATCAACTTCGTCAACAACACTGGGATGTCAAAGCAAGCCCCGACGATAATCCCGGGAGATACAATAGCCCCAGCGATGACCCTAGGAGGCCAAATAAACTTCAGAGGCAGCCTAGAAGTATCAAATCATCTCCAGAGATAACCCTGGAAGACAAAATCAACCCCGAAGATAGCCCTGAGGAAGAACAGAGTCGACTGATATCAAACCTCGGAGACAACCTTGAGAAAACAGTCGAAAACCTTGTCAATCCTAGAGACAACCCCTGACAGGGCAAAATGGTTATTCTACAGACTTAACATCAAATCAAGTTAAATTCAATCCAAATTGATGCAATGATGGTCAGAAAGAGCCATAACATCAATTCCGAGTGAAAATAACATAATATAGCTCAACGGACGGACTGTGAAAATTCAAAAATCTGGTCACCGACCCATTTTCCAAGATTTGAAAAAGTTCAAATCCCATTTCATTGTGTAGCTCTCAGAAAGGGCTTTTCAAAAAGGTATAGCACACCTCAAACGGATTTCCGGATTGAAAGTTATGAAGGTTCGAAGCCGACATCGCGTTGCTCGGAGTGCACGTACTTCAAGACGACGGGACCCATGAGAGTGGGCCCCACTTGGGGAGCCGCACCTCTACCCATGGCTTCCGCGGGTAGACCCACTACCATTTTTGTCTATAAATAAGACCCCCCACCCTTGCAAAAAAAAGAAGAAAAATATAGAAAAATATAGAGAAACTCCACCCATTTCGACCTTTAGCCCTACTTCTAATACTCTAAACTTCGATTTTATTCTTCCAATACGTTTGTATACATATATTCTACAACATATCAAAAGTTAACCAGTGGAAACGGAGATTTGAAGCCCTCTGAATGGCAAAAAGCCCGTGGAGCAGTCCATTGTAAGTTTTTTTTACGATTAGAAACTATTTCCTACTTTATTACGTATATGTGAACTTGCATATAAAGTTTCATCTTCTGATTTTTCCCAGATCTTAAATTTGTGGCCTTTCTAGCTTACTTTTTAGTATATATAAGTATATATATATGTTTTTCTTTGTTTGCACAGCCTGGATTGTTAATTTGTGGCTTTTACTCACTTATATATATATATATATATATACTAACTTGGTCGGCCTGGATTGCTAATTCGTGACGTTTTCAGCTTTATTATATATATAACTGACTATATATATACTAACTTTTAATTCCGTTAAGCCTAGATTGTAAATTCGTGGTATTTAACGCTTTTATATATGTATAACTATATATAATTATTCTTACTTCGTTTGGCCTAGATTGCAAATTTGTGGCCTTTTTATAGATTTTATAAATATATATATATATATATTTACATTTCAGTCGAGTCTGGATTAGAAACTCGTGGCTCTTTACAGCTTATATATATATATATATATTTACATTCCAGTCGAGCCTGGATTAGAAATTTGAGGCACTTTACAGCTTTTATATATATATATATATATATATTTAAATTTCTTAGTCGGGCCTAGATTGGAAATTCGTGGCCCTTTACAACTTTTATATGTATATATATATATAGGGTTCTAATCCGTGGCAACCGGTTGCCACGGACACTGTTCAGCAACCAACTTTTGTACCGTTGATCTGCAAGAGCAACGACTGAGATCAAAAAAATTTCTCCCCTACCGCAATAGCCTCATGTGGCAACACTACAGGACAAAAACTAGTTGGCGAATTTACTGTTATGCCCTCCCCTCATATATATGTATTAGCTTATTACTGTTATGCCCATTGCCTTATACATTATTATTATTATTATTATTATTATTATTATTATTATTATTATTATATTATTATTATTATTATTGTTATTAATAATAAAAATAACAATAATAATTATTATTATAATGACAAATATAATATTAATAATAATAATATTATTATTATAATTATAATAACAATAATAATAATAGTAATTATAATAACAATAATAATATTAATTATAATAAAAATAATAATAATAATTATAATAACAATAATAATAATTATAATAATTATTATTATTATTATTATTGTTATTATAATTAATATTATTATTGTTATTATAATTACTATTATTATTATTGTTATTATAATTATAATAATAATAATTATTATTATTATTGTTATTTTTATTATTAATAACAACAATAATAATAATAATAATAATAATAATAATAATAATAATAATAATGTATAAGGCAATGGGCATAACAGTAATAAGCTAATACATATATATGAGGGGAGGGCATAACAGTAAATTCTCCAACCAATTTTTGTCCTGTAGTGTTGCCACATGAGGCTGTTGCGGCAGGGGAGAAATTTTTTTGATCTCAGCCGTTGCTCTTGCAGATCAACGGTACAAAAGTTGGTTGCTGAACAGTGTCCGTGGCAACCGGTTGCCACGGATTAGAACCCATATATATATATATATATATATATATATTCTTTATTCAATGTGATTAAATATCTGCCTTAATTATTCATTTGATATGAATCTGTGTTAATGTAAATTTTATGGATTAGATTCATCTAAATCTAGCCATTTCTAACTTTCAAACGGTTCAAAAATCGTCAAACTGGAACCGGAGAGCTAGAATGGCTAAGATTTATTTAAATCTAGTTTTCTTTCTAGCTTTGTAAATATTAAAGCGAATATGCGCCCCTAGATCTATATCTAGTGGGAACGGGAAGTTTTAGCTACTCGCATGCAAAGATTTGACAGATGACTCCTTTGTTTTGCGACGTCTAGAGTACAATTTGCATTCTATATGAACATCTGTGCTATGCAGTTTTCTTGATAATTCTCTGTGAGCCTAGGAATCTTGGGATTAATGATCAACCACACGGATCTAAATCTGATTCCCATGATGTACAACTCCATATTGTAAATACATCTTGCCAATTTTTCTGTAAATATAAATCAGATGGACCTTAAAACGATTATCCAGATTTAAGGTCTCCACATAGTACATTGTGGTTTGTCGTGCTAGGATCACTTGGATGGCTTTCATGCCCATAAGAAGACCAGGACTTGTATATACATTCTGTTGTCGAGGATGCTTTGCATCCCGACAATAAACATCCAAATCAAGCTGAATGCGGAATAAAATACAAATGGAAGTATCAACAGGCTTCAATTCCTATGCAAGCGTAAGGGTTTAAAAACCATTTTTCAAAATGACATTTTCATATTTTGACTAAAAATGGACTTTTCAAACAAATCAAACACTTCGTATTTAGGTCCAACGAAGCACGACACTACTTTCAAATCAAACAAATGTAGGCTTAATTACTTCCAGCATACACACACATTGTAAATAAAAAGGAAAATATTGAAAAGATGTGGTAACCATATTTCACGGAAGTCGGGGGTGCCTAACACCTTCCCCCAACTTAACCAAGCCCCATAAATTTAAGAATCTCGTTTCCAACGCCAAGTTTCGACAGCGTCCAGTAATTGGGCCTACTTGCAAAAAAAATCAATCAAAACTCGGTTGAGTTGGTACAACAATTTCAAAATATACCAACTGACGACTTTGTAAACCTTTCAAATTCGTCGACATGATACATGTCGGCCTTTTCCTACAAGTTTAACCCTTTATTAAACAGATAAGATAAATAAGGGTCGAAAACAACAAAATTTGGGGAGAGGAAGATCTGTCCAAAGAGAAGATTTTTTTCGACGTCGACAGGTGGCGACTCTGCTGGGGACAGTAGAAGGCTTAAGCCACGCTCAAATCTTTTCAAAATTTCCCTTTTATCTACGTGTGTATGGGGATGCTGTGTTTTACATTGAATGGATGTAAACAACTGCTTTACTGGTTTATGTTAGTGCTTCGCACAATGTCATCATTTCATATGGTAAGACACGATGTATGTAAATGTATGCTGTGTGATTCCGCTACCAGGAGGCGAACTCGTCGATGTTTGATTACTGGACTCAAAGGAGATTAATCCTGCGAGGCTCAGGAAAGGCACCACTCAGATCCGCTCCAATTGAAAGATCGGATTAATTTCCCCTCTAGTAGATTGCGTTGATCTGGGGACCTTCATACTAAAAATTCGCGAGAGTAGCCTAAGATAGGCCAGCCTCTGATTAACCAAATTCGAAGAGAAGCGTCTTCATGCCTTCCTCTTTCAATTTAATTTCAAATTAAATTAATGTAAATATACATTTCATCGTGAATCCTGTCATACTATCCTGTCATCAAAATAACTGACCTTTGTTTTATATAATAAGATTAAAAAACCCTCAAAAATAAATACATTGCATAACATGCATCCTGGTGATATTTATATCAAAATTAACATACCTACTTTTATTGTAGAAAAAAGTTGGTCCCATCACCAGATCAAAATCTAAGAAAGCACTAAGCCCATCTCCAAACATGACTTCAAGTGCCCAACCTGAATCCTCCCCTGTCTCTAGGGAGGAGTTTGAAGGATTAAAGAACCAAATAGCGAAATTAGCTATTTTCCTCAAAGAACAAAGTAAAGGTCTTCAAGGTAAACAAACACTTAGTCATACAGAATCATCTACACCAGTAGCAGTCAAGATACTGGAAAGAAAGATACTTAGATTCTTGAGCCTCAGAACTAGGATCTGGCCAACAAAACCCCAGAAATCATCAACCTTAACAAAGAGCAGGAAGTTGGTGATATTCTGAAAAAGGTCCAACAAATGGAAGAAACAATTTGGTCCATCAAAGGGACTAGGGCATTTGGGTGCATAAATTACTCAAATTTATGTATATTCACAAGGGCACATTATCCGGACAAGTTTCAAGTCCCTGATTTTGAAAAATATGATGGATTAGGAGATCCCTAAACCCATTTGAAGGTATTCATTAGAGAACTCGGATCCTATGCAGAGGACGAGAAGCTCAGAATGCAATTATTCTAGAAAAATCTAATCGGAGAGGCTAGAGACTGGTATGCCTGACTGGACAATTCAAAAATTCACATCTGGGAAGAGTTAGCACATGCCTTCCTCAATCAATACAACTTCCAGTCTCAGATGGCTCCAGATAGATATCAAATCACCAAAGTCAAGAAGCAGAACACCGAGTCATTTAGAGAGTATGCCCAACGATGGAGATGGAAGGAGGCTCAAGTCACTCCGCCTATGACAGAGACTGAGATAGTCCTGACCTTCATCGACATTCAAGAAGCTCTGTATTACGAGAGGGTCGTGGTAGGTATAGGAAAACCATTCTCGGAGATGATCAAACATGGAGAAATGGCCGAAATGGACCTAAAGTCTGGGAAGATAAAAGATCTTACCACCTTGGAAACCGTGGCCGAACATATCCAATCTGGAAACTATTAGAGTAATCCCCAGAGAGTGCACAAGAAGAAGGAAGAGGAGGTGTCCTTGATACTTTAGGGACAGAATTAGAGAGGCAATTCGAGCAGTTTGCCCATTCAAAGGAGAACCTATTCCCCTTTTCAAGCTCCTGCATAATCTTCTAACCCTCCCTTGCAAAAAATGGGAGAGGTTAGACGTCAAAGAACGTTCACATCCTTGGGGGATTCACTCAAAAATATGCTAAAATTGCTGACAGCACAAAAGAAGATTGTTCAGCTACTCCCACTCGCCAGTTCAAGTGGACAAAATTTTGGCCCGAGTAAAAAGTGTGCATACCGATTCTGGAGCACCGGGCCACGATACACAAAACTGTTGGTCTCTCAAGCTCAAAATCCAAGACTTGATAGATAACGGAGAGATTGTGGTGACAAAGCAAGAGCAACCACATGTGCAAGATAATCCTCTCCCTCAACACAATGAGGAGAGTGTCAATATGATTAGCACAAGGAATGGAGAAGGATCCAAATACCTCCAGTATGTTGGAGAGTCAACTCAATCAAATACCAATAGCCCAGACAGTTGGGAGTTCTCAGAAAGGCAGTTTCTGATGGAACATGAAATCAAGTTTATTAAATCCCAAGTTGGACAACTGGCAGAGCTGGTGGTGTATCAACATCAGATAACAAGACAGTTAATCAATCAGGCCAGCCAACAATAAGTCAATCCTCCTACTCCGAAAAATAGTACTATCGCCATGAGGGATCATTTTCGGTTTCATGAGCGTAAATCTTGGGCCGACAAGGTTTCCAAGGAGGAAAAGTTCCAAGCAAACTGGGAATTCGCCTTTAAGAGGAATTTCACTAATTTGAACCAGCCGATGAAAGAAATCCTCCAAATCTTGATCAATAAGGGGATGGTCACGGATTTGCTACCCCAGGTGGACCCTCGATCCCGAAAGTTCAAGCTTGATAGAATCTTTCAGTATCATTCCAACACACCTGGTCATGACACCGAAGATTGTTGGGGACTTCGTCATCTGATTCAAAACCTCATAGAAAGCGGTGAGCTGATGAAGGTAAATCAAAATTATGGTTATCTTGACGATGATGCACTCTTTATTCCCATGACAGGGAATCGGAAAAGAAGTGGTGGCTGTCATTTCCTATGAGAAGGATCTAGCCACGACACCCTTAATACTGCAAGGAAAAGGGGTCCAAGAAGGAAAGAATCCTGTGAAGGTGGTTGTGCCAAAACCTCTAATATTGTCATTCAGACCGCAATATCCTGTGATCAGCCTGAAGAGAGTCCCATGGAACTACGGGAAGGATGAAGGCTCAACCTCAAACAACATTGCTAGTGTATCAAAGGAAAACCCGCTATACCTGCCTCAGCGGGTGATCAATCCAGTCATTAAAGCTAAGGGGAGAGTGGTGAAATTTAAGTAGGCACACTTAGAAGGGGGGGGGGGTTGAATAAGTGTGGGAACAGACACTGTCAAATTTTTGAACAAATAAAATTCTCTTGTTTATTTTATGTAGGGTGCTGAATTAAAAATCCTTGTATACCAATTTAATAAAGCAGAGTGTTAAATAGATTTTGTAGGTTTGCAAAATGCTAACTGTGACACTTATATGAATGCAGGTTGCTGGATTACTTTACTAGACAGATTCTGAATGCAGGCTGCTGGATTGATAATTAGTTAAATGAAGAGAGAAATCCACACAATAAGTAATCACATGAAGACAAGGATTTTTACGTGGTTCAACTACTACCCTCTATAATAGTAGCCTAATCTATGTCCAATACCAACTAGTATTGGAGACTCTCTTTTATTAATTAACTTCAAGTACAATACAAGTTTCAAACCCTTGATCACCTTTGCTCCTTATGCACCCATGCATTCTTAAGCACCTATGCTTCCTTAAACTTGATTGCAACAACAACGTAATCTAAAATCGGATTACTATACAGATTTAGATATAATCAATTATATGAAAAATGAAAATACAAATAGAGGTCTATTGATCAAGGCATATAATCACTTAATAATGCAAGGCTCTAGTATGCAATGATGAATAAGAGAGATATTACCAGTTTATATGCTATAAGACCACTTAAGAAATTAACCTCAGAAACTTCTTCAATGAAATCGCAATTAGCAGTAGGAAGAAGATGTAGAAGAGAAACACGTTACTATTATCTATGTATATCAAAGGCAGTGTGTTTTTCTTATTTTTCTTGTCATTATATCATGTTCTTTTATAGGCAACCGAGTATGTTACCGTTGCTTGGTGCCTATACTGAATGTGACCGTTTGAGATAAAACGCACAAATCATGCATTCTAGATAACCCGTCAATCACAATATGATCAAATCCTTTTCCAGTCATATGACTATCGTAGGAGATATTTCGCTAAAGTTATGCTATATGTATATCAGTGTGATTAATAGAAAGTTGAGACCTGATTAAGTGCTCATCACGTGGTGAAAAACCTATCCTCTTATAACTTCCCATTATATCCCATATTGTTAGGTAGATTAGCTGGAATTATGTAACAATATGTATTAGCCACTTGATTTTTGGAAATACCATATATTGATTACTTTTCAAAAACATCCAATAACTTATTACCATATGTGACTTACCAAAAATTGGGTCGGTGGAAATAACTAATAGATTCCTTAGATTATGAAGCATGAGTTAAGGTAATTACTTTTAAACAATTACTCCATGATCTTAGTGAATCCGCCTTACAAAATATGGTAACAATCTTTAGCATATTTCACTCTGGACTAGTTAGTTTATTAAGAGAATATGATCAAAATAATTATATGTATATATGTAATGTATATGCCCTAAAGCCTTGTATTGGAAAGTAATTAATGCTAAGATCTTACATATATTTCCTAGGACTCAAAGTGTCGTTCATCCTTCAAAGACTTCAAATCTTTATATTTTCCTCCTCGATGTTCCTGTAATGCCATTTCTTTTCCTGAAATTTTATAGAGCATGATTAAAAGAATAATATGGTCATCATCAAAACATTTGGGATAGAGTATGACATAAGTCAACAAGTGGCTAAAGAGAAAATTAAAGAATTCCTTATCAAAACTGGGGCATAATGAGATTAAGGTGGTGAAAATCTTGAAAGAGGCACCCAAAAAGATATCCATCCTAGATCTGGTCCTGTCCTGGGTGGATCATCGAAACATTCTGGTGAAAGTACTGGAGGAAGCCCATCTGCCAAAGACGATAGATATTGAGAAGTTCCATCACATGATAGGACATATAATCAACAGCAATGTTATATCTTTCAGTGACGATGATATACCCGCGGAGGGGATGGGTCATTGCAAGTCACTGAACATTGCAGTGATGTCATCAGGGTATGTGGTCGGAGGTGTGCTGATAGATGGAGGATCGTCTCTGAACATCTGTCCCTACGAAACCTTGGAAAAAATGAAGATCAACTCGGACCGGATCCGAACCAGTCATGTAGTTATCCGGGCTTTTGATGGATCTCGCCAAGAGGCCGTGGGGGAGATTGAGCTTTCACTAGAGATTGGTCCCCATACTTTCTATATATCCTTTCAAGTACTCAACATTACTACTGGATATAATTTGTTATTGGGGGGATCGTGGATTCACATGGCAGGAGCAGTTCCATCCACCCTTCATCAGCAACTCAAGTACATTATTAACGACAGTCTGATCACCTTAAATGCCGAGCCAGAATATTCGATATGCACACAGAACAATATACCGGTAATCAGTCTCGATGAAGGGGTTGAGCTTGTCAGTTTTCAAGCTTTGGCGGTGAGCAATACTCAATACTTACCTGTTGGGGCACCAGCCTTAAAACCAAAAGTTTCTCCCGAAGTAATGACGGTCGGTCAGGAATTGGTATCCTTAGGATTCTGCCCTGGAGAAGGGTTAGGGAAAAATTAGCAAGGAATCAAGAGTCCAGTACAAATCCCTAGCCAGTCAGGGAAAGCCGAATTGGGCTATTCATCAGGATCAAACTATCGAAACTCACACAAGCATTCAACGGTTCCTGCTTCCACTATCCTGCTGCCAAACCTCACTGATGCCGGGTTTGTGAAACGAATGAGGAAGATTCCTGTTGTTGTGTCAGGTATGCTATTTCCTCCGGTCAAACCAATTAGTGAGAGAAGAGTCCCAAAATCTGATGGGGAAAGCAAAAAGGGAAACGAAAAGTTCTTGCATGATGGACGAGACCCATTTGCCAACATGTATTATGAGTTTATGAACGATGATATCCCAGATAGTGATGAAGAAGATCATATCTAAATCCCTCGCATTAAGAGGGATAAGGGTAGCAATTCAAAGAAGAATTGCGGCCATGATATGAAGGATGTCTCAGTCGTCATCAAAGAGGAAACAGACGAGCAAAACTCCTTTATCCTCCATGTTCATGAGGACTTGAAGTTGGACAATTGGAGTAGCATCCTATGCCTCATTCAAAAAGGGTAAAGGGGCAGAAAGTCCATCTGCCCTGAAGCATGGTTTTATTTACTGCTTATTTTGTTGCACAGTTATAGCAGTTACTTTTGTCATGCTTTTGCTAAATGCTTTGTATGTTTAAACAGTCTCATATATTAAAGTGAAAGCATTTTGTTTTTAGGACTCCAGAATTGGATTTGTTTGTCTTTGCTAATGAGATGTCAAATTTTCACAGTGACTATAACTTTGATGTAAAATTGGACTTTGACTTGATGGAGATTGAAAATTTACCCTAAACTTACTTTAGGATGTCCCACAAATCTGTATTTGTCAAATCTTGTCCTAAACTTATCCTTTTGAAACCTTTTCACATAAGCTGGATAACCCTTTATCTTAACATACTTAAGATTAGGAATCCTCCCTGACAATAACTCTTATGAAGTCTTGGGGACGGATTTTGAGGTTACCTTATTTTGTAGATATGCATCCGTTTTTAGGGCATTACCATAGAAAGATACTGGAATGTCGGTAAAATCATTATGGACCGCACCATGTCCAACAAGGTACTATTTTTCCTTTTAGATACACCAATCAATTATTGTGTATCAGGAATTGTCCATTTTAAGAAAACCATTTAAGATGATCTTAAAACTTATTGCACAAGTATTCAATCCTCGATCTAATCAAAGAATTAATATACCTTGCCAATTGGTTTACTTCTAAATTCTTTGAACCTTTCAAATGATTCAGACTTGTATTTCACCAAATACAAATATTTAACTTTTTGAATGATCTTCTCCTTTTCTTTTACTAGTTTGTTCAATTTAAAATTATTTTTCATGTAAATCAAGTATGTAAAATGCACTTAGTAAATTGTTAATTATTTAAACTAATGGACTTTCCCATAGGCGGCGCTAAACAATAAGTTTCTGCATTTAATGAACCAACCTTTGCTCCATTCCCAAGCGCAGGAAGACTTCCTTTGTTTAACTTTCTACTTCTGCTTGGTCCCTTCATAAATCTGTATTTATGAGAACCATAGCCGGTATCCAATTCCCAAGTAGAATTTTTACTTACTGAAAGATTTATTTCAATTATGAACAAACCTGTATTTGTAACCGAAGCTTCACTAAGCTTCTTCTGGCTAGCCTCTGCAAGATACTTCTTGCAGTTTTTATTTCAGTGTCCAGGCTTATTGTAGTGGGAGCAAACTCCTTTGCTATCCATATCAGTTTTGTTCTTATTATCCTTTGTATTTTGCCTTTCCTTATACCTTCTTTGAATTGTTCTTCTTCTAGATCAGAAGAGCTCCTTAGATATCTGATATCTATTAGTCCTAGTTTCCTCACCATTCAACTCCTTGAATTGTAGGAATATAGTAGGAGCATTCATAGTTTCATGCTGACGCTGAAGCTTATTACTCATGGATGCGAGCATGATGTATTGAGCCAACTATGCATCATCTTGCTACTTTCTAAAAGTTGCAATCTCTTCCTCAGAGGCATTGTCTGCAACCATTGCAGGGATAGGTGTATTAAGGAAATAAGATAGCTTTTCAGCCTTGAGAACTATTCTTAAATTTCTTAACCAATCCGTTTAATTCGGTTCGGTTAATTAACATCTAATATGTACGCAGTGATAGTAATTTAGACATTGTAAAATTATGTAAATGAATTTATAATTAAACAACATTTTAGCATACATTCTTTTATTAATTACCAAAATAAATTAGGTATTATTTTAAATTGGTATCTCCCACTATTTTTTTCAAACTATATTACCCTCACAATATATAATTCAACAAATTTAATTAAAGATTTACTAATGAGAATAAAGATCCTATTTTAAATGTATATAGCCTTGTGGATAGCACAACAAATCATATATAAATAACTAGGTAGACAACTCTTTGTCAATTACAACAACATATAACTCCTTTTTATTTTTGCCTCTTAGATCATAATGGTCAAGTGTGTGCACATCCGAACTAAAATGATTTAAGTTAAGTCCAACTTATCACTTCCATATATTCAAAAAATAAAAATATTGTCCTTATGGATAGCACAACAAAATAATATTGTTCAATTTTTTTTATAAGCACCAAATGTGATTAAATTAACATCTTAAATACTCAATACTTTCTTTGTGGATAACACAACAAACTCATATTAAATATTTAATACTCTATTAATTTTATCATGCTAGAAGGTGACGTTCGATATTCCAAATATCTTTGAACGCTTTAGACTTAATATAATTTTTTTGAGGGGTTTGTTATTATTAGTCTCATCTTATTTAGTGCGCATGCACATATATATATAAAATACGCATCATATTAATTAACATGCGAAGCATGTTTTATATTATATAATATATATAATAAGCATGCACATATAGAATACTATATTTTACCCGAATTGATTATGGACTTTTCTTTTAGTTTAGTTCACTAGAGCCACCAAGTGAACCAAAAGGTCAAACCTAGGGGTGCAAGAATTAAATTTAAATATAACTGTTACATTTAAATCCCGGGCAACATTACAAACGGGTCTTCACACGCTCCTTGCTCCTTGGTCTCCAATTCTTCAAAATTTAATTCTAACTATTCCTATTACAAAAACTATTTACTATAAATAGAAACATTGATCAGCAGTCAAGGAGAAGTACATAGGAGGGAGGTAGAATTTACATTAAGAAAAATTAGAGAAGACGAGGTACGCAACCCCATTTATTATCACACACATCAAAATATGCATCAATAAATAAAACATTCATCTCATGAATAATAAACATTCAATATATACATTGATATCGATTTAATGGGCAATTTTAGTAAGCATAAAATTCAATTCTGAATTAAAGTAAACTCTTTTATTTTAATCCAAATTTAAATCAAAATAAACCTTTTATTTTAATTTATCCATTTTTGAATAAAAATAAACTCGTTTATTTTTAATCAAAATAAACTCCTTTATTTTAATTAATATGGAATCCAATTCCAAGTCAAAATAAACTCATTTATTTTAACTTTAAAAAAACACGTTTTTTGGGAGGAACAAAATATATGGAATCCAATTCCTTATCAAAATAAACTCCTTTATTTTGATTAATATGAAATCCTATTTCATATCTAAATAAACTCCTTTATTTAAGGAAATATGGAATCCCTTTCCTAATCACAAATAAACTCTTTTATTTTAGGAAACAAGGAATTCAATTTCATCTCCAATTAGTTATCAATAGAATCCAATTCCAACTCTAATTAGTTAGCATGAAATTAAATTCTAATTAAAATAAACATCTTTATTTTAATCCAATTCCAAATATAAATAAACTACTTTATTTAAATTTAGAATTACTAGAAAAACAATGTTTGATCAAAAAGCTTTAAAAATAAATAATCAAACATGCCTTCAAGTCAAACTTCAAAACCAGAATTGTATAGTTTACATATTAAACATGTTGATTCTTAATAAAAATTAATTCTAGTACAGTGGTAAGTCTTGTAGAAAGTGACCAAGAGGTTAAGGGTTCAAAACCCTTTAACTACAAATTAATATTTCTCTTTTTAAAGGAAGATGATGTCAGTGCCACGTCAGCAGTCCACAGTTGACCAATTAGCGTCACATCAGCAGTTGTCTAGTCAGCAGTTGACCAGTCCTGCCACGTCAGTAGTTAACCAGTCAACAGTTGACCAGCCCTGCCACGTCAGCAGTCAGCGCCACATTAGCAATTGACCTATCAACGTTTGACCGTGGACTTTGAATTTTTTTTTCTTTAACAAAAAAATCTGTTGCTCCAGAAAAAAATTAGTATAACAAAAGATTAATTTTACACAAACAGTTATGCCTAATTAAATTGTTCTAAACACATATCAAATATGAACAATTAATAACTTGCATAAAGGTTTGGCTTTGATACCAATGTTAGGTTTGTAAGATTCATGGATACAATCAAATTGCATAAAATAAGAGGAAGCATGGTAAATCAGAGTTTTAAAATCTTACAAACCATATACCCGGATCATCCTTTATGCAAAATTATTAATTAAACAAAAAGATGGAGATTAGTATTCATACTCTTGAAGATTCTAGCTTCCTCAGGTACGAGTTCAACTCCAAATCCTTTTCGCGTTCTATTTGAATCCACCGAGTTGATTCCTTCATTTGATCAACGTTAGCCACCCAAGTGTTTGGCCTCTAGAGGTGATCCACCAAGAAAGAATAAGAATTCAAGAAGGAGGGTGTTTGGCTAAACTCTGGTTTCCTTCTCTCTAGAAAAGGAGTGCTCTCCCAACTATTGAAATTAAGTGTCAAACCTTCTTCCATAATAAGATTTTCTTATTTATAGATGTAGGCAACCCTTCTAAACAATTTAGGATTATGGTTTCATATTAATTAATTAAACTTCCTTAATTAATTAGGTATCCCAATTCTGTTGAGAATAATTAAACTCTTTTAATTAATTAATCTCCTAATCTTATTAGGAATATATATAAGAGAGAGAGAGAGAGAGAGAGAGAGAGTATCTTATTAATTAATTTTTAAAGTCCTTTAGGAATTAAATAATAATAATAATAATAATAATAATAATAATAATAATAATAATAATAAGACTCCTCTTATTAATTTTTATTTAATATTTCTAAAATATTAAATAATAAATATTAAGCTATTTAATTTATTCTATCACCATAGATTAAATTAAATATACTTAATTAACTTATTATTAAGATTATGTCATTTGCTTCTTTAATAAATATTCTTCCTTTTATGGTGTGACCCTTTAGGTTCTCTATATTAAACCGGTTGTGAATAAATCAATTAGAACAATTCTAATCTTATTTAAATAAATAAATTAAACTAATAATTTATTTAAATAAATAACATTTATTCTACAATAAGGATAAGCCTCCTTAACAATCAACGACTTTTCAGATAATATAGATTTCAACATTAATCATAAAAGAACCTGTGAGTTAATTGTTACCGTACAATTCATTCATTCCATCATACAATGTCCCAATTAAATATAAGATATAAAATTACTGTCAAGTCTTATTTTATTTAACTATATATATTTCAATTCCAAACGCAAAACTCCAAATAATGCAAATTAAAAACTCCTTTCTAATTAATTTCTTTCCACATTGGCCAAGGATTCCTAGGTTGTCATTTATCGAATCACATAGGACACATCTCTTCTTTTACTAGAAACGATAGATTTTTTATTGATCATTTATTATCTCCATATATAACTTATTACACCCAAGCATACCCTTTGATATACCCTAAGGGTCTTAAGGAATAAGTCAAAATATAATTAATTATACACAAGATACTATGATGATCTCAAGTCTAAAGATCACTTGTACTACTATCATATTAAGAATTCCTATTGACATGTAAGTAAAACTCCATTAGGTATTCTTAGCGAGCCACGTTCAGTGAACTTATTCTCCAATAAGCACCTACTACTTGCTTTAGTGTCTCTACACAAATGATCATGAGATCAATCATCCTCATCCAATGAGCAAGCAACATATGTACCAATCTATCCGGATTCACTAATCCCCTTTTTTAGTAATCCAACGATTGGGAACTATTTTAGTTTTAAATTATCTAAGAATTTAGATCTCATTAGCATGATCATCATCATGATTCTAAAAGCATTGCTTAAAACTATGGGTTTATCACATATTATAAAAACAGCACCATGTAGATAAATAAATGTCTTTAATTAAATAATACTTTTATTAATAAATGAATAAGATTGTTATAAAGTAAATGCTTTATCATCAAACATGATTGGATTGTGTGCATACTACTTTCAGTCAAGATGTCCATGGAGTTTGAAGTGATAACCTTCATCCACATCCCTCGAGGTAGGAATGACTTCGCTGATGCATTGGCAACGTTGACTTTCCTGATCCACGTATCTGATAAGAGGGGAATTTTCGACATCAAATTCACAAACCAAAAGGACCCATCATATGGGAATTACATTGGAGAAGTATTAGATGAAATACCTCCTATCAAACAGCCCTAGTATCAAGACATAAAAGAATATCTTCGAGATAGATCTACACCCACTGGGGAAAACCAAGCCGAAAGAAAGCGGATCCATAAGATGGCTATGAAGTTCAATCTAAGATGCACTCTATAAAAGGGATGTGGGAGTAGGCCTTTTAAGATGCCTCGATAAGGGTCAAGCCTAGAGACTGATGGATGAATTACACGGTGGAGTCTGTTAGTCCACACATGAGCGGTCATTTGTTGGTCAGGAAGATATTAAGAACCAGGCATTACTGGATCTCTCTCAAAGCTGACTATGATGATCACGTTAGGAGATGCTACCAATGCCAAGTCTATGGAAATGCCATACATGCTCCTCCAAACGAATTGCACAATATGAGTTCACCATGGCCCTTTTTCATGTGGGAAATGGATGTGATTGGTCCAATAAAACCCAAAGCCAGCAATGGTCATCGATTCATCTTCACCATGATCGATTACTTCACCAAATGGGTTGAAGTTGCCTCTTTTCCCAAAGTCACCAAAGAGGTAATCATTGGTTTCATCAGAATCAATTACCTGTTGATATGGAAAACCGGAGGTGATCGTATCAGGCAACACCAAGAATCTAAACAATTAGATGATGAGAGAGTATGCAGTAAGTTCCATATAAAGCATCTCAATTTCGTCATCTATCGGCCTAAGATGAATGGTGCTGTCGAAGCGGCCAACAAAAATATCAAGAAGATCATGCAGAAAATGTCCGCCAATCACAAAGAATGTCCTGACCTATTTCCTCTGACTTTTCTAGCATATAGAATCTCAATGCGTACTTCTACTGGGGCTACCCCTTACTCATTGGTCTATGGCATGGAAGCAGTACTTCCCATAGAAGTAGAAATGGAGTCCTTGAGAGTGTTAATAGACGCTCAGATGGAGGAAGACCAGTGGTTGCAAGGGCGGTACCACCAGGTGTCCCTGATAGATGAAAAGAGAGCTACGACCATCTTCCACTGGCAGTTATATCAACAAAGGATTGCTCGGTCATACAATAAGAAAGTTCGACTCTGGCAATTCAAAAAGAATAACTTGGTACTGATGAAAGTTTTGGCCAATCAAGATGAAGCCAAAGGAAAGTTTGTCCCGAATTGGGAAGGCCCTTTCATTGTCAAAGAAGCGTTGACAGGAGGAGCCATCAGATTACAAGAAATGGAATGGGAAAGAATTTCCCCAGCTCATCAATTCAAACACTGTGAAAATGTACTATGTCTGAAACATCTGCAAGCCATCATCCTGGTCCTGCGAATCAATCAAATCATCTCGGGTTTTCACTAGAAGCTCGAACTACGAATGACCTGATCTCCTTCAACCCGGGATTACGTAGGCAGCCATTCACGGTGCAGTCAAACCAAACAAAAAATTCAAAAACCCATTAAACCCAAGTTCAAACCCAAAAGTAAACACTTTTCAAACCTCTCAGGCTAAGCTCAAACTACGAATGATGAAGCTGTAAGGGTAACTAAGCCCTAAGCAGGGAAATATCAAAAAGGGATGCTCGATCTCCGATAAAAAGGCCAACCATGATGCCGCATATGTACACTCCTCCGACCAAAAGGAGTAGGACATGGCTATCTCATGGGTAAAGCAATACCCATAATGTCTAAAGGTGCCGATGGGTCTCAAGTGTGTCATAAACCACACGTACAACAAAATAGTGCTACCCCTAAAAAACCCCTCTAGATAGGTACTGCAGAATGTAGCCGACCTTAAGGTCTCGGCTAATATGATTGGCAGGATAGTACAACCCTGTTTGAGAGCACGAACCACTACCATTAAGCCAGTGTCCAGGTGGTTCATATATAATGGCATGTATAAATAAGCTATGACACACATCAACAGAAGTCCATGCGTGCAAACTGCCACTCATTTGCATAGATGATAAAGTCTTCTGAATATCGCTCATAACTGTCCAGCCGGCCAAAGCGATCAATCAAAAAGTCCATGGACACCACGTGCCCCGCAGTCATCTCCTCAGTGACGACTCTGCGTTTTAGACCAGTCATGGTCATGAATGGGCGTCTCATTTCATTAATAGCTGTCCTAGCACAAGGCAGATCTAATGTCAAATCCGTGTGGCGCTCATACTCCTCCAGCGTAGGGGTCAGCTCATTAAGCCCAAATCAAAAAACTTGGCGCTATGCTATCTAGCAGAATAACATGTTGTCCATAAAGCCCAGTGGAACCTGAAAAAATAAAATGGCCAAAGAATGCCCCAGCATTTGATCAACTGTCCCCCTATCTGCGAGAGGCAAACTATCTTACCAAGATCTCAAGGACGATGCTATCAAAGAAGGTGGCAGGTGCTCGATACGGCTGAAGGTAGATGAAGACATCTATATAACCATATCATGAGACCATCCAGGGGTCAAATCTAAACTCACATATCTAAGTGCATATCCATGACATAATACATGCATAATAACAATGATAAATGACAATAGGATGCAATAGATAAGAAATATCATGCATTTCTAAAATACACTATCTACTGAAAGCATCATCTCTATCTGCTCATAAAATGCAACATAAAAAGTACAGGGAAATGGGGTACAACCGCCCAATAACTAACAGAGGCCTATCAAAAGATATAACGAGAAATGGGGTACAGCCGCCCAATATCAAACAGAGGCCTGTCAAAAGATATAGAAAGAAAGCTATCAGAAGAAATCTATAATATATGTATCAAGGCGATCGACCTGCTGTAGCTCTTCCTGAGTCACGAAATCTTGGCCAGTGGGAATGTTTGGTCGATATAAAAGAGGATCGGCACCTGCATAGTTGCCAGAATATGGATCTGCTGAGGGACTAGCTTCGGAGTTGGAAGGATCAAATGAGTCTGCCTCTAATGGATCCCTGCCAAGGTGCCGGATGAAAAAATGAGCCCACTCCAACTGTTGGGTCAATCCTGAAATCTACTCCAAATGAGTATGCTCTCTGAGGCAAGCTATCCAGTATGTCATCATCATAGACCTTGACACCAGTGTCTGCCATAAACTAGGGTAGCACGAGTCTGACCTTCGATAGTGTGAGGACTCCACCAGCGATGAAATGCCTCCTGAGTATGAGGACCCTCTGATAGGGTGAAGCCATCTATGCTCATCAGGGGAATATCTGTGAGTGGCTAAGCTAATGGCTAATGATGCCAAGCAAGAAGAACAAATAGAATGCGAATGTCTCCTGTGACACTTTGGATAACGCGCTCTCCCAAGTAGAGCTCCTAACCTCCCTCGATCAGAAGGGGAATCCGACGAGTGGCCAGTGTAAACTCCATGACGGTCGAAAAGCCATCCTCGAACCCGGCTATCAAATAGTCTGGGGTGTAAGGAACCCACGTGATAAAGTCGATAGTCAACAACTCCAGCGAAGCATCTGGAATGAGCCGGTGATGAAAGTCGTTGGAAACTACTTCCAATCCGAGATCGATTAGGTCTGATATTCCAATCCGTTGGCGATAATTCCAACGAAGCATCGGGAATGAGACAGTGATGAAAGTCGTTTGAAACTACTTCTACGTAGAGATCGATTAGGTCTGACATTCCAAGACTTTAGCGATAACTCCAGCGAAGCATCAGGAATGAGCAGGTGATGAAAGCCGTTGGAAACTACTTCCACGTCGAGATCGATTAGGTCTGACATTCCAAGCCGTTGGTGACAACTCCAGTGAAGCATCGGGAATGAGCCGGTGATGAAAGCTATTGGAAACTACTTCCACGTCGAGATCGATTAGGTCTGACATTCCATGCCGTTGGCGACAACTCCAGTGAAGCATCGGAAATGAGTCGGTGATGAAAGCCGTTGAAAGCTACTTCAGCGAGGGTCAAAATATCTGACATTGTAAGCTATTGGCGACAACTCCACCGTAGCATCGGGAATGAGTCGGTGATGAGAAGTGTGGAGAAATTTTCCCCACAGATAACAGATGATGGAATTTGTTATACAAATCCCCAGCGGGAGCACCAAGAAGGATCGGTGGTTCAACCGACTGTGTAAACTATCTTTCGAGTAGGCACTGAGAAGGTTCGGTGATGGTTAAACTCTGCAAACTACCGTGCGAGTAGGAATCAAACCAGTTCAATCGACCATTATAAACTACCATTTGGGTCGGCATCGAGGAGGTTCGATGATGGTCAAATCATTGTCAACTATTATTCAAGTAGATCATGAGACTTCTATCCCCGATAAAAACATCAGAATCAACCAAACAGTAATCCAAATCGTTGGCGACGACTCCAACGTAGCATCGGGAAAGTTTCGATGATGTAAACTGGTGTAAACTATGATCAGGATATGCATCAGGAATCCCCAATGAGGTCACTCGTTAAAAGAGAAACATCCCCAGTGGAAAAAAGCCAGAAAGCTTATCTAGAGATAAAAGATGTTGGTGACAACCACAACAACAAGTTCAGAAATGTCTAATGGCATCAACCAAGGAAAGGTCTTCCCCACAGAGATCTTGAAAATATATCTACAGCATGTCATAGAATTAGTCTGGATAGCACCGATGGATATGGTAAATCATTGGCTTCAACCCAATGCAACATCGGGAAAGATCAGGTGATGATCAAATTTTGCAAACTACCGTTCGAGCACGCATCAAAAGAGTTCAGTGAAAACCATCATGAATAACTCCACCCCCAATAGGAAGTGCGGGAATAGCCAGTGATAGCATACCTGTGGCAACTAACACCACAAGGGCATATAGCATTCGTAACATGACATATCATGCATTGCATTACATTTGCATGTGTCATATTGCCAGTGTCTAGCAGTCTTTCTCATGTTCATTCCATTGCATTATATAAACATGATAAAGAGGGGCATCTGTAGACACTTAAAATTTTGCATTCCTGTTACTAACCCTGTAGGATGGCAAAATCGTCTTTTACCTTCTGGAGATAACCCCCGGAGATACAACCACCCCAGCGATAACACCGGGATGTCAAGTCACCCCGGCGAAAACACCAGGATGTCAAGTCACCCCGGCGACAACACCGGGATGATAAGTCAAGTCCCAACGATAACATCGGGAGGTACAGAGACCCCGGAGACAACATCGAGAGATCAAACTCAACCTCGACAATAACACTGGGATATTAAGGCGAGCCCCAGCGATAATCCTAGGAGATATAATAGCCCCGGCGACAACCCCGGGAGGCCAAATCAACTTTGGAGGCAGCCCCAAAGTATCAAATCATCTCCAGAGTCAACCCTGGGAGACCAAATCAATCCCGCAGACAACCCTGAGGAGGAACAGAGTCGGCTGGGATCAAACCTTGGAGACAACCCCGAGAAAAAAGTCAAAAACCTTGTCAATCCTGGAGACAACCCCTGGAAGGGCAAAATGGTTATTTTACCAACTTGAGGTCACATCAAGTCAAATTCAAGCGAAATTGATGCAATAAGGGTCAGAAAGAGCCATAACATCAATCCCGAGTGAAAACAGCACAATACAGCTCAACGGACGGACTATAAAAATTTGAAGATCTGGTCATGGACCCATCTTCTAAGATTCAAAAATGGTCAAATGTTATGTCATTGTGTAGCTCTCGGAAAGGGCTTTATGGAAAGATATAACACACCTCAAACGGATTCTCGAATTAAAAGTTATGAAGTTTCGAAGCTGACATCGCGTTGCTCAGAGTGCACTGTACTTCGAGATGACTGGACCCATGGGAGTGGGCCTCACTAGGGGAGCCGAACCTCTACCAGCGTCTGATATGGGTAGACCCGCTACCATTTTGGTCTATAAATAAGACCATCCGCCCTTGCAAAAAAAGAAGAAAAAATATAGAAAAATATAGAGAAACTCCGCCCATGTCGACCTTTAACCCTACTTCTAGTACTCTAAACTTCAATTTATTCTTCCAATACGTTTGTATATGTATATTCTACAACATATCAAAAATTAACCAGTGGAAACGGAAGATTTGAAGCCCTCCGAGTGGCAAAAAGCCAGTGGAGCAGTCCATTGTAAGTTTTTTTACGATCAGAAACTATATGCGAACGTGCATATAAAGTTTCATCTTCTTGTTTTGCCCGAATCTTAAATCTGTGGCCTTTCTTGTGACGCCCCCAAATCCACGTTCCTTCGAAATCTCGGATTCGGTGCAGTCACGATACTACTATCGTCAAACTATTACATCTTTTAATCATTAGTAAAAGAATACAACTTTGTTTATTACAATTTAGAATATAAATTCTATTTATATCCAAGATCTCGTCTTTCATCATATTCGATGTTACTAAAATGTGGAATAATTTATATTTTTTCAATATCCTTTGAATAAATTCTTATAATTGATTTCATAACTTGAATCAATTACAATTCTCGAATCAACTATAAAATATGATTCAGTCTATTTGAGTTATCGTATAACGTTTACAGCTCGACTTGATATTCTCTATGTATTAACTAATACATCTTTACAGTATGATAAGTTTTGAACAACGTATACAATTATCAAGTACAACTCTTAGAACCTAAACAGGGTTCAAACGATAATCTAAATAATATTCTTCATTGCGATACTATCTATCTTTATCAATCAAGAAGCACGAAATCTTTACCGTGAATCCTTAACCTGCAAAAGTGGTTATTTGCAAGAGTGAGCTCGACAGCTCAGCAATTCTAACAGTTTTCATGCATCACATAGCATACAACATCATACTCAGTTCATGCATTTATAAATAATTTATATTTACTACGCATGCTACTTTTCACATAACAAGTATATCATCAAAGATCAACTTTCAATCTCATTTATATCTCATATACAGTTCATATATAAGTTCACATTATCACAGCATAATATAAATCAACTAACAGTTATTGAATTCATATATCAAATAGGAACTGAAATACTTGCCTGATTCGTAGTTTAACAACTACGACTGAACTTCTTAAGAATATCTGCACTTCGTGTAATCCTACACAGTTATATTAACCATAGAGATCACACTCATCAGTTATATGTATCCACACATTCTCAATGTAATAATAAAGGTTACATTGTTGTCTAACTTGGTTCTTAGAACCTTGTTTCACTTTCCTATCATACGCTTAGTATCGTTAGGTACGTATAGTTATATCTTAACCATACTCAATATCAATATTAACACACTTAACTATCTAAGTATTCGACTCAAAAATATATAATCACACTGTCCTTGTGTTTTGCAAACCTTAGGAAAATTTATCAATTCCGGGTTTAATATCACCATTACATCAATAAATATTCATGTCATTAGTTAGACTCCGTTTTATAACTTAGGATAACAATGCAAGCCTACCACAAGGTTCAGACTGCAATTAAAATAATAAGGCAAAATTGCCCTGTGGCGCAGCTGCGCCACATTTAGACCTGGGAGGGTCGCAGCTTCCCAGCTCTCTGTCTAGACCAGATATGGCCTTTTGATTTCTGGTTTCGTTTTAGTTTTCTAGCATGCATAGGTACTAACATATATCATGTTAAACATCCTTCAATACATCCAAATTATTCACTTTTAACTAGCATATGTAATCCTTTTCAAAACTCTTTAATCGAGACTAAAATAGGTTCATTCCACAAGAGACTCGCTATGTTATCCATTAAGTTACATAACGATATTAAACAATCCTTAATACGCATGATTATGTGTATCAAACTCGGTTACACATTTTAGTATAGTCCCTCTTTTGACAACCTACTTTAAAACATGCTTGAATAGCTTATGTTATGCTTAACTAATTAGGTGCACATAGCATTCATGCTTAAAGACATAAAAAGTACCATCATGCTTGAACATGAGTTTAGAATGCAAGTAACTCAATACTTATTCATCTTAATTTCAAAACTTCCTTAATTTTATTCTTCAAAATCAATGTCAAAGTAACTTAGCACATGTAAGACAACCTTGAACCTCTCCTCATGCTTATGCATAACTAGACCATGCTCACATGCTTGGAAAGTAAGAACTTAACCATCTCAAGTATATGTTGAAGTCCATTTCCAAATCTTACACTTTCTTTAGTCAACGTACACTAATGAAGTCAAATATGTTTATGCTTATGTCAACATGTCTAGAGGCATAATGAATCCTATTATACATGCTTACATGATCAGAACGTATCTCACATAGTGAGTGATGATATTTGCTTTCAAATTCTAAGTTTTCATCGAAAATTACACTAAGTCAACTTAGCACATGCAATGTATCTTGAAATCATAACTCACATGCATTTGAACACATATCTATGCCATATAAACATACTCAAATGGTCAGAACTTAAAGGACACAAGTTTTGTCAAAGTTTGCTTTCAAAACCTTTATATAATCTTTGGAAAATAACCATTTAAGCAACTCATGTTATGAAAAGGTACTCAAGACCATATGTCATATCTATTATCATGCATGTTTATGTCTTATCACTTAGAATAACATATTTCATTGTCGGGGGCACTACAATTGCGTATGTGCATGTCCGACGCCCTCCGATTGCTTCTGAATACGGAGCAGTCACAAAGATGGACATTGTTACCCCTCTTAACGACTTCAAATCGAAAAACTTAAAGAATAAAAGTTGTAGGTCTACTCGTTGTCTTTCCGAATCATCCTGAATCACCTCAATCAGAGTTCGTATGAAAAAGTTATGCCTAATTTACTACAGCAGGTCAAAACAGTATTTTTTTTCCTTCTGTCTGACCATGCCCGGCGCAGCTGCGCCCCAAATGGCCTTGGGGGCAGTGCAGCTGTGCCACAAGAGGCAGAACTTGGTCCTTTCACGATTTAGCAGACCATTTCACTTTCCGAACGTTATAACGCGAGTTATACTTATCCAAATTAGTCTGTTTTTGATTCTATGGATTCGTAATTCATAGAACTACAACATACGAAAGAATCAACAATTAACATAAATATTAACTAACCCACATATTAATCCAAACTCATATTCATACTAAATTTTTATGTTTTGACAAGTTTAGCAAATTCGATTCTAAACTACTACATTGCATTACAATCATGATTGTAAGCTAGTGTAACAACTAATAAGCATTCTCCAACTTCTTAACATCTAATTAATGCTTAATTTGAAATTCAAGAATTGAAGAACAAAGGAAGTTATACCTCTGTTAATCGAGCTTCAACTGATTTGTCTTCCTCTCTCTCACAGTAACATTATGCTAGCTTTACTTAAATGAAATCTCAGCAATCAGAAAATAAGGAGAGGAGAGCTTTATTTGTAGCCCATTTCATTACTCAGACAATACAATAACCCACCAATATAAACCAATGGTAATAACAAGAATTTGAGGGGTATTGGAGAGTAGTTGGTGGAGTTGGTGATAATCACTATTGGAGCCACTCCTCCATTAATGATTACCATCTAAGTTTGCTGAGTTTGAGAATATAGGGAGTAGACTAGCCTTTGAGTTATTCACGTGAGAAGGAAATGTGCCTCTCATTATGGGACAATGCTTAATAAAGCTCAGCAATTTGGGCAACATGAATACAACATTTATGTTATAACATATATGCCTACTTAGGTATATATGTATACTTAGATAGAGTCACAATGTAAGTCTAATAAATAAATAATATTACAATGTAGTAAGTTGGGATACATATATAATCCATGTACATTTCATCCTACCGGATATAATTCTATCGGGTATCATCACCTTGTATTATCCCAAGTCTATTATTCCAATTAAATTGTTTAAGTGATCATCAATTAACTATTGCTTACTCATAATAATATTCATGAGATACTTATTAATGTTCACCCACACATATAGTCACATAACCTCATGTACACCCAAATATTGTAATGATAATCAATGTCAATTATTCATTAACTCACCATTTAATAATTATAGTTAAACCTCCAATTGATTTAACTCTACTATTTATGCTACACAAGGCATAATTATATAAGCTTGGAAATTAACAGGTCTCAAGCTTAACACAATAATCTCACCAACTAATATTATATTTTATAATATGGTCATAAGGTATTATCATTACCATACTTATATGTTCTCATAACATATATACTTGCACATAGCGATTAATTCATACAATAATACTTATTAATTCCTTTAATTATTCAATCATTTATATATTTAATGAATGCTTATTCCACCACTTTGCCACACTAGGCATATCTCACAAACTTACATTAAGCTTATTCTCATTCTCATTTCCTATTCCTTTCCCACCATATTACTACTTATAACATGTTCAATTTTCTTTGAACTATTAAATCACAAGGTTCACGTATAAAAATATATCGTGAATGAAAATATTCAATTATTCTTTATAATATTGATGGTAATATAATAACTCATGTTATTTAGCAAATTAAAATAACTTAGTTTTCTTTTATAATTTTAACCCTCTTGGAAATACATAAGATATTATGTATTTTGCTGCCATAACATGACATAAAAATATTTTTATCATGTTTTCTCCCCATATAGGCATTAATCGTAATAAAATGATTTACTTATTGTCTCAAGATATTATTCTTAATATAATATCTATATCTCATTAAAATAATTACATGTACGGCACATGTACATATATTATATAAGTTTATTTCCTATTATGATAAATTGTTTCCGCATAGCAAATATGTTTTAACATATTTACCATACTACTAAATCATACATATTACCTCATACAAAGCTATATAAAGTAAATAAATAATATTCTCCTTTATATTAAAATAATTCAATATTAGAAATTATTTTCATATCCTTTATATAATATTTATTTCTTTTTCCTTTCTATAAATTGTTTCCAAAATAATTTCTTTAATCTTTTCACTTAGTCATATTATAACTATTAATATAATACCTCCGTCTCCAACCAATATTCATTTATATATATATTGGTTCTCTTCCTTTATTACTCACCTATCTTTCAAATATTAACCCTTTTATTTATTACAATACTATGTAATATATTAATAATATCAAAATATTCCTTTTATTCTCTTAGGCTAAATACATATATTAATTCACCGTATTATGTAAGTGAACTAACTCTTTCTCATTTCTTACCATTGCCACACAAGGCTATATATTATTCTATAATATAATTTGATTAACCCACATTTATTCTAAGTTAATTAATTTCTCATTCAAATCATGTTTTGCTAACTTAACCCATTCATGGACAACTTAAGGGTGAATTATGACAACATTTTAATTACTAATATACATATCCTCAAGTTCAGATTACACAACTCTCAAAATTTTCTACAGACCGGCGCAGCTGCGCTGATATAAGGCTTAGAAGTGGCGCAGCTGCGCCACCTCAAGTTCAGGTGCAGACCAGTTCTGCTTGAGCAGGACCAGAATAAATTTCTTAACTACTTAGAGCATGCTTCTGAAATGTTAACTTCTTCAGTTAACCAACATGTTTTACCACCTCATTCAATGACTTAGAGATTAAACTCTAAGTTCAAACTCTATTTTCTTTAATAATTTAAAAGTCAAACTTCAAGTTCTAAAACTCTATTTTTCCTTAATAGTTAATCAACTATAAAATCTCATATATATAAGGTTCTTTCTTACCAAACCACCTACTTCAAGATATATAACACATACATATATATATTCGAACCCAATACATGCCTTAAGAATTTTATTTATTAAATTCTCATTTTAATAATTTTTTGAAAATTTGGGTTCTTACATTTCTAGCTTACTTTTTAGTATATATATACGTTTTTCTTTGTTTGCACACCCTAGATTGGTAATCTCTGACTTTTACTCGCTTATATATATATATATATATATATATATATATATATATATATACTAACTTGGTCGACCTGAATTGCTAATTTGTGGCCTTTTTAGCTTAATTATATATATAACTGACTATATATCTACTAACTTTTAATTTCGTCAAGCCTAGATTGTAAATCCGTGGCATTTACCACTTATATATATATATATATATATATATATATAATTATTCTGACTTCGTTTGACCTGGATTGCAAATTCATGATTTTTACAGCTTTTATAAATATATATATATATAGTTACATTTCAGTCGAGCCTGGATTAGAAATTTGTGGCTCTTTACAGCTTTTATAAATATATATATATATATATATATATATATATATATACATCCTAGTCGCGCCTGGATTAGAAATTCGTGGCTCTTTACAGCTTATATATATATATATATATATATATATATATATACTTAGCAGCTATATTTTTAACATCCTTTTCTAAAATATATTTGGCAGATTTGCAATTAATTCTAACCAAAAATCTTTGATTTAATAAATCATTTTGAAAGTGGTTTTAAAACAAAAGTGGTTTTAAAACACATACTATCTTGATAAATATGAACTTTAGGAAGCTTATATGGTTTACCTTCTGTTGCTCCCTCTAGAAGAAAGCATCAATATTTATTGTATCCATTCACTACCAGTAATAATGGTTTAACCACTGAACATTTAGGTCAAAAGGCAGTGTTTAAATTCATTACTCAGCCCAAAGAAAGAGATTTAAAATTTATTCAAGATGAATCTATTTCAAAATCTTTAAACTTGTTGAATTGTAAAACTACTCAGTTAAAATTCTTAAAAGAAGAAATTAGATACAAACATGTTGAAGAACTTCTTCTTAGTAACAAGGTTCAAGAAAAAATCGAAGAACTTAAGAAATTTTTGAATAAAAACCTTTGTGCTGATTCTCCCAATGCTTTTTGGCATAGAAGAAAGCATGTTGTAAAGTTACCTTATGCTAAGGAATTTAAGGAACATTTAATTCCTACTAAGGCTCGACCTATACAAATGAATCACCAGCAAATGGAGCTTTGTAAGCAAGAAATCAATGATTTGCTTGCAAAAGGTTTAATTAAACATAGTAAATCTCCATGGCCTTGTCCAGCTTTTTATGTTAATAATGAAGCTAAAAAAGAAAGAGGATTCCCCAAACTTGTTATTAATTACAAGCCTCTAAACAAGGTCCTAGAATGGATTAGGTACCCGTTGCTTAACAAAGAAGACCTTCTTAGTAGACTTAGTAATGCAACCGTTTTTAGTAATTTTGACCTTAAGTCAGAATTTTGGCAGATTAGCATTCATCCCAGTGACAGATACAAGACTACTTTCACAATAAAATTTTAGAAAGATTTAAGACTCCTGATAGAGAAATAACTCTACCCGAGTTAAATCGAGAAGTTAATAAACTTAAAAAGGAAAATTTAGGTCTTAAAACTGAGATTTCGAATTTAAGAAGAGAAATGACTAATCTTGCAACTAAAGAGTCAAACCTTCACATTTTTGATTCCTCAGAGAATGATGAAGAAGCTGAATCTTCTAATGCTAAAGATAAAGAGTTAATTCACATGGTTCAATGTAATTCATTGAAAAGATTAAAGGATATTACCATTCAAAAATGGTATATTATTGTTAAGATAGTCATATATAAAACCTTTTCAATTGAGCTTCCTACTTTAGTTGATATATTTTGATTCAAAGCAGTACTACTATCCACTAAATGTAGTCTCTTTTAGACTAGGGTCAAATTTCTGGGTCACGATATTAATCATTGTCTTATTCGACCCATTCAGCGAGTCATTCAATATTATTCCTATCATAGATAGGCTTGATAAGAATTGACTGAGTTTGAAGAAGAATTTCCTTATAATATGCAAGGGATTTATAAGGAGCAAAAGAAAGAAAATGCCATCCAGTTGGGAAGAACTGGGCAGCCAATTTGACTGGATCATCAATAGGTTTCATATGAGGTTCAATACTGGAGCAGATCTTAAATGGCTTTGGAACAGTACCAAGAAGATGATACCTATTGGCTACATCAATTATTTGTACATTGTATCATAGGTCAAGTTCAGAAAGAATTTCCTGTCAACCCTGTTCCTATTAAATCGGTTTCTCCTAAGGAATCCTCCAATAAAACCAAAAAATCTTCCCAGTCAAAATTAGATTTTTTGAATATTAATAAATGTTCAAATGCAGAGTTAAAAATGCTTGCTCAGATTATCCAAGACAGAGTCGATAAACTTCATGAAGAAATTGCAGCTTCAGAAAGTTCATCGTCTTCATCAAGTTCTAGTAAAATGGCAAGCAGTGCTGAGGATCCATACGGCATCATAAGTCTCGAAGATGCTCAAGATCCTTTTACATAGGATGCTTACCCACTTGCCTAGTTACTCATTCAGTTCAGGCCCATAGTCACATGCTGATGTTTATGCTTTCCCACCAAAAGCAAAAGTTTAGTCAAAAGTAGCCGAAAGTCATGTATAAGTCATTTGTCGTTTGGTGGAATCACCTATCCACTGTCGGCCATTTAGTCATTTAGTCAAAAGTTGTATTTTCTTTTTCAAAATAATGTGTCTGTAATCATTTACTTTTGTTAAAGCTCTACTGTTCAGCAATAGTTAAAGATATTTGTAATCATTTGAGTCTGTAATAGTTTTGATTCCTTATCTATAAAAGGAAATCGAAGTCATTTGTTTGAGGTAGGATTTGAAATCTAATAGAGAGTTTTAGAAAGACTCAGATTCATATCTAACCAATCTTTAAACCTCTACTTCTTTTTTAGTAACCAATGTTAGAAATTCTATTTGGAAGGATATTACTTTACCTAGTCAATGGGTTCTACCTAATGAACTTCCACAAAAACCAGTTATTAACAATATGTTAAATGTAGAAAACATTAAACAATTTTTTGATGGTACTTTCAGAGTCAATTTTAAACGTACTAGAAGACCTTTAATCATAGAAGAATTTACTAGTTCCTCAATTCCTTCAGTTACTTCGAGAAGAGACACTGAAGTACTAAGTAATATTTCTATGCCAGATATTAAAATGAAAGGTATTTTAAACTAAGGTCAAACTAGTCATCCCTGTTACACTACTAATGACATTATAGAAGAAGAGCAAGATCTTTCACCCATATCTTCATTAGGTCCTACTCCTTCAAATTTTGAAGCTTCGATTAATCCTTAGTTAAGAGTTCTTACTAAAGAATTTAAATTAGATTGGAATAATCTGGTTAAAGATTTTAATTCCACATCTAATAAATATAAAAGGCATGATTGTCGTAACAAATACAATAAACATGATAGAGATAAAATTGTTAATAGATGGAAAAGATTTATTAACAATGAAAAAATAAGCATTACTTTTTCTCTAAGCCTAGTTCCTGCAATTGATGTAGCTAATAGGTATCATCTTTTTGGTACTGTTCCAAAGCCTTATAACAATGCTAAATCGGTTTGAATAAATTGGAGCCATAAGTTGTTTGTTTGATAACTGTTGAGCTTAACTGTTCAATCTTAGTCATTTTTGAAAATCAAAATTTTTTCTTTCTTCTTTGCTCTTAAGTCACCTAGCTCTTACTGTGGAACACCGTGTTCGCCCCTGATCTTTTGCCCTTTGTAAGTGTTAGAGTGGAGCAGTGTCAGGTGTCTGACCTAGAACACAGGTATGCGTCTGCTTAAGGTAAGAAGGGTATGTATGGCAGAACTTTGAATCATTAAAATTTTTAATTTTCTAAAATGAGTAGATTGTTCAAATCTAGTTCTTCAGTTAGCAATCAGTCAACTTTACCTCCTGTTCCAGACATAGTTAATCAAGAAGAATATAGTTATGAAAACATTAATCAAACTTTGAGTAATTGGAACATACCTAGTGTATCCCCTAGAGAGATATATCAATCAACTTTTTTAGATAACTTTAAAACTGATTATAATGTTAAAACAGTTGAGATAGTTTATGCTATTAACAAAAAATATGAAAATTATAATCTTTTATCTCCTGATGTTATTAATAAACATCGGAAGAAAGGTTATAATTTTATTCATATTGGATTAGTTCAAGTCGTAGTTAAACCTTTGAATATAAAGAGAATTACTTTGAGTATTTTTCTGTGTTTAAGAGATGCTCGTTTTCTTAATTATTTCCCTAGTATCATTGGAATAATGGAATCAAATCTGCATGATGGACCTGTCCATTTTAATTGCTTTCCTGATCTTCCATTAAGCCTTAGCGACGTTAATTTGTTAAAAGCATTAGTTTTAAACATTAAAACTGCAAGAGAGATCACTCAAATGATTGAGGGATCTCAGCCTCTAGCTTTAATATACATAATTTATTATAAAACCATGAAAACGAATTTAAATGTTCATGCTCTTAATAAAAGTCCCAAAGATCATACTGTTTTGATTCAAAGCAGTACTAGTAATGCTAATATCCAGACTCCAAGATCTTTTCTTTGGAAGGATGTTACTTTACCTAGTCAATGGGTTCTACCTAATGGCCTTCCACAAAAACCAGTTATTAACAATCTGTTAAATGTAGAAAACATTAAATAATTTTCTGATGGTATTGTCAGAGTCAGTTTTGAACATACCAGAAGACCTTTAATCATAGAAGAATTTACTAGTTCCTCAGTTCCTTAAGTTACTTCGAGAAGAGACACTGAAGTACTACGTAATATTTCTATGCCAGATATTAAAATGAAAGGTATTTTAAACCAAGGTCAAACTTGTCATCCCTGTTACATTACTAATGACATTGTAGAAAAAGAGCAAGATGTTTCACCCACATCTTCATTAGGTCCTACTCTTTCAGATTTTGAAGCTTCGATTAATACTCAGTTAAGAGTTCTTACTAAAGAATTTAAATTAGATTGGAATAATCTGGTTAAAGATTTTAATTTCACATCTAATAAAGATAGAAGGCATGCTTTTCGTAACAAATACGATAAACATGATTGACATAAAATTGTTAATAAAAGGAAAAGATTTATTAATAATGAAAAAATAAACATTACTTTTTATGATTGGTATGGTAAATATAATTCTCATTGTAATGTTTTAACCAAAAGTCAATGGACTAAAGAGGATAAGACAAGAGTTTTGGCTAGTTATCCTTCTTTAGAGACTGTTCTTTTGACTTTTAAAAATACTTCCGTTGTTGCCAATCCATTTAAAGGGGTTGATGGCAAAACTGATGAAAAAAAAATTATTGAACAAAATAATTTCACTAATCAGTATTTAACCACAATTGGAAAGTAGTTGGATAAAATTGAAGAAAAATTTGATCAATCTATGATTAAGAATCCTCATAAAAAGATTGATAGCCTTTATTAACTCTCCCTGAAAACAAAGATAGTTTAGGATTGCCTAATAAAGATTCTGATTTAGTTAAAACAATAGATAAATTACTAAAAAAATTAGTTCGGGTGAAGCTAGTGGTACTATTGCTATCATAGATCAGATTGAAGAATCATCTGAAAATGAAAGCGATAGTCAATCGGATAAAAAATCTGAAACAGTTTCAATCCCAGACCTTAACGATCAGTTAAATAAGTTAACTTTTAATAATACAAGTATAACAAAAAATTAGTATTCTAGACCCACTCCTCTAGATCTTCAGTTTGAAGAGAAGAATCTAGATAATCAATTTTCTGTTTCCTCTAATAAAATTTATGAATGGAATATTGATGGATTTAGTGAACATCAAACTCTTACTAAAATGAATCACATGTCCATGGTCATTAATAGTTATATTACAGCATTCAGTAGTTTAACACAACCTGAAATTGTTGAAATATTAACTAAAGGATTTACTGGTGTCCTTCGTTCTTGGTGTAAGAAACACCTTGATGAAGACGCAAGACACTATATAATTCATGCGCGCTAGTTGGATGATGATGGCCATCAATCTTCAAAGAAGATATTGGTTTTGGTATTCCTGATGGAGTAAACACATTAATATTTACCATAATAAAAATTTTTATAGGAACTCCTAGTAATATTACTGAAAGAATTCATGATCAGTTGAGTAATCTCACTTGTCCCACTCTAAGTGATTTTAGATAGTACAAAGATGTTTTTATTTCTCCTGTCATGATGAGAAGTGATAGTAATAAGCCTTTCTGGAAAGAAAAGTTTGTCAATGGTCTTCCTAATTTGTTTGCCCATAAAATTAAAGAAGAGCTCAGTAAAACTTTAGGATATATTGATTATGATAACCTAACTTATGGTGATATAATCAGTTATATTTAAAAGATTGGCTTAAAGATGTGTATAGATTATAAACTTGCTAAACAAACTAGTAAAGACAAGAACAAGGCTAAATATGAGCTTGGAACTTTCTGCGAACAATATGGTTTACCTCCTGTTGCTCCCTCTAGAAGAAATCATCATAAAAAATATATTAAAAAATGCAAAAGTAATAAGCATCATAAGAAAAGATCTAGTCAGTCTAAAAATCAAGATAACTATTATGAGAAACCTAAGTCAAAAAGAAAAACTCATAATAAAAAATCTTCTCACAAATCAAACACTTATGATAAAAGTAAAATTACTTGTCATAATTGCGGCCGGAAAGGTCATTATAAAAATGAGTGTAAAATTAAACAAAAATTAAGTCAGTTGAATATTTCTGCTGAAGAAACTGATAAGCTTCTAGAGTTAATAAAAATAGAGAATGACGTTGATAGTAACGATTATTCTGATATTCCTTATTCATTTAATAGCGATAAAGATGATCAAACTAATGCAAAAGAAAATGAAGTCACTTTGTGTATAGATAATTGCAGATTTGACTGCTGCAATAAAATAATTAATGTGCTTAACAAAGATGGCGAAGAAAACTCTTTGTTAATTGATTTAATTAGTAAATTTACTGACCTATAGTTAAAAACACAGTATATAAAACAACAAAAAGAATTGTTAACTAAAAATAATTCAGGGAAAAATAGGGTTATTAAAGGAAAAGATAAACCTATTATCAGCCTTAATAAAACTTTGAAAAGATTTAAGACTCCTGATAGAGAAATAACTCTACCCGAGTTAAATCAAGAAGTTAATAAACTTAAAAAGGAAATTTTAGGTCTTAAAACTGAGATTTCGGATTTAAGAAGAGAAATGACTAAGCTTGCAGCTAAAGAGTTAGACCTTCACATTTCTGATTCCTCAGAGAATGATGAAGAAGCTGAATCTTCTAACGCTAAAGATAACGAGTCAATTCTCATGGTTCAAGGTAATTCATTGAAAAGATTAAAGGATATTACCATTCAAATATGGTATATTATTGTTAAGCTAGTCATAGATAAAACCTTTTCAATTGAGTTTCCAGCTTTAGTTGATATATTTTGATTCAAAGCAGTACTAGTATCCACTAAATGTAGTCTCTTTTAGACTAGGGTCAAATTTCTGGGTCACGATATTAATCATGGTCTTATTCGACCCATTCAGCGAGTCATTCAATATTATTCCTATCATAGATAGGCTTGATAAGAATTGACTGAGTTTGAAGAAGAATTTCCTTATAATACGCAAGGGATTTATAAGGAGCAAAAGGAAGAAAATGCCATCCAGTTGGGAAGAACTGGGCAGCCAATTTGACTGGATCATCAATAGGTTTCATATGAGGTTCAATACTGGAGCAGATCTTAAATGGCTTTGGAACAGTACCAAGAAGATGATACCTATTAGCTACATCAACTGTTTGTACATCGTATCATAGGTTATGTTCAGAAAGAATTTCCTGTCAACCGTGTTCCTATTAAATCGGTTTCTCCTAAGGAATCCTCCAATAAAACCAAAAAATTTTCCCAGTCAAAATTAGATTTTTCGAATATTAATAAATGTTCAAATGCAGAGTTAAAAATTCTTGCTCAGATTATCAAAGACAGAGTCGATAAACTTCATGAAGAAATTGTAGCTTCAGAAAGTTCATCGTCTTCATCAAGTTCTAGTAAAATGGCAAGCAGTGCTGAGGATCCATACGGCATCATAAGTCTCCAAGATACTCAAGATCCTTTTGCATAGGATGCTTACCCACTTTCCTGGCTACTCATTCAGTTCAGGCCCATAGTCACATACTGATGTTTATGCTTTCCCACCAAAAGCAAAAGTTTAGTCAAAAGTAGCCAAAAGTCATATATAAGTCATTTATCGTTTGGTGGAATCACCTATCCACTGTCGGCCATTTGGTCATTTAGTCAAAAGTTGTATTTTCTTTTTCAAAATAATGCGTCTGTAATCATTTACTTTTGATAAAGCTATACTGTTCAGCAATAGTTAAAGATGTTTGTAATCATTTGAGTTTGTAATAGTTCTGATTCCTTATCTATAAAAGGAAATCGAAGTCACTTGTTTGAGGCGGGATTTGAAATCCAATAGAGAGTTTTAGAAAGACTCAGATTCATATCTGACCAATCTTTAAACCTCTACTTCTTTCTTAGTGACCAATGTTAGGAATTCTATTTGGAAGGATATTACTTTACCTAGTCAATGGGTTCTACCTAATGAACTTCCACAAAAACCAGTTATTAACAATATGTTAAATGTAGAAAACATTAAACAATTTTCTGATGGTACTGTCAGAGTCAATTTTAAACGTACCAGAAGACCTTTAATCATATAAGAATTTACTAGTTCCTCAGTTCCTTCAGTTACTTCGAGAAGAGACACTAAAGTACTACGTAATATTTCTATGCCAGATATTAAAATGAAAGGTATTTTAAACTAAGGTCAAACTAGTTATCCCCGTTACACTACTAATGACATTGTAGAAGAAGAGCAAGATCTTTCACCCACATCTTCATTAGGTCCTACTCCTTCAAATTTTGAAGCTTCGATTAATCCTTAGTTAAGAGTTCTTACTAAAGAATTTAAATTAGATTGGAATAATCTGGTTAAAGATTTTAATTCCACATCTAATAAATATAAAAGGCATGCTTTTCGTAACAAATACGATACATGATAGAGATAAAATTGTTAATAGATGGAAAAGATTTATTAACAATGAAAAAATAAACATTACTTTTTCTCTAAGCCTAGTTCCTGCAGTTGATGTAGCTAATAGGTATCATCTTCTTGGTACTGTTCCAAAGCCTTATAACAATGCTAAATTGGTTTGAATAAATCGGAGCCATGAGTTGTTTGTTTGATAACTGTTGAGCATAACTGTTCAATCTTAGTCATTTTCAAAAATCAAAAAATTTTCTTTCTTCTTTGTTCTTAAGTCACCTAGCTCTTACTGTGGAACACCGTGTTCGCCCCGGTCTTATGCCCTTTGTAAGTCTTAGAGTGGAACAGTGTCGGGTGTTTGACCTAGAACATAGGTATGAGTCGGCTTAAGGTAAGAAGGGTATGTATGGCAGAACTTTGAATCATTAAAATTTTTAATATTCTAAAATGAGTAGATTGTTCAGATCTAGTTCTTCAGTTAGCAATCGGTCAACTTTACCTCCTGTTCCAGACATAGTTAATCAAGAAGAATATAGTTATGATAACATTAATCAAACTTTGAGTACTTGGAACATACCAAGTGTATCCCCTAGAGAGATATATCAGTCAACTTTTTTAGATAACTTTAAAACTGATTATAATGTTAAAACAGTTGAGAGAGTTTATGCTATTAACAAAGAATATGAAAATTATAGTCTTTTATCTCCTGATGTTATTAATAAACATCGAAAGAAATGTTATAATTTTATTCATATTTGATTAGTTCAAGTCGTAGTTAAACCTTTGAATATAAACGGAATTAATTCGAGTATTTTTCTGTGTTTAAGAGATGCTCGTTTTCTCAATTATTTCCCTAGTATCATTGGAATAATGGAATCAAGTCTGCATGATAGACCTGTCCATTTTAATTGCTTTCCTGATATTCCATTAACCCTCATCGACATTAATTTGTTAAAAGCATTAGTTTTAACCATTAAAACTGTAGGAGAGATCACTCAAATAATTGAGGGATCTCAGCCTCTAGCTTTAATATACATAATTTATTATAAAACCATGAAAACGAATTTAAATGTTCATGCTCTTAATAAAAGTCCCAAAGATCATACTGTTTTGATTCAAAGCAGTACTAGTAATGCTAATATTCAGACTCCAAGATCTATTCTTTAGAAGGATGTTACTTTACCTAGTCAATGGGTTCTACATAATGACCTTCCACAAAAACCAGTTATTAACAATCTGTTAAATGTAGAAAATATTAAACAATTTTCTGATGGTACTGTCAGAGTCAGTTTTGAACGTACCAGAAGACCTTTAATCATAAAAGAATTTACTAGTTCCTCAATTCCTTAAGTTACTTCGAGAAGAGACATTGAAGAACTAAGTAATATTTCTATGCCAGATATTAAAATGAAAGGTATTTTAAACCAAGGTCAAACTAGTCATCCCTGTTACATTACTAATGACATTGTAGAAGAAGAACAAGATCTTTCACCCACATCTTCATTAGGTTTTACTCCTTCAGATTTTGAAGCTTCGATTAATACTCAGTTAAGAGTTCTTACTAAAGAATTTAAATTAGATTGAAATAATCTGGTTAAAGATTTTAATTCCACATCTAATAAAGATAAAAGACATGCTTTTCGTAACAAATACGATAAACATGATAGAGATAAAATTGTTAAAAGATGGAAAATATTTATTAATAATAAAAAAATAAACATTAGTTTTTATGATTGGTATGATAAATATAATTCTCATTGTAATGTTTTAACCAAAAGTCAGTGGACTAAAGAGGATAAGACAAGAGTTTTGGCTAGTTATCCTTCTTTAGAGACTGTTCTTTTGACTATTAAAAATACTTCAGTTGTTGCCAGTCCGTTTAAAGTGGCAGATGGCAAAACTGATTAAAAAAAATTATTGAACAAAATAATTTCACTAATCAGTATTTAAACACAATTGGAAAGCAGTTGGATAAAATTGAAGAAAAATTTGATCAATCCATGATTAAGAACCCTGGTAAAAAGATTGATCAACCTTTATTAACTCTCCTTGAAAACAGAGATAGTTTGGGATTGCCTAATAAAGATTCTGATTTAGTTAAAACAATAGATAAATTACTAAAAAAATGAGTTCAGGTGAAGCTAGTGGCACTATTGCTATCATAGATCAGATTGAAGAATCATCTGAAAATAAAAGCGATAGTCAATCAGATAATAAATCTGAAACAGTTTCAATCCCAGACCTTAACGATCAGTTAAATAAGTTAACTTTTAATAATACAAGTATAACAAAAAATTAGTATTCTAGACCCACTCCTCCAGATCTTCAGTTTGAAGAGAAGAATCTAGATAATCAATTTTCTGTTTCCTCTAATAAAATTTATGAATGGAATATTGATGGACTTAGTGAACATCAAATTCTTACTAAAATGAATCACATGTCCATGGTCACTAATAGTTATATTACAACATTCAGTAGTTTAACACAACTTGAAATTGTTGAAATATTAACTAAAGGATTTAATGGTATCCTTCGTTCTTGGTGGGAGAAACACCTTGATGAAGACTCAAGACACTCTATAATTCATGCGCACCAGTTGGATGATGATGGCCATCAATCTTCAGAGAAGATATTGGTTTTGGTATTTCTGATGGAGTAAACACATTAATATTTACCATAATAAATTTTTTTATAGGTACTCCTAGTAATATTATTGAAAGAATTCATGATCAGTTGAGTAATCTCACTTGTCCCACTCTAAGTGATTTTAGATGGTACAAAGATATTTTTATTTCTCGTGACATGATGAGAAGTGATAGTAATAAGCCTTTCTGGAAAGAAAAGTTTGTCAATGGTCTTCCTAATTTGTTTGCCCATAAAATTAGAGAAGAACTTAGTAAAACTTTAGGATATATTGATTATAAGAACCTAACTTATGGTGATATAATCAGTTATATTCAAAAGATTGGCTTAAAGATGTGTATAGATTATAAACTTGCTAAACAAGCTAGTAAAGACAAGAACAAGGTAAAATATGAGCTTGGAACTTTTTGCGAACAATATGGTTTACCTCGTGTTGCTCCCTCTAGAAGAAATCATCATAAAAAATATATTGAAAATCGCAAAAGTAGTAAGCATCATAAGAAAAGATCTAGTCAGTCTAAAAATCAAGATAACTATTATGAGAAACCCAAGTCAAAAAGAAAAACTTATAATAAAAAATCTTCTCACAAATCAAACACTTATGATAAAAGTAAAATTACTTGTCATAATTGCGGCCGAAAAGGTCATTATAAAAATGAGTGTAAAATTAAACAGAAATTAAGTTAGTTAAACATTTCTGCTGAAGAAATTGATAAGCTTCTAGAGTTAATAAGAATTGAGAACGACATTGATAGTAACGATTATTCTGATATTCCTTATTCCTCTAATAACGATGAAGATGATCAAACTAATACAAAAGAAAATGAAGTCACTTTGTGTACAGATAATTGCAGATCTGATTGCTGTAATAAAACAATTAATGTGCTTAACAAAGATGATGAAGAAAGCTCTTTGTTAATTGATTTAATTAGTAAAATTACTTACCCAGAGTTAAAAACACAGTACATGAAACAACTAAAAAAATTGTTAACTAAAATAAAAATAATTCAGGAAAAATAGGGTTATTAAAGAAAAAGATAAACCTATTAATAGCCTTAATAAAACTTTGGAAAGATTTAAAACTCCTGATAGAGAAATAACTCTACCCGAGTTAAATCAAGAAGTTAATAAACTTAAAAAGGAAATTTTAGGTCTTAAAATTGAGATTTCGGATTTAAGAAGAGAAATGACTAATCTTGCAGCTAAAGAGTCAGACCTTCACATTTCTGATTCCTCAGAGAATGATGAAGAAGCTGAATCTTCTAACGCTAAAGATAAAGAGTCAATTCTCATGGTTCAAGGTAATTCATTGAAAAGATTAAAGGATATTATCATTCAAAAATGGTATATTATTGTTAAGCTAGTCATAGATAAAACCTTTTCAATTGAGCTTCCTGCTTTAGTTGATACTAGAGCAGATCTTAATTGTATTCAAGAAGGTTTAATCCCTACCAAGTTCTACAAAAAAACTAGTAAGAGATTAAACTCTGTTAACGGTAGCAAGATGGAAATAAAATATAAGCTTCCTAAACTTCATATTTGTCAAGATAGTATATGTTTTAAAACCACTTTTGTTTTAATTCGCAACTTGACGGATACGATTATTTTAGGCCTTCCATTTATATATTTATTGTATCCATTCACTACCAGTAATAATGGTTTAACCACTGAACATTTGGGTCAAAAGGTAGTGTTTAAATTCATTACTCAGCCCAAAGAAAGAGATTTGAAATTTATTCAAGATGAATCTATTTCAAAATCTTTAAACTTGTTGAATTGTAAAACTACTCAGTTAAAATTCTTAAAAGAAGAAATTAGATACAAACATGTTGAAGAACTTCTTCTTAGTAACAAGGTTCAAAAAAATCGAAGAACTTAAGAAATTTTTGAATAAAAACCTTTGTGCTGATTCTCCCAATGCTTTTTGGCACAGAAGAAAGCATGTTGTAAGGTTACCTTATGCTAAGGAATTTAAGGAATATTTAATTCCTACTAAGGCTCGACCTATACAAATGAATCACCAGCAAATGGAGCTTTATAAGAAAGAAATCAATGATTTGCTTGCAAAGGGTTTAATTAAACATAGTAAATCTCATTGGTCTTGTCTAGCTTTTTATGTTAATAATGAAGCTAAAAAAGAAAGAGGAGTCCCCAAACTTGTTATTAATTACTAGCCTCTAAACAAGGTCCTAGAATGGATTAGGTACCCATTGCCTAACAAAGAAGACCTTCTTAGTAGACTTAGTAATGCAACCGTTTTTAGTAAATTTGACCTTAAGTCAGGATCTTGGTAGATTAGTATTCATCTCAGTGATAGATACAAGACTGCTTTCACAACTCCTTTTAGTCATTACGAATGGATTGCTCAACCATTCGGACTCAGGAATGCTCTTAGTGAATTTCAGAATATTCTCAATGATATTTTGAATCCATTTAGCCATTTCATCATTGTTTACATTGATGATATTCTTGTTTTCTCTAAATCAATTGAAGAACACCACAAGCATTTAAATTCATTCTTCAAAACTATCAAAGTCAATGGTTTAGTCCTTTCTCCCACTAAATGTAGTCTCTTTCATACTAGGGTCAAATTTCTGGGTCACGATATTAATCATGGTCTTATTCGACCCATTCAGCAAGTCATTCAATTTGTAGATAAATTCCCTGATAAAATCATTGACAAAACTCAACTTCAGCGATTTTTAGGATCTCTGAATTATGTTGGTAAGTTCTACCAAAATCTTAGAAAGATTTGTAAACCTCTGCTCCATCGTTTACAAAAGAATCCACCTCCTTGGACTGATGAACAAACATCCATCGTCCAACAAGTTAAAAAATACGTTAAAGTATTGCCTTGCCTTGGCATCTCCAATGAATCTGCATTTAAAATTGTTGAAACCGATGCTTCTGAAATTGGATTCGGAGGTATTTTGAAACAGAAATTAACCCCTACTTCTTCTGAGCAAATTATTCGGTTTCATTCGGGTGCATGGAATCAGGCTCAAAGTAATTATAGCACAATTTAAAAATAAATTCTAGCATTAGTTCTATGCATTAGTAAATTTCAAAATAATTTATTAAATCAAAGATTTTTGGTTAGAATTGATTGCAAATCTGCCAAATATATTTTAGAAAAGGATGTTAAAAATATAGCTGCTAAGCATATTTTTGCTAGGTGGCAATCTATTCTTAGTATTTTTGATTTTGATATTGAATACATCAAAGGTAGTCAAAATTCGGTTCATGATTTTCTCACTCGAGAATTTATTAATTCAGGTACACCAGCAAAATGAGCATAAGAGGTGGTAACAATGCAGTTAGGCCCCCATCAGGCCCTAGTCAAAGGCCCAAAGGAGCCTTAATCCCTCATCCAGTAAGCCCAGTTCCTGCAGTTGATGTAGCCAATAGGTATCATCTTCTTGGTACTGTTTCAAAGCCTTATCACACGGTTTTGGCCCAGTCACCAAAGTCAATGGATCCATTCGCTTCGTCTTCTTCGTCTAGTAACCCTAATCCAGTTCAAATGCATTCGCAGTATATTCCCAATTACACAATCAATCTGTTTTATATTGAACCTCATATGAAACCTATTGATGATCCAGTCAAATTGGCTGCCCAGTTCTTCCCAACTGGATCGCATTTTCTTCCTTTTGCTCCTTATAAATTCCTTGCGTATTATAAGGAAATTATTCTTCAAACTCAGTCAATTCTTATCAAGCCTATCTATGATAGGAATGATAATTCCAAAGTTATTTATCATTCACTTTATATTAAACAGATTATTTCAATGACTGATTTGGGTAATCATCCTTCTGATCTTAAACAGTTAGATAATCTTAATAGTCAATGTTGCTATTATGATTATACTGAAGCATTGAATAAAATCTTCTTATTCCAAAATCCTTCCTTTAGTCATTCGTGGTTTATTCAATTTGACCACAAATTTAAGAGTTAGCTCCCCCTCTGGTTTACTCTTTAGTGGACAAGGTTTGGACCTACTTTTGATATCTTTCCCCAAGAGCTTAAACCCCTAGTTAGCCATTTCTGTTGTGGAAGTCCATACAATCAAAAATTTGATTATATTCCTATTCTTCTCCAGTTCGTCAGTAAATATAAAATTCCATGGATTCTTAAATGGCAATATGGTCTTCTAACCCCTGTTGTTGAATCCATTTTCCAGTCATCTAGCGGTCAGACTACTTCTGCTTCTCATTCTAGTCAATTAACTTATGTTACTCGAACTTTTTCCATTAAATGGTGGGATAAATTTAATATTTATCGTATCATAGGTCAAGTTCAGAAAGAATTTCCAGTCAACCCTATTCCTCTTAAATCGGTTTCTCCCAAGGAATCCTCTAGTAAAACCAAAAAATCTTCCCAGTCAAATTTAGATTTTTTGGATATTAATAAATGTTCAAATGCAGAGTTAAAAATTCTTGCTCAGATTATCCAAGACAGAGTCGATAAACTTCATGAAGACATTGCAGCTTCAGAAAGTTCATCATCTTCATCAAGTTCTAGTAAAATGGCAAGTAGTGCTAAGGATCCATACGGCAACATAAGTCTCCAAGTTGCTCAAGATCCTTTTGCATAGGATGCTTACCCACTTGCTTGGCTACTCATTCAGTTCAGGCCCATAGTCACATGCTGATGTTTATGCTTTCCCGCAAAAAACAGAAGTTTAGTCAAAAGTAGCCGAAAGTCACGTATAAGTCATTTATCGTTTGGTGGAATCACCTATCCACTGTCGGTCATTTGGTCATTTAGTCAAAAGTTGTATTTTCTTTTTCAAAATAATGTGTCTGTAATCATTTATTTTTGTTAAAGCTCTACTGTTCAACAATAGTTAAAGATGTTTGTAATCATTTGAGTCTGTAATAGTTCTGATTCCTTATTCTATAAAAGGAAATCGAAGTCATTTATTTGAGGCAGGATTTAAAATCCAATAGAGAGTTTTAGAAAGACTCAGATTCATATCTGACCAATCTTTAGACCTCTACTTCTTTCTTAGTAACCAATGTTAGGAATTCTATAATCGAGTCATATTTGTAAGTTTTATTTTGAGTAATCTGTTTGTACATATTTATTTTCATTAATAAATTATCTTTTTAGTAAACTGCTCTTAAACTACTGTTATCATTTTTTATAGTTATTGCTATAGTTGTGATTCAGATTGTATGCGCCTTTGTTGTTCTTCCTTATCACTTGTGCTTCCGCCCTCCTATATATATATATATATTTACATTTACGTCGGGCCTGGATTAAAATTTTGTGGCTCTTTACAGCTTATATATATATATATATATATATATATACATTTCTTAGTTGGGCCTGGATTTGAAATCTGTGGCCCTTTACAACTTATATATATATATATATATATTGTTTATTCAATGTGATTAAATATCTGCCTTAATTATTCATTTGATATAAATCTGTGTTAATGTAAATTTTGTGGATTAGATCCATCTAAATCTTGTTATTTCTAACTTTTAAAAAGTTCAAAAATCGGTCAAATCCGAACCGGGGAGCTACAATGGCTAAGATTTATTTAAATCTAGTTTTCTTTCTAACTTTGTAAATATTAAGCGAATACGCGCATGCAAGGATATGACTATGCGCATGCAATGATTTGACTGATAAATCCTTTGTCTTGTGATGTCTAGAGTACAATTTGCATTCTATGTGAACATCCGTGCTGTGCAGGTTTCTTGATCATTCTTTGTGAGCCTAGGAATCATGGGATTAATGATCAATCACGCGGATCTAAATCCGATTCCCATGATGGACAACTCCATATTGTAAATGCATCCTGCCAGTTTTTCTATAAATATAAATCAGATGGACCTTAAAACGGTTATTCGAATTTAAGGTCTTCACATATTACATTGTGTTTGTCGTGCTAGGGGCACTTGGATGGCTTTCATTCCCATAAGAAGACCAGCACTTGTATATACATTCTGTGATCGAGGATGCTTCGTATCCCGACAATAAACATCCAAATCAAGCCGAATGTGGAATAAAATAAAAATAGAAGTATCAACAGGCTTAAATTCCTATGCAAGCGTAAGGGTTTGAAAACTATCTTTCAAAAAATTTCATATCTTGTCTAAAAATGGACTTTTCAAATAAATCAAACACTTCGAATATAGGTCCAACGAAGCATGACACTACTTTCAAATTAAACAAACGTAGGCTCAATTACTTCCAGCATACACACACATATTGCAAATAAAAAGGGAAGTATTGAAAAAATGCGGTAATCGTGTTTCATGGAAGTCGGGGGGTGCCTAACACATTTCCCCCGCTTAACCAAACCCCCGAACTTTAAGAATCTCGGTTTCCAAGTTTTTGATAGCGTCCAGTAATTGGGCCTACTTGCAAAAAAAAAATCAAACAAAACTCGGTTGAGTTGGTACAACCATTTCAAAATATATCAAATGACGACTCTATAAACCTTTCAAAATCGTCAACATGATACATGTTGGCCTTTTCCTACAAGTTTCACCCTTCATAAAACAGATAAGATAAATAAGGGTCGAAAACAACAAAATTTAGGGAGAGGAAGATCTGTCCAAAGAGAAGATTTTTTCCGACGTCGACACATATCTTATGTTTAATTGGGACATTGTATGGTAGAAGGAATGAATTGTACAGTAACTATTTACTCAAAGGTTATTTTATGATTAATGTTGAAATCTATATTATTTAGAAAGTCGTTGAGCGCTAAGAGGGCTTACCCTTATTGTAGAATAAATATTTATTTAAATGAATTAATAGTTAATTTATTTATTTAAATAAAATTAGATATGTTCTAATTAATTTATTCACAACTAGTTTAATATGAAGAACCTAAAGGGTCACACCATAAAAGAATGAATATTTATTTAAAAAGTAAATGACATAATTATAATAATAAGTTAAGTGCATTTAATTTAATCTATGGTGATAGAATAAATTAATTAGCTTAATATTTATTATTTAATATTTTAGAAATATTAAATATAAATTAATAAGAGGAGTCTTATTATTATTATTACTATTATTATTAATTTGAATTCCTATAGGAGTTTGAGAATTAATTAATAAAAGTACTCTCCCATATTCCTAATAAGATTAGGAGGTAAATTAATTAAAGGAGTTTAATTAATTGCTCCTAATAAGATTAGGAAGCCTAATTAATTAAAAGAGTTTAATTAATTAATATGAAACCCAAATCCTAAAATGGTTAGGAGGGTTGCTTACATCTATAAATAAGAGGAGTCTTATTTTGATTAAGAGCTAATGCAATTCCAATTGTTGGGAGAGCACACATTTTCTAGAGAGAGAAAAACTAAGGTTTTGCCAATAATCCACCTTCTTAATATTTGTTCATCCTTGGTGGATCATCTCTAGAAGCCAAACGCTTGGATGGCTGACGTTGATTAAAGGAAAGAATCACACCCTGGTAGATTTAAGTTGAACAAGAAAAGGATTGGAGTTGATCTCGTACCTGAGCAAGCACGAATCTTCAAGGTTTTGATTCGTTCTTCATCTCTTTAAATTAAATTAATAATTGCGCATAAAGATCGATCCGGGTTCATGGTTTGTAAAATTTTAAAACTCTATTTTACACTTCTGTTGCTATGTATGTAATTGTTAAATGATCCTTTAATCTTACAAACCTAACAGTGGTATCAGAGCATAACCTTTATGCGTGTTATTAATTATTTTTATTTGATATATATATATATATATATATATTGATATGTGTTTGGAACAATTTAATTGGGCATAATTGTTAGCTAGGAATCATGTTTTTGGAGAAAAGGCTGCACAATTCGTGAAACAGGAAAACTGATTCTGCCCAGCGGCGCTGCAGTGCCTGTCACAGACTTAACTGCCGCGCCGCAGCGCCGGTCTGGGTCAGGGAACGAGTGACTCGGCGCTGCAGCGCCTGTTCACAATATAAACGAGACGCCGCAGCGCCAGGTCTGATTTTTTGAAAACTACTCACGTGGCGCCGCAGTGCCGGATACTAGTTCACTAGCAGCGCTACAAGCGCCACTCTCCTGAAAATTAAAAAATATTTTATTTTGTTTTTTTTAATTAAGATAAATGGTTTATTTTAATTAAAATTAAAATTATATATTTTTCTATAATTCTATATTAATAAAAGAGTTTATTAGATTTGAAATTGGATTAAAATAAAGATGTTTATTTTAATTAGAATTGAATTTCATGCTAACTAATTAGAGTTAGAATTGAATTCCATGATAACTAATTAGAGTTGAAATTGGATTTCGAAACTAACTAGTATTGCCCATTAAATTAATATCAATGTATATATTGAATGTTTTATTTATTGATGCATATGATGATATGTATTATAATAAATGGGGTTGATTATGGACTATTGACCAATGCGATTGGATTTTATTTTAGTTGAATGCTTGAATGTATGGATTTTATTAAATGGGGTCTGCGTGCCTCGTCTTCTTTAATTTTTCTTGATGTAAATTCTATCTCCCTCAAATGTACTTTCCCTTGACTGTTGATCAAGATTTCTATTTAATCTAAATAGTTTATGTAATAGGATTAATTAGAATTATCTTAAAGAATTGGAGACAAAGGATCAAGGAGCGTATGAAGATCCGTTTGTAATGGAGCCCGGGATTTAAATGTAATAGTTATATTTAAATTTAATTCTTGCACTCCTAGGTTTGACCTTTTGGTTCACTTGATGGCTTGAGTAAACCAAACTACAATAAAAGTCCATAATCAATCCGGGTAGACTATAGTATTCTATATGCATACTTATACTATATATATATATATATATTATATATTATGCAACATGCTTCGCATGTCAATTAATATGACGCGTATTTTATATATATATATATATATATATATATAGATATATATATATGTGCATGCTCGCTAAACAAGATAAGACAATTAATAACAAACCTCTCAAAGTATTTATATTAAATCCTAAGCATTCAAAGATATTTAGAATATCGAACGTTGTCTTCTAGCATTATAAATTTAATAGAGCATTGAATATTTAATATGAGTTTGTTGTGTCACCACAAGAAAAGTATTAAATATTTAAGATGTTGATTTATTGATGCCTATAACGAAATGGAACAATGTTGTTTTGTTGTGTCATCACAAGGATGGTATTTTTCTATTTAAATATATAAAAGTGTTATGTTAGATTTAACTTAGTTAATTTTGGTTCGAATGTGTCACCACTTGATCAAAATAATCTAAGAGGCATAAAAAGAGTTACATGATGGTGTAATTGATAATAGTTGTCTACCTATTTATTTATATATCGTTTGTTGTGTCACCACAAGGCTATATATATTTGAAATGGGATCCTAAATCTCACTAGCAAATCTTTAAATAGATTTGTCGAACTATATATTATGAGGGTAATATAGTTTGATGAAAATAGTGGGAGATACTAATTTAAAATAAGACCTAATTTATTTTGGTATTTAATTAAATGAATGTATACTAAACTGTTGTTTTATTTCACATGTAGAATTTGAAAAATGTCACACTCACTATCACTGCGTAACATACTTGATGCTAACAAGTTAATCGGACCGAATTACACGGACTGGTTAAGAAATTTGAGAATTGTTCTCACTGCTGAAAAGCTTTCTTATATCCAAGATTCATTTGTCCCTGAAAAGGTTGCAGAAACAACATCTAAGGAAGAGATTACTACTTTTAGAAAGTGGCAAGATGATGCATCCATTGCATAGTGCATCATGCTCGCATTCATGAGTAACGAGCTACAACGTCAGCATGAGAAAATGAATGCCTATTCTATTTTGTTGCACCTAAAAGAATTATATGGTGAGCAAAGCATGACTGCTAGGTATTAGATATCCAGAGAGCTCTTCCGATCTCTCATGTTCGAGGGCACTACAATTGAGACTCATTATCTAAAGTTGATTAATCTGATTGAACAACAAGAACAATTGGGGTTCACCATAGATGGAGAGTTAAGTCAAGATTTGATCTTGCAGTCACTCCCGGACACCTTCTCACAATTTGTTGTGAATTTCCACATGAATAAGTTGGACGTCAGCTTGCCTGAGTTACTTAACATGTTGAAAACTGCTAAAGGTCACTTCCCATCCAAGCGGGACCATGTCTTAATGGTAGATGATTCTTCCAAGAAAAGAAAGAGGCCTAAGGTATCTTTTGAAAAGAAGAAAAACAAGAAGGCTAAGGGCAAGGCAAAGAAAAAGAAAAATAAGAAACCTGATCCAGACATCAAAGGAATATGCATCCATTCAACAAGTCGAGTCACTGGAAGAGGAACTGTGATAAGTACCTTACGAAATAAAAGCAGAAGAAGCTTGGAGAAACTTCAGGTTTGTTCATGATTGAAATTAATTTTTCTCAAAGTCAAAATTCTACTTGGGTATTGGATATTGGATGTAGTTCTCATATATGTAATACTATGCAGGGACTGGTCAGAAGTAGAAAGCTGAACAAGGATGAAGTCGTCCTACGAGTGGAAAATGGAGCAAAGGTTGCTGCATTAGCTATAGGGACTTATTGTTTAGGACTGCCTTCGGGCAAGTCCATTTATTTAAATATTTATTATTATGTTCCAACACTTATTAGAAACATTATTTTAATTTCTGTATTGGATATGGAAGGTTTTGATATTATAATTAAGAACAATAGTTGTTCCATTTATAATAAGAATGTTTTATATTGTGTTGGTAATTTATTGAATGGACTTTACGTGATTGACTTGAATGAAAATATACTTCCGATTGAACAAACCAATTATACTTTCATGTGGCATTGTAGACTCGGTCATATCAATGAAACAAGATTATCCAAGTTGCATAAGGATGGGCTCTTAGAGTTGTCTGATTATGAATCATATCCAACTTGTGAATCTTGTCTCATGGGTAAAATGACTAAATCTCTTTTTAGTGAAAAAGAAGAAAGAGTCACAGAGTTGTTAGTATTGGTACACACAGATGTATGTGAACCTATGATAACGAATGCACGAGGAGGGTATTCTTATTTCATTACTTTCACTAATGATCATTCAGGATATGGATATATATGTGTATTTAATGAAATACAAATCCGAATCATTTGAAAAATTCAAAGAATTCAGAAGTGAAGTAGAGAAACAAACTGGCAATAGTACTAAGGTTCTTCGATTGGATCGAGGTGGTGAATACTTAAGCTGTGAGTTTCTCAATTGTCTCAAAGAAAATAGTATAATCTTACAATGGACTCCACCAAGAACAACACAGTTGAATGGTGTATCTGAAAGGAGAAATCGAACATTGTTTGACATGGTTCATTCTATGATGAGTTTTACCGATCTTCCAGTATCATTCTGGGGCTATGCCCTAGAAGCAGTTGCATACCTACTTAACAAGGTACCTAACAAATCTGTCTCAAAGACTCCACAAAGACTCCATATGAGTTATGGATAGGGAGGAAACCAAATCTTAAGTATGTTAAGACTTGGGGTTGTCCAGCTTATATCAAAAAGTTTGAAAATGATAAGTTGGAGACTAGATCTAAAAAATATAGATTTGTAGGATACCCTAAAGAAACTTCAGGGTATTACTTCTATCATCCTACTGATCAAAAAGTGTTTGTTGCAAAATATGTTGCCTTCTTGGAAAAGGAGTTTATTCTTGAAGGGGTCAGTGGGAGTAAGATATATTTTGAAGAAGTTCAAGAACCACAAATTACAACAGATCAAATTCAGGTACCTAACCAAGTAGAAGAACCTATTGTACAACACCCTATTCGTAAATTTGGAAGGATACCGAAGATACCTGAAAGGTATGGATTCGTCATAGAGGATGACGATGAGGAACGCATCATGAATGATGATGATCCATTGAATTACGAACAGGCTATGAGTAGTAAAGACTCAGAGAAATGGAAAGAATCCATGAAATCTGGGATGGAATCTATGTATAAAAACCAAGTATGGACTTTGGTTTTAGCACCTGAGGACATTAAGCCTATTTATTGTAAATGGGTTTTTAGGAGAAAGACTTAAGAAGATGGCAAGGTAGAGACCTATAAGGCTAGACTGGTTGCAAAATATTTTAAACAAAGGTTAGGAATTGACTATGATGAAATCTTCTCACCAGTAGCTATGCTCAAGTCCATTCGGATTTTGCTTGCGATTGCAGCTTATAACGACTACGAGATCTGGAAAATGGACGTGAAAACGTCCTTCCTCAATGGGAAACTTGAGGAGGATGTGTATGTGACACAACTAGAAGGTTTGTTTCAACGGTTGGAACAAACCAAGCCTGTAAGTTGCAACGATCCATTTATTAATTGAAGCAAGCTTCTTGAAGGTGGAACATCCATTTTGATGAGACAATCAAAGAGTTTGATTTTATCAAAAACGAGGATGAACTATGTGTGTATAATAAGGTTAGTGGGAGCACTGTATCATTCCTTATATTATATGTTGATGATATATTACTGATAGGGAATGATATTTCGATGCTACAGTCAATTAAAATCTGGTTATCTAAACACTTCTCCATGAAGGACTTGGGAGAAGCATCCTATATTTTGGGGATAAAGATCTAGTGAGATAGATCTAAAAGGATGCTTAGCTTGTCCCAAGGATCGTACAATGACACGTTGCTAAAAAGGTTTAGAATGGAAGATTCCAAGAGAGGTCTAATGCCGATAAGCCATGGAATATATCTCTCCAAGAAACAGGCCCCAAAGACACCTGAGGAGAGAAACTGTATGAGTAATATTTCTTATGCTTCAACAATAGGATTTATCATGTACGGTATGATATGTACTAGATCGAAAGTCGCTCATGCACTTAGTGTAAAGAGCAGATACCAGTTGAATCTAGGAGAAGAGCACTAGAAGGCAGTGAAAAATATCCTAAAGTACTTAAGAAGAACTAAGGATGTATTTCTTATCTATGGTGGATTTGAATTGAAACTAGAGGGCTATGCAGACTCATGTTTTCAAATGGATCAAGATGACAGTAAATCCATTTTGGGGTATGTGTTTACCTTAAACGGTGGCGCAGTGAGTTGGAAAAGTTCCAAATAGAAAACAGTTGCAGATTCAGTGACAGAGACAGAGTATACAGCTGCAAATGAAGCTGCAAAGGAAGTTGTTTGGATGAAAAAGTTCATAACTGAACTTGGCATTGTTACTAGCATTAGAGGAGTAGTACCTTTATTTTGTGACAACAGAGGAGCTGTTGCACAGGACAAGTGTGACGCCCTCAAATCCGGGTCCCTAGAACCTCGGATCTGATACGTTACGGTACTTCATCATCATACATATTCTATAAACTAATGCGGAATAAATAAACATAAATTGTTTATTTCACATGATTCTATCACATTTCCCAAGGTCTATTAACCTTAACTGAATACATACCTTAAGTAATTTAAAAGGTTCACATATATAATTTACATCAGATAACTAATAGTTATAGATGCATAATAATCTACTCTCGTAGTTTGCCTTTGCCTTTGTCTTTCTTCGAGCCTTCGACTTAATCTGAAATTTATTATTATGATATAGCAAGGGTGAGCAACTACTTTGCCCAGCAAGTTTAAATATAATGAAGATATATCATGTTTGAAAAAAAGAATAAACTTTCAAATTTTCAACAATATAATTATTGTGAAAGAACATAATTCAGAATTTTAATAAATGAATGACTGAACCAATAATGTTTAATGTCAACAAGGACCATGAACAACTTTACTGGACCTTAGGGTAATGAAGGTGATCAGCTTTTCATACCTGATGAACATATGCAACATGCACTAAGTGCGAATCAACAATCAGTATAGATGTGAATAATGATTTAGAATTATTCACTAACATGCTTTGAAATATAACTCAAGTTTGAGTTAGAGAACTTGCCTGTTCCGTCGATTACTGCTACGCAATATAATTTAATCGCTTTATTGAAAAGACCTATCAGTTATAAGATTGATCTTTCAATTAGTATAACATACTTTATCTCACAATACTATTACTTTAAAAGTAAACTATTTAACACTTAACCACATAGTCAAATATTAGATAACCTTAACACCATACTTATTTACAAGTCTAAACCTAGCACATATTGAGTCTTTAATAGGATTCAATATAGTATACTGAGTGGTTTCCCACAAATAACCAACAAATTAGTTTTCTTCTCGTCTGTACTGTTTTCACAGCGAGTTAGATAGGTTACTAATTCGTATATACCTTTGCTTCCTAAAGGAATCATTTAGTCCAAATACTATACATCAGCTATCGCAAAATACGACTGTACTACTTTAGACTCAATACTTACTCACTCACTATATAAGTTCTTATTATAACCCGGTAAACTGTTTACTATTTCAGCAAACCGAATACCTCATTTCAGCAAGCTAAAATCAAATTATCTTCCCTTTCTAACCTTTTCAGTTTCCATTTCAGCAAGCTGAAACCAAACAGTCTTCTCTTCCTAACCTTTTCAGTTTCTATTTCAGCAAGCTGAAACAAAACTAACCTTTCTTCCTGACATTTCAGTTTCCATTTCAGCACCCTGAATTGTTCATTTCAAGAAGTTGAAATACCCTTCTCACGAAAATACCAAATCAGCTTATTATTTTTCTATCCTTTGGCCAAACATATATACATATATTCCATACACAAAAATAATTTTTTTGGAAATTTTCAACTCCCTTAAGTATTTTTCAAAAATCCATTTCTAGTTCGTAGCTTAAGAAATTTGCTACATCATGCTTAACTCCAGAAATTCCCAACTTTTGGCATAATCTTACACGTACTAACGTGAGCTTCCGGTTTAAATTTTGTGGCCATCGGAATTATTGAACTATGGTTATAGTGGTTTTTGTCAGAAAAATCTAAATATTGAAATGGTCATAACTTAGTCAATTTAAGTCAGAATGAGCTTATTTTTGGACACAAGCTACTTTATCTCATATATTTTCATGTCCCAAAAGATTGGAATTTATTTCATAAATTAGGTTGCCGAAATTTTGCTTTGAAAATAGTGGCAGCCTACTATTTGTCATTTTTCAGATTTTACTTCCTTTGCTAAATTCAGTCCACACGAAAATCTATAACTCTTTTTTCAGTGATTTCACTTGGAAACGTTAGAAGACTTATAGATCTAACTCCAAAAATTGACCACACACAAAATTTTAAAGTAGAATTAGAGATATGGTCATTTCCATTTCATACTTCGTTTTGGGAAAAATCTATTTTTCTCTATCTTAGGTTTTCTAAGAAATCTTCCATGGTCTTTTGATTAACCAAACCTTAGCCAACATAAATCATCATAACACATCATAAACTTCCTTAAACTCAAGGATCTACCATAATCCTTCATTAATTTCATCAAACAATCACCAAATATAAGATTAACACAATCAAGGCTAAAAAAAATTAGGTTTTCTAATTTTTGAAAAACCTAGGTTAATTTCTTTTTTTTAATCCACTTTCTAACAATTAAATAAGTTAGATCCATACTTGAATCTATAGAAAACACATAGATTAAAGAATTTTAAACTTCTAAATCATAAACCCCCTATTCCTTCAAATCATTAAAAGAAAGGAAAATAAAGCTTATAGATTAGATTTATACCTTGATTTGATCTTCTTCTTCTTCTTCTTTTCTTCCTCTTCCATGGAGAACCTTTCTCTCCCTCCTTCTCCCTCTCATGGGCTGCCGCCCAACTTCTTCTTATAGATTAGATTTATACCTTAATTAATTGAGATGTATGAAATAAATCTCTTAGGGTTAATATATATTTTTATATACTAACATTCTCTCATATTATAACCCCTTAGGTTATTTAATTATCATACCTAATATATGTATTAGGTTATATAACTTTATTCTTAACTCTTTTTATATACAAAATAAATGTACTCACGTTATATAATGTATATTTATTTAATCAATTACATAATCCATATAAGTTATCATATATTCCACTCCTAACTCTAATTTTTACTTTTCTCCATAAAAGTCAATTGTTAACTTTGACCAAAAAGTCAACCCTTACACATTTTGTGTTTACTGTCATTTCTTACTAAACTTGACGTTCTGGACGCAACCGAGCAGTCCGTGCCTCAAAATTCTATCTTTAACTCAAATTTTAAGTTTTAACTTACTCCATTTGTATTGCTAATCATATTAGCTAATAACTTTATACTTATTCATCTTCTTATTTGTCAGTCAAGGATAACATTCAAGCTATACTAATTACTAACATAGTTTTATCTTGATTCTCATATCCTTAACTTAATTCGTCATTACTCTTGCTAAAATATATAGCACCTTACTAAGTGTATATATATATATATATATATATATATATATATATATATATTTCTATACATATACTCATCTTCGTTTACCCTCATAGCATCTCATCATGTGAAATTTTATTTCCTTGATAAAATTTCCATATGTATCTTTATAACATTTCTTGCACTATTTAGTTCTTATCAACTTTATAGGTATCGTAATACCTTATCCTTAACATTCCTTCAAATACATATAACTCCATTTTTAGGGTTTTACAATTTTGTAGCTCATATTTTTTCTATTCTCGTTCAAATAGGAAACCATATAAGTTTTTCTTTAAAAATTTTAAATTATTTCTCAAATTCCCATCTAGGTTTTATTTTTTAACCTTTAATTTAATCATTCAAGATCTTATAAATTTTTGGGTTGTCACAACAAGGAACCCAGGTCTCATCAGAAATTCAAACACGTGTTGCAGCGGTTTCATTTGATTAGAGAGATCATTGAAAGAGGATATGTCACCCTAGAGTGAGTGGACACTCAAAATAACATTGCAGATCCATTTACTAAAGATTTAATATAGCAGCAGTTTGATCGTCACTTAGAGAAGATGGATATTAGATACTATGGCGATTGGCTTTAGTGCAAGTGGAAGATTGAAAGTAGTATGCACACAAGCCAATCATGTATGATGATAAAGCATATACTCTGTAACAATCTTATTCATTTATTAATAAAAGAATTGTTTATTTAAAGGCGTTTATATTTTCTACATCATGATGTTATATTTAAATGTGATAAACCCATAGTTTTGAGCAATGCTTTTAGAATCATGATGATGATCATGGTAATGAGATTTAAATTCTTAGAAAGCTTAAAACTAAAATAGTTCTTAATCGATGGATTACTAAATAGGGGATTAGTGAATCTAAATAGATTGGTACATACGTTGCTTGCTCTTTGGAAAAGGATGATCGATCCCATGATCATTTGTGTGGAGACACTAAAGCAAGTATGTAGATGCTTATTGTAGAATAAATACACTGAATGTGGCTCACTAAGGAATACCTTATGGAGTTTTACTCGCTTATCAATAGGAAATCATTTAGTGATAGTAGTGTAAGTAATCCTTAGACTTGAGATCATCATAGTATCTTATGTATGATGAGTTATACTTTGACATGTCTCTTAAGACCCTGAGGGTATATCAAAGGGTATGCTTGGGTATAATTAATTATAAATGAAGATAATGAATGATAAATAAAGGATTTACCACTTCTATTAAAAGAAGTGAATGTCCTATATGATTCGATAAATGACAACTCAGTAGTCCTTGGCCAAGGCAGAATAAAGTTAGAAAGTAGTTCCTAATTTGTATTATCGGAGTTTGTGCATTTAGGATCGGAATACATATAATTAAATAAAATAATACTTGATAGCAAATCCATGTCTTATATTTAATTGGGACATTGTATGGTAGAAGGAATAAATTGTACGGTAACTATTTACTCAAAGGTTCTTTTATGATTAATGTTGAAATCTATATTATTTGGAAAGTCGTTGAGCGCTAAGGGGGTTACCCTTATTGTAGAATAAATATTTATTTAAATGAATTAATAGTTAATTTATTTATTAAAATAAAATTAGAATTGTTCTAATTAATTTATCCACAATCAATTTAATATGGAGAACCTATAGGGTCACACCATAAAAGGATGAATATTTATTTAAGAAGCAAATGGCATAATTGTAATAATAAGTTAAGTGTATTTAATTTAATCTATGGTGATAGAATAAATTAATTAGCTTAATATTTATTATTTAATATTTTATAAATATTAAATATAAATTAATAAGAGGAGTCTTATTATTATTAATTTGAATTCCTATAGGAGTTTGAGAATTAATTAATAAAAGTACTCTCCCATATTCCTAATAAGATTAGGAGGTAAATTAATTAAAGGAGTTTAATTAATTGCTCCTAATAAGATTAAGAAGCCTAATTAATTAAAAGAGTTTAATTATTTAATTAATATGAAACCCAAATCCTAAAATGGTTAGGAGGGTTGTCTACATCTATAAATAAAAGGAGTCTTATTTTGATTAAGAGCTAATGCAATTCCAATTGTTGGGAGAGCACACCTTTTCTAGAGAGAGAGAAAATTAAGGTTTTGCCAATAACCCACCTTCTTCATATTTGTTCATTCTTGGTGGATTATCTCTAGAGACCAAACAATTGGGTGGTTGACGTTGATCAAAGGAAGGAATCACACCCGGTAGATTCAAGTTGAACAAGGAAAGGATTGGAGTTGATCTCGTACCTGAGGAAGCACGAATCTTCATGGATATGATTCGTTCTTCATCTCTTTAGATTAAATTAATAATTGCGCATAAAGGACGATCTGGGTTCATGTTTTGTAAAATTTAAAACTCTGTTTTACGCTTCCGTTGCTATGTATGTAATTGTTACATGCTACTTTGATCTTACAAACCTAACACTTAACATATCATATAGCTTCATATGAACAAAATCAAATGAAGTAACAACTTGTCTAGCACAAGGAATAGACAAGAGTTAGAAAACCTGTCTCAAGCGTCTTCTATCTTTTACTTTAATTCAACTTTAATTTGGTCTTTATATGTTCTACATAATATAATCATATAGCACACTAACTAGCTACCAAACAATCTACAAATATGGTTTATAAACTATCTTCTCATTCTTTCTAATATAGCATATCCAAATCGCTAAACCAATAACGTTTGATATGTTATTCATTGATCATTAAAGCTTTGTGACATTTAAATGTCATATCTTATTAACATCCATTAACGTTCAAGATATAAAATTTATGTATGCTTAAAGGTTCGTTTAATTCGAATACGAAACACGTTTACCGTTCACGACCTTTGCATTTATCTTTATTAACTTTTAAATTAATATTTAAATCTTAACTTATCATTTAATCACTTCTTAAAGTGTTACATTGTATGAAATTATTGTTCATAATCATTCCCTACTCTTCCCTAACAATTGAGCAGTTAAAAGCTTTTGTCTAGGTCTTTCCCTGGCCCTGCGTTATGGCGCCCGAATTTAGGTTTAAATTCAGCGCTGCGGTGCTTGGGGACAACAACTGAGCTCCGAGCCCGGCGCTATGACGCTGGAGATAAAGGCTTGGCCGGCGCTGCGGGGTCGTGCCTTAAAATTTGAATTTTTTTCCTAAGTGTTGAACATGTACGAATCGCCTACTTTGCTAATCCATAACTTCTTCGCTATAACTCTGAACAAATCCCTTCCAAAGCCATTTTCTTACTTACATTACATACTAAAAGTTCACTGGACAGAATAATTTTCTGAGTTTGCTAATAAGCCTTTTCATTGGCTCAAAATTTGTCGTTCATTTATTATACGACTTTTAACGTATTTCGTTCGTTCGTCTGTAATTCACTCATCCGATACTCGAATGCATTTATTCTTGAGCCTATGGCTCACAAATTTCATGTTCTTTAACATACTTATGAAACCCTAATTTTTCAAGTTTAATATTACCATTCCATATTCCTCTAGAAATCATAGTCAACTATGATTTCAACGGTTAATATCTTTTACTAAAATTTTCACTATAATTTCGTTATAGCATATTTTTTCTTCGTTCCAATTGGAACATTTCCACATCTAACATCTCCTAATCAAACATATATACTAACTTATACAAGATGGTTGCTCATCTTCCTTTTTTCTTTACTTGTTGATGGTATGTCAACATTCTTGGTTTCAATTGCAATGGGTGGTAAACATGCAAGAGTGAGCAAACAAAAGCTCACTTGGAAATACAACAGTGATATGACATAAGTGAATATTTTCAAAATAGTTTGAATAACTTTACTTTCATCAAAATAAAGAATTGAATAATAATTCTCTCATCAATATGTACAATTCGAATATAGAATCATCTGAGGGTCATAAGACCTTGAACTATGTCCTATGTTATAAATATTTCTATTTAAACCTTTAACAGTCAATAAGACTATGGACCTTTAACTCGTACTCAGGGGGATCAACCCTTTGTACAATGAATTATGCACAACCATCTTAACGCTTTCGCATAAATGTCCCCTAGTAAATAGGGTTGTTCATTCTCAGTATTTGAATACAAGTCCGCACCAAAGAAAGTTAGGTTTGGATAGGTAAAGGAACTTTAGAGTTTCAACTATCATCAACTAAGGAGTAGTGGAATCGACTCATAATGCTTTAACAGTTCAATAATATAAGAGTCATGAACCAATTGTAAGATATGACAATAAACTACATAATAAGTAGGCATGCTTTAGAAATAACTTAAAGCAATTGAAAGAATAAGTAGATCTTACTTAAACAATTAAGTCAAGATCACAACACTCTGACAATAATTGCATTATGAACATTGGAATACGATATAACTTGTACAATACATGACAAGTTAAGAATCAGAAATAAACTTGCATGACATCTGGAGCAAGGGTTAGAGAACTTGCACAATGAAAATATACAATGAATAGGCTTGCATAGCATACACGAGTAGTTTAGAAATCTTGTACCATGTAAATAACAAGTTTAAAAATAGAAACTTGCTTAACATAAGAGAATAAGGATAAGAGAACTTGCCTCAAACGCAAACTACACTTTAACAATTACAATCACTTCACAGTTACCCTACACATTTACATTACGTTTAAAGCGTCTATTAGTATCCAACTACAACTTTTAAACCATCGAACTTCATACTCAAGTCCAACTCACAATGTTGTTTACAACATAGGTTGCTAACTAGCCACATACGTGAGTCTACACTCACAACATACATTTCATAAGCTTATAACGCTTTGAATCGTGTTGTGTGCCTTAGGAAAGTAACACACTCATACACATATAACACATTCATATACAACTTCAATTTATCTTAAACACATCAAAAACATGTTATCATATTACCTATTACACTTATCAAGTCATAGAAATAAGTTAACTAAACAAATGGGGCATGAAAACTCAACAGGCAAAAACCAAACTTCCCAGACAGCATGCTAACCCGCTGGGGCAGGTCCCCCAAGGGAAATAGCCCCGCTGGGGAGGGTCCCTCCTCTGGCACAGATGTTGGTTCGCGAATTGGGAGAGAAATAAGCCAATTTGGCTTATTTCTTCACATCGAATTCAATTTTTCCCAACATGATTAACATGAAACATGATACAAATAATATTTTAAACTCTTTAACATGATTATAACATATAAAATCCATACATCACATAATCAAAACCAAGATTTCATAATTTTCGAATAAAACTACAATATTAAGCGTTCTTGACAAAAATTGCTACTATAAATTCGTTTTTCAATCAATTCAAGTAATTATAATTGTAATAACTTCTATTCTTAACATACTAACATAGTAAATGATCAATTTCAACAATAACTCATAATCAAACATCAATTTGATAGTTTTAAAAGCCATTTTTTAGAAATTGGTTTATAAAAAATCACTATGAACACAATTTTTCTTGTTTATCAAAATTTCATGAATTGAATTGTTAAAACAACCATATAACTCATATATAATCATGCTATATCACATATTACTCGTAACTAAATGCTTACAACAATCTCTTTAATGATTTAAGAACTATTTTCAAAATAACTTCATAATAAAACACTATGAACATGATTTCTCCATGTTCATCATATCTTTGTGAATTAAAACACTTAAACCACTATAAAAATCATATGTAGACTTATATATATAAATATATATGTGCACATCCCATACATATATCAAAATCAAGAACTTTCACACAAAGAGTTTTACAGAAAATTCTAAAACTATGAAAGATTGAAGAACATAACTTTAAAAACTTGTTTTTACAACAATTGAATTCTGAAAATCATTTCATTGCATATAGTTACATATGAAGAACATATGAATACCACATATACATATAAATTCATTATTATGAAAACCTAATAAACACAAAACATATGAATTGATTATAAGGGTTAAGATTATAACCTTACTAGTTTGGATTAAGAGATAGAGATGATGATGATGTTCTTCCCTTGTTTTCTCAAGCTTCTCTTCTTCTTCCTTGTATTCTCTCTTCTCTGCTCTTCTTTCTTCTTTGTTCTTAGTTTAGACTTAGGCTTAGAAAACTAACGTAACTTTACTTAACGTAGTATACATATATAACTGATATACTAATATACGTATACTAATTACAATTAGTATTATTAATATAGTTGTTATAGAATTTCAAAAGCCACTAGGGCTAGTTTGGAAAAGCATTTTATAAAACAGATTATTAGTACTAAAGCTTGTTTGGTTAGAATAGGTTTAAAACAATACAAGGGCCTGGTTTGGCAAAATTCTTTTAAAACAAAAGTAAGGGCCTTGTTTGGTTACAAAAATTTAAAAGCTCTTTTTCTTTATTTAAATAAATCTTTAACCCATAAGTTAAATGCTACACTTATTTAATTAAATTACAACATTCTAATTTAATTAAATAAAAGCTAACATTCATTAATTAATAAAAACACATAATACCACATTGTTACACTTGAAATTCAATTCATGTAACAATTAGTAAATTACAACCAATATTTAGCACATAATTTTAAATCTAATTTAACTCTTCTCAATTAGATTAGAATTATGCCACAACATTATTAACACATCCATTTAATTAAATATTACTCTTAATTAAATTAGTCCACACAATCACATAATTTATTTATTTAACTCAATAAATAAATCACATATAATATTTATTCACTCAATAAAGAATAAATATTATAATTTACTATATAAAATCTTGATCGTTACAATCTTCCCTCCTTAAAAGAATTCTGTCCCTAGAATCACAACATAAAAAAAATTCTCCTAAAAAAATTCTCCTAAAAAAATTCTCATAAAAATTCTCATCTGTTACATTCTTCCCCACTTAAAAGGATTCTGTCCCCAGAATCGATATATAAGGGGTTACAAAAATTAATTAGGCAAATAATTGAGGATAAGATTTCATCATAACATCTTCGAGTTCCCACGTGGCTTCTTTAGCAATGTGGTTCCTCCAGATTACCTTAACAGAAGGTATCACTTTATTCCTAAGTACTTGTTCCTTCCTATCAACTATTTGAACATGAACCTCTTCATAAGTCAAGTCTTTATCAAATTATAAAGGCTGGTATTCTATTACATAATTATAGTCGTGTTTGTAAGGTCGTAACACAGAAATATAGAATACGTTGTGTATATTCTCAAGCTCTGGAGGTAATGCTACCTCATAAGCAACCTCGCCCACCTTTCGTAGTACCTCGAAAGGTCCAATAAATTGGGGACTCAGCTTCCCCTTCTTGCCGAATCCAATCTTCCCCTTCCAGGGAGATACTTTCAGGAAAACGAAGCTCCCTGGTAAGAATTCTCGATTCTATCAATGTTGATCAGCATATTTCTTCTGTCTGTCTTGAGGAGCAACCAATCTTGTTCTGATCAGCTTCATAATTTTGGCAGTTTATTGGACCAATTTCGGTCCCAACAGTTGCCGTTCATCGACTTCATCCCAGCATAAAGGAGTTCTGCATTTCCTGCCGTATAACGCTTAGTAAGGCGGCATGCCGATACTCGCATGGTAACTATTATTGTAGGAAAACTCCACCAATGGTAGATGATCATCTCAGCATATCCTCAAGTGTCTAAATTGTTCTCTCGCTCTGGCCATCAGTCTGAGGATGGTATGCTGTACTCATTCACAATTGTGTTCCCAGACACTCCTTGCAATCGCTTCTAGAAATTTGACGTTAAACGCGGATCTCTGTCTGACACAATCGACACTAGAACACCATGTCGAGAAACAATCTCCTTAACGTACAATTTAGCCAATTGTTCCAAGTTATACTTAATCCTGATCGGTATAAAGTGGGTTGAGTTTGTCAGTCGATCCACAATGACCCATATTGCATTGAAACCCTTCTGAGTTACTGGAAGACCAACCACAAAATTCATCGTGATATGCTCCCACTTCCACTCTGGAATTTCCAACGGTTGTAGCAATTCGCTAGGTCTCTAGTGTTCTGCTTTAACTTTCTGGCAAGTTAGACATTTCACAACACACTCAGCAACATCCCTCTTCATATTCGGCCACCAGAAATGATGCCTAAGATCCTGGTATATCTTCGTACTCCCAGGGTGAATTGAATATTTTGAACTGTGAGCTTCGCTCAAAATCTCCTCTTTAACTTGTGGTACTGGCGGTACCCAGATTCTATCTTCAAATCATTGCAGTCCCTCACTGTCAATCTTAAATTTGAACTCTTCACCATCCGCTATTCTATTCCGAATCTTTTTGCATTCTTCATCGTGAAGTTGTGCTTCTTTCACTTTGTCTACCAGAGTAGAACCAGTAGTTACTTGAAATAACTTCTCATCCGATTCCTTCGGAAACTACACTTCCAGCTCTAATCTAGCCATCTGTTCTATCAACTGATCCTGATCAGTTAACATATTCAGCTTCTCCCAACCTTTTCTGCTAAACGCATCGGCGACGACATTAGCTTTACCCGGATGGTAAAGTATCTCGCAGTCGTAGTCCTTAATCAGTTCTAACCATCTTCTTTGGAGCATGTTCATATCCTTCTAGGTAAAAATATACTCAGACTCTTGTGATCTGTGTATATTTCACACTTCTCTTCATATAGGTAGTGTCTCCAAATCTTTAGAGCAAACACTACTGCCGCCAATTCTAAGTCATTAGTCGGATACCCCTTCTCGTAATCCTTCAGTTGACGTGATGTATAAGTAATAACCTTGCCGCTCTGCATCAACACGCAGCCTAAACCCTTATGTGAGGCATCACTATGTACCACAAAATTCCCCATACTATCTGGTAAAGACAACATAGGCACAGTACTCAACCTCTTCTTCAATTCCTGGAAACTTTCCTCACACTTTTCTGTCCAAACAAACTTAACTGTTTTACTAGTCAAATTTGTTAACGGAGTTATGATCTTGGAAAAATCTTGGATAAATCTCCGGTAATAACCTGTCAATCCCAAGAAACTCCTCACTTCAGATGGTATTTTTGACTGATCCCAATTCATTACCGCTTTAACCTTCGACGGATCCACCGAAATACCATCCTTATCGATCACGTGGCCAAGAAATTGCACACGACCCAACCAGAACTCGCACTTTGAGAATTTTGCATAAAGTTTTTCTCGTCTCAACGATTCTAAGGTTAGCCTTAAGTGTTCAGCGTGTTCCTCCTCGGTCTTGGAATAAACAAGAATATCATCTATGAACACCACTATAAACTTTTCGAGGAATGGCTTAAACACCCTGTTCATTAGGTCCATAAATGCAGCTGGGGTATTCGTTAACCCAAATGACATCACCAAGAACTCATAATAACCATACCGAGTCCTAAAAGCCATTTTTGGTATATTTTCCTTTCTCACCTTCACTTAATAATACCTGCTTCTCAAATTAATTTTTGAGAAGTATTTAGCACCCTTCAATTGATCAAACAAGTCATCGATCCTAGGTAAGGGATACCTATTCTTGATCGTAACTTTGTTCAATTCTCTATAGTCAATGCAAAGACGCATCGATCCATCCTTCATTTTGACGAATAAAACTGGTGCTCCCTACGGCGAAACGCTCGGTTGAATATACTTCTTGTCCAGCAATTCTTGCAATTGAACCATCAGTTCCTTCATCTCAACTAGAGCCATTCGGTACGGAGCTTTTGAAATTGGAGCAGTTTTCGGCGCTAAGTCGATCACGAACTCTATCTCCCTATCTGGCTGAAATCCTAGAAAATCGCTCAAAAAAAACGTCCACAAACTCCTTAACCACTTACATCTCTTCTACCTTCGGGCTCTTCTTATACGTATCTACTATGTAAGCTAGATATCCTACACAGCCTTGCATCAAAAGTTTCTTGGCTTGCATTACCGTCAGACAACTTGCTTGTCTAGGCAATTTACTACCATAGAACACTACTTTCGACGGAGTCATAAGGTTTACCGACTTCTTCTGACAGTCGATTACCGCCCCATAGTTGAACAACTAGTCCATTCCCAATATGACATCGAATTCCCCAAGTTTTATCAGAATCAAATCTACCCTCAGCTCCTGACCCTTAATGTCCAGCCTACAGTTCTTATATACAAACCTAACAGGAATGAATTCCCTATTAGCAATTTCTATATTCAAGGGGTAAGCTAACTCCTCTACAGGTAAGTCTAGGGTTTTAGCAAAATTATCAGATACGAATGAACAAGTAGCACCCGAATCAAATAATACATATGCATTTATACTATTGATCGGAATAATACCTGCCACCATATCCTTTGATTGCGCGGCGTCCTACACCGTCATGTTAAACGTACGGGTAGTGGGTCGAACGGCTTGCAGTGGCGATGATCCGGCAATAGTCAGAGTGATGTCGCTGCCATTTCCACCATTCCCTGTTGACCTTGCCGCTGGCTTCTTAGGGCAGTTGCGAGCCATGTGATCCTTGGATCCATGGAAGTAGCACCCAAATCAAATAATACATATGCATTTATACTATTGATCGGAATAATACCTGCCACCATATCCTTTGATTGCACGGCGTCCTACACCGTCATGTTAAACGTACGGGCAGTGGGTCGAACGGCTTGCAGTGGCGATGGTCCGACAATAGTCAGAGTGATGTCGCTGCCATTTCCACCATTCCCTGTTGACCTTGCCGCTGGCTTCTTAGGGCAGTTGTGAGCCATGTGATCCTTGGATCCACATATATAGCAAGCTCCTTTCTTTGGGTTTGGGCAATTTGGCGCGATGTGGCCTTCTTGACCATAGTTGTAGCACACTCGTTTCCCTTTTATGCACACTCCAGTGTGAGTCTTCCCGCATGTAGAACATGCTTCGAGCTTCTTCTTCTGTTGGCCTCCTTGTTAATTCCCAGCAGAGGTACTGTCGTTCCACTTCCTTTTCTTATGGATAGCCCCGCTACCACCAGCCTTGTTTTCCGTCTCATTCTTCTTCTTCTTCTCTTGGTTAAACTTAGTCACCGCGTCGCTTCCTCCCTCAGTAAGTATGGCCTTTTCCAGCACAGCAGCAAACGTATTCAGCTGGAACATAGAGACATTGCTGTAGAGCCAGGGTTTCAGTCCCTGCTCAAACCTCCTCGCCTTCCTAGTGTGACATCCCAGATTTTTAGAATTTATAAATGAGAATTTAATAAATAAAATTCTTATTATCTGATGTTTTGAGTTTGAGTATGTGAATACGTGTCATATATGATTTAATATGTGAATTTTTGTGAAGATAATTTAAATGTTAATTTTAATATTTATTGTAGTAAATAAATATTTTAATTGAATTATTTATTGAGTTAAATAAATAATTATGTGATTATTATGGAGTAATGTAATTAAGTGTAGTATATTAATTAAATGAATATTTAGTATTTAATTTAATTGACATAATGATTTTATGTTATAGTTCTAATTTAATTGAGATAATTAAATTAGATGAGTAATGTGATGAGTGTTACATGCAATTATAATTAGCAATTAATTATAATTATGTGACAATTTTATGTGCTTAATTAATATTAGACTTTTAATTAATTAAATTAGAATGTTAAGATTTAATTAATTAAAGTGTAACATTAAAGTAGGTGTTAAAAAGATTTATTAAAATAAAGAAAAGAGTTTTTAAATGATTTTTCCCAAACAAGACCCTTACTTTTGTCTTAAAACTGTTTTACCCAAACATGGCCTTAACTACTAAAAATTTATTTTTAAAATAACTTGTTTTGCCAAACAAGCCTTAGGGCTTTTAAAATTCAAATTGTAACTTCTTTATATTAATTGCAATTATGATATTAAATGGGGAGATTAAATATTGGGAGTTATATATTATATAATTATACATATAATATATATCATTTTAGTTATATGTTAAAACTACGTTAGTTAGAAAAACAAAAGGGTTAGTCTGAGTTTGAAAGAAATACAGAGAAAGAGAAGAGAAAACACAGAGAAAAGATAGAGAGAAAAGAGAAGGAGGAAGGAAGAGAAAGATGAAGTTTGAGAAAGTCGAACACATCACCATCTTCATCTTGTTCTTCTAAGCAAAGTAATGTTATAGTCTCAATTCTTGTTTTTAAATATGTTTTTATGATTCTTCATAAGTATTAGTTCTCTGTGTTTGTGAGTTAATGAGAAATTTGTATAACCATGAATTGAATATATAAGTTGTGTTCATATAAGTTCATTGTATGCTATGTACGATTTTCAGAAATTAAAATTTGTTATAAAATAAGTTTTTATGAAGAATTTGTGTTCTTAAGAAATTTTCATATTTTGGTTGAGTTTAGAATGAAAAATTTATAATTACTTATGTGATATATGCATATTAGATTTTTGTATGATACTATCTTCAATAACGAAGATAATACATGAATTATGAATTTAATTGGTTGAGAATTTGATTTATGGTGAATTATTTTGTGAAAAATATGAATTTTTGTGAAAATAGCAAAATTTAGTTTTGAAACCTTTGATTTTGATTACTTATATGATTTTTGTGATTTGAATTATGTTGTACATGTGTATGATTGCACATGTATGCTTTACACTGTCTGAGTAGTTTAGAATTGCCAATTGTTGATATATTGGGGAAGAACAGTGAAGCAAGGAAACAGTCTACACTGTTTCTGTTTGCATTACGGCGCAGCTGCGCCGGTAAGCGCAGTTGCGCGGCTGAGTTTCCCAGATCGTGCACCAGCGCAGCTGCGCTGGTTCCAAAGCTTAAGGTGGCGCAGCTGCGCTAGTACCTGAGCAGAAGCAGAAAACTTAAAGTATTTGTACAGTTTTAAAACCTAAATTGTTTTGTTTCTATGATAATGATCATGTACCAAGTTGCAATAACATATTGTTATCATGAATTTGACAATTTCATAACTGGAAAAGAAAAGAGGTTTTGGAAAACCTTAAAGTATTATTTGAATTGTTTATAATAGATATTAAATTATAATTGTTTAAATATAACGTAGCTAATATGATATATATAATTATAATTTGAATAATTATAATTATAGTAAAGGTTTAATGTAAATTATGATTGTTAAATTATAATGAATTGAGTTGATTGTTTCAATCAAAGTAAATGTTTAACTTGAAGTATAATTTGTTTAATTATAACTTAATATGTGATTATAATTTAGAATAATTATAATCAAGGTAAAAGTGTAATTTAAATTATAATTTATATAATTATAATTTAATGAGGGCATGAATAGAAATTGAGTATTTATAATCTAAGTAATGGCTTAATTTAAATATGTTTAAAGTATGATTTAATACATGATGTAGTTGATTCATTATAAATTATGATTGTTTAATTATAGTTTGATTAAAGTGGATGTTTAAATTATAATTTGTTTAATTATAATTTAAATGAGTATGTAATTATTAATTGATTAATCATGTGAAATATAATATGATTATGTGATGTGATTAATTATGTGGTAATTAATTATTAACTTATTAGTTAAAGAGGAATGAGTTAACCTAAAGTGGATAACTAACGATGAGGATTAACTATGTGATAATTAACTAATATTGTTAATTATACATATGATTTGACAGCGAGTGTCAAACGAGTAAATAGAAGAGAATTAGAAAGTATAAAGTAGTATTTACTTAGACGTTTGATAAGCGTTGCAAGGTGACTAATAATTGATGCGTATGGTAATACGTTATGTAGGATCATGAAGCAGATTATATTACGCTGTATTTTGGTATTTGGTAATCTACGAGCCAGGCAAGTCTTTCGGTTTCTATATTCTATGTGAACTTGATGATATTATGAATTGTTTTAAATTATTTTGCAAATAGCATGATATGTTATATATGTTGTAAATATGAATGTTAAAGTCAATTTATGACTACATTGATTGATTAAAGAATATTGATTGAGTAAGTAACTCAATCTTTATATCTACTATGTGAATTGAAGCATGTATGCCATGTTACTGTAATTATTATGAGATGCATGTTGAGCATGTTATTATGTGCTATGTGATGCATGAAAACTGTTAGAACTTGCTGAGCTGTCGAGCTCACTCTTGCAAATAGCCATTTTTACAAGACAAGGATGCAAGGTAAAGATACGTGTTAAGTAATTTATAGGGATCAATGTTCAAGAATATTAGTTATGTTCAATTTCAAATTGTAGTTAATGTTTTGATTGTAATATGTCGCTGAATTATACGTAGAGTTATCCAATGTAGATGGATATTATGTTATTATGTAAGACTTTATATAGTCATTTTGTTGTAGCGATTCATAATATAGATTTGAATCTAAGAGATGTAATGTAAAGGTTGCGATTCAAGGTAATATAGAAAGAAAGTTTATAAAAGTTTTAATTATTCCGTATTTTTAGTGATTTTTAATATCAAATAATGATGTAATGGGAGATTAAAGTTGTATTGTTAATGATCGAGAAGGAAAATATTATTGTATGAATTTTGGGGTCTTTACACCTAGCGTCCGTGCTGACTTGGTATGTAGCGAACCTGGCCAGTTCATTGAACTTAGCGGCATATTCAGACACCGTCATCCTCCCTACTTAAGCTCTAAAAATTGAACCTCCATCTGGTCCTGCAAACTCACAAGGAAGTACATTTTAAAGAACATCTCTTTGAAACGTACCCACGGTATGACTCCTTCACCTTTTCTGGTCTTATTAGCCTGCCACCAGAAGCTAGCATCTGACTTTAACATGAAAGTCGTGAATGCTATTTTTTGGTCTTCACCGACCTTAGCCACGTCAAAGACCTTCTCCATTTCCATAACCCACGTCTGTGCATCCATCGGGTTTGTCCATCCCTTGAATTCAGGCGGCCCTACTGCCTTGAATTCCTTAAATGTAGTACCCTGCATTTGCGGCTGATTCGTCATCGCTCCTGTCAACAGGTTCACTAACTATTGAACCGAGTTAGGGTTTGTTCCATCATTGTTGTTCGTCGAACCCTCGGGGTTTTGACGTGTTGGTCTTCTTCTAGGAGGCATTTTCTATTAAGAAAAATTATTATTATTAGCTCCTTTATTCAATTCTTAAGTATTGAAGTTCAGCTTAAACATTTTAAATAACGCAATTCATATATGAACACACAGCACATCCATAAACTTCTTTTATTCATTACTCGTAGTTTTAAAACTTAGGATAGATAGCATTTATGCTATTTACAACATTTTTCCTGAACTGGAACAAGTTAAAGGACTACATCATCACTTTATCCCATTATTATCTCAAACTATGGGATTTACATTTATTTATTACAAAAAGAAACACATAATTTAAAAGCTCTAACGTCTAGGCATATTAAAACGTCGCACAGCCTCTCTTCGTTCTTCCTCCATCACCTGAAATGCTGTCCTTCAGTCCACCACATACCACGATAAACCTTGGAACTGAGCTGGGTAATAGAAGATACGGTCCTGGGCCCTATCTATAGCCTTATGGAAAGCGTATTCTGTCTCCCTTAGCTTGGCTCTCTTGGTTTCAGCCTCATTCTCAGCTCGATCAGCTCATTGGGTAGCCCTCAAGCTTGTTTCCTCAGCTCTGGCACGTTTTGTCGACTCCTCTTGGAAATCTTGCATCAGCTTTGCTAGCTCGGCTCGGGCCTCGTCTCGATCATTCTCTACGTGGATTAGCTTCCACTGCACTTGTCCTAGATCACTAGCTATCTCTTTGATAGTCTCATCCCGCTGCTAGATGGTTTCTTCGAGCTCTCCGACTCGACCATAAAGTTCCACGTTGCTGTCGTAAATCGCCTCGTACATCTCAGCACTAACAGAGTGAGGTGTAAATTCCTATTTGGGATCCTCTTCCTCCTCTTGCTACTCTTCAGACTCGTCCTCGTCCTCTTCCTCTAGAATAGGTGTCAGCTCACTCTCCTGACTAGCTACGGTGATCACTGGAGATGCTTCTCTCCTAACCAGCTGCTCCTAGACAACATGGATGTCTCGGGGCTCTTCCTCTCTAGGCACCTGAGGTATATCTTCTCTAGCCTGACTGGGTTGTCCAACGTTTGTCATCCTGACAAAAGAATTTTAACGTTTATTATTACGTGATATCGAGTCGCCACTCTTCGAATACCTAAACGTAAACACATAGCACATAAGGTAGTTTATTAGCTTTACCTATCACCACTATCTTTTCAATCTTACTATAAGGCTACTACCTAAGGTAAAGATAATAAACTACCTAATGTGCTACGTGTTTATGTTTAGGTATTCGAAGAGTGGCTACTCGATATCACGTAATAATAAAATTTAAAATTCTTTTGTCAGGATGACGAACGTTGGAGAACCCAGTCAGGCTAGAGAGGATATACCTCAGGTGCCTAGAGAGGAAGGGCCCCGAGACATCCATGTTGTCTGGGAGCAGCTGGTTAGGAGAGAAGCATATCCAGTGATCACCGTAGCTAGTCAGGAGAGTGAGCTGACACCTATTCCTGAGGAAGAGGATGAGGACAAGTCTGAAGAGCAGGAAGAGGAGGAAAAGGATCCCGAATAGGAATTTACACCTCACTCTGTTAGTGCTGAGATGTACGAGGCGGTTTACGACAGTAACATGGAACTTCATGGTCGAGTCGGAGAGCTCGAAGAAACCATCCAGCAGCGGGATGAGACTATCAAAGAGATAGCTAGTGATCTAGGACAAGTGCAGTGGAAGCTAATCCACGTAGAGAATGATCGAGACGAGGCTCGAGCCAAGCTAGCAAATCTGAAGCAAGATATCCAAGAGGAGTCGACAAAACGTGCCAGAGCTGAGGAAACAAGCTTGAGGGCTACCCAATGAGCTGATCGAGCTGAGAATGAGGCTGAAACCAAGAGAGCCAAGCTAAGGGAGACAGAATACGCTTTCCATAAGGCCATAGATAGGGCCCAGGACCGTATCTTCTATTACCCAGCTCAGTTGCAAGATTTATCATGGTATGTGGTGGACTGAAGGACAGCGTTTCGGGTGATGGAGGAAGAACGAAGAGAGGCTGTGCGACGTCTTAATATGCCTAGACGTTAGAGCTTTTAAATTATGTGTTTCTTTTAGTAATAAATAAATGTAAATCCCATAGTTTGAGATAATAATGGGATAAAGTGATGATGTAGTCCTGTAACTTGTTCTAGTTCAGGAAAAATGATGTAAATAGCAGAAATGTTATCTATCCTATGTTTTAAAACTATGAATAATGAATAAAAGAAGTTTATGGATGTGCTATGTGTTCATATATGAACTGAGTTATTTAAAATGTTTAAGCTGAACTTGAATACTTAAGAATTGAAAAAAAGAGCTAATAATAATTTTTCTTAATAGAAAATGCCTCCTAGAAGAAGACCAACACGTCAAAACCCCGAGGGTTCAACGAACAACAATGATGTAACAAACCCTAACTCGATTCAGCAGTTAGTGAACCTGCTGACAGGAGCGATGGCGAATCAGTTGCAAATGCAGGGTACTACATTTAAGGAATTCAAGGCAGTAGGGCCACCTGGTTTCAAGGGATTGACAAACCCGATAGATGCACAGACATGGGTTAGGGAAATGGAGAAGGTCTTTGACGTGGCTAAGGTCAGTGAAGACCAGAAAATGGCATTCGCGACTTTCATGTTAAAGTCAGATCCTAGCTTCTGGTGGCAGGCTAATAAGACCAGAGAAGGTGAAGGAGTCATATCGTGGGTACGTTTTAAAGAGATGTTCTTTTAAATGTACTTCCCTGTTAGTTCGCAGGACCAGATGGAGGTCCAATTTTTAGAGCTAAAGAAGGGGGGATGACGGTGTCTGAATATGCTGCTAAGTTCAATGAACTGGCCAGGTTCGCTACATACCAAGTCAGCAAGGACGCTAGAAAGGCGAGGAGGTTTGAGCGGGGACTGAAACCCTGGCTCTAAAGCAAGGTCTCTATGTTCTAGCTGAATACGTTTGTTGCTGTACTGGAAAAGGCCATACTTACTGAGGGGGGAAGCGACGTGGTGACTAAGTTTAACCAAGAGAAGAAGAAGAAGAATGAGACAGAAAACAAGGCTGGTGGTAGCGGGGCTATCCATCAGAGAGGAAGTGGAACTACAGTACCTCTACTGGGAGTCAGCAGGGAGGCCAACAGAAGAGGAAGCTCGAAGTATGTGCTATATGCGAGAAGACTCACACTGGAGTGTGCATGAAAGGGAAACGGGTGTGCTACAACTGTGGTCAAGAAAGCCACATCGCGCCAAATTGCCTAAACCCGAAGATGGGAGCTTGCTATACATGTGGATCCAAGAATCACATAGCTCACAACTGCCCTAAGAAGCCAGCGGCAAGGTTAACAGGGAATGAAGGAAATGGCAGCGGCAGCACTCTGACTATTGTCGGAACATCGCCATAGCAAGCGGTTCGACCCACTGCCAGTACGTTCAACATGACGGTACAGGACGCCGTACAATCAAAGGATGTGGTGGCAGGTATTATTCCGATCAATAGTATAAATGCATATGTATTATTTAATTTGGGTGCTACTTGTTCATTCGTATCTGATGATTTTGCTAAAACCCTAGACGTACCTGTAGAGGAGTTAGTTTACCCCTTGAACATAGAAATTGCTAATAGGGAAGTCATTCCTGTTAGGTTTGTATACAAGAACTGTAGGTTGGACATTAAGGGTCAGGAGCTGAGGGTAGATTTGATTCCGATAAAACTTAGGGAATTCGATGTCATATTGGGAATGTTCAACCATGGGCGCTAATTGACTGTCAGAAGAAGTCGGTAAACCTTACGACTCCGTCGAAAGTAGTGTTCTATGGTAGTAAATCGCCTAGACAAGCGAGTTATCTAACGATGATGCAAGCCAAGAAACTTTTGACACAAGGCTGTGTAGGATATCTAGCTTACATAGTAGATACGCGTAAGGAGAGCCCAAAAGTAGAAGAGATATCAATGGTTAAGGAGTTTATGGACGTTTTTTGGAGCAATTTGCCAGGACTTTTGCTAGATAGGGAGATACAGTTCGTGATCAACTTAGCACCGGGAACTGCTCCAATTTTGAAAGCTCCACACCGAATGGCTCCAGTTGAGATGAAGGAACTGATGGTTCAATTATAAGAAATGCTGGACAAGAAGTATATTCAATCGAGCGTTTCGTCGTGGGGAGCGCCAATTTTATTTCTCAAATAGAAGGATGGATCGATGCGTCTTTCCATTGACTATAGAGAATTGAACAAAGTTACGATCAAGAATAGGTATCCCTTACCTAGGATTGATGACTTGTTTGATCAATTAAAGGGTGCTAAATACTTCTCGAAAATTAATTTGAGAAGTGGGTATCATCAATTGAAGGAGAGAAAGGAAGATATACCGAAAATGGCTTTTAGGACTCGGTATGGTCATTATAAGTTCTTGGTGATGTGATTTGGGTTAACGAATGCCCCAGCTGCATTTATGGACCAAATGAACAGGGTGTTTAATCCATTCCTGAACAAGTTTGCAGTGGTGTTCATAGATGATATCCTGGTTTATTCCAAGACCAAGGAGGAACACGCTAAACACTTAAGGGTAACCTTAGAATCGTTGAGACGAGAAAAACTTTATGCAAAATTCTTGAAGTACGAATTCTGGTTGGGTCGTGTGCAATTTCTTGGCCACGTGATCGATAAGGATGGTATTTCGGTGGATCTGTCGAAGGTTGAAGCGGTAATGAATTGGGATCTGCCGAAAATGTCCTCTGAAGTGAGGAGTTTCTTGGGATTGGCAAGTTATTACCGGAGATTTATCCAAGATTTTTCCAAGATCGCAACTCCGTTAACGAATTTGACTCGTAAAACAGTTAAGTTTGTTTGGACGGAAAAGTGTGAGGAAAGTTTCCAGGAATTGAAGAAGAGGTTGAGTACTACGCCTGTGTTGTCTTTACCGGATAGTACGGGGAATTTCGTGGTATATAGTGATGCCTCACATAAGGGTTTAGGCTGCGTGTTGATGCAAAGCGACAAGGTCATTGCTTATGCATCACGTCAGCTGAAGGATTACGAGAAGGGGTATCTGACTTATGACTTATAATTTGCGGCAGTAGTGTTTGCTCTAAAGATTTGGAGACACTACCTATATAGAGAGAAGTGTGAAAATATACACAGATCACAAGAGTCTGAAGTATATTTTTACCCAGAAGGATTTGGACATGCGACAAAGAAGATGGTTAGAACTGATCAAGGACTACGACTGCGAGATACTATACCATCCAGGCAAAGCTAATGTTGTCGCCGACGCTTTGAGCATAAAAGGTCGGGAGAAGCTGAATATGTTAACTGATCAGGATCAGTTGATAGAATAGATGGCTAGATTAGAGATGGAAGTGAAGTTTCCGAAGGAATCGGATGAGAAGTTGTTTCAAGTAACTACTGGTTTTACTCTGGTAGACAAAGTGAAAGAACCACAACTTCACGATGAAGAATGCGAAAAGATTCAAAAAAGAATAGCGGATGGTGAAGAGTTCAAATTCAAGATTGACAGTGAGGGACTGCTACGATTTGAAGGTAGAATCTGGGTACCACCAGTACTAGAAGTTAAGGAGGAGATTTTGAGCAAAGCTCACAGTTCAAAATATTCAATTCACCCTGGGAGTACGAAGATGTACCAGGATCTTAGGCATCATTTCTGGTGGCCGAATATGAAGAGGGATGTTGCTGAGTGTGTTGCGAAATGTCTAACTTGCCAGAAAGTTAAAGCAGAACACCAGAGACCTAGCGGATTGCTACAACCGTTAGGAAATTCCAGAGTGGAAGTGGGAGCATATCACGATGGATTTTATGGTTGGTCTTCCAGCGACTCAGAAGGGTTTCGATGCAATATGGGTCATTATGGATCGACTGACGAAGTCAGCCCACTTTCTGCCGATCAGGATTAAGTACAACTTGGAACAATTGGCTAAATTATACGTTAAGGAGATTATTTCTCGACACGGTGTTCCAGTGTCGATTTTGTCAGACAAAGATCCGCATTTTACGTCGAATTTCTGGAAGCGATTGCAAGAGTGTATGGGAACGCAATTGTGAATGAGTACAACATACCATCCTCAGATCGATGGCCAGAGCGAGAGAACAATTCAGACACTTGAGGATATGCTGAGAGCTTGCGTGATGGATTTCAAGGGAAGCTGGGATAATTATCTACTATTAGTGGAATTTGCCTACAACAATAGTTACCACGCGAGTATCGGCATACCGCCTTACGAAGCATTATATGGCAAGAAATGCAGAACTCCTTTGTGCTGGGATGAAGTCGGTGAACGGCAACTGTTGGGACCGAAATTGGTGCAACATACTGCCAAAATTATGAAGCTGATCAGAACAAGATTGGTTGCTGCTCAAGACAGACAGAAGAAATATGTTGATCAACATCGACAGAGCCGAGAATTCTTACCAAGGAGCTTCGTTTTCCTGAAAATATCTCCCTGGAAGGGGAAGATTCGATTCGACAAGAAGGGGAAGCTGAGTCCCCGATTTATTGGACCTTTTGAGGTACTACGAAAGGTGGGCGAGGTTGCTTACGAGGTAGTATTACCTCCAGAGCTTGAGAATATACACAACGTGTTCCATATTTTTGTGTTATAACCTTACAAACACGACTATAATCATGTAATAGAATACGAGCCTTTACAATTTGATAAAGACTTAACTTATGAAGAGGTTCCTGTTCAAATAGTTGATAGGAAGGAACAAGTACTTAGGAATGAAGTGATACCTTCTGTTAAGGTAATCTGGAGGAACCACAGTGCTGAACAAGCCACGTGGGAACTCAAAGATGTTATGATGAAATTTTATCCGCAATGCTTAATTGATTTTTATAACCCCTTATATATCGATTATGGGGACAGAATCCTTTTAAGGGAGGAAGAATGTAATAGAATTTTTATGAGAATTTTTTTTATGAGAATTTTTTTATGTTGTGATTCTGGGACACCTTTTAAGGAGGGAAGATTGTAACGATCGAGATTTTATATAGTAAATTTTAATATTTATTGAGTGAATAAATATTATATGTGATTTATTTATTGAGTTAAATAAATAAATTATGTGATTGTGTGGACTGAGTTAATTAAGAGTAATATTTAATTAAATGGATGTGTTAATAATGTTGTGGCATAATTCTAATCTAATTAAGAAGAGTTAAATTAGATTTAAAATTATGTGCTAAGTATTAGTTGTAATTTACTAATTGTTACATGAATTGAATTCCAAGTGTAACAATGTGGTATTATGTGTTTTTATTAATTAATGAATGTTAGCTTTTATTTAATTGATATAGAATGTTGTAATTTAATTAAATAAGTGTAGCATTTACTTTATGGGTTAAATATTTATTTAAATAAAGAAAAAGAGCTTTTAAATTTTTGTAACCCTTACTTTTGTTTTAAAAGGATTTTGCCAAACCAGGCCCTTGTATTATTTTAAACCTATTCTAACCAAACAAGCCTTAGTACTAATAATCTGTTTTATAAAATGCTTTGCCAAACTAGCCCTAGTGTCTTTTGAAATTCTATAACAGCTATATTAATAATATTAATTGTAATTAGTATACGTATATTAATATATCAGTTATATATGTATACTACGCTAAGTAAAGCTACGTTAGTTTTCTAAGCCTAAGTCTAAACTAAGAACAAAGAAGAAAGAAGAGCAGAGAAGAGAGAATACAGAGAAGAAGAAGAGAAGCTTGAGAAAACAAGGGAAGAACATAATCATCATCTCTATCTCTTAATCCAAACTAGTAAGGTTATAATCTTAACCCTTATAATCAATTCATATGTTTTGTGTTTATTAGGTTTTTATAATAATAAATTTATATGTATATATGGTATTCATATGTTCTTCATATGTAATTGTATGCCATGAAAGGATTTTCAGAATGCAATTGTTGTAAAAACAAGTTTTTAAAGTTATGTTCTTCAATCTTTCATAGTTTTAGAATTTTCTGTAAAATTTGTGTTAAAGTTCTTGATTTTGATATATGTATGGGATGTGCACATATATATTTATATATATAAATTTACATATGATTTTTATAGTGGTTTAAGTGTTTTAATTCACAAAGATATGATGAACATGGAAAAATCATGTTCATAGTGTTTTATTATGAAGTTATTTTGAAAATAGTTCTTAAATCATCAAAGAGATTGGTGTAAGCATAAAGTTATGAGTAATATGTGATATAGCATGATTACATATGATTTATATGGTTGTTTTAACAATTCAATTCATGAAATTTTGATAAACAAGAAGAATTGTGTTTATAGTGATTTTATGTAAATTAATTTCTGAAAAATGGTTTTTGAAACTATCAAATTAATGTTTGATTATGAGTTATTGTTGAAATTGATCATGTATTATGTTATTACGTTAAGAATAGAAGTTATTACAATTGAAATTACTTGAATTGATTGAAAAACGAATTCGTAGTAGCAATTTTCGTCAAGAACGCTTAATATTATAGTTTTCTTCGAAAATCATGAAATCTTGGTTTTGATTATGTGATGTATGGATTTTATATGTTATAATAATGTTAAAGAGTTCAAAATATTATTTGTATCAAGTTTCATGTTAATCATGTTGGGAAAATCAAATTCGGTGTGAAGAAATAAGTCAAATTGACTTATTTCTCTCCAAATTCGCGAAGCAGCATCTGTGCCACAGGAGGGACCCGCCCAGTAGGGCTATTTGCCTTGGGGGACCTGCCCCAGTGGGGTAGCATGTTGTCCGGGAAGTTTGGTTTTTGCTTGTTGAGTTTTCATGCCCCATTTGTTTAGCTAACTTATTTTTATGACTTGATAAGTGTAATATGTAATAATATAACATGTTTTTAATGTGTTTAAGATAGATTGAAGTTGTATATGAATGTGTTATATGTGTATGAGTGTGTTACTTTCCTAATGCACACAACACGATTCAAAGCGTTATAAGCTTATGAAATGTATGTCGTGAGTGTAGACTCACGTATGTGGCTAGTTAGCAACCTATGTTGTTAACAACGTTGTGAGTTGGACTTGAGTATGAAGTTCGATGGTTTAAACGTTGTAGTTGGATACTAATAGATTCTTTAAACGTAATGTAAATGTGTAGGGTAACTGTGAAATGATTGTAATTGTTAAAGTATAACTTGCGCTTGAGGCAAGTTCTCTTATCCTTATTCTCTTACGTTAAGCAAGTTTCTATTTATAAACTTGTTATTTACATGGTACAAGCTTTCTAAACTACTCGTGTATGCTATGCAAGCCTATTCATTGTATATTTTCATCATGCAAGTTCTCTAACCCTTGCTCAAGATGTCACGCAAGTTTATTTCTGATTCTTAACTTATTATGTATTGTACAAGTTATATCGTATTCCAATGTTCATAATGCAATTATTGTCATAGTGTTGTGATCTTAACTTAATTGTTCAAGCAAGATCTACTTATTCTTTCAATTGCTTTAAGTTATTTCTAAAGCATGCCTACTTATTATGTAGTTTATTGTCATATCTTACAATTGGTTCACGATTCTTATATTATTTAACGGTTAAAGCATTGTGAGTCGATTCAACTACTCCTTAGTTGATGATAGTTGAAACTCTAAAATTTCTTTACCTATCCAAACCAAACTTTCTTTGGTGTGGACTTGTATTCAAATACTGAGAATGAACAACCCTATTTACTAGGGGACATTTATGCGAAAGCGTTAAGATGGTTGTGCACAATTCATGGTACAAAGGGTTGATCCCCCTGAGTACGAGTTAAAGGTCCATAGTCTTATTGACTGTTAAAGGTTTAAATAGAAATATTTATAACCTAGGACATAGTTTAAGGTGTTATGACCCTCAGATGATTCTATATTCGAATTCTATGTATTGATGAGAGAATTATTATTCTATTCTTTATTTTGATGAAAGTAAAGTTATTCAAACTCTTTTGAAACTATTCACTTATGTCATATCACTGTTGTATTTCCAAGTGAGCTTTTGTTTGCTCACTCTTGCATGTTTTACCACCCATTGCAGTTGAAACCAAGAATGTTGACATACCGTCAACAAGTAAAGGAAAAGGGAAGATGAGCATGTGAAGGCTTGTGTTACAAGTTTTTATTGTAATAAGACTTAGTTGATTATGTTTTATTTCTGCATTTTTGTTTGATGTTAAGGTTTAGATAACCCTGGGATTTTATTTGGACAAGTTGTAATACTTTATCAAGGAAGATTTTATTTAAGTTTTATGAAGGTTGTAATTTACTTTAAAATTCTTTATTATTGGGTAGATATATGTTTTAATTTAGAAAGTGAACACCAAATCATGTGAAAACGAAGTACCCGGATTTGGGGGTGCCACATTCTTCGTTTAGTTCGTTGTTAACGATTACGATTTACTTAATATACATTCATTAGTGTTTTAAGTCCACTAATATCCTCTGTATTATACCGAATCATACAATGATTTAAATGAAATCATATACAACCACCAATAACACTTCTTTAATAATCTACAACTTTAAAAAGGTGAAGATTATGGTTTAAACTTTTTACCACTTGTTGTTCTTGGTGATTACTTGATTTGCTTGCTAATCCTCCTTGATTAATCTTCTTGCTTTTACGTCTCTCTCTCAATATATGTTCTAAGTGTTGGTTGAATAAACTAACACTTTGAAAACAAATAGCTTGGCTTTTATAGAAAAACCAAGCCTTAGGGCATTTAGGTCATTAAGAAAACTTTGCTTTCCTTATAAATTGGTCACTTAACTTAAGGTCTCTCATGGTCAACACCCTTAGGTTTTCCAATATTACAACCAAACCCTTAGCTAACTCTCACCAACTAACCATGGTTGAATCAAAATGATTAAACAACTTTTGAGTCATCCTTTGCATTTAATTCCGCCTCCTTAACAACCTAATATCTTCACCAAGTTTCCCAAGGAATGTGACGCCCCCAAATCCGGGTCCCCAGAACCTCGGACCTGGTACGTTACGATACATCATTTCTATAACTATTGCGGAAGATATAAACATAAAGTGTTTATACAATAACTTTTACACAAAATCCCCAAGGTCTGTAACCTTAACTTAATACCTGCATTTAATATCCTACACGACATACAATGTCATTTGCATGCAATACTATTACAAGTTTAACTTGCATCCAATCCAATTCTGGAGTTTGTCTTTGTCTTTGCCAAAGTTTTGTCTAAATCTGAAATGCTTATCATGATATAGCAAGGGTGAGCAACAAGTTTGCCTAGCAAGTTTAAGTTCAAATGAAGATATATCATGATTAAAAAGAATAATAAGCTGACAAACTTTTAATAATATAATATTGGTGAAAGAACATGAATCAATTTACATAACTGAATGACAGAGAAAATAATGAAGAATGGCCAACAATAAACATGAACAAATTTAACTGAACAATATGGTAATGAAGGTGATCAGCCTTTCATACCTGATGAACATATACAATATGCACAACGTGCGAATCAATAAATCATAAATGTGATATAAGCAACAATGATTAATCACGAACATGCTTTACAATAACAACCCGAGTTCGAGTTAGGAAACTTGCTTAATTAAAAGTATAGTTCGAGAACTTGCCTGTACCGTCGATTACTGCTACGCAATTTAAGTTAATCGCTTTATTGAAAAGACCTATCAGTTATAAGATTTGATCTTTCAATTAGTATAACATATCTTATAAGTAAATTATCTAACATTTAAACACAGTCAAATATTAGATAACCTTAACACTATACATACACAAGTCTAAACCTAGCACACATCGAGTCTTTAATAGTATTCAATATAGTATACTGAGTGGTTTCCCATAAATAACTAACAAATTAGCTTCCGTCTTGTCTACACTGTTTTCACAGTGAGTTAGATCGGTTACCAATTCGTAGATCCCTTCCCCATATGAAGGAGTCGTTTAGCCCAGCTACTATACATCAACTATTGCAGAATATGACTGTACTACTTTTAGACTTAATACTTAATCGCTTACTAAGTTATTATTATAACTCGGTAAACTTTTTACTATTCAAGAGACTTAATATCTCATTTCAGTAAGCTGAAACCAAACTGTTTCCTATTCCTGACATTTCAGTTTTCATTTCAGCAAACTGAAACCAAACTGTCTTCCTAACATTTTCAGTTTTCATTTCAGCAAGCTGAAACCAAACTGTCTTCCTAACATTTTCAGTTTCCATTTCAGCGACCCGAAATGTCCATTTCAGGAAGCTGAAATTCCTTTTTCACGAAAATACCAAAACAGCTTATTATTTTTCTATCCTTTGGCCAATCATATATACATATAATCCATACACAAAAACAATTTTTCTGAAAATTTTTAACTCCCTTAAATATTTTTCAAAAATCCATTTCTAGTCAATTCTTTAAGAAAATAGCTACCTCACGCTTAACTCCAAAAACTACCAACTCTTGATGGGATCTTTCACATGTTAACGTGAGCTTACAGTTTAAATTTCGTGGCCATCGGAGTTATACAACTCCGGTTATAGCGATTTCTGTCGAAAAAATGCAAATATTGAAATAGTCATAACTTGCTCAATTTAAGTCGGAATGAGCTCATTTTTGGACACAAGCTACTTTATAACATATATTATAATATCCCAAAAGGCCTGATTTTATTTCATAACTTAAGTGAATGAAACTGCCCTTGGAAATCCCAGACAGCCTACTTTTTAGCCTTTTTCAGATTTTGCTTTCTTTACTAATTTTAGTCCACACGAAAATCTATAATTCCTTTTTATGTGATTCCACTTGGAAACGTTAGAAGACTTGTATATCTAACTTCAAAAATTAACTACACTCAAAAATTCAAAGTAGAATGAGAGATATGGTCTTTTCCATATGACATTGCGTTTTCCAAAAATTTGATTTTTCCATACTTAGTGATTTTTAAGAAATCTTCCATATTCTCACCCATTCACCAACATAACCCATCATCAATCATCATAACACTATATAATACAAAATATATTCATGGATCTATCATGATCCATGATCTATTTCACCAAAAATCACCAAACATAAGATAAAACACAACTAAGGATAAGAAAATTTAAGTTTTCTCACTTTTGAAAAACATAGTTTCCATTTCTTAGTTTAGATCCAACTTTTGACCCATAAAAGGGTTAGATATAAACTTGAAACACTATAAAACATATAGATCTAAGGTTTTTAAGCCTCAAAATCATAACTTTATAAAAATCAAAACTTAAACCAACAAAGAGAAATTAAACTACATAAATAAGAATTTTTGTTCTACCTTAGTTTGTTCCTTCTTCTCCTTCTTCCTAATACTTGATTAGGAAGCTATGGAATACCAAAACCCAACTTCTCTCCTCTCCCTCTCTTGGCCGAACATGAGCCTTTCTCTCTCTCCCTCTTGCTTTGCTAGCTTATGAGATGAAAGAGAAAATAATGAAATGAAATGAAAAGTAAATGATATACTTAAGTTTGCTAGCCCAAAAAAATGATTAGATATCCTACAATATCTATCCATATTATCCATAATCTTATCCCTTTCTCTCACTCATTATAATAGAAGAGGTTGCTTGCAAGTAAGAATAAGTGGGTTGTCTCCATAAAGTAAGTGACACCTCAAAAGTTAATCTACCAACTAAAGTGGAACAATAATCACATGCACTCCCCCTTCCTCTCGTGAAAACAAATTCGGCCATTTGGCCCCCTTATTCTCCACCCAATTTGGTTTTATTAAAACTTATCTAATGACTATACTACCCCTCCTTGATTTGGGCTTAAGTCTTGGACTTTCATTTTATTTCCTTTGGGCTTGCTCCTTTTTCTTAATTTACTTAGTAACAAAATGCACTTGGGCTTCCATCATAAATAAATTGGGTCATCACCATACTTGTCTTATATATGTTATAATGGGCTAAATTAATAACTTAATTGCTAGTAATTCAAATTAGCTACAAGTCCAATGCTTCAATAAATAATTAGGCTTATTAATTGAGCTACTTAAATAATTCTTTGGGCCATAAAATCACTTTAGTCCCATACTTTTAATTTTATATCACCCTAATCATTTAGTTAGGATTTCCATTACACACCTTAGAAAGTTAATTCTTTACTCAAATATCTTTAATTTCATAACTCAATTAGACTTGCTTTACTTAGGTTATAAAATTAATTATTTAAGATGTACAAAATAAATCTCTTAGAGTATTTAATTACTCTACCTAACATATATATTAGATTATATTTCTTTATTCTTATTCAAATAGTAAACCTTATAGGTTCTTCTTAAAAAATTTAAATCCACCAAAATCCTTCACAAAAATGTCAAATCCATACACTTATTTTCTGTCTAGGTCTATTATTTAACCTTAATTTAATCATTTAAGATTTTAATAAATTGTCTAAATTCTCGGGTTGTCACAAGAAATCTTGGCAGGATTCTACCCCCCTTGGGGGTCCCATATGGGTTTCCCCATGCTCCATTACCCACCCAATTTTCCCTTGGTTGACCCATGGGTCTTGGATCTTGGTTTGAGCCTCGGTTTGAATTCGATTTGGGCCAAACTTTGGGCTTGAATTAACATTTGATTGGGCCTTGATTAAATTATCATTGGGCCTCCTAACCATTCTTATTGAGCTTCTCAAAATCCAAGCCCAATAGCTAAATAGTCAACCTCGACTTTTGTTGACCAAGACTTTGACTTTTCGTATTGTTTTCGTATAATTCTCATATTATTTATGTATACATTTCGTATAATTTTTATATTATACGTCATATTATCCTTCGTATTATACTCATATTCTTCTTATATAATAATAATTCTTATTATACTTAATCATTTTTTCCATTTTCCTTAACCTTGGAAATTGAATACACAGTCTAAAAACTGTATTTTTCGTTTTCAAATTTTATTTAACATTACGTCTTTCTTCATCATTCTAACATTTATGCGTTCTTCGAAAAATTGAAAATACACAAATCTGATTTCAGATGAATAGTGTGTTTACATCTTTTTCTCAATTTTTTTTTATTTTCCTTAACATTCTCAGATTCATAAATCCTAGCATTCAAACACATTCTAGGTCATTGAATCGACCTTTAAACACATAACACACAATAAATTCCACATAATCTTATTTTATTCAATATAATCAAATAAAACTTATTTACATTCTAGTACGCTTTTCTCGGTCGTTACAGTGTCCATGTAACGACCCCAAAATTCATACAATAATATTCTCCTTCTCGATCGTTAATAATACAACTTTAATCTCTCATTACATCATTATTCGATATTAAAAATCACTAAAAATGCGGAATATTTAAAACTTTTATAAACTTTCTTTCTATATTGCCCTGAATCGCAACCTTTACATTACATCTCTTTGATTCAAATCTATATCATGAATCATTACAACAAAATGACTATACAAAGTCTTTCATAATAAAATAATATTCATCTATATTTGATAACTCTACTTATAACTCAGCGACATATTTCATTCAAAACATTAACTACAATTTAAAATTGAACATAATTAATATTCTTGAACATTGATCTCTATAAATCTCTTAACACGTATCATTACCTTGCGTCCTTAACCTGCAAAAATGGTTATTTGCAAGAGTGAGCTCGACAGCTCAGCAAGTTCTAACAGTTTTCATGCATCACGTATCACATAATAAACATGCTCAACATAAATCTCATAATAATTAAAGTAACATGGCATACATGCTTTAATTCACATAACAAATATAAAGATTGAGTTCCATACTCAATCAACATTATTTAACCAAACAGTGTAGTCATAAATTAACTTTGACATTTCATGATTACAACATGTATAACATATCATGCTCGTTTGCAATTTAAAACAGTTCACCAAATTCACGTAGACAAGTAGAAACCGAAAGACTTGCCTGGTTCGTGGATTACCAATTACCGAAAAAACTGCTTAATATAATCTGCTTCATGATCCTACATAACGTATCACCATATGCATCAATTATTAGTCACTTAGCAACGCTTATCAAACATCTAAGTAAATTCTAATTTACACTTTCTAATTTACACTTCGTAACTCTCTTCCATTCACTCGTTTGACACTCGCTGTCAAATCATATGTATAATTATTACATATCTAATCTTCATTGTTAGTTAACCAATTAAGATTAACTCATTCTTCATTAACTAATAAGTTAATAATTAATCACCACATAATTTAATCACCTCACATAATCATAATACATTTCACATAATTAACCAATTATGATTACATCTTACGTCAATCAAATTATATTTCAAGTTAAACATAATTATATTTTTACTAACATTCATGTTTTATAACTTAGAACAGCATCTAATATCGTCGACAGCACTATACTTGTGTATGCGCATGACTGACGCCCTCCGATTGCCTCAGAATACGCATCAGTCCCAAAAATGACCATTTTGACCCTAGATAACGACCTCAAATCAAAAAGTCAACAAAAGTTGTAGGTCTACTTGTGCTCGTTCCGAATCATCTTGAATCACCTCAATCGGAGTTCGTATGAAAAAGTTATGGCCATTTTAGTAACAGAGGTCAAAACAGTTTTGCATTACAACAACTAAACTACCCCGGGCAGCAAGTATACCCGCTGGGGCGGGTCCCTCAAGGCATAAATGTGACGCCCCCAAATTCCAGGACCGCCACTTGGTCTCTCGAATTCGGTTCATCACGTGCTCATGGTAATACATCACAATAATAATAATTAAATATCATACGATCACAGCGGAAAATCTATTCTAGAATAATTTACAATGATTTATTATAATTATTCCCCCAAGTCTCGCAACCTACAGTACTTAATAGATTACATAATAATATCAGTTAACGACTTATTACATAATCTAACTTAAGCTTAAACATAATCAAATCCAGTCTTACTACATCATCTTCATACAATATTAATATATTTAAAACATAACAGACATAAGCTAGTTGGTAGCTTTGCCCTTGCCCTTATCAACGCCCGAAGGTTCACCATGCTCTGCCTTAACTGAAATGTTTTAGGGAAAGCAAGAATAAGCACAAATTGCCCAGCAAGTAATATACAATAAGGGTGAGTAATAAGATTCTCAATTCTCGAAAGGGTATAACAAGATTTGATAGTTCAAGAATAACAAGAATATCAACAGTTCTCAATATCAGTCGCTAAGGACAAGATAATATCAATATGATTCAATAATAAGTCAATTCAAGATTTCAAATAATTGAATACTGAGTAGTCACTACGGACTATGAACTTCTACTAGAATTGACAGTAATAAACTGAAAATCCAACAAAAACAGGTACAACAGGTGATCAGCCTAAAGTACCCTTGTTATGCATAACAATCAACCATACTCAAGTGTGCACGTCGGTTCTCCGACAATTATATATTCCCTTCAAAGAAGGTTGTTCTTCTCAGTCAAATACAAGATCCCGCACCAATCAATTAGTTTGGGTTGCTTTTCAATAACATAAGTCCAGCCGAATCAAATGACATAGACACTTTCACAATATTCAAGAACAATACTAAGTTCAACATGAATAATAGCTTTAATGAAATAAGAGTTCAAGTATGCTAATTCGATTCAACCGATTAAATAGGAAACTAGTTCGCAATACACAAGATAGGATACTTGCATAGTAAAAGAGTATAAGTTAGGAAACTTTCACAATCATAGATTTCCTTGCATAAAGTAAATGCGTCGGTTAGGATACTTGCACTTTAAAAGAGTGTAAGTAAGAGAACTTGCCTTTAGCGTAGTTTATCCACGAAAAGCAATCAACACTTTCGAATTCCTATCGTAATACAGTTACGTATATATATGATATTCATTAGTCATATAATTTAACTTCACATTTTCTCTTTGAATATACGATCAACACATAAGCTAAGTTTTACATAGCTACACAGTTATATAGAATATAATTTCTATCCTTAACGTTCCTTCTTTAGAGTTTAAACGCATTCTCATATTATATAAGATCTCAACAATTAGCAAACATGCTTGCATATTATTAATATCACATAAGACCACAATCAATACTAAATATATTTCATTTTAGCAAGTTACGGCATCTCCTTAAGTTAACCGTCAAAATCGGGTTCAAGTAACATCATATAATATCGCGTAGCATGTATTCATATTTAAAGGATACTTTCATGCTTGTATAACTTTTCCAAATCCAATCGTACATGGTATAGGTTCTTAAGTTAATACTTAAAGCCATTCAAGGACACGAACTCATATGGTCTAACATGATTGCTTTTAAACACATAAGATATTCATATAACTTGTATTAGTCATGCTCATGAGTACTCGTATTGCATATATGTAGCTAGCATTGTTATTATCTTGAAAACATGCTTTGTTCATGCTAAACTTTAATCACGGCAACTAATCATGGTATATATACATGCATGACACATGAATGAGTCTAAGAGTACTATCACACGTGTCCATAAATGTCAAATTCTAATTCTCGTCATAACATACCAACGTTCACGTTCAAAGCTTATACTTTGTTAGTATAGTTCATTAATAAGGTCTATCATGTTCATGCTTCCTTATGAAACCTACATATGTAAGTTAACATGCTTTTCATGTATTTCAAGGCCCTATAAACATGCTCGAAAAGTCAGAATGTATACATGCTTCATATATGTTAACGTCGTTTATGAAACTTTAAATTCGTTTCCAAACTATGTGTCGTTTGGTTAACCATGCATGCTAATATACTAAAACATGCTTACATTGCCTCATTAGGTTTATATATATGTATTAATCATGCTCCCATGCTTGTTTAAACAAAAATCAAACAATTGGTACATAACAGTTTTGTTGCAGAATGCTGAAAACTGAACACAGAGGCTGGCGCTGCGGCGCGGCAACAGTAGCTTAATACTGGCGCTGCGGCGCGAGTGGCGCTGCGGCGCGGGCTGCGGCGCTGCGGCGTCGAGGCAGTTTTCTGCGGTTCAGACTGCAGCGAAAACCGACCCAAAACCTCCCATTTCATCGATTTCAACATACCCAGACATTAGACTTGTTTAACTTACTAACACATACATATATGCTTATATAACAGTCAATAGCAATTATCAATTCCCAATTTCATGAACTCTAACTAATTTACGAATTTCATGTATTTACAGAAATTGAAGAGGAACAATGGAAATGAAAGACTATTCAGTGGTTCCATCATGTGTGTATGTTCATATAACAACAATATAAGGGTTCTACAAACCAATCATGAACCAATTTGGCATAATCAAGAATTTCAACAAAACTCAGAGAACAACAATGGAGTTCTTTTGACAGAAAATGAAAATGAAGACACGAAGAGGATTTATACCTCTGTTATGGAGTAAGCTTGCTGATGCTACTATAGAAATTCCTTCTGAACTAAATAGACAATCACAGTATACTCTCTTCTCTTAGAAATATTTCAGCAATGAAATGAAGGAGCAGGGAGTTCCTTTATATAGAAGAATGAATACACAGTCCAAGCTTCTAACTCCCAAATCAAACTAACGGATTGTCAAATTGCATGAAGGTTATAGAATGGTAGGTATTTAGTTGTTAGAATCCATCATTAAAACCACTCCCTTGCTCATCATTGCTACAAGGCTATGGAAATTTACTGAGTTTAAGGAGAAGCAATAGGCTTAGGCCATAATGGCTGTGCACGTGAATGAGGGAAAGGAGAGTGACTATTATATTGGGACAAGCCAAGCAAATCTCAGCATTCTTACAAATGGACTATATGCTACACTTATGTTATATATTATATGTACTCTTAGGTTATAATTACAATGTTCTCCCCATAATGTAATAAATGCAATTTGAATACATATAATCTATGTACATTTTATCTTACCGATATAATACAATCGGATACTACCACATTACATTATATCATATATTATTAAATTGTATTACTCAACAATTATTTATAATAGATCCATGATACATTATTTTAATGTATATCCACACATCATTTGTCACCTACACATATCATAACATATAGTTACTATACATTTAATTCGCATGCTTGCACATATAATTTCTCATCTTATAAATTGAATATTAATTAATAATATACACATATCCTACATCAATCAATATAATTGTTAACCTCCATAACAATTTAATTAACCTTTATATGATTAACTATCACTTTGATATAAATCTTATTATATTTATAAACACGTTGCTCATTATTATTATGTTTCTTGCTATAATAATCACATATTATTAATCAATCCTCATTAGTATTTTATAACAGTTAATTAATATTCTTCGATTAACAATTAATATAGATTAATTGTTCGCTTAAATTAATATAATCATTCTTATATTACGTCACTGTGCCACACATGGCAATCAACGAGTTTATCACAAACTCCACCAATTTCTCAATTATTATAATTATTCAATTATATATAATTGAATTAATTCATCTCATAACACAAAATCATTTATATTCAAATAAATTCTCATTTTCATTAATATATTTATTTAATAATATATGGAAATTCTCGGGTATTACATCCTCCCCCCCTTATAAAAATTCTGTCCCGGAATTGCTACAAGGTTACACAAATAGATGGGGATAGTCCCTCATCATCCTATCTTCTAACTCCCACGTTGCCTCCTCGACATCGTGGTTACGCCAAAGTACTTTTACAGATGAAATAACTTTATTTCTCAAAGTTTGTTCTTTCCTATCTAATATTTGGACAGGAATTTCTTCATACGCCAAGTTCTTCTCCACTTGAATGGGCTCGTAAGAAATCACGTGCTTGTAGTCGGCCTTGTACGGTCGCAACACGGAAATGTGGAACACGTTGTGGATATGCTCCAACTCGGGTGGTAACGCAACTTTGCATGCCACTTCGCCCACTCGCTTCAGTATCTCGAACGGTCCTATGAATCTTGGACTCAATTTTCCTTTCTTGCCGAAACGGATTTTTCCCTTCCATGGAGATACCTTCAAGAATACGAAACTGCCGACTTTGAAGTCTCGGTCCTGCCGATGCAAATCTGCGTATTTCTTCTGGCGATCTTGAGCTGCTACAAGTCTGGCTCTTATCACTGTCACCACGTCTGCGGTTTGTTGAACTAACTCTGGTCCGAGTATTCGTCGTTCTCCGACTTCGTCCCAACATAACGGCGTTCTGCACTTTCTCCCGTAAAGAGCTTCGTACGGTGGCATGCCAATACTCGCATGGTAGCTATTATTATATGCGAATTCTACTAAGGGTAGGTGGTCGTCCCAATTTCCCTTAAAATCCATCACGCAAGTCCTAAGCATGTCTTCTAGCATTTGTATTGTTCGCTCACTTTGTCCGTCTGTTTGAGGATGATAAGCTGTACTCAACCTCAACTGCGTTCCCATTCTTTCCTGCAAACTCTTCCAAAAATTGGACGTGAAGCGCGGATCTCGATCAGAGACAATTGACACCGGCACTCCATGTCGTGAAATAATTTCTTTTACATATAGGCTTGCTAATTGGTTCAAACTGTAGCGGATCTTGATTGGTAGAAAGTGTGCGGTCTTCGTTAGTCGATCCACGATAACCCAAATAGCATCATAACCTTTATGTGTAACTGGAAGTCCTACCACGAAGTCCATGGTAATATGCTCCCATTTCCACTCTGGTATTTCTAACGGTTGTAGTAAACCACTTGGCCGCTGATGCTCTGCTTTAACGCGTTGGCAAGTCAAGCATTTACTGACGCACTCTGCGACTTCCCGTTTCAAATTAGGCCACCAAAAATGTTGCCTTAGATCTCGGTACATCTTTGTGCCTCCCGGATGAACGGAATATGTCGTATTGTGTGCCTCGTTCAAAATCTCTTCCCTCAACTCGGTTACCGCTGGTACCCACACTCTCCCTTCAAATCTCAAAATACCGTCTTTATCCATTCGAAATTTTTCTTCCTCACTTTCTGTGATCCTCTTTCGGATTTTCTCACACTCTTCATCCTTTTCCTGAGCTTCCTTTACTCTATTCAACAATGTCGGACAAGCTTCCATTACAATTAACTTCTCACCAGACTTTTCTGGTCCTTTTACTTCTATCTCCAATTTCTCCATCTCTCTTATCAACTCTTCCTGAGTTGTTAAATTAAACAACTTCTCCCTTCCTTTCCTGCTCAGAGCGTCGGCAACCACATTTGCCTTTCCCGGGTGATAAAGAATATCGCAGTCATAGTCTTTGATTAATTCTAACCACCTTCTCTGCCGCATGTTTAACTCCTTCTGTGTGAAGATATATTTCAGACTTTTGTGGTCCGTGTATATCTCACATTTTTCTCCGTATAGATAATGTCTCCATATCTTTAACGCAAAAACTACTGCCGCTAACTCTAAGTCATGAGTAGGGTATCGTTTTTCGTAATCCTTCAATTGTCGTGACGCATATGCAATAACCTTGCCATGTTGCATGAGCACACAGCCAAGCCCCTTGTGCGATGCATCACTATACACCACAAAATTTCCCGCATCATCTGGTAATGATAACACAGGTGTTTCGCTCAATCTCCTTTTCAGTTCTTGAAAACTTTCTTCGCATTTGTCGGTCCATACAAATTTCACCGTCTTTCTAGTCAAATTGGTCAACGGGGTTGCTATCTTAGAAAAATCTTGGATGAATCTTCGATAGTACCCAGCTAACCCTAGAAAGCTTCTCACCTCCGTCGGTGTTCTCGGTTGTTCCCAATTACTTACTGCTTCAACCTTCGCAGGGTCTACAGAGATTCCATTCTTATCCACCACGTGGCCTAAGAATTGAACCTTCTCCATCCAAAATTCGCACTTAGAAAATTTTGCATACATCTTCTCCTTCCTTAGTGCCTCCAAAATAATCTTTAGATGTTCGGCGTGTTCTTCCTCTGTCTTTGAGTAGATCAAAATGTCGTCGATAAAAACCACTACAAATTTATCCAAGTATGGCTTGAAAACTCGGTTCATCAAGTCCATAAATGCTGCCGGAGCATTAGTCAATCCGAATGACATTACCAAAAACTCGTAGTGTCCATAACGGGTTCGAAACGCAGTCTTTGGTATGTCCTCATCCCGTACCTTCAGTTGATGATATCCTGTTCGTAGGTCGATCTTTGAGAAACACTTTGCTCCCTTCAGTTGATCAAATAAGTCGTCTATCCTCGGTAGCGGATACCGGTTCTTGATCGTTACTCTATTCAATTCTCGATAATCGATACAGAGCCTCATCGATCCGTCCTTCTTCTTAACGAATAGTACTGGTGCTCCCCAAGGAGAAACACTCGGTCGAATGTAACCCTTATCCAATAATTCTTGCAATTGTATCATCAATTCCTTCATTTCTACTGGAGCCATACGATATGGAGCTTTCGAAATCGGTGCCGTTCCCGGTGCTAAGTCTATTACGAATTCGATTTCTCTGTCTGGCGGAAGACCAGGCAGATCGTCCGGAAACACATCTTGAAATTCATTAACTACAGATATATCCTTAATTTCTACTCCCTTCTTCTGAGTATCAACGATGTAAGCTAAATATCCTCCACATCCTTTCCTTAACAATTTCTTGGCCTGCATCATCGTAACGCAACAAGATTGCTTAAGCGATGAGCTACCATAAAACACTACCTTAGACTTACTCGGAGTCTGAAGGTTCACACATTTGTTCTGACAGTCAATTATCGCAGCATGGTTATACAACCAATCCATTCCCAGTATTACGTCAAATTCTCCCAGTCTAATAGGAATCAAGTCTACGCTCAGTTCATGTTTACTAATATTTGCGCGACAATTTCGATAAACGTATTCTACAGGGATCACTTCCTTATTAGCAACTTCTATGATCAAAGGATTTTCTAATAGTTTTCGAGGTGTACTAAGTCTACTAGCAAATTCTTCAGATACAAAAGAACAGGTGGCACCCGAATCAAATAATACATAAGCATTTATATCATTGATTGGGATTATACCTGACACCACATCCTTCGCAGCCACTGCGTCTTGGACGGTCATGTTAAAGGTTCTGGCGGTTGGGCGGTTGGATTGTGCCGGTCCACCGATCATCAGCTTGTTGCCTCCTTGCTGATTACTACCCCCGCCACTTCCCTTCTTTGGGCAGTCCTTAATTCGGTGCTCCGTTGAGCCACAAGCAAAGCATCCTTGTATCTTTTTCGGTTTCAAACAGTTGGGCGAGATGTGCCCTTCCTGTCCGCAGTTGTAGCAAGTGCCACGTCCCTTCCAGTACTCGCCCTGGTGATTCTTCCCACACTTCGGGCATCCTTCAGCCCTCTTCTTGAAACCTCCACGAAAATTCCCTGATTGATTATTATTGTTGTTTTTGTTGTTGTTGTTGTTCTCCCACTTTCTCTTTCCCATGTTGCATCCTCCGCTACTGCTTCCTCCCGTACGATTCTCTCCTCCAGTATTCTTTCCTTTCTTTTCTTTGTTATACAGACTTAAGGCCTCACTGCCACCTTCCGCAATGATTGCCTTCTCCAGTAATGCTGCAAAGGAATCAATTTGAAGAACTGATACCTTATTGAACAGCCATGGCTTCAACCCTTGTTCAAAGCGTCTAGCCTTCCTCTCTTCATCACCAACTTGGTGCTCCGCAAATCGCGCTAGTTCGTTAAACCTAGCCGCGTATTGCGCCACCGTCATTTCACCTTGTTTTAACTCTAGGAATTTCACCTCCATCCTATTCTTCATACTTTTCGGAAAGTAATTCTCGAAGAACAGTGTCTTAAACTTATCCCAAGCTATTATCCCTTCTCCAGCTCTTTGTTGATTAGCCTCCCACCAGTAGTTCGCTTCTCCCCTCATCATGTACGTGGCAAACACCGTCTTCTGATCTTCGCCTACGCTAGCTATAGTGAAAGCTTTTTCGATCTCTTTGATCCACGTTTGTGCGACGATTGGGTCGGTAGTTCCCTCGAACTCCGGGGGTCCTACACTCTTAAAGTCTTTAAAGGTTGTTACTGACACAGTTTGAGGGTTCAGGCGAACGGGTTCATTGTTCCTTCCCCTTAAGGCTTCTCCTAACAAGTCTACCAGTTTCTGGATCGGGTCTACTTGTTCTCTCTCATTGTTAACGGATTCTTCGGGTGCAGTCAATCTACGTCTGGGCGGCATTATCTGCATCACAATTTTTTTCATTTTATTATTATTCAAGTATATTACTTAAGTATTTCTTTTAATACTAAAAGAATAAATTTATAACACGTTTCTAAAATCAACTCCATTTATATTCATATGCCATTTCATTTTCATTACATGATTTCCTAGCATACTGCTATAAATGTCATCACATATATCCCCTAATATCACAAAAGACGGGGAATATACCAACCTACTACCATACTACCCCTCTAACAGAAGCTAACTCGGGGTTTACATCATCATCCCACATCTTACACAAAAGATCAGAATTACAACATAGTATATACAATACATAAAGACACAACTAGTACTACCACTAGACTGACTAAGGAAATCTCATCCCATCATCCCGCGTTCCACTGCGCTCTTGTACTCCAACTGTGCTATATACGCAAACAGCTCTCGGCTCAAGGTATGTAGAGTCTGTCCCTGTTCTGCCGGGTAGTGGTACACACCATCAATCACCCTTTCAAAAGCTGAACGGAACACATACCCCATCTTGTTCATCTTTCTCTTTTTGCACCTGACCTCATCCTCAAGGTCGTCAGCTCTCTCATTGGACGCTTCCCACTTCTCCTCGAAGTGTAACCTATCCATCACCTCCAACTCTAGCTGAGTACGGAGTGCCTCTTTCTCAGTCTTCTCACTCAGTTCCCTCTGCTCAACCTCTTCTAGCTTCTCTGCCAAATCTGCATTCCTAGCCACTGACCTGTGAAACAGAGTCCCCATCTGGATCCCTGCCTCCCTACCGTAGGCAATCTCCACCTCTAACTCTTGCATAGCCAGCTTCCTCTGGTGGTCCTCGTCCCTCAGCTTCTGGAACTCAGACTCTCTCTCGTGGGCCTCTGCCTCCAGCTCCTGAACTCTACAGTCTAACTTTAGGATCCGCTCCTCATACTCTCCTAGCATCTGCTCCTCTATAGTAGCCTCATCAGAGTCCTCTACTGGCTCATCCTCCATCGGCTCCTCCTCTGGATCAGTCTCTATCTCAATCTCGTCCTCGTCGTCGGACTCGATCGGTGCAACAGCCTGCACTGGTGTAGCCTCTAGAGGTGCCTCGTACACTACATGTATATCCCTGGGCTCCTCCTCGGCCACTCTACTAGGTACACCTGTGTCTGTCATCCTATAATCACAAACACAAGACACGAAATAGCATCTCCATTAGAATGTTAAATAAAATATAAGTTCATTGTATAGAATGAAGTTACATTTCATAACAGACTAAGTCTCTCAAGGAAAACTCTACATGAGTTTTATCTCCTTCCTAACTTCTAAGTTCACCTAAGTTATAGTCTAAGGACACTCGTTCCTAAGGTTTATAACTATCGCTTTGATACCAACCTGTGACGCCCCCAAATTCCAGGACCGCCACTTGGTCTCTCGAATTCGGTTCATCACGTGCTCATGGTAATACATCACAATAATAATAATTAAATATCATACGATCACAGCGGAAAATCTATTCTAGAATAATTTACAATGATTTATTATAATTATTCCCCCAAGTCTCGCAACCTACAGTACTTAATAGATTACATAATAATATCAGTTAACGACTTATTACATAATCTAACTTAAGCTTAAACATAATCAAATCCAGTCTTACTACATCATCTTCATACAATATTAATATATTTAAAACATAACAGACATAAGCTAGTTGGTAGCTTTGCCCTAGCCCTTATCAACGCCCGAAGGTTCACCATGCTCTGCCTTAACTGAAATGTTTTAGGGAAAGCAAGAATGAGCACAAATTGCCCAGTAAGTAATATACAATAAGGGTGAGTAATAAGATTCTCAATTCTCGAAAGGGTATAACAAGATTTGATAGTTCAAGAATAACAAGAATATCAACAGTTCTCAATATCAGTCGCTAAGGACAGGATAATATCAATATGATTCAATAATAAGTCAATTCAAGATTTCAAATAATTGAATACTGAGTAGTCACTACGGACTATGAACTTCTACTAGAATTGACAGTAATAAACTGAAAATCCAACAAAAACAGGTACAACAGGTGATCAGCCTAAAGTACCCTTGTTATGCATAACAATCAACCATACTCAAGTGTGCACGTCGGTTCTCCGACAATTATATATTCCCTTCAAAGAAGGTTGTTCTTCTCAGTCAAATACAAGATCCCGCACCAATCAATTAGTTTGGGTTGCTTTTCAATAACATAAGTCCAGCCGAATCAAATGACATAGACACTTTCACAATATTCAAGAACAATACTAAGTTCAACATGAATAATAGCTTTAATGAAATAAGAGTTCAAGTATGCTAATTCGATTCAACCGATTAAATAGGAAACTAGTTCGCAATACACAAGATAGGATACTTGCATAGTAAAAGAGTATAAGTTAGGAAACTTTCACAATCATAGATTTCCTTGCATAAAGTAAATGCGTCGGTTAGGATACTTGCACTTTAAAAGAGTGTAAGTAAGAGAACTTGCCTTTAGCGTAGTTTATCCACGAAAAGCAATCAACACTTTCGAATTCCTATCGTAATACAGTTACGTATATATATGATATTCATTAGTCATATAATTTAACTTCACATTTTCTCTTTGAATATACGATCAACACATAAGCTAAGTTTTACATAGCTACACAGTTATATAGAATATAATTTCTATCCTTAACGTTCCTTCTTTAGAGTTTAAAAGCATTCTCATATTATATAAGATCTCAACAATTAGCAAACATGCTTGCATATTATTAATATCACATAAGACCACAATCAATACTAAATATATTTCATTTTAGCAAGTTACGGCATCTCCTTAAGTTAACCGTCAAAATCGGGTTCAAGTAACATCATATAATATCGCGTAGCATGTATTCATATTTAAAGGATACTTTCATGCTTGTATAACTTTTCCAAATCCAATCGTACATGGTATAGGTTCTTAAGTTAATACTTAAAGCCATTCAAGGACACGAACTCATATGGTCTAACATGATTGCTTTTAAACACATAAGATATTCATATAACTTGTATTAGTCATGCTCATGAGTACTCGTATTGCATATATGTAGCTAGCATTGTTATTATCTTGAAAACATGCTTTGTTCATGCTAAACTTTAATCACGGCAACTAATCATGGTATATATACATGCATGACACATGAATGAGTCTAAGAGTACTATCACACGTGTCCATAAATGTCAAATTCTAATTCTCGTCATAACATACCAACGTTCACGTTCAAAGCTTATACTTTGTTAGTATAGTTCATTAATAAGGTCTATCATGTTCATGCTTCCTTATGAAACCTACATATGTAAGTTAACATGCTTTTCATGTATTTCAAGGCCCTATAAACATGCTCGAAAAGTCAGAATGTATACATGCTTCATATATGTTAACGTCGTTTATGAAACTTTAAATTCGTTTCCAAACTATGTGTCGTTTGGTTAACCATGCATGCTAATATACTAAAACATGCTTACATTGCCTCATTAGGTTTATATATATGTATTAATCATGCTCCCATGCTTGTTTAAACAAAAATCAAACAATTGGTGCATAACAGTTTTGTTGCAGAATGCTGAAAACTGAACACAGAGGTTGGCGCTGCGGCGCGGCAACAGTAGCTTAATACTGGCGCTGCGGCGCGAGTGGCGCTGCGGCGCGGGCTGCGGCGCTGCGGCGTCGAGGCAGTTTTCTGCGGTTCAGACTGCAGCGAAAACCGACCCAAAACCTCCCATTTCATCGATTTCAACATACCCAGACATTAGACTTGTTTAACTTACTAACACATACATATATGCTTATATAACAGTCAATAGCAATTATCAATTCCCAATTTCATGAACTCTAACTAATTTACGAATTTCATGTATTTACAGAAATTTAATAGGAACAATGGAAATGAAAGACTATTCAGTGGTTCCATCATGTGTGTATGTTCATATAACAACAATATAAGGGTTCTACAAACCAATCATGAACCAATTTGGCATAATCAAGAATTTCAACAAAACTCAGAGAACAACAATGGAGTTCTTTTGACAGAAAATGAAAATGAAGACACGAAGAGGATTTATACCTCTGTTATGGAGTAAGCTTGCTGATGCTACTATAGAAATTCCTTCTGAACTAAATAGACAATCACAGTATACTCTCTTCTCTTAGAAATATTTCAGCAATGAAATGAAGGTGCAGGGAGTTCCTTTATATAGAAGAATGAATACACAGTCCAAGCTTCTAACTCCCAAATCAAACTAACGGATTGTCAAATTGCATGAAGGTTATAGAATGGTAGGTATTTAGTTGTTAGAATCCATCATTAAAACCACTCCCTTGCTCATCATTGCTACAAGGCTATGGAAATTTACTGAGTTTAAGGAGAAGCAATAGGCTTAGGCCATAATGGCTGTGCACGTGAATGAGGGAAAGGAGAGTGACTATTATATTGGGACAAGCCAAGCAAATCTCAGCATTCTTACAAATGGACTATATGCTACACTTATGTTATATATTATATGTACTCTTAGGTTATAATTACAATGTTCTCCCCATAATGTAATAAATGCAATTTGAATACATATAATCTATGTACATTTTATCTTACCGATATAATACAATCGGATACTACCACATTACATTATATCATATATTATTAAATTGTATTACTCAACAATTATTTATAATAGATCCATGATACATTATTTTAATGTATATCCACACATCATTTGTCACCTACACATATCATAACATATAGTTACTATACATTTAATTCGCATGCTTGCACATATAATTTCTCATCTTATAAATTGAATATTAATTAATAATATACACATATCCTACATCAATCAATATAATTGTTAACCTCCATAACAATTTAATTAACCTTTATATGATTAACTATCACTTTGATATAAATCTTATTATATTTATAAACACGTTGCTCATTATTATTATGTTTCTTGCTATAATAATCACATATTATTAATCAATCCTCATTAGTATTTTATAACAGTTAATTAATATTCTTCGATTAACAATTAATATAGATTAATTGTTCGCTTAAATTAATATAATCATTCTTATATTACGTCAATGTGCCACACAAGGCAATCAACGAGTTTATCACAAACTCCACCAATTTCTCAATTATTATAATTATTCAATTATATATAATTGAATTAATTCATCTCATAACACAAAATCATTTATATTCAAATAAATTCTCATTTCCATTAATATATTTATTTAATAATATATGGAAATTCTCGGGTATTACTGTGACACCCCCAAATCCGGGTACTTCAATTCCACGGGACTTGGTGTTCACTGTACGAATATTATCTATCTATCTACCCATAGTAAATGCAAACCATGCAATAAATAGAATTAAATCCTCCCCTTATGGGGTTACAACATCTGAGTAATAAATAAAATAAATCCCAGGTCATACTAACCTTAAACATCTGTGCGAAACATAAACAAATAAATAAGTCTTACACAACTCTAATATAAGTCTGAAACATAAACACATAAAATAAACAACAAGTCTTCATCACTTGTTGACCTTGCCCTTGCCTTTGCTAGTAGAAGGCTCGTTGGACCTTTCGTTCTTAACTGCAATGTTATTATTACGCAAGAGTGAGCACGATTGCCCACAAGTATAATAATATGACAACAATATAATAACATGCGAGTGAATCAAAGACATCTGAATAAAGAAACTCAACTTTTGACTCAAGAATGAATAACAGGAATCAAAAGAACGTCTGAGGGTCATAAGACCTTGAACTATGTCCTAGGTTGTAAAGTTTTTATGCTTTAAACCTTTAACAGTCATAAGACTATGGACTCTACTTCTCGTACTTAGGGGGATCAGCCCTTAGTACCATACTGTGCACAATATCTCAACGCTAAAGCGTAAATAATCCCCTTTTACAGGGTTGTTCATCTCAGTTTTGACATCAGAGTCCGCACCAAAGGAAGTTTGGTTTGGATAAGCTCAATAAGTATTTTGGAATTTAGAACGTTCATCAACTATGGACTAGTCGAATCAATAAGGGTTCACTAGTCCTATAAGGTTCAACAATAACATCGATATTCAACTTGAATAATAAATCTCAAGAGTATACAATCGAATAAGTATTGTATAACTGAATCATGCTTTTAAAAGAGTTACAATATGTAATATGAATTTCGAACTTGAACAATTAAGAACACGAGCTTACTCGATATAGAAACACAAGTCTAAGACTTAATAAATGAATAAATTAGAATTTAGGGAACTTGCTAAATCAATAAGTTAGGGATAGGATACTTGCCTCTTGCACAAGCTATAAATATAATTACAATTCACTTCCTCAACGTCCTACACATTACATTATGTATACGACATCGATTAGTTTTATAACTACCATGTTTAACTGTAGAACTATTCACTTAAGTTCGACTTACAACTTGGTTTATAATATTACTCAATGGCTAACCACATAACATGAATGTAAACTCACAACATGCATATCACACATGTATAGCCCTTTAAACAATCATAATCAAGTTTTACAATTACGATATTCAAGTTCGCACTTAGTTTGTTAACTTGAACCTTCACATTATCTTATACATGTCAATAACTTAATTTATTAATCATGAACTTCAAATCATATAATATTCATTTATGTAACTTAAAACATCTTTTATTATCGAGAACACTACACTTGTGTGCGTGCATGTCCGAAACCCTCCGATTGCCTCCGAATACGCATCAGTCACAAAGATGGCCATTTGTACCCATTTTAACGATTTCAAATTGAAAAACTTAAAGAATGAAAGTTGTAGGTCTACTCGTTATCTTTCCGAATCATCTTGAATCGCCTTAATCGGAGTTCGTATGAAAACGTTATGCTTATTTTACTACAAGAGGTCAAAACAGTCTCGAAAATAAAAAAAAAACAAAGGCTCCTGGACAGCCCTTATACCCATTGGGGCGGGTCCTAATACCCATGAACACCCGCTGGGGTGGGTCCCCCTGCTGGTGCACTCCCTAGTTCGCGATGAACACATAGAGTAGCCCAAATAAATCCAAATTAAACTAACGTAATGAATTATAAGGCTACCCATAATGTAAAAACTCCACAGAAACATTATATAACATTTTTAGCATGATCTTAGCATTTTAAATTACGTATTTACACAATCCAAGGCATCTATTTTCACTGTTTTCAATATTTTGTAAAATTTTAAAGGAAAACAAGAAATTCAACGTTACGGATTCGTTATAACACCGAATCCGTTCGTTTAACTTCCATTTTGTTCGTTGAAACGTACATAATTACATGCAAGTATCAATTTAAGTTAAATAAACGTATAAGGCGTGTAAATTTTGTACGTAAGGGCTATATGGGCCATATGTACAATTTCTACACTCTGTAACTTTTGAAAACCCAATTATCAACAAAATTCCATGGTGTGATCACTGAAAGTTATGCATATATGGCATATAATATGTTATAAACACATATTAACACAAATATAGCCATATAATGAATAAATATCAATTTTTTTCCATTCACAGAGAATTTTTAAAGCTCGTAAATGGAAAAACTCTGTAAAATTTTGAAAACCCAATTAAGGCCTAATTACATGAATTCGATTATTTTAATTCATTCATACCAAATACAAAACATGTTATAATGATATAATAACACATATATAAGCATATAATCAAAAATTGCTAATTTTTCCCATACATGGAGAACTCAGAATATATGTTCATGAAGGAAACATAGTACGTGAAATAAATTGGGACAAAGGAATTACCCCTAGTAAACTCTGTGAAGATGATGATATGGGCTTTAATTCTTCAATCTCTTCTCTAATCGATTCTTCTCTCAATTTTCTCTCCTAATCTCTCTAAGTTCTCTGATGTTTGTAATATAAAATATAAGACTGATGTATAAGATATATGTATAGCGTAATACGTATAATGTGTATAGTGGGTGAGTGGTCGTCGGTTAGTCCCATAGTGGGTTAACTGATCAACTCGCCATAAGGCCATGTTTAGTTTCTCCCATTCACTCTCCTTTCCCTTTAATTTAATTAACTTACTATAATATAGTTTAATAATGTCACACTTTTAATTAATCAATTAATGTTATTTAAATCAATTAAATAAAATAGCATAAATCCACATTAAATCACATAGTCACATAATTAAAATTCTCATTCATTAATTATGCCAAATCATTAAATCTCTAATTAATTATTTAAATTAATTAGAATAACATTATGCTTATTAATTAATATATTAATCAAATAAGCTCAATTAAATACATACTTTGAATATAAAATTCACCACATTAATTTAACTAATGTGACACGTATAATTAAATTAATCTACCACAATTTCATCAATTAATTATTTAACTCAATAATTAAATCATCGAAAAATATTTATTTAATTCAATAAATATTCAATTTAAATTACAAAAATCTTGTTCGTTACAATTACAATAAACACCCGCTGGGGCGGGTCCAGCGGCTGGTGGAGGTGCTGGGTCGCGAACTGGTGGAGAAATAAGCCAATTTGGCTTATTCCGTCACACCGAATTCGAATTTTCCCAACATGACAAACATGAAACATGTGACAAACAATATTTTAAGCTTATTAACAAGCTCATAACATAAAATTTTCATATAAACACATAATCACAACCAAGATTTCATGGAATTCGAAGAAAAACACAACTTTAAGCGTTCTTGACGGAAATTGCTACTACGAACTCGTTTTTCAATCAATTTAAGTGATTCCAACTGTAATCACTTCTATTCTTAACATACTAACATAATACTAAATCAATTTTAACAATAACTCATAATCAACATCAATTTTGATAGTTTCAAAAGTTATTTTTTTTTCAGAAATTACTTCACCGAGAATCACTATGAACACACTTCCTATTGTTTATCAAAAATTCATGGATTGAATTGCTAGAACAACCATATAACTCATATATAATCATGTTATATCACATATTACACATAATTCATGCTCACATCAAGGATTTAAAGAATTTTCAACATAATTCCATAATCTAACACTATGAACATGAATTTCATGGTGTTCATCATATACTTGTGAATTGAAATTCTTAAACAACTATGAAACTCTCATGTAAATATATATATATATATATATATATATATATATATATATATATATATATATATATACATACATATCCCATTCTCATAACAAAATTATGAAGTTTCACAAAGAGACTTCCACATAGAATTCTAAAACCATGAAAACATAGAAGAATATGCTTTGAAAACATGTTTTTACAACAATTGATTTTGAAAACCCTTTCATGGCATACAATTACATATGAAAACATATGAATACCATATATACATATAATTTTATGATTGTAAAAACCTAATTTGATAAAGAAGAAAACACAACACATATGAATTAATTCTAGGGTTAAAATTATAACCTTACTAGTTTTGACTTAAGAGAGAGATGATAAAGATGATGATCCTCTCTTGCCTTCTCAAGCTTTTCTTCCTCTTCTCTCTTCTTCTTCTCTGACAATTCTCTCTAACCCTCTTCTTCTTCTTTCTTTGTTTTGTTTAGACTTAGGCTTTTAGAAAACTAACGTATCTTTTAACTTAGCATATATTATACAATATACAATATACATATACAATATATGTAACTTATATTATTAATATAGCTAATAAATAATATACTAATTGCTATACTAACTACCACTTATTACATAGGTTACAAAATTTGAAAAGCCCAATGCCATGTTTGGCAAAACCACATTATTTTTAAAAACTAACTTCTTGAGTTTAAGGCATTGTTTGGAAGAAATAAGATTAAACAAGTACAAAGGTCTTGTTTGGTAAAACTCATCATTTTAAAAACAGGTTTTAATAGTTAAGGCCCCATTTGGCAAAACGAATTTAAAAACGGTGCTAGGGCCTTGTTTGGGAAAATAGTTTTGAAAACTCTTTTAATAAATCATTTTAACACATACTTTTTAATGTTATCCTTTAACTAATTAAAACTCAACATTAATTTAATTAATTAAAAGTTTAACATCAATTAATCACATAAAATTATCACATAATTATAATTACTCACTAATTATAATTTCATGTTACTCTCACCACATAACTCATCTAATTTAATTATCCCAATTAAATTAGAACTATAACATAAAATCATTATGTCAATTAAATTAAATATCAAATATTCATTTAATTAACATATAACACTTAATTAAATTACTCCATAATAATCACATAATTATTTATTTAACTCAATAAATAATTCAATTAATATAATTATTTAATTCAATAAATATATAAATTCTCTTCACACCAAATCACATATTTTACGATATATAACACATACACACATACTCGTACTTAAACATCTTAAAATAAGAATTTTATTTATTAAATTCTCATTTATTAATTCTTAAAAATCCGGGATATCACATCCTTCCCTCCTTATAAGGATTCTGTCCTCGGAATCAACGAAACCTCACTTACTCAGTTTTCGCAAAATCTCTTCATAATTATCGTTGAATAACTTCAACACGTTAACTTAGCAAAAAGTTTTACATATATATATACTTCATTCATTTCTTCAACAACTATTAAGTTTTATTACACAATCTTCAATCAAACATAATCACATATCAAATATTATATATCTTTAACTCGTTCATTCCTTTCTAAGGATCATTACCGTATACTCTACTCGTCAAATTAATATACTACGTAATTCACCATCTATAATTATTCGGGTTATCACATTCACCCCTTCTTCTAAGAATTTCGTCCTCGAAATTTTTATTAATCTTCATTCATTCAAACTATCAAAATAGATTTTACGTTAATCTCCATTCACTGGATTAAAGCGTTCTACAACTAACTCTTTTTAAGGAATATCCTTCTTCCCACATCCTCCTTCAGAATAATAAGAATCTTCCACAATTGTTCAATGATTGGGAAGCGATATAAACAACTCAGGAATTTAAAAGATTCCAATTCATGCTGAGGGGTCATAAGACCTTGAACTCTTCTCCAGGTTTAATAGTGCATCACCACTGTAAACCATCTTTAACAAAATGTTTAGCAATCACAAAGACTGAAAACACTCTCTGCAAGTACTCTAGGTGATCAGCCTATCGTACCCCTACGTCGTGCACAACGTATTACATCTTAACATCGTAACGACTATATACGTTACATTCGAAACTTATAGTCTCTGATAACATAGTACATCGTAACGACTATATGTGTTACATTCAGAATTATAGTCTCCGATAACATGTCCCCCTTTTGTAGGGTTGTTCACCTCAGCTTCTTAACATTTGAATCCGCACCAAAACAATTTGGTTTGGCATAGTTTAACCAAAAACGCTCGAATTTCATAAACATCTTTCAACATTTGTCTAGCTGAATCAAGTAGCATAGACTTCTAGTAAAAATTCGGACATCAAACGAAATATATATATATATATACATTTATTTGTAACCAACTCAATAAAATTCTCTCTATATATATATATATATATATATATATATTTTAAGAAACTAAAAATAATAAATAAATCTTTTCACAATATCCTGATACCGTATCATAGTACTGATACGTTGAGGACTTCATCATTACATGACGTCGTTATACTACATCATACCATAGTGGGCTGACGATCATACGATCACATCCAACACTAGGTTTAACCGCATTGATAACTTCCTCGATTATTGTTTGTACATCATATCAAATGATGCATAGAACACATAAAATACATTTTGAAATTTTGAAATTATTTTTGTCTAACTGAAGCAATTAGCATAGACATGTGAATAATAGCACGTATTTTAAAAACTCATTGGTTCCATCGTTCGATCCAATGTTTTTCAAGAAAATAAAAGTGCAACATCAGCACGAAGTCAATAAATTTCGAAAACTAGCAAAGCTAGGAGATTTAGAATATAAAACTTTCTCCATCAATTAAATCATTACTCCATCATTACTTAATCATTCTATAAATCTTAACAACATCAATGCTTTCTATACCATAACCTTTCTATACCCAGTATAGTTCATCAAACTTACCACACTTTGGAAGTTCAGGAACTTGCCACAATAATATGAGTTTAAGAACTTGTCCTAGCAATACGTAGTCAAAGAACTTATCAGAGACTGTCCACATGCTTAGGGGTTCAAAAACATACATACGACTATGAGTCACTAACTTACCATAAGTATGAGTTTTAAGAACTCGCCTAACCCTAAGATCATCTAATGTAATCTTAATATCATCTAATCTATCCTCTATTAACTCTAACTATCAAATATAATATGAGAAAAGAATCACCTTCTCGTCATATATATATCGATAGCGCGACACCAACCTTCCAACGATTATCAATATGATAAGCCAAGTGTAAGCACAAAACCCTGCCCATACAAGATTTGTACAACTCAGCCACCACATGAGTCCTCAGTTGAAAACCCACTTAACTCTATCTTACTTATAACTTCTTGCTCTATACTCGATACAGACTTATGTATCTCATCATGTATAACTCCTCGTGAGTTAATCTCGTACTATCTCATAGTACATTCTCGTTATAGTCTCAAACTATAACCATTCAATCATTACAGACCATCTGTCTTTTACAACTCTAAAAGATATCACGTCGTGATCTTATTCTATAATCATCTCCCTTATGATTCTTCCTTAGCTCATTATCGTTTTGTTTTAAAACTTCTTATCTCTACCTTACATCATATTATATCATGAATTCATTATGCTTTTAATCTCATAGACTTCGTCTATTCATCGTTATTCGTCATCTAGATCATTAGAGTTAGGCAACTCCTGGTTTTTATCTCTACATCTCTTCAAGATTCTTCTTTGAATCTTCTTGTTTATTATTCAATTCTCGTTCTTTAAGAATTTCTAATTCCATTCCTGTTGCTCAATATTTTATTCGAGTTTCATTCTCTGTTATTCTAATCTTCTTCTTACAACATTTCTAGGACTAAACTCATCCTATACTTCTACGTATGATTCTAATTCTCTAAAGTCATAGCCTAAGGTACTCTTACCTAAGGTGTATAACTTACAGCTTTGATACCAACTGTAACGACCCCAAAATTCATACAATAATATTCTCCTTCTCGATCGTTAATAATACAACTTTAATCTCTCATTACATCATTATTCGATATTAAAAATCACTAAAAATGCGGAATATTTAAAACTTTTATAAACTTTCTTTCTATATTGCCCTGAATCGCAACCTTTACATTACATCTCTTTGATTCAAATCTATATCATGAATCATTACAACAAAATGACTATACAAAGTCTTTCATAATAAAACAATATCCATCTATATTTGATAACTCTACTTATAACTCAGCGACATATTTCATTCAAAACATTAACTACAATTTAAAATTGAACATAACTAATATTCTTGAACATTGATCTCTATAAATCTCTTAACACGTATCATTACCTTGCGTCCTTAACCTGCAAAAATGGTTATTTGCAAGAGTGAGCTCGACAGCTCAGCAAGTTCTAACAGTTTTCATGCATCACGTATCACATAATAAACATGCTCAACATAAATCTCATAATAATTAAAGTAACATGGCATACATGCTTTAATTCACATAACAAATATAAAGATTGAGTTCCATACTCAATCAACATTATTTAACCAAACAGTGTAGTCATAAATTAACTTTGACATTTTATGATTACAACATGTATAACATATCATGCTCGTTTGCAATTTAAAACAGTTCACCAAATTCACGTAGACAAGTAGAAACCGAAAGACTTGCCTGGTTCGTGGATTACCAATTACCGAAAAAACTGCTTAATATAATCTGCTTCATGATCCTACATAACGTATCACCATATGCATCAATTATTAGTCACTTAGCAACACTTATCAAACATCTAAGTAAATTCTAATTTACACTTTCTAATTTACACTTCGTAACTCTCTTCCATTCACTCGTTTGACACTCGCTGTCAAATCATATGTATAATTATTACATATCTAATCTTCATTGTTAGTTAACCAATTAAGATTAACTCATTCTTCATTAACTAATAAGTTAATAATTAATCACCACGTAATTTAATCACCTCACATAATCATAACACATTTCACATAATTAACCAATTATGATTACATCTTACGTCAATCAAATTATATTTCAAGTTAAACATAATTATATTTTTACTAACATTCATGTTTTATAACTTAGAACAACATCTAATATCGTCGACAGCACTATACTTGTGTATGCGCATGACTGACGCCCTCCGATTGCCTCAGAATACGCATCAGTCCCAAAAATGACCATTTTGACCCTAGATAACGACCTCAAATCAAAAAGTCAACAAAAGTTGTAGGTATACTCGTGCTCGTTCCGAATCATCTTGAATCACCTCAATCGGAGTTCGTATGAAAAAGTTATGGCCATTTTAGTAACAGAGGTCAAAACAGTTTTGCATTACGACAACTAAACTACCCCGGGCAGCAAGTATACCCGCTGGGGCGGGTCCCCCAAGGCATAAATGTGACGCCCCCAAATTCCAGGACCGCCACTTGGTCTCTCGAATTCGGTTCATCACGTGCTCATGGTAATACATCACAATAATAATAATTAAATATCATACGATCACAGCGGAAAATCTATTCTAGAATAATTTACAATGATTTATTATAATTATTCCCCCAAGTCTCGCAACCTACAGTACTTAATAGATTACATAATAATATCAGTTAACGACTTATTACATAATCTAACTTAAGCTTAAACATAATCAAATCCAGTCTTACTACATCATCTTCATACAATATTAATATATTTAAAACATAACAGACATAAGCTAGTTGGTAGCTTTGCCTTTGCCCTTATCAACGCCCGAAGGTTCACCATGCTCTGCCTTAACTGAAATGTTTTAGGGAAAGCAAGAATGAGCACAAATTGCCCAGTAAGTAATATACAATAAGGGTGAGTAATAAGATTCTCAATTCTCGAAAGGGTATAACAAGATTTGATAGTTCAAGAATAACAAGAATATCAACAGTTCTCAATATCAGTCGCTAAGGACAGGATAATATCAATATGATTCAATAATAAGTCAATTCAAGATTTCAAATAATTGAATACTGACTAGTCACTACGGACTATGAACTTCTACTAGAATTGACAGTAATAAACTAAAAATCCAACAAAAACAGGTACAACAGGTGATCAGCCTAAAGTACCCTTGTTATGCATAACAATCAACCATAATCAAGTGTGCACGTCGGTTCTCCGACAATTATATATTCCCTTCAAAGAAGGTTGTTCTTCTCAGTCAAATACAAGATCCCGCACCAATCAATTAGTTTGGGTTGCTTTTCAATAACATAAGTCCAGCCGAATCAAATGACATAGACACTTTCACAATATTCAAGAACAATACTAAGTTCAACATGAATAATAGCTTTAATGAAATAAGAGTTCAAGTATGCTAATTCGATTCAACCGATTAAATAGGAAACTAGTTCGCAATACACAAATAGGATACTTGCATAGTAAAAGAGTATAAGTTAGGAAACTTTCACAATCATAGATTTCCTTGCATAAAGTAAATGCGTCGGTTAGGATACTTGCACTTTAAAAGAGTGTAAGTAAGAGAACTTGCCTTTAGCGTAGTTTATCCACGAAAAGCAATCAAAACTTTCGAATTCCTATCGTAATACAGTTACGTATATATATGATATTCATTAGTCATATAATTTAACTTCACATTTTCTCTTTGAATATACGATCAACACATAAGCTAAGTTTTACCTAGCTACACAGTTATATAGAATATAATTTCTATCCTTAACGTTCCTTCTTTAGAGTTTAAACGCATTCTCATATTATATAAGATCTCAACAATTAGCAAACATGCTTGCATATTATTAATATCACATAAGACCACAATCAATACTAAATATATTTCATTTTAGCAAGTTACGGCATCTCCTTAAGTTAACCGTCAAAATCGGGTTCAAGTAACATCATATAATATCGCGTAGCATGTATTCATATTTAAAGGATACTTTCATGCTTGTATAACTTTTCCAAATCCAATCGTACATGGTATAGGTTCTTAAGTTAATACTTAAAGCCATTCAAGGACACGAACTCATATGGTCTAACATGATTGCTTTTAAACACATAAGATATTCATATAACTTGTATTAGTCATGCTCATGAGTACTCGTATTGCATATATGTAGCTAGCATTGTTATTATCTTGAAAACATGCTTTGTTCATGCTAAACTTTAATCACGGCAACTAATCATGGTATATATACATGCATGACACATGAATGAGTCTAAGAGTACTATCACATGTGTCCATAAATGTCAAATTCTAATTCTCGTCATAACATACCAACGTTCACGTTCAAAGCTTATACTTTGTTAGTATAGTTCATTAATAAGGTCTATCATGTTCATGCTTCCTTATGAAACCTACATATGTAAGTTAACATGCTTTTCATGTATTTCAAGGCCCTATAAACATGCTCGAAAAGTCAGAATGTATACATGCTTCATATATGTTAACGTCGTTTATGAAACTTTAAATTCGTTTCCAAACTATGTGTCGTTTGGTTAACCATGCATGCTAATATACTAAAACATGCTTACATTGCCTCATTAGGTTTATATATATGTATTAATCATGCTCCCATGCTTGTTTAAACAAAAATCAAACAATTGGTACATAACAGTTTTGTTGCAGAATGCTGAAAACTGAACACAGAGGCTGGCGCTGCGGCGCGGCAACAGTAGCTTAATACTGGCGCTGCGGCGCGAGTGGCGCTGTGGCGCGGGCTGCGGCGCTGCGGCGTCGAGGCAGTTTTCTGCGGTTCAGACTGCAGCGAAAACCGACCCAAAACCTCCCATTTCATCGATTTCAACATACCCAGACATTAGACTTGTTTAACTTACTAACACATACATATATGCTTATATAACAGTCAATAGCAATTATCAATTCCCAATTTCATGAACTCTAACTAATTTACGAATTTCATGTATTTACAGAAATTGAAGAGGAACAATGGAAATGAAAGACTATTCAGTGGTTCCATCATGTGTGTATGTTCATATAACAACAATATAAGGGTTCTACAAACCAATCATGAACCAATTTAGCATAATCAAGAATTTTAACAAAACTCAGAGAACAACAATGGAGTTCTTTTGACAGAAAATGAAAATGAAGACACGAAGAGGATTTATACCTCTGTTATGGAGTAAGCTTGCTGATGCTACTATAGAAATTCCTTCTGAACTAAATAGACAATCACAGTATACTCTCTTCTCTTAGAAATATTTCAGCAATGAAATGAAAGTGCAGGGAGTTCCTTTATATAGAAGAATGAATACACAGTCCATGCTTCTAACTCCCAAATCAAACTAACGGATTGTCAAATTGCATGAAGGTTATAGAATGGTAGGTATTTAGTTGTTAGAATCCATCATTAAAACCACTCCCTTGCTCATCATTGCTACAAGGCTATGGAAATTTACTGAGTTTAAGGAGAAGCAATAGGCTTAGGCCATAATGGCTGTGCACTTGAATGAGGGAAAGGAGAGTGACTATTATATTGGGACAAGCCAAGCAAATCTCAGCATTCTTACAAATGGACTATATGCTACACTTATGTTATATATTATATGTACTCTTAGGTTATAATTACAATGTTCTCCCCATAATGTAATAAATGCAATTTGAATACATATAATCTATGTACATTTTATCTTACCGATATAATACAATCGGATACTACCACATTACATTATATCATATATTATTAAATTGTATTACTCAACAATTATTTATAATAGATCCATGATACATTATTTTAATGTATATCCACACATCATTTGCCACCTACACATATCATAACATATAGTTACTATACATTTAATTCGCATGCTTGCACATATAATTTCTCATCTTATAAATTGAATATTAATTAATAATATACACATATCCTACATCAATCAATATAATTGTTAACCTCCATAACAATTTAATTAACCTTTATATGATTAACTATCACTTTGATATAAATCTTATTATATTTATAAACACGTTGCTCATTATTATTATGTTTCTTGCAATAATAATCACATATTATTAATCAATCCTCATTAGTATTTTATAACAGTTAATTAATATTCTTCGATTAACAATTAATATAGATTAATTGTTCGCTTAAATTAATATAATCATTCTTATATTACGTCACTGTGCCACACAAGGCAATCAATGAGTTTATCACAAACTCCACCAATTTCTCAATTATTATAATTATTCAATTATATATAATTGAATTAATTCATCTCATAACACAAAATCATTTATATTCAAATAAATTCTCATTTTCATTAATATATTTATTTAATAATATATGGAAATTCTCGGGTATTACATCCTCCCCCCCTTATAAAAATTCTGTCCCGAAATTGCTACAAGGTTACACAAATAGATGGGGATAGTCCCTCATCATCCTATCTTCTAACTCCCACGTTGCCTCCTCGACATCGTGGTTACGCCAAAGTACTTTTACAGATGAAATAACTTTATTTCTCAAAGTTTGTTCTTTCCTATCTAATATTTGGACAGGAATTTCTTCATACGCCAAGTTCTTCTCCACTTGAATGGGCTCGTAAGAAATCACGTGCTTGTAGTCGGCCTTGTACGGTCGCAACACGGAAATGTGGAACACGTTGTGGATATGCTCCAACTCGGGTGGTAACGCAACTTTGCATGCCACTTCGCCCACTCGCTTCAGTATCTCGAACGGTCCTATGAATCTTGGACTCAATTTTCCTTTCTTGCCGAAACGGATTTTTCCCTTCCATGGAGATACCTTCAAGAATACGAAACTGCCGACTTTGAAGTCTCGGTCCTGCCGATGCAAATCTGCGTATTTCTTCTGGCGATCTTGAGCTGCTACAAGTCTGGCTCTTATCACTGTCACCACGTCTGCGGTTTGTTGAACTAACTCTGGTCCGAGTATTCGTCGTTCTCCGACTTCGTCCCAACAAAACGGCGTTCTGCACTTTCTCCCGTAAAGAGCTTCGTACGGTGGCATGCCAATACTCGCATGGTAGCTATTATTATATGCGAATTCTACTAAGGGTAGGTGGTCGTCCCAATTTCCCTTAAAATCCATCACGCAAGTCCTAAGCATGTCTTCTAGCGTTTGTATTGTTCGCTCACTTTGTCCGTCTGTTTGAGGATGATAAGCTGTACTCAACCTCAACTGCGTTCCCATTCTTTCCTGCAAACTCTTCCAAAAATTGGACGTGAAGCGCGGATCTCGATCAGAGACAATTGACACCGGCACTCCATGTCGTGAAATAATTTCTTTTACATATAGGCTTGCTAATTGGTTCAAACTGTAGCGGATCTTGATTGGTAGAAAGTGTACGGTCTTCGTTAGTCGATCCACGATAACCCAAATAGCATCATAACCTTTCTGTGTAACTGGAAGTCCTACCACGAAGTCCATGGTAATATGCTCCCATTTCCACTCTGGTATTTCTAACGGTTGTAGTAAACCACTTGGCCGCTGATGCTCTGCTTTAACGCGTTGGCAAGTCAAGCATTTACTGACGCACTCTGCGACTTCCCGTTTCAAATTAGGCCACCAAAAATGTTGCCTTAGATCTCGGTACATCTTTGTGCCTCCCGGATGAACGGAATATGTCGTATTGTGTGCCTCGTGCAAAATCTCTTCCCTCAACTCGGTTACCGCTGGTACCCACACTCTCCCTTCAAATCTCAAAATACCATCTTTATCCATTCGAAATTTTTCTTCCTCACTTTCTGTGATCCTCTTTCGGATTTTCTCACACTCTTCATCCTTTTCCTGAGCTTCCTTTACTCTATTCAACAACGTCGGACAAGCTTCCATTACAATTAACTTCTCACCAGACTTTTCTGGTCCTTTTACTTCTATCTCCAATTTCTCCATCTCTCTTATCAACTCTTCCTGAGTTGTAAATTAAACAACTTCTCCCTTCCTTTCCTGCTCAGAGCGTCGGCAACCACATTTGCCTTTCCCGGGTGATAAAGAATATCGCAGTCATAGTCTTTGATTAATTCTAACCACCTTCTCTGCCGCATGTTTAACTCCTTCTGTGTGAAGATATATTTCAGACTTTTGTGGTCCGTGTATATCTCACATTTTTCTCCGTATAGATAATGTCTCCATATCTTTAACGCAAAAACTACTGCCGCTAACTCTAAGTCATGAGTAGGGTATCGTTTTTCGTAATCCTTCAATTGTCGTGACGCATATGCAATAACCTTGCCATGTTGCATGAGCACACAGCCAAGCCCCTTGTGCGATGCATCACTATACACCACAAAATTTCCCGCATCATCTGGTAATGATAACACAGGTGTTTCGCTCAATCTCCTTTTCAGTTCTTGAAAACTTTCTTCGCATTTGTCGGTCCATACAAATTTCACCGTCTTTCTAGTCAAATTGGTCAACGGGGTTGCTATCTTAGAAAAATCTTGGATGAATCTTCGATAGTACCCAGCTAACCCTAGAAAGCTTCTCACCTCCGTCGGTGTTCTCGGTTGTTCCCAATTACTTACTGCTTCAACCTTCGCAGGGTCTACAGAGATTCCATTCTTATCCACCACGTGGCCTAAGAATTGAACCTTCTCCATCCAAAATCCGCACTTAGAAAATTTTGCATACATCTTCTCCTTCCTTAGTGCCTCCAAAATAATCTTTAGATGTTCGGCCTGTTCTTCCTCTGTCTTTGAGTAGATCAAAATGTCGTCGATAAAAACCACTACAAATTTATCCAAGTATGGCTTGAAAACTCGGTTCATCAAGTCCATAAATGCTGCCGGAGCATTAGTCAATCCGAATGATATTACCAAAAACTCGTAGTGTCCATAACGGGTTCGAAACGCAGTCTTTGGTATGTCCTCATCCCGTACCTTCAGTTGATGATATCCTGTTCGTAGGTCGATCTTTGAGAAACACTTTGCTCCCTTCAGTTGATCAAATAAGTCGTCTATCCTCGGTAGCGGATACCGGTTCTTGATCGTTACTCTATTCAATTCTCGATAATCGATACAGAGCCTCATCGATCCGTCCTTCTTCTTAACGAATAGTACTGGTGCTCCCCAAGGAGAAACACTCGGTCGAATGTAACCCTTATCCAATAATTCTTGCAATTGTATCATCAATTCCTTCATTTCTACTGGCGCCATACGATATGGAGCTTTCAAAATCGGTGCCGTTCCCGGTGCTAAGTCTATTACGAATTCGATTTCTCTGTCTGGCGGAAGACCAGGTAGATCGTCCGGAAACACGTCTTGAAATTCATTAACTACGGATATATCCTTAATTTCTACTCCCTTCTTCCGAGTATCAACGATGTAAGCTAAATATCCTCCACATCCTTTCCTTAACAATTTCTTGGCCTGCATCATCGTAACGCAACACGATTGCTTAAGCGATGAGCTACCATAAAACACTACCTTAGACTTACTCGGAGTCTGAAGGTTCACACATTTGTTCTGACAGTCAATTATCGCAGCATGGTTATACAACCAATCCATTCCCAGTATTACGTCAAATTCTCCCAGTCTAATAGGAATCAAGTCTACGCTCAGTTCATGTTTACTAATATTTGCGCGATAATTTCGATAAACGTATTCTACGGGGATCACTTCCTTATTAGCAACTTCTATGATCAAAGGATTTTCTAATAGTTTTCGAGGTGTACTAAGTCTACTAGCAAATTCTTCAGATACAAAAGAACAGGTGGCACCCGAATCAAATAATACACAAGCATTTATATCATTGATTGGGATTATACCTGACACCACATCTTTTTCAGCCACTGCGTCTTGGATGGTCATGTTAAAGGTTCTGGCGGTTGGGCGGTTGGATTGTGCCGGTCCACCGATCATCAGCTTGTTGCCTCCTTGCTGATTACTACCCCCGCCACTTCCCTTCTTTGGGCAGTCCTTAATTCGGTGCTCCGTCGAGCCACAAGCAAAGCATCCTTGAATCTTTTTCGGTTTCAAACAGTTGGGCGAGATGTGCCCTTCCTGTCCGCAGTTGTAGCAAGTGCCACGTCCCTTCCAGCACTCGCCCTGGTGATTCTTCCCACACTTCGGGCATCCTTCAGCCCTCTTCTTGAAACCTCCACGAAAATTCCCTGATTGATTATTATTGTTGTTGTTGTTGTTCTCCCACTTTCTCTTTCCCAAGTTGCTTCCTCCGCTACTGCTTCCTCCCGTACGATTCTCTCCTCCAGTATTCTTTTCTTTCTTTTCTTTGTTATACAGACTTAAGGCCTCACTGCCACCTTCCGCAATTATTGCTTTCTCCAGTAATGCTGCAAAGGAATCAATTTGAAGAACTGATACCTTATTGAACAGCCATGGCTTCAACCCTTGTTCAAAGCGTCTAGCCTTCCTCTCTTCATCACCAACTTGGTGCTCCGCAAATCGCGCTAGTTCGTTAAACCTAGCCGCGTATTGCGCCACCGTCATTTCACCTTGTTTTAACTCTAGGAATTTCACCTCCATCCTATTCTTCATACTTTTCGGAAAGTAATTCTCGAAGAACAGTGTCTTAAACTTATCCCAAGCTATTATCCCTTCTCCAGCTCTTTGTTGATTAGCCTCCCACCAGTAGTTCGCTTCTCCCCTCATCATGTACGTGGCAAACACCGTCTTCTGATCTTCGCCTACGCTAGCTATAGTGAAAGCTTTTTCGATCTCTTTGATCCACGTTTGTGCGACGATTGGGTCAGTAGTTCCCTCGAACTCCGGGGGTCCTACACTCTTAAAGTCTTTAAAGGTTGTTACTGACACAGTTTGAGGGTTCGGGCGAACGGGTTCATTGTTCCTTCCCCTTAAGGCTTCTCCTAACAAGTCTACCAGTTTCTGGATCGGGTCTACTTGTTCTCTCTCATTGTTAACGGATTCTTCGGGTGCAGTCAATCTACGTCTGGGCGGCATTATCTGCATCACAATTTTTTTCATTTTATTATTATTCAAGTATATTACTTAAGTATTTCTTTTAATACTAAAAGAATAAATTTATAACACGTTTCTAAAATCAACTCCATTTATATTCATATGCCATTTCATTTTCATTACATGATTTCCTAGCATACTGCTATAAATGTCATCACATATATCCCCTAATATCACAAAAGACGGGGAATATACCAACCTACTACCATACTACCCCTCTAACAGAAGCTAACTCGGGGTTTACATCATCATCCCACATCTTACACAAAAGATCGGAATTACAACATAGTATATACAATACATAAAGACACAACTAGTACTACCACTAGACTGACTAAGGAAATCTCATCCCATCATCCCGCGTTCCACTGCGCTCTTGTACTCCAACTGTGCTATATACGCAAACAGCTCTCGGCTCAAGGTATGTAGAGTCTGTCCCTGTTCTGCCGGGTAGTGGTACACACCATCAATCACCCTTTCAAAAGCTGAACGGAACACATACCCCATCTTGTTCATCTTTCTCTTTTTGCACCTGACCTCATCCTCAAGGTCGTCAGCTCTCTCATTGGACGCTTCCCACTTCTCCTCGAAGTGTAACCTATCCATCACCTCCAACTCTAGCTGAGTACGGAGTGCCTCTTTCTCAGTCTTCTCACTCAGTTCCCTCTGCTCAACCTCTTCTAGCTTCTCTGCCAAATCTGCATTCCTAGCCACTGACCTGTGAAACAGAGTCCCCATCTGGATCCCTGCCTCCCTACCGTAGGCAATCTCCACCTCTAACTCTTGCATAGCCAGCTTCCTCTGGTGGTCCTCGTCCCTCAGCTTCTTGAACTCAGACTCTCTCTCGTGGGCCTCTGCCTCCAGCTCCTGAACTCTACAGTCTAACTCTAGGATCCGCTCCTCATACTCTCCTAGCATCTGCTCCTCTATAGTAGCCTCATCAGAGTCCTCTACTGGCTCATCCTCCATCGGCTCCTCCTCTGGATCAGTCTCTATCTCAATCTCGTCCTCGTCGTCGGACTTGATCGGTGCAACAGCCTGCACTGGTGTAGCCTCTAGAGGTGCCTCGTACACTACATGTATATCCCTGGGCTCCTCCTCGGCCACTCTACTAGGTACACCTGTGTCTGTCATCCTATAATCACAAACACAAGACACGAAATAGCATCTCCATTAGAATGTTAAATAAAATATAAGTTCATTGTATAGAATGAAGTTACATTTCATAACAGACTAAGTCTCTCAAGGAAAACTCTACATGAGTTTTATCTCCTTCCTAACTTCTAAGATCACCTAAGTTATAGTCTAAGGACACTCGTTCCTAAGGTTTATAACTATCGCTTTGATACCAACCTGTGACGCCCCCAAATTCCAGGACCGCCACTTGGTCTCTCGAATTCGGTTCATTACGTGCTCATGGTAATACATCACAATAATAATAATTAAATATCATACGATCACAGCGGAAAATCTATTCTAGAATAATTTACAATGATTTATTATAATTATTCCCCCAAGTCTCGCAACCTACAGTACTTAATAGATTACATAATAATATCAGTTAACGACTTATTACATAATCTAACTTAAGCTTAAACATAATCAAATCCAGTCTTACTACATCATCTTCATACAATATTAATATATTTAAAACATAACAGACATAAGCTAGTTGGTAGCTTTGCCCTTGCCCTTATCAACGCCCGAAGGTTCACCATGCTCTGCCTTAACTGAAATGTTTTAGGGAAAGCAAGAATGAGCACAAATTGCCCAGCAAGTAATATACAATAAGGGTGAGTAATAAGATTCTCAATTCTCGAAAGGGTATAACAAGATTTGATAGTTCAAGAATAACAAGAATATCAACAGTTCTCAATATCAGTCGCTAAGGATAGGATAATATCAATATGATTCAATAATAAGTCAATTCAAGATTTCAAATAATTGAATACTGAGTAGTCACTACGGACTATGAACTTCTACTAGAATTGACAGTAATAAACTGAAAATCCAACAAAAACAGGTACAACAGGTGATCAGCCTAAAGTACCCTTGTTATGCATAACAATCAACCATACTCAAGTGTGCACGTCGGTTCTCCGACAATTATATATTCCCTTCAAAGAAGGTTATTCTTCTCAGTCAAATACAAGATCCCGCACCAATCAATTAGTTTGGGTTGCTTTTCAATAACATAAGTCCAGCCGAATCAAATGACATAGACACTTTCACAATATTCAAGAACAATACTAAGTTCAACATGAATAATAGCTTTAATGAAATAAGAGTTCAAGTATGCTAATTCGATTCAACCGATTAAATAGGAAACTAGTTCGCAATACACAAGATAGGATACTTGCATAGTAAAAGAGTATAAGTTAGGAAACTTTCACAATCATAGATTTCCTTGCATAAAGTAAATGCGTCGGTTAGGATACTTGCACTTTAAAAGAGTGTAAGTAAGAGAACTTGCCTTTAGCGTAGTTTATCCACGAAAAGCAATCAAAACTTTCGAATTCCTATCGTAATACAGTTACGTATATATATGATATTCATTAGTCATATAATTTAACTTCACATTTTCTCTTTGAATATACGATCAACACATAAGCTAAGTTTTACCTAGCTACACAGTTATATAGAATATAATTTCTATCCTTAACGTTCCTTCTTTAGAGTTTAAACGCATTCTCATATTATATAAGATCTCAACAATTAGCAAACATGCTTGCATATTATTAATATCACATAAGACCACAATCAATACTAAATATATTTCATTTTAGCAAGTTACGGCATCTCCTTAAGTTAACCGTCAAAATCGGGTTCAAGTAACATCATATAATATCGCGTAGCATGTATTCATATTTAAAGGATACTTTCATGCTTGTATAACTTTTCCAAATCCAATCGTACATGGTATAGGTTCTTAAGTTAATACTTAAAGCCATTCAAGGACACGAACTCATATGGTCTAACATGATTGCTTTTAAACACATAAGATATTCATATAACTTGTATTAGTCATGCTCATGAGTACTCGTATTGCATATATGTAGCTAGCATTGTTATTATCTTGAAAACATGCTTTGTTCATGCTAAACTTTAATCACGGCAACTAATCATGGTATATATACATGCATGACACATGAATGAGTCTAAGAGTACTATCACATGTGTCCATAAATGTCAAATTCTAATTCTCGTCATAACATACCAACGTTCACGTTCAAAGCTTATACTTTGTTAGTATAGTTCATTAATAAGGTCTATCATGTTCATGCTTCCTTATGAAACCAACATATGTAAGTTAACATGCTTTTCATGTATTTCAAGGCCCTATAAACATGCTCGAAAAGTCAGAATGTATACATGCTTCATATATGTTAACGTCGTTTATGAAACTTTAAATTCGTTTCCAAACTATGTGTCGTTTGGTTAACCATGCATGCTAATATACTAAAACATGCTTACATTGCCTCATTAGGTTTATATATATGTATTAATCATGCTCCCATGCTTGTTTAAACAAAAATCAAACAATTGGTACATAACAGTTTTGTTGCAGAATGCTGAAAACTGAACACAGAGGCTGGCGCTGCGGCGCGGCAACAGTAGCTTAATACTGGCGCTGCGGCGCGAGTGGCGCTGTGGCGCGGGCTGCGGCGCTGCGGCGTCGAGGCAGTTTTCTGCGGTTCAGACTGCAGCGAAAACCGACCCAAAACCTCCCATTTCATCGATTTCAACATACCCAGACATTAGACTTGTTTAACTTACTAACACATACATATATGCTTATATAGCAGTCAATAGCAATTATCAATTCCCAATTTCATGAACTCTAACTAATTTACGAATTTCATGTATTTACAGAAATTGAAGAGGAACAATGGAAATGAAAGACTATTCAGTGGTTCCATCATGTGTGTATGTTCATATAACAACAATATAAGGGTTCTACAAACCAATCATGAACCAATTTGGCATAATCAAGAATTTTAACAAAACTCAGAGAACAACAATGGAGTTCTTTTGACAGAAAATGAAAATGAAGACACGAAGAGGATTTATACCTCTGTTATGGAGTAAGCTTGCTGATGCTACTATAGAAATTCCTTCTGAACTAAATAGACAATCACAGTATACTCTCTTCTCTTAGAAATATTTCAGCAATGAAATGAAGGTGCAAGGAGTTCCTTTATATAGAAGAATGAATACACAGTCCAAGCTTCTAACTCCCAAATCAAACTAACGGATTGTCAAATTGCATGAAGGTTATAGAATGGTAGGTATTTAGTTGTTAGAATCCATCATTAAAACCACTCCCTTGCTCATCATTGCTACAAGGCTATGGAAATTTACTGAGTTTAAAGAGAAGCAATAGGCTTAGGCCATAATGGCTGTGCACGTGAATGAGGGAAAGGAGAGTGACTATTATATTGGGACAAGCCAAGCAAATCTCAGCATTCTTACAAATGGACTATATGCTACACTTATGTTATATATTATATGTACTCTTAGGTTATAATTACAATGTTCTCCCCATAATGTAATAAATGCAATTTGAATACATATAATCTATGTACATTTTATCTTACCGATATAATACAATCGGATACTACCACATTACATTATATCATATATTATTAAATTGTATTACTCAACAATTATTTATAATAGATCCATGATACATTATTTTAATGTATATCCACACATCATTTGTCACCTACACATATCATAACATATAGTTACTATACATTTAATTCGCATGCTTGCACATATAATTTCTGATCTTATAAATTGAATATTAATTAATAATATACACATATCCTACATCAATCAATATAATTGTTAACCTCCATAACAATTTAATTAACCTTTATATGATTAACTATCACTTTGATATAAATCTTATTATATTTATAAACACGTTGCTCATTATTATTATGTTTCTTGCAATAATAATCACATATTATTAATCAATCCTCATTAGTATTTTATAACAGTTAATTAATATTCTTCGATTAACAATTAATATAGATTAATTGTTAGCTTAAATTAATATAATCATTCTTATATTACGTCACTGTGCCACACAAGGCAATCAACGAGTTTATCACAAACTCCACCAATTTCTCAATTATTATAATTATTCAATTATATATAATTGAATTAATTCATCTCATAACACAAAATCATTTATATTCAAATAAATTCTCATTTCCATTAATATATTTATTTAATAATATATGGAAATTCTCGGGTATTATAATAAACACCCGCTGGGGCGGGTCCAGCGGCTGGTGGAGGTGCTGGGTCGCGAACTGGTGGAGAAATAAGCCAATTTGGCTTATTCCGTCACACCGAATTCGAATTTTCCCAACATGACAAACATGAAACATGTGACAAACAATATTTTAAGCTTATTAACATGCTCATAACATAAAAATTTCATATAAACACATAATCACAACCAAGATTTCATGGAATTCGAAGAAAAACACAACTTTAAGCGTTCTTGACGGAAATTGCTACAACGAACTCGTTTTTCAATCAATTTAAGTGATTCCAACAGTAATCACTTCTATTCTTAACATACTAACATAATACTTAATCAATTTTAACAATAACTCATAATCAACATCAATTTTGATAGTTTCAAAAGTTATTTTTTTTTTCAGAAATTACTTCACCGAGAATCACTATGAACACACTTCCTATTGTTTATCAAAAATTCATGGATTGAATTGCTAGAACAACCATATAACTCATATATAATCATGTTATATCACATATTACACATAATTCATGCTCACATCAAGGATTTAAAGAATTTTCAACATAATTCCATAATCTAACACTATGAACATGAATTTCATGGTGTTCATCATATACTTGTGAATTGAAATTCTTAAACAACTATGAAACTCTCATGTAAATATATATATATATATATATATATATATACATACATATCCCATTCTCATAACAAAATTATGAAGTTTCACAAAGAGACTTCCACATAGAATTCTAAAACCATGAAAACATAGAAGAATATGCTTTGAAAACATGTTTTTACAACAATTGATTTTGAAAACCCTTTCATGGCATACAATTACATATGAAAACATATGAATACCATATATACATATAATTTTATGATTGTAAAAACCTAATTTGATAAAGAAGAAAAAACAACACATATGAATTAATTCTAGGGTTAAAATTATAACCTTACTAGTTTTGACTTAAGAGAGAGATGATAAAGGTGATGATCCTCTCTTGCCTTCTCAAGCTTTTCTTCCTCTTCTCTCTTCTTCTTCTCTGACAATTCTCTCTAACCCTCTTCTTCTTCTTTCTTTGTTTTGTTTAGACTTAGGCTTTTAGAAAACTAACGTATCTTTTAACTTAGCATATATTATACAATATACAATATACATATACAATATATGTAACTTATATTATTAATATAGCTAATAAATAATATACTAATTGCTATACTAACTACCACTTATTACATAGGTTACAAAATTTGAAAAGCCCAATGCCATGTTTGGCAAAACCACATTATTTTTAAAAACTAACTTCTTGAGTTTAAGGCATTGTTTGGAAGAAATAAGATTAAACAAGTACAAAGGTCTTGTTTGGTAAAACTCATCATTTTAAAAACAGGTTTTAATAGTTAAGGCCCCATTTGGCAAAACGAATTTAAAAACGGTGCTAGGGCCTTGTTTGGGAAAATAGTTTTGAAAACTCTTTTAATAAATCATTTTAACACATACTTTTTAATGTTATCCTTTAACTAATTAAAACTCAACATTAATTTAATTAATTAAAAGTTTAACATCAATTAATCACATAAAATTATCACATAATTATAATTACTCACTAATTATAATTTCATGTTACTCTCACCACATAACTCATCTAATTTAATTATCCCAATTAAATTAGAACTATAACATAAAATCATTATGTCAATTAAATTAAATACCAAATATTCATTTAATTAACATATAACACTTAATTAAATTACTCCATAATAATCACATAATTATTTATTTAACTCAATAAATAATTCAATTAATATAATTATTTAATTCAATAAATATATAAATTCTCTTCACACCAAATCACATATTTTACGATATATAACACATACACACATACTCGTACTTAAACATCTTTAAATAAGAATTTTATTTATTAAATTCTCATTTATTAATTCTTAAAAATCCGGGATATCACATCCTTCCCTCCTTATAAGGATTCTGTCCTCGGAATCAACGAAACCTCACTTACTCAGTTTTCGCAAAATCTCTTCATAATTATCGTTGAATAACTTCAACACGTTAACTTAGCAAAAAGTTTTACATATATATATACTTCATTCATTTCTTCAACAACTATTAAGTTTTATTATACAATCTTCAATCAAACATAATCACATATCAAATATTATATATCTTTAACTCGTTCATTCCTTTCTAAGGATCATTACCGTATACTCTACTCGTCAAATTAATATACTACGTAATTCACCATCTATAATTATTCGGGTTATCACATTCACCCCTTCTTCTAAGAATTTCGTCCTCGAAATTTTTATTAATCTTCATTCATTCAAACTATCAAAATAGATTTTACGTTAATCTCCATTCACTGGATTAAAGCGTTCTACAACTAACTCTTTTTAAGGAATATCCTTCTTCCCATATCCTCCTTCAGAATAATAAGAATCTTCCACAATTGTTCAATGATTGGGAAGCGATATAAACAACTCAGGAATTTAAAAGATTCCAATTCATGCTGAGGGGTCATAAGACCTTGAACTCTTCTCCAGGTTTAATAGTGCATCACCACTGTAAACCATCTTTAACAAAATGTTTAGCAATCACAAAGACTGAAAACACTCTCTGCAAGTACTCTAGGTGATCAGCCTATCGTACCCCTACGTCGTGCACAAAGTATTACATCTTAACATCGTAACGACTATATACGTTACATTCGAAACTTATAGTCTCCGATAACATAGTACATCGTAACGACTATATGTGTTACATTCAGAATTATAGTCTCCGATAACATGTCCCCCTTTTGTAGGGTTGTTCACCTCAGCTTCTTAACATCTGAATCCGCACCAAAACAATTTGGTTTGGCATAGTTTAACCAAAAACGCTCGAATTTCATAAACATCTTTCAACATTTGTCTAGCTGAATCAAGTAGCATAGACTTCTAGTAAAAATTCGGACATCAAACGAAATATATATATATATATACATTTATTTGTAACCAACTCAATAAAATTCTATATATATATATATTTTAAGAAACTAAAAATAATAAATAAATCTTTTCACAATATCCTGATACCGTATCATAGTACTGATACGTTGAGGACTTCGTCATTACATGACGTCGTTATACTACATCATACCATAGTGGGCTGACGATCATACGATCACATCCAACACTAGGTTTAACCGCATTGATAACTTCCTCGATTATTGTTTGTACATCATATCAAATGATGCATAGAACACATAAAATACATTTTGAAATTTTGAAATTATTTTTGTCTAAATGAAGCAATTAGCATAGACATGTGAATAATAGCACGTATTTTAAAAACTCATTGGTTCCATCGTTCGATCCAATGTTTTTCAAGAAAATAGAAGTGCAACATCAGCACGAAGTCAATAAATTTCGAAAACTAGCAAAGCTAGGAGATTTAGAATATAAAACTTTCTCCATCAATTAAATCATTACTCCATCATTACTTAATCATTCTATAAATCTTAACAACATCAATGCTTTCTATACCATAACCTTTCTATACCCAGTATAGTTCATCAAACTTACCACACTTTGGAAGTTCAGGAACTTGCCACAATAATATGAGTTTAAGAACTTGTCCTAGCAATACGTAGTCAAAGAACTTATCAGAGACTGTCCACATGCTTAGGGGTTCAAAAACATACATACGACTATGAGTCACTAACTTACCATAAGTATGAGTTTTAAGAACTCGCCTAACCCTAAGATCATCTAATGTAATCTTAATATCATCTAATCTATCCTCTATTAACTCTAACTATCAAATATAATATGAGAAAAGAATCACCTTCTCGTCATATATATATCGATAGCGCGACACCAACCTTCCAACGATTATCAATATGATAAGCCAAGTGTAAGCACAAAACCCTGCCCATACAAGATTTGTACAACTCAGCCACCACATGAGTCCTCAGTTGAAAACCCACTTAACTCTATCTTACTTATAACTTCTTGCTCTATACTCGATACAGACTTATGTATCTCATCATGTATAACTCCTAGTGAGTTAATCTCGTACTATCTCATAGTACATTCTCGTTATAGTCTCAAACTATAACCATTCAATCATTACAGACCATCTGTCTTTTACAACTCTAAAAGATATCACGTCGTGATCTTATTCTATAATCATCTCCCTTATGATTCTTCCTTAGCTTATTATTGTTTTGTTTTAAAACTTCTTATCTCTACCTTACATCATATTATATCATGAATTCATTATGCTTTTAATCTCATAGACTTCGTCTATTCATCGTTATTCGTCATCTAGATCATTAGAGTTAGGCAACTCCTGGTTTTTATCTCTACATCTCTTCAAGATTCTTCTTTGAATCTTCTTGTTTATTATTCAATTCTCGTTCTTTAAGAATTTCTAATTCCATTCTTGTTGCTCAATATTTTATTCGAGTTTCATTCTCTGTTATTCTAATCTTCTTCTTACAATATTTCTAGGACTAAACTCATCCTATACTTCTACGTATGATTCTAATTCTCTAAAGTCATAGCCTAAGGTACTCTTACCTAAGGTGTATAACTTACAGCTTTGATACCAACTGTAACGACCCCAAAATTCATACAATAATATTCTCCTTCTCGATCGTTAATAATACAACTTTAATCTCTCATTACATCATTATTCGATATTAAAAATCACTAAAAATGCAGAATATTTAAAACTTTAATAAACTTTCTTTCTATATTGCCCTGAATCGCAACCTTTACATTACATCTCTTTGATTCAAATCTATATCATGAATCATTACAACAAAATGACTATACAAAGTCTTTCATAATAAAACAATATCCATCTATATTTGATAACTCTACTTATAACTCAGCGACATATTTCATTCAAAACATTAACTACAATTTAAAATTGAACATAACTAATATTCTTGAACATTTATCTCTATAAATCTCTTAACACGTATCATTACCTTGCGTCCTTAACCTGCAAAAATGGTTATTTGCAAGAGTGAGCTCGACAGCTCAGCAAGTTCTAACAGTTTTCATGCATCACGTATCACATAATAAACATGCTCAACATAAATCTCATAATAATTAAAGTAACATGGCATACATGCTTTAATTCACATAACAAATATAAAGATTGAGTTCCATACTCAATCAACATTATTTAACCAAACAGTGTAGTCATAAATTAACTTTGACATTTCATGATTACAACATGTATAACATATCATGCTCGTTTGCAATTTAAAACAGTTCACCAAATTCACGTAGACAAGTAGAAACCGAAAGACTTGCCTGGTTCGTGGATTACCAATTACCGAAAAAACTGCTTAATATAATCTGCTTCATGATCCTACATAACGTATCACCATATGCATCAATTATTAGTCACTTAGCAACGCTTATCAAACATCTAAGTAAATTCTAATTTACACTTTCTAATTTACACTTCGTAACTCTCTTCCATTCACTCGTTTGACACTCGCTGTCAAATCATATGTATAATTATTACATATCTAATCTTCATTGTTAGTTAACCAATTAAGATTAACTCATTCTTCATTAACTAATAAGTTAATAATTAATCACCACGTAATTTAATCACCTCACATAATCATATTACATTTCACATAGTTAACCAATTATGATTACATCTTACGTCAATCAACTTACATTTCAATTTAAACATAATTATATTTTTACTAACATTCATGTTTTATAACTTAGAACAACATCTAATATCGTCGACAGCACTATACTTGTGTATGCGCATGACTGACGCCCTCCGATTGCCTCAGAATACGCATCAGTCCCAAAAATGACCATTTTGACCCTATATAACGACCTCAAATCAAAAAGTCAACAAAAGATGTAGATCTACTCGTGCTCGTTCCGAATCATCTTGAATCACCTCAATCGGAGTTCGTATGAAAAAGTTATGGCCATTTTAGTAACAGAGGTCAAAACAGTTTTGCATTACGACAACTAAACTACCCCGGGCAGCAAGTATACCCGCTGGGGCGGGTCCCCCAAGGCATAAACACCCGCTGGGGAGGGTCCAGCGGCTGGTGGAGGTGCTGGGTCGCGAACTGGTGGAGAAATAAGCCAATTTGGCTTATTCCGTCACACCGAATTCGAATTTTCCCAACATGACAAACATGAAACATGTGACAAACAATATTTTAAGCTTATTAACATGCTCATAACATAAAAATTTCATATAAACACATAATCACAACCAAGATTTCATGGAATTCGAAGAAAAACACAACTTTAAGCGTTCTAGACGGAAATTGCTACTACGAACTCGTTTTTCAATCAATTTAAGTGATTCCAACAGTAATCACTTCTATTCTTAACATACTAACATAATACTTAATCAATTTTAACAATAACTCATAATCAACATCAATTTTGATAGTTTCAAAAGTTATTTTTTTTCAGAAATTACTTCACCGAGAATCACTATGAACACACTTCCTATTGTTTATCAAAAATTCATGGATTGAATTGCTAGAACAACCATATAACTCATATATAATCATGTTATATCACATATTACACATAATTCATGCTCACATCAAGGATTTAAATAATTTTCAACATAATTCCATAATCTAACACTATGAACATGAATTTCATGGTGTTCATCATATACTTGTGAATTGAAATTCTTAAACAACTATGAAACTCTCATGTAAATATATAAATATATATATATATATATATACACATACATATCCCATTCTCATAACAAAATTATGAAGTTTCACAAAGAGACTTCCACATAGAATTCTAAAACCATGAAAACATAGAAGAATATGCTTTGAAAACATGTTTTTACAACAACTGATTTTGAAAACCCTTTCATGGCATACAATTACATATGAAAACATATGAACACCATATATACATATAATTTTATGATTGTAAAAACCTAATTTGATAAAGAAGAAAAAACAACACATATGAATTAATTCTAGGGTTAAAATTATAACCTTACTAGTTTTGACTTAAGAGAGAGATGATAAAGATGATGATCCTCTCTTGCCTTCTCAAGCTTTTCTTCCTCTTCTCTCTTCTTCTTCTCTGACAATTCTCTCTAACCCTCTCCTTCTGCTTTCTTTGTTTTGTTTAGACTTAGGCTTTTAGAAAACTAACGTATCTTTTAACTTAGCATATATTATACAATATACAATATACATATACAATATATGTAACTTATATTATTAATATAGCTAATAAATAATATACTAATTGCTATACTAACTACCACTTATTACATAGGTTACAAAATTTGAAAAGCCCAATGCCATGTTTGGCAAAACCACATTATTTTTAAAAACTAACTTCTTGAGTTTAAGGCATTGTTTGGAAGAAATAAGATTAAACAAGTACAAAGGCCTTGTTTGGTAAAACTCATCATTTTAAAAACAGGTTTTAATAGTTAAGGCCCCGTTTGGCAAAACGAATTTAAAAACGGTGCTAGGGCCTTGTTTGGGAAAATAGTTTTGAAAACTCTTTTAATAAATCATTTTAACACATACTTTTTAATGTTATCCTTTAACTAATTAAAACTCAACATTAATTTAATTAATTAAAATTTTAACATCAATTAATCACATAAAATTATCACATAATTATAATTACTCACTAATTATAATTTCATGTTACTCTCACCACATAACTCATCTAATTTAATTATCCCAATTAAATTAGAACTATAACATAAAATTATTATGTCAATTAAATTAAATACCAAATATTCATTTAATTAACATATAACACTTAATTAAATTACTCCATAATAGTCACATAATTATTTATTTAACTCAATAAATAATTCAATTAATATAATTATTTAATTCAATAAATATATAAATTCTCTTCACACCAAATCACATATTTTACAATGTATAACACATACACACATACTCGTACTTAAACATCTTAAAATAAGAATTTTATTTATTAAATTCTCATTTATTAATTCTTAAAAATCCGGGATGTCACAGTCCAACTGAAAAATGATTTGAATCAGTTATAGAGTAGCAAAAGCATGGTAAATTATAAAATCAGAAGGTAAAAATGTATTTCCTTATAATAGCTACGAATTAGATAAATTCATAGAAATTAACATGAATTACTTGGAAGTTGGTTTGAAAATTTGTATCATTTGGATATCTGTGATGTAAAGATGCTTTAAAACAATTTGGTTGGTCATAGTACAAAGCTTAGGAGGTTTATAAATAATGGGTTCTGAGTTTCTGCAAAAATAGAGCCAATTTTGACACTGTCCCGAATTGGCGCAGCAGCGCCCCTTCCCCAGTCAAGATCAGCACGACCGCATTGATCCCCAGAGTTTGAAAACTATTTTATTTGTATTCTGACATTCTAGGCAGGTGTGTTTGACTTAGTTATGTATAAAAATGGGTCTGATATGTGAATTAAGGTTGCCTTGCATAAAATAAGTTACCTTAGCTTAGTTTAGTATAAGCTTTTAAAAGAAAATTTAAAAGTTTTGAAAACAAACATTGATGAAAACTGTTTTATTTGCATTGTGATCTTCTGAGCAGGCATAGTAGGATCCTTTATGCTTCAAAATATGTCTGATATGTTAATTCATCTAGTTAGGCATGATATGAACTGTCCTAGTATAGTTTAGAATGAGTTTTCAAGTGTAAAGCTATACTAACTATGAATAAATGAGTTAAATATATTTGAGCAGGTGTATTAAAAGTTTGTTTAGCAGCATCATGAGGGTTATAGATTGTTATAGTTGGTCCTTTATGAAATGAATTCATAAAGCTTTGTTGAATGGAAGTTTCAAAATAAAATAATATAGTTTGAAAGTAAACTTAAAGTAATCACAATAGGAATCTAATCCAGCACAAAACCTGTTTGACATGTGTATATGATATGTATTAGTATTCCAGTATGCTAGGAAGTAATTTGGGTAATACAAAACTCAGCTTTGGACTTAACAAGGAGCAGCGCGGCCGCGCCACTCCCAGGTCAAAATGTAGCATGGCAACGCCACATTGCAGAGTTGTCAAATTATTTTAACTGTGCTCTAAAGCTTGAAACATGTGTATATTAATATCTTAAGCTATAATATAGGATTAAAGTGATGTTTTAAGTATTCAAACATGTAATGGCTATATAGAATCAAGATTTCAAAAGTTTCTAAAAGGTTTTTAAATAAAACTTTCAAAAGCAAAAATAAGGTTGAATATGCAACTATCATGTGGTTTAAATGTGTATCAAATATATGGCTGAGTGTATGTACATAACGTACATGGCCGAGTATGTGCACGATAGATATATATGATTGTTGATGTATGTATCAAGTATGTATTACTAATATATGCCTATATATATGAATATGATGATGCAAGACATTGAGGTGACATTAAGTTGTAATCTACGCGAAAGGCAAGTTCCCTAACTTACACAACCTTGTATATTGCACAAGTGGTTTATGTTTTCGCGAGTATCTCTACTCTATACTCTGCTTTTATATGGTGTAAGAGGTCTACGTTTTCGCAAGTACCTAAACTTGTACTCTTATTAATCATGTGAGTAATTTATTGTTAGAATGACTATTATGTTATCTAAATTTATGGAGATTATCATTATTACACTCTGAAACTTGATTTAAATCACAATTATATTTCTTGAACTCTGTTTCAAACATTGAACTTATAAATTGATCCTAAATACATTGAGAAAGGTGTCTACGCCATTTGATTTTGCTATACTAATATTATGTGTTAAAAAGCGATCCAAACCAATTGCTTTGGTGCGGACTCTTATATTCTGCTGAGATAAACAATCATCATAAAAGGGGAAACTATATTATGTTGGGTAACCGACACACGCGTGAATAACATGTTTAAGCATTATGCATAACATAGGGTACTTTGGACTGATCACCTATTGTACTTATTTATATTAGGTTATTAGTGAAATACTGTTAATTCTAGTAGAAGTTCTTGGTCCATAGCGACTACTCAGTATTAAATATTCTTTATCTTGAAAATGTTGATACCTTTGAATTCTTTTAATAACCTCTCAGTCCATAGTGACTCTTTATTTGATTCAAAGGACAGATTCAGAGCAATTGATATGTACATTGTTTACAACATTCCTACTTATACTACAGACCTATCATTTATCGTTATACCCTTGAGATTATGAGCTTTATATACTCCTATTTATATTTATTGTTATAGTACTTGCTGGGCAAATTTATTGCCCATTCTTGCTTCCCTTAAACATTTTAGTTAAGGCAGAACTGGGTGGGACCCCAGGAAAGGACAAGGACAAATGCAAAGCTATGGAGTAGTTTTGTTCTCTTATGCTAGAATTTCATTCTTATGTTGTATTAAAACTTAATTAATATTATTGATTAAGCTATGTATTGTGTTAGTAATAGTCTCAAGACTTGGGACGAGAATAGTTATAATATATTAATGTAAATTAATTCTATTATTCCGTTGTTTATGATATTAGTATATTGTATAAGTTAGATCGTGAGCACCAAATTCGAGGTACATGTATCTGAATTTGGGGGCGTTACAAATCATATTCGTTCAATCTAGATTTTGTAACCATTACATGTTCAGATTCTCATAATATTATATTTTACATAGTAATATTAAACTATTACAAGATCTTCTATCATTCTTCGTCTTCCTTCTTTTATTCTTATTGAATTCTTCAATACATTTGCTTTAGCTAAAATCAAATAGTTTAAGCAAGGATGAGCATTAAATTGCCCAACAAGTAAAGTATTTTAACAATAAAATGAAGAATCATATAATTTCGTTCAATAACTAATAATAGTTGTGAACTACTTTGAATAGACTGGAATAATATATAGAATAAAACTTTTCATCACTCTAAAACATTTTGGCAACGACATAATAGTCATTTGTAATACGATGGTGTTGGTCGTTTTCCCGATCAATATATGCATGCAAGTATACACCGTCAACAAGTAATAAAGAGTAAGTAAAGTATCGTCCCACAGAGAATTTGTAATACCCGAGAATTTCCATATATTATTAAATAATTATATTAATGAAAATGAGAATTTATTTGAATATAAATGATTTTGTGTTATGAGATGAATTAATTCAATTATATATAATTGAATAATTATAATAATTGAGAAATTGGCGGAGTTTGTGATAAACTCGTTGATTGCCTTGTGTGGCACAGTGACGTAATATAAGAATGATTATATTAATTTAAGCGAACAATTAATCTATATTAATTGTTAATCGAAGAATATTAATTAACTGTTATAAAATACTAATGAGGATTGATTAATAATATGTGATTATTATTATTGCAAGAAACATAATAATAATGAGCAACGTGTTTATAAATATAATAAGATTTATATCAAAGTGATAATTAATCATATAAGGGTTAATTAAATTGTTATGGAGGTTAACAATTATATTGATTGATGTAGGATATGTGTATATTATTAATTTATATTCAATTTATAAGATGAGAAATTATATGTGCAAGCATGCGAATTAAATGTGTAGCATATATTAGCTGACTATGTATTATGTGAAGTGTAATATGACACTATTATATGGTAAGGCTTATTAAACCATGTGAGCTACTTGATTAATAACTTGTGTGACAATAAATATGTGGGTATACATTGTATAATATATCATGAACATATTGTAAACAATTAGTTTTAATAAAGGAGACAGTGTAATGTGTTAACATCTGATTAGATTATATCCGGTATTAACAAAATGTACATGGATTATACGTGTCAATTTACACTTAGTACAGTATATGAATTATTGTGACATTTTAATTAAAGACCTAAGTGTCTAAATATGTGTGTGTATATAACCTAAGTATTAACACTAGTTTGTTTACAAATTGGAAATGCTGAGATTTTTATGCCTTGTCCCATATTAATAAGACACAAACCTTGTACACGTAAAACACTCTTGAAGCTAGCCTACTCTCTTCTCTCAAACTCAGCATTCTAGCCATCATGATCATGAAGGGAGTGGGTGGAATAGTGGAGATCACCAACTAATTACCAACTCCCTCTTATCTAGCAAACATTCCTATAATCTGTTAGTTTGATTTTGGATGTAATTGCATTGCCTGGTTATGAAATTCTTCTATAAATATAACCCATCCTCTTCCTAATTCATTTGCTGAGAATTTTGGCTAAGTAAGTTAAGAGTTATATATATATTTATCAGTGTTCTTGAGTAGCAGCAAGTTCAGAATCTAACAGAAGGTATAATACAGTTTCCTTTGTTCTTCATTTTCGTTTTCTGTTTCCGAAGTTTCTTTTAAATTTTTGATTATGCCAAATTGGTTCATGATTGGTTTGTAGAACCCTTATATTGTTGTTATATGAACATACATACGTGATGGAACCACTATATAGCTTTCTTGACTTTCATTTCCATTGTTGCTCTGTAATTTCTGTAAAGCATCGAATTCGTGAAATAAGTTGGAGTTCATCAAATTGGGAATCGTTTGGGCGATTGACTGTTATATAACAATATATATATGTGTTAGTAAGGTAAAAAGGTTAGTCTAATAGCATATGGGTATGTCGAGATCGATAAAATGGGAGGTTTTGGGTCGGTTTCGCTGCAGTCTGAATTGCAGGAACTGTCCCCACGCCGCAGCGCCGCAGCCCCACCCACGCCGCAGCCCGCGCCGCAGCGCCACCCGCGCCGCAGCGCCAGAGTTTGCTGTTGTTGCCGCGCCGCAGCGCCGGCCTCTGTGTTCAGTTTTCTGCATTCTGCAACAAAACTGTTATGTACTAATTGGTTGATTTTTGTTTAAACAAGCATGGAAGCATGATTAATACATATATATAAACCTAATGAGGCAATGTAAGCATGTTTTAGTATATTAGCATGCATGGTTAACCAAACGACATATGGTTTGAAAACAAACTTAAAGTTTCATAAACGAACGTTAACATTATAAAGCATGTTTACATAATGACCTTGCAAGCACGTTAGTACCACCTAAAGACACATGAAGTGCATGTTAGCTTATCTATATTGGTTCCGTAATAAAATATGAACATGTGAACCTAACTAGTACTCATTCCTAACAAAAATATAAGTTTGAAGGTGGATATGATCATGTAAATGCTATATAGTCATTTTGATGTTATGAGCATGTTTAGATAACTTTGAAATATATGAATGAAGCCTTAACTTGTGTTTATATAGTTCGTAAGGAAGTATGAACATGTTAGGCTCTATTAGTAAGATTCACTAATAGAAATACAAGCCTTGCACATGAGCATTAACACGATACGTGGAGATTTAAATTCTGATATTTATGGACACATGTGATAGTACTCTTAGACTCATTCATGTGTCATGCATATATATATACCATGATTGGTTGCCGTGATTAAGTTTAGCATAAACAAAGCATGTTTTCAAGATAATAACAATGCTAGCTACATATATGCAATACGAGTACTCATGAGCATGACTAATACAAGTTATATGAATATCTTATGTGTTTAAAAACGACCATGTTAGACCATATGAGTTCGTGTCCTTGAATGGCTTTAAGTATTAACTTAAGAACCTATACCATATACGATTGGATTTGGAAAAGTTATACAAGCATGTAAAGTATCCTTTAAATATGAATACATGCTACGTGATATTATATGATGTTACTTGAACCCGATTTTGACGGTTAACTTAAGGAGATGTCGTAACTCGCTAAAATGAAATATATTTAGTATTGATTGTGGTCTTATGTGATATTAATAATATGCAAGCATGTTTGCTAATTGTTGAGATCTTATATAATATGAGAATGCGTTTAAACTCTAAAGAAGGAACGTTAAGGATAGAAATTATATTCTATATAACTGTGTAGCTAGGTAAAACTTACCTTATGTGTTGATCGTATATTCAAAGAGAAAATGTGAAGTTAAATTATATGACTAATGAATATCATATATATACGTAACTGTATTATGATAGGAATTCGAAAGTGTTGATTGCTTTTCGTGGATAAACTACGCTAAAGGCAAGTTCTCTTACTTACACTCTCTTAAAGTGCAAGTATCCTAACCGACGCATTTACTTTATGCAAGGAAAGCTATGATTGTGAAAGTTTCCTAACTTATACTCTTTTACTATACAAGTATCCTATCTTGTGTATTGCGAACTAGTTTCCTATTTAATCGGTTGAATTGAATTAGCATACTTGAACTCTTATTTCATTAAAGCTATTATTCATGTTGAACTTAGTATTGTTCTTGAATATTGTGAAAGTGTCTATGCCATTCGATTCGGCTAGACTTATATTATTGAAAAGCGACCCAAACTAATTGATTGGTGCGAGATCTTGTATTTGACTGAGAAGAACAACCTTCTTTGAAGGGAATATATAAATTATCGGAGAACCGACGTGCACGCTTGAGTATAATTGATTGTTATGCATAACGATGGTACTTTAGGCTGATCACCTGTTGTACCTATTTTTTGTTGGATTTTCAGTTTATTACTGTCAATTCTAGTAGAAGTTCATAGTCCGTAGTGACTACTCAGTATTCAATTATTTGAAATCTTGAATTGACTTATTATTGAATCATATTGACATTATCCTGTCCTTAGCGACTGTTATTGAGAACTGTTGATATTCTTGTTATTCTTGAGCTATCAAATCTTGCTATACCCTTTCGAGAATTGAGAATCTTATTATTCACCCTTATTGTATATTACTTGCTGGGCAATTTGTACTCATTCTTGCTTTCCCTAAAACATTTCAGTTAAGGCAGAGCATGGCGAACCTTCGGGCATTGATAAGGGCAAGGGCAAGGCTACCAACTAGCTTATGTCTGTTATGTTTCAAATATATTAATATTGTGTGAAGATGATGTAGTAAGACTGGATTTGTTTATGTTTAAGCTTAAGTTAGATTATATAACAAGTCGTTAATTGATATTGCTATGTAATCTATTAAGTACTGTAGGTTGCGAGACTTGGGGAATAATTATAATAAATCATTGTAAATTATTCTAGAATAGATTTTCCGCTGTGGTTGTGTGATATTTAGTTATCATTATTGCGATGTATTACCATGAGCACGTGATGAACCGAATTCGAGAGACCAAGTGGCGGTCCTGGAATTTGGGGGCGTCACAGGTTGGTATCAAAGCCATAGTTATAAACCTTAGGAACGAGTGTCCTTAGACTATAACTTAGGCGAACTTAGAAGTTAGGAAGGAGATAAAACTCATGTAGAGTTTTCCTTGAGAGGCTTAGTCTGTTATGAAATGTAACTTCATTCTATACAATGAACTTATGTTTTATTTAACATTTTAATGGAGTTGCTGTTTGTTTGTCTTGTGTTTGTGAGTGTAGGATAACAGACACAGGAGTACCTAGTAGAGTGGCCAAGGAGGAGCCCAGGGATATACATGTAGTGTACGAGGCACCTCTAGAGGCTACACCAATGCAGGCTGTTGCACCGTTCGAGTCCGACGACGAGGACGAGATTGAGATAGAGTCTGATCCAGAGGAGGAGCCGATGGAGGATGAGCCAATAGAGGACTCTGATGAGGCTACTATAGAGGAACAGATGTTAGGCGAGTACGAGGAGCGTATTCTAGAGTTAGACTGCAGAGTCTAGGAGCTGGAGGCAGAGGCCCACGAGAGAGAGTCTGAGTTCCAGAAGCTGAGGGACGAGGACCACCAGAGGAAGCTGGCTATGCAAGAGTTAGAGGTGGAGATTGCCTACCGTAGGGAGGCAGGGGTCCAGATGGGGACTCTATTTCACAGGTCAGTGGCTAGGAATGCAGATTTGGCAGAGAAGCTAGAAGAGGTTGAGCAGAGGGAGCTGAGTGAGAAAACTGAGAAAAAGGCACTCCGTACTCAGCTAGAGTTGGAGGTGATGGATAGGTTACACTTCGAGGAGAAATGGGAAGCGTCCAATGAGAGAGCTGACGACCTTGAGGACGAGGTCAGGTGCAAGAAGAGAAAGATGAACAAGATGGGGTATGTGTTCCGTTCAGCTTTTGAAAGGGTGATTGATGGTGTGTACCACTACCCGGCAGAACAGGGACAGACTCTACATACCTTGAGCCGAGAGCTGGTTGCGTATATAGCACAGTTGGAGTACAAGAGCGCAGTGGAGCGCGGGATGATGGGATGAGATTTCCTTAGTCAGTCTAGTAGTAGTACTAGTTGTGTCTCTATGTATTGTATATACTATGTTGTAATCCCGATCTTTTGTTTAAGATGTGGGATGATGATGTAAACCCCGAGTTAGCTTTTGTTAGAGGGGTAGTATGGTAGTAGGTTGGTATATTCCCCGTCTTTTGTGATATTAGGGGATATATGTGATAACATTTATAGCAGTATGCTAGGAAAATCATGTAATGAAATGAAATGGCATATGAATATAAATGGAGTTGATTTTAGAAACGTGTTATAAATTTATTCTTTTAGTATTAAAAGAAATACTTAAGTGATATACTTGAATAATAATAAAAATGAAAAATTGTGATGCAGATAATGCCGCACAGACGTAGATTGACTGCACCCGAAGAATCCGTTAACAATGAGAGAGAACAAGTAGACCCAATCCAGAAACTGGTAGACTTGTTAGGAGAAGCCTTAAGGGGAAGGAACAATGAACCCGTTCGCCCGAACCCTCAAACTGTGCCAGTAACAACCTTTAAAGACTTTAAGAGTGTAGGACCCCCGGAGTTCGAGGGAACTACCGACCCAATCGTCGCACAAACGTGGATCAAAGAGATCGAAAAAGCTTTCACTATAGCTAGCGTAGGCGAAGATCAGAAGACGGTGTTTGCCACGTACATAATGAGGGGAGAAGCGAACTACTGGTGGTAGGCTAATCAACAAAGAGCTGGAGAAGGGATAATAGCTTGGGATAAGTTTAAGACACTGTTCTTCGAGAATTACTTTCCGAAGAGTATGAAGAATAGGATGGAGGTGAAATTCCTAGAGTTAAAACAAGGTGAGATGACGGTGGCGCAATACGCGGCTAGGTTTAATGAACTAGCGCGATTTGCGGAGCACCAAGTTGGTGATGAAGAGAGGAAGGCTAGACGCTTTGAACAAGGGTTGAAGCCATGGCTGTTCAATAAGGTATCAGTTCTTCAAATTGATTCCTTTGCAACATTACTGGAGAAGGCAATCATTGCGGAAGGCGGCAGTGAGGCCTTAAGTCTGTATAACAAAGAGAAGAAAGGAAAGAATACTGGAGGAGAGAATCGTACGGGAGGAAGTAGTAGCGGAGGAAGCAACTTGGGAAAGAGAAAGTGGGAGAACAACAACAACAACAAAAACAACAATAATAATCAATCAGGGAATTTTCGTGGAGGTTTCAAGAAGAGGGCTGAAGGATGCCCGAAGTGTGGGAAGAATCACCAGGGCGAGTGCTGGAAGGGACGTGGCACTTGCTACAACTGCGGACAGGAAGGGCACATCTCGCCCAACTGTTTGAAACCGAAAAAGATACAAGGATGATTTGCGTGTGGCTCGACGGAGCACCGAATTATGGACTGCCCAAAGAAGGGAAGTGGCGGGGGTAGTAATCAGCAAGGAGGCAACAAGCTGATGATCGGTGGACCGGCACAATCCAACCGCCCAACCGCCAGAACCTTTAACATGACCGTCCAAGACGCAGTGGCTGCGAAGGATGTGGTGTCAGGTATAATCCCAATCAATGATATAAATGCTTATGTATTATTTGATTCGGGTGCCACCTGTTCTTTTGTATCTGAAGAATTTGCTAGTAGACTTAGTACACCCCGAGAACTTTTAGAAAATCCTTTGATCATAGAAGTTGCTAATAAGGAAGTGATCCCTGTAGAATACGTTTATCAAAATTGTCGCGCAAGTATTAGTAAACATGAACTGAGCGTAGACTTGATTCCTATTAGACTGGGAGAATTTGACGTAATACTGGGAATGGATTGGTTGTATAACCATGCTGCAATAATTGACTGTCAGAACAAATGTGTGAACCTTCAGACTCCGAGTAAGTCTAAGGTAGTGTTTTATGGTAGCTCATCGCTTAAGCAATCGTGTTGCGTTACGATGATGCAGGCCAAGAAATTGTGAAGGAAAGGATGTGTAGGATATTTAGCTTACATCGTTGATACTCGGAAAAAGGGAGTAGAAATTAAGGATATATACGTAGTTAATGAATTCCAAGATGTGTTTTCGGATGATCTGCCTGGTCTTCCGCCAGACAGAGAAATCGAATTCGTAATAGACTTAGCACCGGGAACGGCACCGATTTTGAAAGCTCCATATCGTATGGCGCCAGTAGAAATGAAGGAATTGATGATACAATTACAAGAATTGTTGGATAAGGGTTACATTCGACCGAGTGTTTCTCCTTGGGGAGCACCAGTACTATTCGTTAAGAAGAAGGACGGATCGATGAGGCTCTGTATCGATTATCGAGAGTTGAACAGAGTAACGATCAAGAACCGGTATCCGCTACCGAGGATAGACGACTTATTTGATCAACTGAAGGGAGCAAAGTGTTTCTCAAAGATCGACCTACGAACAGGATATCATCAATTGAAAGTGAGGGATGAGGACATACCAAAGACTGCGTTTCGAACCCGTTATGGACACTACGAGTTTTTGGTAATGTCATTCGGATTGACTAATGCTCCGGCAGCATTTATGGACTTGATGAACTGAGTTTTCAAGCCATACTTGGATAAATTTGTAGTGGTTTTTATCGACGACATTTTGATCTACTCAAAGACAGAGGAAGAACACGCCGAACATCTGAAGATTATTTTGGAGGCACTAAGGAAGGAGAAGATGTATGCAAAATTTTCTAAGTGCGAATTTTGGATAGAGAAGGTTCAATTCTTAGGCCACGTGGTGGATAAGAATGGAATCTCAGTAGACCCTGCAAAGGTCGAAGCAGTAAGTAATTGGGAACAACCGAGAACACCGACGGAGGTGAGAAGCTTTCTAGGGTTAGCTGGGTACTATCGAAGATTCATCCAAGATTTTTCTAAGATAGCAACCCCGTTGACCAATTTGACTAGAAAGACGGTGAAATTTGTATGGACCGACAAATGCGAAGAAAGTTTTCAAGAACTGAAAAGGAGATTGAGCGAAGCACCTGTGTTATCATTACCAGATGATGCGGGAAATTTTGTGGTGTATAGTGATGCATCGCACAAGGGGCTTGGCTGTGTGCTTATGCAACATGGCAAGGTTATTGCATATGCATCACGACAATTGAAGGATTATGAAAAACGATACCCTACTCACGACTTAGAGTTAGCGGCAGTAGTTTTTGCGTTAAAGATATGGAGACATTATCTATACGGAGAAAAATGTGAGATATACACGGACCACAAAAGTCTGAAATATATCTTCACACAGAAGGAGTTAAACATGCGGCAGAGAAGGTGGTTAGAATTAATCAAAGACTATGACTGCGATATTCTTTATCACCCGGGAAAGGCAAATGTGGTTGCTGACGCTCTGAGCAGGAAAGGAAGGGAGAAGTTGTTTAATTTGACGACTCAGGAAGAGTTGATAAGAGAGATGGAGAAATTGGAGATAGAAGTGAAAAGACCAGAAAAGTCTGGTGAGAAGTTAATTGTAATGGAAGCTTGTCCGACGTTGTTGGATAGAGTAAAGGAAGCTCAGGAAAAGGATGAAGAGTGTGAGAAAATCCGAAAGAGGATCACAGAAAATGAGGAAGAAAAATTTCGAATGGATAAAGACGGTATTTTGAGATTTGAAGGGAGAGTGTGGGTACCAGCGGTAACCAAGTTGAGGGAAGAGATTTTGCACGAGGCACATAATACGACATATTCCGTTCATCCGGGAGGCACAAAGATGTACCAAGATCTAAGGCAACATTTTTGGTGGCCCAATTTGAAACGGGAAGTCGCGGAGTGCGTCAGTAGATGCTTGACTTGCCAACGCGTTAAAGCAGAGCATCAGCGGCCGAGTGGTTTACTACAACCGTTAGAAATACCAGAGTGGAAATGGGAGCATATTACCATGGACTTCGTGGTAGGACTTCCAGTTACACAGAAAGGTTATGATGCTATTTGGGTTATCGTGGATCGACTAACGAAGACCGTACACTTTCTACCAATCAAGATTCGCTACAGTTTGAACCAATTAGCAAGCCTATATGTAAAAGAAATTGTTTCACGACATGGAGTGCCGGTGTCAATTGTCTCTGATCGAGATCCGCGCTTCACGTCCAATTTTTGGAAGAGTTTGCAAGAAAGAATGGGAACGCAGTTGAGGTTGAGTACAGCTTACCATCCTCAGACAGACGGACAGAGTGAGCGAACAATACAAACGCTAGAAGACATGCTTAGGACTTGCGTGATGGATTTTAAGGGAAATTGGGACGACCACCTACCCTTAGTAGAATTCGCATATAATAATAGCTACCATGCAAGTATCGGCATGCCACCGTACGAAGCACTTTACGGGAGAAAGTGCAGAACGCCGTTATGTTGGGACGAAGTCGGAGAACGACGAATACTCAGACCAGAGTTAGTTCAACAAACCGCAGACGTGGTGACAATGATAAGAGCCAGACTTGTAGCAGCTCAAGATCGCCAGAAGAAATACGCAGATTTGCATCGGCAGGACCGAGACTTCAAAGTCGGCAGTTTCATATTCTTAAAGGTATCTCCATGGAAGGGAAAAATCCGTTTCGGCAAGAAAGGAAAATTGAGTCCAAGATTCAGAGGACCGTTCGAGATACTGAAGTGATTGGGCGAAGTGGCATACAAAGTTGCGTTACCACCCGAGTTGGAGCATATCCACAACGTGTTCCACATTTCCGTGTTGCGACCGTATAAGGCCGACTACAAGCACGTGATTTCTTACGAGCCCATTCAAGTGGAGAAGAACTTGGCGTATGAAGAAATTCCTGTCCAGATATTAGATAGGAAAGAACAAACTTTGAGAAATAAAGTTATTTCATCTGTAAAAGTACTTTGGCGTAACCACGATGTCGAGGAGGCAACGTGGGAGTTAGAAGATAGGATGATGAGGGACTATCCCCATCTATTTGTGTAACCTTGTAGCAATTCCGGGACGGAATTTTTATAAGGGGGGGAGGATGTAATACCCGAGAATTTCCATATATTATTAAATAATTATATTAATGAAAATGAGAATTTATTTGAATATAAATGATTTTGTGTTATGAGATGAATTAATTCAATTATATATAATTGAATAATTATAATAATTGAGAAATTGGCGGAGTTTGTGATAAACTCGTTGATTGCCTTGTGTGGCACAGTGACGTAATATAAGAATGATTATATTAATTTAAGCGAACAATTAATCTATATTAATTGTTAATCGAAGAATATTAATTAACTGTTATAAAATACTAATGAGGATTGATTAATAATATGTGATTATTATTATTGCAAGAAACATAATAATAATGAGCAACGTGTTTATAAATATAATAAGATTTATATCAAAGTGATAATTAATCATATAAGGGTTAATTAAATTGTTATGGAGGTTAACATTTATATTGATTGATGTAGGATATGTGTATATTATTAATTTATATTCAATTTATAAGATGAGAAATTATATGTGCAAGCATGCGAATTAAATGTGTAGCATATATTAGCTGACTATGTATTATGTGAAGTGTAATATGACACTATTATATGGTAAGGCTTATTAAACCATGTGAGCTACTTGATTAATAACTCGTGTGACAATAAATATGTGGGTATACATTGTATAATATATCATGAACATATTGTAAACAATTAGTTTTAATAAAGGAGACAGTGTAATGTGTTAACATCTGATTAGATTATATCCGGTATTAACAAAATGTACATGGATTATACGTGTCAATTTACACTTAGTACAGTATATGAATTATTGTGACATTTTAATTAAAGACCTAAGTGTCTAAATATGTGTGTGTGTATAACCTAAGTATTAACACTAGTTTGTTTACAAATTGGAAATGCTGAGATTTTTATGCCTTGTCCCATATTAATAAGACACAAACTTTGTACACGTAAAACACTCTTGAAGCTAGCCTACTCTCTTCTCTCAAACTCAGCATTCTAGCCATCATGATCATGAAGGGAGTGGGTGGAATAGTGGAGATCACCAACTAATTACCAACTCCCTCTTATCTAGCAAACATTCCTATAATCTGTTAGTTTGATTTTGGATGTAATTGCATTGCCTGGTTATGAAATTCTTCTATAAATATAACCCATCCTCTTCCTAATTCATTTGCTGAGAATTTTGGCTAAGTAAGTTAAGAGTTATATATATATTTATCAGTGTTCTTGAGTAGCAGCAAGTTCAGAATCTAACAGAAGGTATAATACAGTTTCCTTTGTTCTTCATTTTCGTTTTCTGTTTCCGAAGTTTCTTTCAAATTTTTGATTATGCCAAATTGGTTCATGATTGGTTTGTAGAACCCTTATATTGTTGTTATATGAACATACATACGTGATGGAACCACTATATAGCTTTCTTGACTTTCATTTCCATTGTTGCTCTGTAATTTCTGTAAAGCATCGAATTCGTGAAATAAGTTGGAGTTCATCAAATTGGGAATCGTTTGGGCGATTGACTGTTATATAACAATATATATGTGTTAGTAAGGTAAAAAGGTTAGTCTAATAGCATATGGGTATGTCGAGATCGATAAAATGGGAGGTTTTGGGTCGGTTTCGCTGCAGTCTGAACTGCAGGAACTGTCCCCACGCCGCAGCGCCGCAGCCCCACCCATACCACAGCCCGCGCCACAGCGCCACCCGCGCCGCAGCGCCAGAGTTTGCTGCTGTTGCCGCGCCGCAGCGCCGGCCTCTGTGTTCAGTTTTCTGCATTCTGCAACAAAACTGTTATGTACTAATTGGTTGATTTTTGTTTAAACAAGCATGGAAGCATGATTAATACATATATATAAATCTAATGAGGCAATGTAAGCATGTTTTAGTATATTAGTATGCATGGTTAACCAAACGACATATGGTTTGAAAACAAACTTAAAGTTTCATAAACGAACGTTAACATTATAAAGCATGTTTACATACTGACCTTGCAAGCACGTTAGTACCACCTAAAGACACATGAAGTGCATGTTAGCTTATCTATATTGGTTCCGTAATAAAATATGAACATGTGAACCTAACTAGTACTCATTCCTAACAAAAATATAAGTTTGAAGGTGGATATGATCATGTAAATGCTATATAGTCATTTTGATGTTATGAGCATGTTTAGATAACTTTGAAATATATGAATGAAGCCTTAACTTGTGTTTATATAGTTCATAAGGAAGCATGAACATGTTAGGCTCTATTAGTAAGATTCACTAAAAGAAATACAAGCTTTACACATGAGCATTAACACGATACGTGGAGATTTAAATTCTGATATTTATGGACACATGTGATAGTACTCTTAGACTCATTCATGTGTCATGCATATATATATACCATGATTGGTTGCCGTGATTAAGTTTAGCATAAACAAAGCATGTTTTCAAGATAATAACAATGCTAGCTACATATATGCAATACGAGTACTCATGAGCATGACTAATACAAGTTATATGAATATCTTATGTGTTTAAAAACGACCATGTTAGACCATATGAGTTCGTGTCCTTGAATGGCTTTAAGTATTAACTTAAGAACCTATACCATGTACGATTGGATTTGGAAAAGTTATACAAGCATGTAAAGTATCCTTTAAATATGAATACATGCTACGTGATATTATATGATGTTACATGAACCCGATTTTGACGGTTAACTTAAGGAGATGCCGTAACTCGCTAAAATGAAATATATTTAGTATTGATTGTGGTCTTATGTGATATTAATAATATGCAAGCATGTTTGCTAACTGTTGAGATCTTATATAATATGAGAATGCGTTTAAACTCTAAAGAAGGAACGTTAAGGATAGAAATTATATTCTATATAACTGTGTAGCTAGGTAAAACTTACCTTATGTGTTGATCGTATATTCAAAGAGAAAATGTGAAGTTAAATTATATGACTAATGAATATCATATATATACGTAACTGTATTACGATAGGAATTCGAAAGTGTTGATTGCTTTTCGTGGATAAACTACGCTAAAGGCAAGTTCTCTTACTTACACTCTCTTAAAGTGCAAGTATCCTAACCGACGCATTTACTTTATGCAAGGAAAGCTATGATTGTGAAAGTTTCCTAACTTATACTCTTTTACTATGCAAGTATCCTATCTTGTGTATTACGAACTAGTTTCCTATTTAATCGGTTGAATTGAATTAGCATACTTGAACTCTTATTTCATTAAAGCTATTATTCATGTTGAACTTAGTATTGTTCTTGAATATTGTGAAAGTGTCTATGCCATTCGATTCGGCTAGACTTATATTATTGAAAAGCGACCCAAACTAATTGATTGGTGCGGGATCTTGTATTTGACTGAGAAGAACAACCTTCTTTGAAGGGAATATATAAATTGTCGGAGAACCGACGTGCACGCTTGAGTATAATTGATTGTTATGCATAACGATGGTACTTTAGGCTGATCACCTGTTGTACCTGTTTTTGTTGGATTTTCAGTTTATTACTGTCAATTCTAGTAGAAGTTCATAGTCCATAGTGACTACTCAGTATTCAATTATTTGAAATCTTGAATTGACTTATTATTGAATCATATTGACATTATCCTGTCCTTAGCGACTGTTATTGAGAACTGTTGATATTCTTGTTATTCTTGAGCTATCAAATCTTGCTATACCCTTTCGAGAATTGAGAATCTTATTATTCACCCTTATTGTATATTACTTGCTGGGCAATTTGTGCTCATTCTTGCTTTCCCTAAAACATTTCAGTTAAGGCAGAGCATGGCGAACCTTCGGGCATTGATAAGGGCAAGGGCAAGGCTACCAACTAGCTTATGTCTGTTATGTTTCAAATATATTAATATTGTGTGAAGATGATGTAGTAAGACTGGATTTATTTATGTTTAAGCTTAAGTTAGATTATATAACAAGTCGTTAATTGATATTGCTATGTAATCTATTAAGTATTGTAGGTTGCGAGACTTGGGGAATAATTATAATAAATCATTGTAAATTATTCTAGAATAGATTTTCCGCTGTGGTTGTGTGATATTTAGTTATCATTATTGCGATGTATTACCATGAGCACGTGATGAACCGAATTCGAGAGACCAAGTGGCGGTCCTGGAATTTGGGGGCGTCACAGAATTAACTAATAAAGTTCACCAAGCACTAACTTATAACCATTTTAATCTTATTTAAACGAATGATTTAATATTATGAATAAAACTGTGCATTTAGACTAATACTAAATAACTCTAGAATAAAACTAGATAATGAAGACTTGAGACTACAACTTCACCTATTGTTTCATCGAAATCAATACACTTCTCGTTAAGCCAAATTAATTATCACTGAATTGTTAGTCGAGAAGACGAAAGCGAAACATAGCCATCTCTCAATGTACTAAGTCCATATGACATATAATCCACAAATGATAGAATGCACGTGAACACCCAAATTACATAAATCACTTTATGTCTATGTGACTTAACATTAATAAGAGTTTAAGCACAAGTTCTCAAATGACTACAAGCGGTGCTTCGGTATATGTCTATCCGAAGCACAAATCATATATTCCAACGCCATGTAGAACATACAAACACAAGCTATTAAGATCAGATCTAAACCCATACTCCGTTTCTCAAGTTCATATGGATTATCACGGTAATTAATGGCCAATCAAGTAAGCAATTAGGTATGAATCATAATAGACAATTCAATAACAATCAATAAGACTAACAAGAAAGTATATCAAAATAAACTATTCAATAGATTCCATTGTAATATCAAAATAGAGTCTCACTCAAGAACGAATCAAATCCACCATCCACAACTTGAATAAACATTAGAAGAGTACAAATAGAAGTCAAAGAGAAAATATGAATAAGAATAGCAAATCTGATTTCTCTTGCTCCAAGTTTGAATCTTCAATGCTCTTCAATTGCTTCAATATTTAGATATAATCTAACCTAGAATCTATCTACTATATTCTAATCTAATCTAATAAAAAATAAAGAAAAGAGAAGAACGTAATGTAAGATAGTGATCCCAAGGGGTGGAATATCTCTGAATAAAGAATATATGCCCTAATACAGACCCCCAATGTTGAGTGCCTTTTTTCCCCAGCAAAAATCCACTTAAGTGAAAAGTCAAACTCTGGTCAGACTTGAACAGGCGCGGTCGCGCTGCTTTTAGCCTTGAACCAGGCGCGGCCACGCTCCATGCTGGAGAACTGTGTTTCAGGCGTGGGAGGGCTACTTTTGGCCTTGATTGAGGCGCGGCCGCGCCCTGCTAGAATTTTGTAGACTGCAGCTATTCTGGCCATCTGCTACTGTTGCACTTCTCACACCTTCTCCTGTTGCCATCACTCCCATGTGTGATCCTTTTATCATCCTCAACATCCCTTTTTGCTTTAATTACCACCAAGAGAGTTTTCGATATGAAATCTACAAAAAGCAAGGAAAAATGCATGAAAAGATAATATATCAAATGAGTTTAAGCAACAAATGAAGTTAGTTGCTATTTGATAAGTAAATATAAAACCACTTATCAGATGGTCATAGGACCAAAAACTTTCCTTCATTTTAATTAAAAAGGATTACTCGGTTAATAAAACCGCTAATCCGTTATCACTTACGAGCACATTTAGGGGATCATCCTATAGTACCCTATGTTGTACAACGCTACTTCATTAAACGTATTTACATTTAGCATTGACACCATACGTGTCAGTCGAAATCTCGACTAAATACATTTGTTTGTTTAATTTCAAACTTACCTTTGAATCTATACCAAAGCAATTGGTTTGGATAACGCCACTTAACATCAATAATATTTCAAAGATTTAATATCAAATTGATAAAACATTTAAATAGTAGTCTAGATGAAATAATTGGCATCGACATTTCCTTAAACAATTCATATCATAACATCGCTCGAATACTTATACAAATACTAAAAGATTTGTCTAAGCATGAAATTCACACAATTATAGAAGAATTGTGTTCATTTTATTTTAAAACATTACATAGGTATCATAAGAATAGAAGCAAAAGAAACAAGAAACTTGCTCAAATAAATCAGAGTAAGTTCAAGAAACCTTCCTTAATCGTTCTTCTACGAGTTTACGCTAATTTTCCCGTCAAATGGCCTACACAATTACGTTTACCTACACATACTTATAAAGCACATAATTGATGTCAATATTGGTTTGCCTTAGCTTTACTTATTACATTTCATGTCCGTGTCATTAAACTCAGAGAACTTCTCAAGTTTATTATTACTTGTCATAGCGTTTGTAACGATCGAGAAAATTAAATTTTTATTTAAATAAATTTTTGTTTGATTATATTGAATAAAATGAGATTATATGTTTAATATAACGAGTAAGTTGTTTGAAGGTCGTTTTATGACATAGGATGAATGAATGATCGTAGGATTCTGACTTTGGCTAGAATTAAAGTATATGAATTTCTAAGATGAAAATAAAAGTTTTCCGAGAAACTTCCAAAAAATCACAATTCATCCATTTCTGCTCGAGAATTATTTTTGAATTTTTGAGAAACGCGTAATGTTAGAATTCTGAGAAAGATGGATTATTAAATAATAATTCAGTTATGACAAACGAAGTTTTAGCCTGGGTACTTAAGAATTCGAATGTTAGGGAAAGTTAAAATCTAAATAAAAGAAATGATTAAGTATAATAAAGATTATTATTATACGGGAAGAATACGAGTATGATACAACGTATTATACGTGTGACGCCCCTAAATTCAGACACTAATATCTCGAATTCGGTGCTTCACGATCTAACTCTAATAACTTACTAGTAACTCATACAGCGGAATAATAGAATAATTTACATTAATTTAATATAAATATTCTCGTCCCAAGGTCTCGCAACCATTACTGACACAATACATAACTTAAATCATGACATAACTCAATACATAATATTAATCTAGTCTTAATACAACATAATAATAAATCTTCTAACGTAAAGGACTAAGCTACTCCATAGCCTTGCCCTTTCCTTTATCCTTGCATGAGGTACTGCCATGCACTGCCTTAACTGAAATGTTTTAGGAAAGCAAGAATGAGCAACAAATTTGCCTAGCAAGCATTATAGCAATAAGGGTGAACAAGTGTGATGCCCCAAAATCCGATCTATCTTCACACCCGAATTCTGTACATCACGAGTACTTCACACTCCAAACATACATCATTATATTCTAAAGAATAACGACATATCTATTCAATTCCCAGATTCTATTACCTTAAAACCTCGTTCATTACAAATTATGATAATTACATTATCCTTTACATCTTACAAGTGTGACTTTAACTAGTCATCACAACTACAGAATAGTTTAACTAACTACTCTACAAGTCTTGGCTTGGTCTTCACGCTTATTCATAAAATGAACAACACTTCAGCTGGACACCAGTCAGCTTGATCTTTACGGGATCCTTAAGTTTCTTCTAAAATCGTTCGCTGAAAATGTTTGTATTTAAAATAAGTGTGAGCATTCAATTGCTCAGCAAGTCATAACAGTTGAATAATAATAACTCAAGAATCACATATTCTTTTAAAATCTTCAATAACCGAACAATGGTTATGAAGCAGCTCGAATAATAGGAATAAATCTGATTCCTATCATTTTAAAATATTAGTCACATTCACTTTGAAATACTTTCATCCTTCTACCTTTTTCATATACATTATGTCTGGCTAGAATCATTAGCACAGACTTAACAAGAACAGTTCATAAATAAACTGCACTCTTTCAAATTGAACAGTTCAATCACAGAACAGTTCATCTCACAGAAACACAGAAGTGTTAAAATTGTGGCACAAGGCCACATAAATTCTACCACCTTGTACAAATATCACACACTTGTACATAGGTAAAACTTCCCAAGTTCAACATCTGGGAAAATCTAATAAACTAGCATTCATATAAAAATAAACGAAGTTAGGAAACTAACCTTCGCGCTGCATACTGCTTACGCTATACCGTTCATTTTAATCCCTATATAACACATAAGGAATAACACAATACCAATTTGTCATATATATGACTTACGCATCGGTTTAAACTTAACTTTACTTCTTAGGGTTCGCGTTCTTGTAATATAAGTTTATGCGACCAACTACTTTCATTTTGTCAGTTGTTATGACATACGGGGATGTCATAACCTTACAATCATCTTTTAAGATAGATTTACATTTTCGTCTTCCTCTCATACCATCTACACTTAGCACACATCGAGTCTTTAACAGTATTCAATACAGTACACTTAGTGATTTCCCACAAACAACCAACAAATTAGATTTTTATCTCGTCTACACTGTCTTTCACAACGAGTTAGATCTGTGACAACCCAGATTTTTTTAGAAATTATAAATGAGAATTTAATGAATAAAATTCTTATTATGAGACGTTTTGAGTTTGAGAATGTGTATATGTGTCATATATGGTGAAATATGTGAATTTATGTGAAGATAATTTAAATATTAATTTTGATATTTATTGAATTAAAAAAATATTTTAATTAAATTATTTATTGAGTTAATTAAATAATTATGTGATTATTATGGAGTAATATAATTAAGTGTAATATATTAATTAAATAAATATTTAGTATTTAATTTAATTGACGTAATGATTTTATATTATAGTTCTAATTTAATTGAAATAATTAAATTAGATGTAGTTATGTGTTGAGTGTTACAAGAAATTATAATTAGCGAGTAATTATAATTATGTGATAATTTTATGTGATTAATTAATGTTAGACTTTTAATTAATTAAATTAGTTAAGATTTAATTAGTTAAAGGATAACATTACAAAGTATGTGTTAAAAGGATTTATTAAAAGAGTTTTTAAAACCGTTTTCCCAAACAAGGCCCTTGCACCGTTTTAAATCAGTTTTGCCAAACGGGGCCTTAACTATTAAAACCTATTTTTAAGATAACTTGTTTTGCCAAACAAGCATTAGGGCTTTTAAAATTCAAATTGTAACTTCTTTGTATTTATTGTTATTATGGTATTAATGGGTGATTTAATAATTGGGAGTTAAATATATATTATATAGTTATATATATAATATATATGATATCAATTTATGTTTTGTAAAATTACGTCAGTTTAGAAGGGTTAGCTTGTTAGAGAAAACAAAAGGTTAAACAAAGAAGAAATACAGAGAAAGGATAGAGAGAAAAGGAAGAAGAAAGAAAGATAGAGGAAGGAGTTTTGTGAGAAAACAAAACTAGAAGCCTCATCATCATCTTCCTCACTAAGTCAAGGTTATAATCTCAATTCCTTGTTCTTCTAAATGTGTTTTTATGTTTTTCATGAGTATTAGTTCTTTGTGTATATGAATTAACGAGGAATTTATATAAATATGATGTATATATATGAATTGGGTTTGTATATGTTTATAATTGAGTTGTATACTTAATTGGATGTTTAATTCATGTATATATATGATGAACATGAGGAATTCATGTTTATCAAAAAGTCACAGTAAATATATATATATATATATATATATATATATATATATATAGTTTCTTTGAAAACCAAAATTTCATGGTTGATTGTTAGTTGTTGCTTAAATTGATGTTAGATTATGTTAATATGGTTATAAACGAATTCAAACATATTTTAAATAGTGTATTTCATTTTGAAAATAAACTACAGTGTTCAATTTCATCAAGAACACTTGTCAATGGTTTTTCTTCAAAAATCATGGAATTGATTGTTGTAAACTATGTGTTTTAAGGATTAAATGTGTTGAGAAATGTTAGGAGTTTAGAAATTATGTTTTCTATTAAAGTTGTTATGAATTGTATTGACTGGAAGTGGAATTTGGTGTGGAGAAATAAGCCAAATTGGCTTTTTCTCTGCACAGTTCGCGAGAAAAATTTGAACACTTGGAGGGGCCCTGCCCCGGCGGGCATTGCTAGGCTTAGAACCCCCGCCCCGACGGGGGGTATGCAGGGAAAAATGAAGCTTTGTTCTTTTTTTTTGTGTATTTTGAAAAGCTAAGTTTGATGACATGTTAGCATACCTTAAAATGCTAAAATAATGATAATGAGTTATGTTAATATAATTTAATATGTAATTATAATTTGAAATAATTATAATTAAATTGAAGGTTTAATTTAAGTTATGAATTGTTAAATGAATATAGTTTGATTAATTTTAAATCAAAGTAGATTTTAACTTGAAGTATAATTTGTTTAATTATAACTTAATATGTGGTTATAATTTGGAATAATTATAAGTAAAGTAAAGGGGTAATTTAAATTATAATTTATTTTAATTATAATTTATCTAATGAGTGTATAAATTGAAATTGATTAATTGTAATCTAAGTAATGGTTTAATTTAAATATGTTTAAATTATGATTTAATGCATGATGTAGTTGATTTATTATAAATTATGATTGTTTAATTATAATTTGATTAAAGTGGATATTTAAATTATAATTTGTTTAATTATAATTTAAATTGAGTATGTAATTATTAATTGATTAATCATGTGAAATATAATATGATTATGTGATGTGATTAGTTACGTGGTAATTAAGTATTAACGTATTAGTTAATAATGAATGAGTTAACCTAGATTGGTTAACTAACGATGAGGATTAGCTATGTGATAATTAACTGATATTGTTAATTATACATATGATTTGACAGTGAGTGTCAAAAGAGTAAATAGAAGAGAATTAGAAAGTATAAAGTAGAAGTTACTTAAGCGTTTGCTAAACGTCGCTATGAGACTAATAATTTATGCGTATGGTAATACGTTATGTATGATCATGAAGCAGATTATATTAAGTTGTTTTTCGGTAATTGGTAATCTACGAGCCAGGCAAGTCTTTCAGTTCCTATTCTCTATGTGAACTTGATGATATTATGAACTATTTTAAAATGTATTGCAAAGAGCATGTTATGTTATATATGTTGCAAGCATGAAATATTAAAGTCAATTTATAACTACATTGATTGATTTAAGAATGTTGATTGAGTAAGAAACTCAATCTTTATATTTGTTATGTGATTAAAGCATGTATGCCATGTTACTTTAATGTTTATGAGATGTATGTTGAGCATGTTAATTATGTGCTACGTGATGCATGAAAACTGTTAGTTCTTGCTGAGCTGTCGAGCTTACTCTTGCAAATAACCATTTTTGCAGGTCAAGGAGGCAAGATAATGATACATGCTAGTTGAATATTAGAGTTCAATAGTAATTCAACAAGCTTACTTATGTTTTATGATAAATGCATTTACTATCTTGATTGTAATGTAGATCTAAAGCTATAAAGTTGAGTTATCCGGTGTATACGAATAATAATTGTAATGTAAGACTTTGTATAGTCATTTCGTTGTAACGATTCATGATTTAGATTTGAATCGAAGTTATGTAATGTAAAGGTTGCGATTCAGGGCAATAAAGAAATATTTTATAAAAGTTTTAATTATTCTGCATTTTTAGTGTTTTTAATATCGAATAATGATGTAAAAAATATATTAAGTTGTATTGTTAACAATCGAGAAGGAGAATATTATTGTATGAATTTTGGGGTCGTTACAGGATCGTTTGCTAGTTCGTATTAACCGTTGCTCTCTAACAGAATTGTTTAGCCCAGATACCATATGTGACGCCCCCAAATTCAGACCACACGTGTCTCGAATTCAACGCATCACGTTCTACATTCTAATAACATGCTAACATCTCACGCAACGGAATAATAGAATAATTTACATTTATTTAATATAAATATTCGGGTCCCACGGTCTCGTAACTTAAACATATATCCATCATCTTAAACATAACTTAAACATAACTAATACATAATATGATATAAGTCTTATTACAATCATCATAACATTCCTAAAAGAGTACAAAGCTACGCCGTAGCCTTGCCCTTTCCCTTGTCTGTGACAAAGGGTCCGCACTGCTCTACCTTAACTAAAATATTTTTAGGGAAAGCAAGAACGAGCAACAAGTTTGCTCAGCAAGTAATATAGCAATAAGGGTGAATAATATAAATTTTGAATCTCAAGGGTATAACAGTAAATGATAGTTCGAGAATATCAAGAAGTATCAATAGTTTTCAATAAGTGTCAGTATGGACAGAAAGATATCAACAATTCAATTCCTTAGCGCTTCCAAAACCATCTTCAGATGTTCGGCGTGCTCTTCCTTCGTCTTCGAGTAGATCAAGATGTTGTCGATGAAAACTATTACGAACTTATCCAAGTATGGCTTGAAAACTCGGTTCATCAAGTCCATGAATGCTGCCGGAGCATTAGTCAACCTGAATGACATTACCAAAAAACTCGTAGTGCCCATAACGGGTTCGAAATGCCATCTTTGGTATGTCCTCCTCCCGTACCTTTAACTAGTGATAACCCGTTCGTAGGTCTATGATGAGAATGAAATATGTTATATTTTATCCCCTTAATACTTAATCTTTTGTATTTCTTTTATACCTAAGTACATTCATTTATCTTATATTTTTATTTTAGGTACAATTGAGCTAAGGAAGTAAAATGGATGTAAAAATGGGCCACGCATGCAAGCTTATACAATTATCAAGTGGGCCAAGGATTTATGGAATTGAGCAGCTTGGAAAATAATTCTTAGCAGTCATCTTATATGGAGCAGCTCACGAATTGCATGTCCAGCTCACAAGTGGGCCACGAAATTGCTAGCAGCTTAATTGGAAAACAAAGTAATGCAGCTCACGTGCTTGTATGAATGCTAAGTAAATAATTAATGTAAATCATTAACATAATAAGAAGCCCATGAAATCAGCTTGCTAAAGGAAAAAGGAGCAACTTGGATTAAATGACCATGGGCCCATGAATTGGAGCAGGTGGCGGTTCAGCCAATCAAGAGCAGCTCAAGCAAATAAAGGAATGGCAAAGGAAGGGAGATATGCAATTAAAGGTGGGCCACGAATTGAGGTGCTTGCAAAAGAAAGGAATGTAATAGCTTGGGCCAGCACATGCACGGATTGGGTTGATAAGCTTGAAGAAGAGGCTCACGTGCTTGACTTACAAAATAAAGAAGCTTGCATAGGAATGGATTAGCAAGTGGGCCACGCCAACTTATAGCAGCAGCCCAAGTAGCTCACGTGCATATAGCTTGCAAAAGGGATTTAATGAGAATGGGTCACGAATTAGAAGAAATTGAGCAAGCTGGACAGTAGAAATTGCCGCCCCAGCGGCTTGGTCAACAGAAAATTACCCGCCCCAGCGGGGAGGCGCGGCCAGCTGCAGTTTTTCCTTCGTCAACTTGGACTCGGGTGTAACAAGGAAAGGAGTTAGGGCATATTGAAGGCTAAGTTTTTGAATGTTATAAAAGGGCCTTTGAGTAGCATATAGAGGACATCAGATGTATTAGATAATATATTTCTCTCTATAATTCTTGGTGTTTTCAATAGCCCTGCGCGGCTAATTCTCGTTCTTGGATTAAGGAGATGGAAGTCTTGGATTAATACACTGTGAGATCTATTTAATTATAATTGTCAATTAATATTGTGAGTATTGATTATTCTTCTGCGCTTAAATTATATGATTGATTTGTTTAATTGCTAGGTGCACACTAGTTTATTATTCAATAAAATTTACTGCTAAATTAGATATCGAATCCGTAATTGTTTGGTCACTCTAATTTGCGAAGCAACTAAGATTAATAATTGACTGCAGATCACGAGATTATTATATCTTAGGAAGATTATTCAACTAAATTAAATGCAACCGCTTGTGCTTGTGTTGTTTAGCTTTATCGATTTTTCTAATTCTTAAAGCTTCTACTAGATTAAACTTTTAGCGCTTGTCTGAAGTTATTTAGTAGATAGGGTTATTTAGATCGCTTGTTTCTATCTAACTAAAATTAAGGAAAGACATGGAATTAATTCTAACGATGAATATTCAAGATATTAATTATGTATGCTTGAGTCAATGATCAGTGTATGTTTCTATGGTGAAAGTTGACTTAACTCAAGGTTTGTTATCTTGATTTAGTTCATTACAGTATTTTACTCATTAGTTTATTTTAATTAACAACACTCAAAAATCCTCCTCTTTTGGAATACAAAGTATATAAAAATAGATTAATCAGTCTCTGTGGGATCGACTCTTACTTGCACTACTACATTATTATCATTCGCAGTAAGGTTTATTTTTGGTTGTCTGCAACAGCACACCAGTCTATCTTTGAGAAATACTTCGCTCCCTTTAATTGGTCAAAAAGGTCATCTATCCTTGGTAACTGATATCTATCCTTGATCGTTACTCTGTTCAATTCTCGATAATCGATACAGAGCCTCATCGATCCGTCCTTCTTCTTAATAAATAATATCGGTGCTCCCCAAGGAGACACACTCCGTCGTATGTAACCCTTATCTAGCAATTCCTGCAATTGTATCATCAATTCCTTCATTTCTACTGGTGCCATACGATATGGAGCTTTTGAAATCGGTGCAGTTTTCGGTGCTAAGTCTATTACGAATTCGATTTCTCTGTCTGGTGGAAGACCAGGCAAATCGTCAGGAAATACGTCTTGGAATTCTCTCACTACGGATATATCCTTAATCTCTACTTCCTTCTTCCGAGTATCTACAATGTAAGCTAAGTAACCTACACATCTTTTTCTTAACAATTTCTTGGCATGCAACATCGTAAGACAACATGATTGCTTAAGCGATGAGCTACCATAAAACACTACCTTAGACCGATTTGGAGTCTGAAGGTTCACACTTTTGTTCTGACAATCAATTATCACAGCATGGTTATACAACCAATCCATTCCCAGTATCACGTCAAATTCCCCCAATCTAATTGGAATTAAGTCTACGCTTAGTTCATGATCTCTAATGTTTGCGTGATAATTTCGGTATACAAATTCTACGGGGATTACTTCCTTATTTGAAACTTCTATGTTCAAAGGATTTTCTAAGCATTTTTGGGGTATGTTTAGTCGACTAGAAAATTCTTCAGACACAAATGAACAGGTAGCACCCGAATCAAATAATACATAAGCATTTATATTATTGATTGGGACAATACCTGACACCACGTCCTTTGCAGCTACTGCATCTTGGACCGTCATGTTAAAGGTTCTGGTGGCTGGGCGGTTGGATTGCGTTGGTTCGCTGATCATTAGCTTACTGCCTCCTCCTTGCTGGCCGCTTCCTTCGTTGTTCCCCTTCTTTAGGCAATCCTTGATCTGATGCTCGGTTGAGCCACAAGCGAAACATCCCTAGATCTTCCTTGGCTTCGAGCAGTTGGGTAAAATGTGCCCCTCTTGGCCACAGTTGTAACAGGTACTACGCCCCTTCCAGCACTATCCCTGGTGGTTTTTCCCACACTTCGGGCATCCCTTCGCTCTCTTCTTAAACCCTCATTGGTAACTTCCCGTTTGATTGTTGTTTCTGTTGTTGTTGTTATCCCATTTTCTCTTCTGTAGATTACTTCCTCCGCTGCTTCTCCTTCCACGACATTCTCCTCCAGTGTTCTAACTCTTATGCTCTTTGTTATACTGATTTAAGGCTTCACTACCTCCCTCTACAATGATAGCCTTCTCCAACAGTGTGGAAAATGAGTCGATCTGGAGAACTGACACCTTATTGAACAACCAAGGTTTTAGTCCTTGTTTAAAACGTCTGGCTTTTCTTTCTTCATCCCCTACCTGCTGTTCTACAAACCGGGCTAGCTCGTTGAACTTAGCCGCATATTGCGCCACCGTCATCTCCCCTTGCTTGAGTTCTAAGAACTTTACCTCCATCCTATTTTTCATGCCTTTTGGGAAATAATTCTCAAAGAATAGAGTCTTAAACCTTTCCCATGCTACAGTCCCTTCTCCCGCTCTCTGTTGATTGGCCTCCCACCAGTAGTTTGCTTCGCCCCTCATCATGTACGTAGCAAACACCGTCTTTTGATCTTTGCCCACACGAGCAAAGGCGAAGGCTTTCTCTATCTCCTTGATCCATGTTTGCGCTATGATAGGATCAGTAGTACCCTCAAACTCTGGAGGTACTACGCTTCTAAAGTCTTTGAAGTTCGTAACTGGAATTACTTGGGGATTGGGGTGAACGGGTTCATTGTTCCTTCCCCAAAGGGCTTCTCCTAACAGGTCAACTAGTTTTTGTATCAGGTCTACTTGCTCCCACTCATCGTTAACTGATAAGTAAGTTTCATACCTACGAATCAGTATCATTTAAACCTATGATATCGCTACTTTAAGTATGTTTTAGGTTCGTTTCATGCATGAGTGTGGGTTTTATGTGCAGGAGCTGAGTGGGCGAAGGAATGGACTGAATTGGTGGATTAAAAGCTAAAATGGGCTGGATCTATACAAGGCGTGCGGGGGCGAACTTATAGGCGTAATATCTCGCCGGGGCGCATTGGGCCGGGGCGCATCTTCAAGAGCTAAAAGCGAGCCGGGGCGCCTATTCTGCAGAGGCTGACAGATTTGTCCTATGTTGTGTAGGATTATGAAGAAAAGGAGGGCTAATAGAGATTTGGTGATATATACAAAAGAAGAGGCACATATAAAGAGACACAGAGACTATTGTAAGCCAAAGTTTTGAGACTTGAGCAAAAAAGGAGAATTGAAGCGAAGCTTAATCTGACGATTGCAAAGCGACTTGGAGACGAGTAACAACGGAGTTTTATATTCCACTCTTCCTCTATTCATATTTACTTTGTACTCATCATGATTAATACTCTGTGGATGATTGTTTTTATTCATTCGTTATGAACTAATTACTTATTTAAGTCTTTGACGGATCTTTTTATGTAATGGATGATTAAATATACTTAAATTCAGCTTATGAATGTCATGTCCAGATTATTTGCTATGTGTTGTGCTTAACATATATAATTGCCCTGGTCAACAATTATCCGTTATTCCATATGAATTCGAGAGATGACATATGGAATTAGAACTGGCCATAGTGACATATGTTTATGATATCTGCATAGATGGAATTCATGATTCACGTATAGGATAGAGATATCTATGCGTCATATGTAATCTGATGAAGAACTTGATTTTAAACTTTATTTGATTGTAATTCACATAGAGATATAGTGAATTGGTTACGTAGGGTGTCTTGCTTAATTCTATTATCTGTGGATGCGAGTGAGTATGGGTATAATGCATCGAGAGGTGGTTTTATTTGCTTTAGTGTTCTTGATTAATAATCTGGAATAATTGAAATATACTAGAGAAAAGGCTATTATCTGAAGTGAAATATTAAGTGAAGTTGTAGGCTTAATTCTCTAAAACTTGTGAAAATCTTAAGTTAGTGTTACAATTGGTTGCATAGTAAATTTAGTTATAAAATCATCTTTTAAACATTAATTTGATAAAGCTGAGATAGTATAAAACTGGTACTTGTTAGATGAAATAGGAATTATTATCTCTGTGGGTACGATATCTAACTTATCATTATATTACTTGTTGATCACGTACACTTGCGTGTAGCGCGTATAGAAAATATCCAACAAGTTTTGTGCGCCGTTGCCGAGGAAAGTAATTGCGTTTATTACTTTCAATATCAGTTTAATTAGATCAATTTTAGTAAAACATATATATATTTTTTTATTCTTATTTTTGTTTGTTTGGTTATTTAAGGTATATTCAATTTTGGCAAACTAGATCGAAGAAGCCAGAGTTGTTGCCGTTCGAGGACGACATTGACAAACTATTTCAAAAGCTAACTAAGTGAATTGTAAAGAATCTAGTAGAATTTAAAACACTAAGAGAAAACATGGCTGAACAGGAAGACAAACCATTGAGGGATTATGCTACACCAAAGATCTCGGAAATTCACTCGAGCATACCCAAGCCGGCAATCAATGCGAACAATTTTGAAATCAAGCCTGGGACAATACAGATGGTGCAGAATAGTTGCCAGTTTGGTGGTCTTCCAAATAATAATCCGAATGAACACATCTTTAGTTTTCTAGAAATCTGCAACACCTTCAAGTACTATGGGGTGTCAGACGATGCAATCAGATTGAGGTTGTTCCCATTCACACTCAGAGACAATGCAAAGGGTTGGCTCCATTCCCAGCCACCGGGGTCAATCACTACATGGAATGATTTGGCACAGAAATTTTTGGCCAAGTTCTTCCCGCCATCGAAGACGCATAAGATGAGAACGGAGATACCCTCATTTGCACAGATGCAAGGGGAGCCACTCTATGAAGCATGGGAAAGATACAAGGAACTGTTGAGGAAGTGTCCACAACACGGATTCCCACACTGGATGCAGCTGAGCAACTTTTACAATGGGGTATCGAGTCAGATACGGACTAGCATCGATGCAGCCTCAGGTGGAGCTTTTATGACAAAGAAATTTGAGGAGGCATGAGCATTGATAGACACAATGGCTTCAAATGGTTATCAGTGGTCGACTGAAAGAATGACTCAACCTACAGCTGCCAAAATTCTGGAAGTAGATAATATAACAGCTATATCGGCATAACTAGCAGCATTATTGAAAAAGATGGACACCATAACAATGGGAAACATGCAGCAAGTAGCATACGTATGTGAACTTTGTGCAGGTGAACATCCGACAGAGCAGTGTGCAATCAACCCAGCTTCTGTTCAGTATGTGGCTAATTATAATATGCCACCCAATACCTATCAGTATAATCAGGGGAATTGGAACCATCCAAATTTTTCTTTGAGCAATAACTAGAAACAAAATCAGCAGCAGGCTCTAAGACAAGCATACCTATCGGGATTTTAGAATCAGCATCAACATGCAGTGCCACAACAAAAGAAAACGTTGGATTTAGAGGAGATATTGGAAAAATACATAATAGGAAATGAAGCAGCAATGAAAACTCAAGAAGCGACGATGAAATCTCAAGTAGCAGCGATTAAGAATTTGGAAAATCAGATGGGACAACTTGCATTAGCATTGAATAATAGGCCTCAAGGGACTTTACCAAGTGACACTGAGAAGAATCCAAGGGGAAATCATGAACAGTGTCAAGCAATCACATTGAGAAGTGGAAAACATCTTGAGGGACAAAGTACAGAGAATTTGCTGAAGAAAGATGTGAAAGAAGGTGAAGACAAGTTGGTGGAAGAGAAACAGGATGAAGATAAGCAAGTAGATAAGAATCAGGCATATGTTGAGCCAGTGGTATATCCTCCACCACCGTTTTAGCAGAGAGTGCAAAAGCAGAAAGTAGACAAGTAGTTCTCTAAGTTTTTGGAAATGTTTAAGAAATTGCAGATTAACTTTCCATTCACGGAAGCCCTAGAACAGATGCCGAGCTATACAAAGTTTATGAAAGGTATTCTGTCAAGGAAGATGAAGTTAGAAGACTATGAGACGGTTGCCTTGACGAAGGAATATAGCGCAGTATTACAGAGAAAGTTGCCTCCGAAGTTGAAGGATCCGGGAAGTTTTACCATTCCTTGCACAATTGGGAATATGGCCTTCAACAAATGTTTGTGTGATTTGGGTGCGAGTGTGAACCTCATACCATTATCCGTATATACTCAGTTGGGTTTGCCAGCATCGAAACCTACAAATATCTCACTACAGTTGGCAGATAGATCGGTAACTTATCCGAGAGGGATTGTTGAGGATATATTAGTTAAGGTGGATAAGTTCATATTTCTAGCAGATTTCATTATTTTGGATTATAAAGAGGACAAGAACATCCCGATTATCTTAGGAAGGCCATTCTTGGCTACTGGGAGGACTTTCATTGATGTTCAGAAAGGAGAGTTAACAATGAGAGTACAAGACCAATAGGTGAAATTCAATGTGTTTAAAGCCATGAGCTTCCCTACAAATGATGAAGAGTGTTTCAGAATGGATGTGATCGAAAAGATGGTAAATGAAGACCTAATTAAAGGTTTGGACATGAATCCGTTGGAAAACACTTTGTGGGGGGATGATGACTTGGATGATCCGCAATTTGGGGATCATGTACATATGTTGAATTCTTTTCCTAGAGTGAACAGATTCAAAGTGCCATTCGAGCCATTACATATGGAAGAGAAAGCATCGGCACGAATGAAACCCTCACTTGAGGAACCACTTACTCTTGAGCTAAAACCTCTTCCTAACCACCTCAGGTATACATTTTTGGGCAATTCTAATACTTTACCTGTTATTAGTGCATCTGCACTTAAGGTTTTGCAGGAGAGTAAGTTGCTAAGGGTACTTCGAGAGTACAAGTCTGCAATAGGATGGACAATTGCCGACATCAAGGGAATAAGCCCTTCATTCTGTATGCACAAGATACTCTTGGAAAAGGACGCAAAGCCGATAGTGGAACAACAAAGAAGACTAAATCCAATCATGAAAGAGGTTGTGAAGAAAGAAATTTTGAAATGGTTGGATGCTGGGATAATATACCCGATTTCAGATAGTTCATGGGTGAGTCTATTACAATGTGTCCCGAAGAAGGGTGGAATGACGTTTGTGACTAACGACGAAAATGAATTGATATCGACGAGGATAGTGACCGGATGGAGGGTATGCATGGATTATAGGAAGCTTAACAAGGCAACCCGGAAGGACCACTGTCCTCTACCTTTCATCGACCAGATGTTAGACCGTTTGGTTGGGCATGAGTATTATTGCCTCTTGGATGGATATTCGGGGTATAACCAGATCGTCATTGCTCCTGAAGATCAAGAAAAAACTACGTTCACTTGCCCTTATGGCACCTTCGCATTCAAGAGGATGTCATTCAGGTTGTGTAATGCACTGGCGACCTTTCAGAGATGTATGCTGGCCATATTTTCAGACATGGTGGAGCGTAATGTTAAAGTTTTCATGGATGACTTTTCGATTTATGGGAATACTTTTGATAGTTGTCTTGAGAATCTGGTCATGGTTTTGAAACGCTGCGTGGAAACCAACCTTGTACTGAATTGGGAGAAGTGCCATTTTATGGTTGAATAGGGAATTATTCTTGGGCACTAAGTCTCTGCGAAAGGGTTGGAAGTTAACCGAGCAAAGCTAGAAACTATTGAGAATCTTCCCCCTTCGACCTTAGTTAAGGGAATTTGAAATTTCCTTGGGCATGCTGGATTTTACCGCAAGTTTATTAAGGATTTCTCTAAGATTGCAAAACCACTATGCAGTCTATTAGAGAAAGAAGTAATTTTCAATTTTGATGAAGAGTGTTTGACAGCTTTTGAACAGTTAAAGAAGAAATTGACGACAGCGCCCGTGATCGTAGCACTGGATTGGACAATGTCGTTTGAGTTTATGTGTGATGCTAGCGATTACGCGGTAGGGGTTGTTTTGGGACAACACCGAGAGAAGGTCTTTCATGCCATATATTATGCAAGTAAAACCCTCATAGATGCTTAATTGAACTATACAACTACCGAAAAGGAATTACTTACGGTCGTGTATGCCTTTGATAAATTTTGAGCATATTTGATAGATACAAAGGTTGTAGTATACACGGACCACTCGGCAATACGGTATCTTATTTCCAAGAAAAATGCTAAGCCTAGGCTTATTAGATGGATTCTACTCTTTCAAGAATTTGATTTGGAAATCAAGGATAGGAAGGGGACAGAAAACCAAGTAGCTGATCATCTTTCGAGGTTGGCAAATCCGGACAAGGACAAGAAAGATAAATATTTAATCAACGAGTCATTTCCAGATGAACAATTATTCTTGATCCACGACGAGTTTCCATGGTACGCGGATTTCGCTAATTACTTGGTCAGCAACATCCTCCCACCAGAATTGACTCGCCACTAAAAGACGAAATTTCTACATGATGTAAAGTGGTACATATGGGACGAACCATACCTATTCCGCCAGTGTGCTGACAAAATGATCCGGAAATGTATACCGAAAAGTGAAGTTGAGAGCATCCTACAGGCATGTCACGCTTCAGTATAAAGGGGACATTATGGTAGTGAGCGAATAGCCGCAAAAGTCCTCCAGGCAAGTTTTTTCTAGCCCACTCTATTCAGAGACGCACATCAGTGCATGAAAAAATGCGACCGATGTCAATGAGTGGGAAATATATCAAAACGGAACGATATGCCCTTGAACATGATACTGGAAGTTAAAATTTTTGATGTATGGGGAATCGACTTCATGGGACCCTTTCCATCCTCGTTCAGTAATCTATACATCCTGTTAGCCATAGACTACATATCAAAATGGGTGGAGGCAGTCGCATTACCGACGAATGATGTGAAGGTGGTTTTGAAGTTTTAACAAAAAAATATATTCACCCATTTCGGCACCCCAAGGGCAATAATCAGTGATGAAGGGAGTCACTTCTGCAACAAATACTTCACCGCTCTCTTAACGAAGTATGGGGTCAAACACCGGATTGCCACAGCTTATCACCCTCAGACGAGTGGCCAAGCCGAAGTGTCTAACCGAGAGGTAAAAAGAATTCTGGAAAAGGTCATCAACCCAAACAGGAAGGATTGGTCGTTGAAGCTAGACGATGCTTTGTGGGCATATCGAACCGCCTACAAGACTCCGATTGGTATGTCCCCATATCAGTTGGTATACAGGAAAGCGTGTCACCTTCCTGTGGAACTCGAGCACAAGGCTTATCGTGCCATCAAAAAACTGAATTTTGTCTTATCAGCAGCAGGCGAGAAGAGAATGTTGCAAATCAACAAGCTAGACTAGTTCTGTTTGCAGGCATACGAAAATTCAAAACTATACAAAGAGAAAGTAAATAAATGGCATGATCAAAAAATTGTGGAGAAAAGCTTTGAACCGGGACAATCAGTACTGCTATTCAACTCTCGGTTGAAACTTTTCCCCAAAAAGTTGAAATTCAGGGTGGTCGGGGCCATTCACTATAAAGGCCGTATTTCCACATGGCGCCATTGAGCTCTACGGACAGGATCCGACAAAACCATTTAAGGTGAACGGCCAACGCCTCAAGCACTATTGGGGTGGAGACATCGATCGCCAGGCATCTGCGGTCGACCTGGCAGAACCAAACTGAAATAGGGAGTAGTCCGACTGAAGACTATAAATTAAGCGCTTGATGGGAGGCAACCCAATTATTACTTTATTTCAAGTTTTGTTTGTTTTTAATTTCTAATTATTTGAATTAAATTAAGTAGGGTAGAGTAGACGAGGAATTATTTTATCATAGGAATGGTGTTTATGACTTAATTTGATTTATGTTTTTATTGTAGGAGAGAGTCAGGAAGGCTAAGGAAGCCATAGGTGCAACAACATGAACTACCTAATAAGAAGCAAAGGGTAGCTGACACACAGCACACGTGCCCCGGCGCATTCTTGAAGCTTCAAAACCGTGCCCCGGCGCAGGGGCCTCTGGAAATATTTGCCCCGACGGTAATCAAAGAAGAAAATATCTCAACCCGGCTCAAAGTCCTCTGAACACATTAGCCCCGGCGAAAAATTATGAAGGGATTTTCTCGCCCGGCACTAACCACTCTGGTCAAACGCTCCCCGGTGCAGTTCCATGCATAAAGTACTCTGCCCCTGGCACGCATCTTGAAATTTTATTTTTTTAAAAATTGGCTTCAGCAACTGTATGGCACATTTCTAACACAAACCAACCTCCCTATCTGAAACCTAATCCTATCCAAAACTAAAACACAACGTGATTTCAAGAAATCCAAATAGTTTGGGCACAACAATTTCATCAATCGGTTGCTAATTCTCAGGTTGCTACACTAGCCTCTGTCAATTTCCTCAATTGGGCACAATAATTTGAGTTTGGGGGCAAGCCATTCAAGACTCAAACACTTGCACACCAAGTGTTTGTGAAAAGGCCTCCACAACACATCCCTCATTCCATTGCAAGTTTGAGGCACACCGGTGATAGAATGACGTCCAGGAAACAAAAAAGACAACGTGGGGAAGGCTCATCCACCGCCCCGAGGCAATTAGACAAACGCAAATTTTTGAATGTCGAGGCGGCAGACTGATTTGATTACCTCGCCAACAAACCCTTGGTGCTGGAGTGTAGGTTGGCTCTTGATGAATTTAATGGGCAGATGTATAACCAAATTCACAAACGAAGATGGGAGACGCTTGTGACACATCTGGATGCCGCCGTAGTGGCGGTGGTCAAAGAATTTTACTCAAATGCACCCGATAAATCCCCATTCTTCGCCTTCTTAAGAGGCAAAATGGTCCCATTCACTGTGTAGGAGATCAACGACTATTATCATCTTCCACAAATAACATATGAATACTAAGTCAAAGCGACGCCGACTATGATCAGATTTTGGCAGAATTGTGCAAGCCGGATGCTACATGGGCATCGAATGGGTCTCACTTTCAAAGCAATCACCTGAGCCTGTATGGAAAAATACGGCATGCGTTCTTGTGTGCCAAACTGCTACCCAGCACACACGAGAGTGATGTCACGAAAGAAAGGGTGGTGTTGCTCTACACCATATGCAAAGACCGATCCATTGACGTCGGCCGCCTCATTCATCACAACATCCGCTGTAACCTTCGTGGATCAGTACAGGGTGGTTTGGCTCATCCCTTCTTAATTTGCGAACTATATGCCCGGGCAGGGGTGCAATGGAGTTCCACGAAGCCCATCCAACAGACTCTACTGTGCCTCGACCCCAATTTGATTCAAAGATATTCAAAATGGAAAGGATGGGTGTCCCACCCACGCGGCCTTGACTATATATTTTCGAAGGATGAGGGTGATGACGAAGAGGAAGAGCAGGATGTAGATTTTAATGAGGATGAAGAGCAAGAACATGAACAAGGAGCCCGCATAAAATATCCTTTCAGTACCCAATTCCAAGCTATACAGCACTATGTCGATGAACGATTCCAAGGATTAGAGGCTCGGCAAGACCACACGTTTGCGACACAGAATGAATTCAATGCTTCTCTCGCAGCCGCTTTTGCCCGACTCTAGACCATGAGTAAAGGATTCCAGTTCCCAGTCCCACAGCCACTCCCAGCATTTTTCCCTCCACAGCCTGTGGAAAACCATGTTGACGACCCACCTATAAAGGATCCACCGGTCGAGCATGACGCTTGATCGCTCAAGGCAGTCCTCGAACTTTTATTGCTTTATTCAATGAGGACATTGAATTGTTTAAGTTTGGGGGTAGTTAGTCATATAGTTAGTTATTCTTCATGTTAGTTAATTGCATATTGCATGTCATGTTAGTTAATTGCACGTCGAATAAGCATATCAGTATTAGTTCTATTTGTATTGATTTCATATAGGCATTTAGGTATATAGGGTGCATGAGTTGAGCAATGGATTGGCATGTTTTTAGCTCGACCGATGATAGGATTGGTATTGCAATTTAACTCGAATAAACGTGAAATTTAAGAATGAGTTCTGATGTTAATCAAGATGAAAGTCCACTTTTGTCCGAAAATTGTGTAACTGGTTAGCATGTAAGAGTTTAACTGTCTAATCAACGCAGTTCAAGGGGTCACAATTTATTTTTGGGGGGAAAATCTTAGTTAAATTTGATGAAACTATTAAATTGACATGAAAAGTGTAAAAGTAAGTAAGAGCTTGAGTTGGTGGGAACCAGTGGGGTTAAAAGAAAAAAAGAAAAGTAAAAAAGAAAAAGAAAAAGAATAAACACATAGACTAGTTTGTATCTGTGGCCTTTGTTACTTGAATAAGTAAGCCCTGGGGGTGTTTCTACACCTAGCGCCCTAAAACCGTCTGGTTTGGAAGTCGTTGGTCGAAAGTTTGCTAAACGGGTAGCATTGAAAAGTCTAATAGATGCAGACATTGCACGATCTATTGTGAGCAGAGGATATAGCGTAAAACGCACCCGTGAATGAGAAATAAGAAAAATAGCCCTATCTAAAGTCCCTTAACTCGGTAATTACTATGATTGTTGGTTTTTTCATGGATGCATAATATTCAAAGTTTAAATGAAATTTGCCTACTAAGAAGTTTATTTGTGATGTTTTTGAATTGTTGATGGTTAAAATAGTTAACAAGCACACATGCACAACATGAGTAAGGAAAGGGTTGGATAGACTAATTGAGTACTAATGTACTGTTAATCGATTTTTCAGTATTATTTGAATATCATATGATATCTTTGAGGCCTGTGTTGAATAACATGTTGATCCGTTGCTAGATTCGTAGGCATGTAGAGAGTAGGTCATGCATATGCATACATATAGATACATTGTTTGTTGATTTCAGTTTTGTTGTTTTTATTTTCACTTGAGGACAAGAGAAATCTTAAGTTTGGGGGTATTTGATAAGTAGGTTTCATACCTACGAATCAGTATCATTTAAACCTATGATATCGCTACTTTAAGTATGTTTTAGGTTCATTTCATGCATGTGTGTGGGTTTTATGTGCAGGAGCTAAGTGGGCGAAGGAATGGACTGAATTGGTGGATTAAAAGCTAAAATGGGTTGGATCTATACAAGGCATGTTGGGGCGAACTTATAGGCATAATATATCGCCGAGGCGCATCTTCAAGAGCTAAAAGCGCGCCGGGGCATGTGTTCGACAAAGGAAGACGAATTTGTCCTATGTTGTGTAGGATTGTGAAGAAAAGGAGGGTTGATCGAGATTTGATGATATATACAAAAGAAGAGGCGCATATAAAGAGACAGGAGACTATTGTAAGCCGAAGTTTTGAGACTTGAGCAAAAAAGGAGAATTGAAGCGGAGCTTAATCTGACGATTGTGGAGCGACTTGGAGACGAGTAACAACGGAGTTTTATATTCCAATCTTCCTCTGTTCATATTTACTTTGTACTCATCATGATTAATAGTCTATGGATGAATGGTTTTTATTCATTCGTTATGAACTATTTACTTATTTAAGTCTATGACGGATCTTTTTATGTAATGGATGATTAAATAGACTTAAATTCAGTTTATGAATGCCATGTCCAGATTATTTGCTATGTGTTGTGCTTAACATATATAATTGCCTGATCAACAATTATCTGTTATTCCATATGAATTCGAGAGATGACATATAGAATTAGAACTGGCCATAGTGACATATATTTGTGATTTCTGTGTAGATGGAATTTATGATTCACGTATAGGATATAGATATATATGCGTCATATGTAATCTGATGAAGAACTTGTTTTTAAACCTTATTTATAGAGATATAGTGAATTAGTCACGTAGGGTGTCTTGCTTAATTCTATCATCTGTAGATGCAAGTGAGTATAGGTATAAAGCATCAAGAGATGGTTATATCTACTTTAGTATTCTTGATTAATAATCTAGAATAATTGAAATAGACTGGAGAAAAGGTTGTTATCTAAAGTGAAATATTAAATGAAGTTGTAGGCTTAATTCTCTAAAACTTGTGAAAATCTTAAGTTAGTGTTACAATTGGTTGTATAGTAATTTTAGTTATAAAATAATCTTTTAATCATTAGTTTGATAAAGCGGAGATAGTATAAAGCTGGTACTTTTTAGATAAAATAGGAATTATTGTCTCTGTGGGTACGATATCTGACTTATCATTATATTACTTGTTAATCACATACACTTGCGTCTAGCGCGTATAGAAAATGCCCAACATTAACCGACTCTTCTGGTGCAGCTAATCTACGTCTTGATGCCATTATCTGCATCATAAAATTTCAATTTTATCATCTAATTATATTACTTAGGTATTTCTTAAATGCAAAAGGAATAAAATTTTATAACATATTTCTGAAATAAGATCATTTATATTCATATGCCGAATCATTACATCAATATGATCATCCCTAGCATACTTCTATAAATGTTTACATCTATCCCCTAATATCACAGAAGATGGGGAAAAATACTAACGTACTACCCCTCTAACATAAGCCTACTCAGGGTTTACATAATTATCCGATATCTTACACAAAAGATTAGGATTACAACACAATGTGTACATCACATAAAAGGAACTACTACTACTACTACCACTAAACTAATGGGTCTCATCCCAACATTCTGCTCTCCACGGCGCTCTTGTACTCCACGTGGGATATGTATGCCATCAAATCCCTGCTCATGGTATGTCGGGTCTGCCCCTGCTCCGCCGGATAGTGATATACACCATTAATCACTCTCTCTATGGTCAAGCGAAAAACATAACCCATCTTCTTCATCTTTCTCTTCTTACACCTTACTTCATCCTCTAAATCTTTTGCCCTATCATTAGCTCCTTCCCATTTCTCCTCGAAATGGATCCTTTCCATCACTTCTAGCTCGAGCTGAGTACGGAGAGCCTCCTTCTTCGCCTTCTCGCTCAACTCTCTCTGCTCAACCTCCTCTAGTTTTCCTGCCAAGTCCACATTCCTAGATACCGAGCGATGGAAAAGAGTTCCCATCTGGATTCTTGCTTCCTTTCGGTAAGCAATCTCCACCTCTAAATCTTACATTACTAATTTCCTCTGGTAGTTTTCGTTCCTCAATTTCTGGAACTCGGTCTCTCTCTCTTGAGACTCAGCCTCTAGCTCCTGAACTCGGCAGTCTAACTCCAAGATTCGCTCCTCGTATTCTCCTAACATCCTCTCCTCGATTGTAGCCTCATCATGGTCCTCCATAATGGTCCTCCATAGGCTCCTCCTCTGGATCTGACTCTACCACTATCTCATCCTCGTCATCAAACTCAAACGATGCCACTACCTGCACTGGCTCGGCTACTAAAGGTGCCTCATATACTACATGTATATCCCATGGCTCCTCATCTACCATTCTACTAGGCACTCCCATGTCTGTCATCCTACAACCATAAACACAAGACAACAAACAACGAACTCCATTAGAATGTTAAATAAAATATAAGTTCATTGTATAGAATGAAACTATATTTTATAACACACTAAGTCTCTCTCAAAAAACTCTACATGAGTTATATCTCCTTCTATCGTATAAGTTCTTCTAAGGTTATAATCTAAGGACTCTCGCTCCTAAGGTTTATAACTAACGCTCTGATACCAACCTGTGACGCCCTCAAATTCAGACCACACGCGTCTCAAATTCGACGCATCACGTTCTATAATCTAATAACATACTAACATCTCATGCAACGGAATAATAGAATAATTTATATTTATTTAATATAAATATTCGGGTCCCACGGTCTCGTAACTTAAACATATCTCCATCATCTTAAACATAACTTAAATATAACTAATACATAATATGATATAAGTCTTATTACAATCATCATAACATTCCTAAAAGAGTACAAAGCTACGTCGTAGCCTTGCCCTTGCCCTTGCCTTTGCCCTTGCCCTTGCCCTTGTCTGTGCCAGAGGGTCCGCACTGCTCTGCCTTAACTGAAATGTTTTTAGGAAAAGAAAGAATGAGCAAAAAGTTTGCTCAGCAAGTAATATAGCAATAAGGGTGAATAATATAAATTTTGAATCTCAAGGGTATAACAGTAAATGATAGTTCGAGAATATCAAGAAGTATCGATAGTTTTCAATAAGTGTCACTATGGACAGAAAGATATCAACAGATTCAAGGTTTAACCATTTCAAGGTTCAAGAATAATGAACACTGAGCAGTCGTTAAGGACTATGAACTCTTACTAGAATTAACAGTATTATGCTGAAAATCCAATAAAACAAGTACAACAGGTAATCAGCCTAAAGTATCCTACGTTATGCATAACATTTAATCATACTCATGTGCGCACGTCGGTTCCCTGATAGTTGTATATAATTTTCCCTTCCATGAGGGTTGTTCATCTCAGTAGAATTATAAGAGTCTGCACCAAGTCAATTGGTTTGGATAGCTTTCTAACATACGATATTTAGTCTGGCCGAACCAAATGGCTTAGATAACTTTTGTAATGCATTTAGGAACGATAAGTTTAATGCTTGCAACAATATCAAGATACAAAATTGATTTCTGAATAACAACAGATATTTGTTTGATGTAAATATGGTTGATATGGCAACTATTCGGATTCATACAATGTGTAAAGTGAAAATAGTTAGGGAGCTTGCATTTAATATCAAAAATCAAATGAAGTTAGGAAACTTGCTTACAAGGTCCATTGCATAATAGTAGCTATCGTCTAGCACTACAAAATTTACCTTACTCAGGTTCTACTAACTAAAGAATCAGTATAGCAATAAGTAAGGATCGATCCCACAGAGAGTGAATTGTATTTTAATTATCCAATGATTTTCAATGAATTAGGGGGTTTTAGTTTTAAAAAAAAACTATAATTAACAAAAGTAAGTTTAAAGAAATTATCAATGAGTAAAAAGATCAATTCTTCAGTTCAATATCTCTTTTTAACAATTATGATTTAACCAAATGTTTACACTATTTATCTTCCACTGAGATTAATAACCCTAGATAACCGCGATCGCAAATTACTCAAAATTCTCTTTACGTGTAGATCTAATGTGACAATCGCCAACAAGAGATTCTAACTAACATATAACCTAGAACTATCAGCCTAGATTTAATATGATAGAAGCATTAAGCATGAGACAATCCTCATTGAATTGCATCTTCTCTCCATCAAACTCCATTGTCAAGGTCCCGTTGTGCACATCTATCATTATCCTTGCTGTCTTTAGGAAGGGTCTTCCTAGCAAGATGTGAGAAGGGTTCGGGGATGTTTCATCTTCCATATCCACAATGTAAAAATCTACAAGAAAGATTAGTTCGTTCACCTGCATCAAAACATCTTCAACTACCCCTTGGGGTAGGTGTTAGTACAATCCGCCAATTGAATAATAACACCAGTATTTTTCAAAGGTCCAAGATTTAGAGACTTATAAACAGATAATGGCATTACATTAATTAAAGCACCTAAGTCTAGCATGGCCTTTTCAAATCTAGTGTTTCCTATTTTACATGGGATCGTAATCATGCCTGGATCTTTACACTTAGGTGGCAGTTTTCTTTGCAAAACTGCTGATACATTCTCCCTAACTATGACTTTCTTGTTATTTTCCAGTTTACGTTTATTCGTACACAATTCTTTCAAAAATTTAGCATATCGTGGCACTTGTTTAATTGCATCTAGTAATGGAATATTTACTTTTACTTTCCTAAAGGTTTCTAGAATTTCCTTATCTTGTTCATCCTTCTTTGATTTTCTAGAATTTATTTGAGGAAAGGGAAGTGGAATATCATTAATTTAACAAGGAGGGTTAGGGTTTACCTTAGGTGCCTCCAGTTCCTCCTTTGTTTGCTCTTTCTCATACTCAACTGTTGCTGTTGGTGTATCCATCTGTTTTCCACTCCGCAGTGTTATGGCACTGGCATTCTCCTTTGGGTTCACAACAGTCTGCAATGGAAGCTTCCCTGAACCTTCAGAGTCCAACCGACCTACAGTAGTGGCTAATTGGCTCATTTGACTCTCCAAGCTGTGGATGGAAGACTTCGTCTCTTATTTGAATTGTTGTGTCTGTTGCATGAACGCCTTGAACATGTCCTCCAAGGATGTTCCAGGATTAGCCGGTGCTGCTGGTCTGGGTTGGTACTGTACCTGAGCTGAAACTGCGGTTTAACTGGGTAAAACCCTTGCGCCTATGGCCTAGCACCCCCATAACTGAAATTAGAATGATCCTTCCATCCTGGATTGTATGTGTTGGAGAAAGGATCATATTTTCTCTGTGGCTGAGCTTGGTAGTTTCCTACTGCATTAGCTTGATGTGTGATGTCTTCCTCTTGTAATGTCGGGCATACATCTGTAGGGTGCCCCGCCATTAAACAAATCTGGCAAGCTTGTGCAACCGGTACGTTACCTATAGCTAATTGTTTCACCAAAGCAGTTAAGTCAGAAATTTGTTGCTGTACATTCGTTGTGCTTACCTCACTTACCCTTTGTGCTAGATGATCATTCCTTGTTCTATATTATTGTGCACTAGCGGCCATGTTTGCAATCAGATTCTTTGCAACCTCTGGTGTTTTATCCACTAATGCTCCTCCACTAGCAGCGTCGATCATGTTTCGATCCATCGGTATGAGTCCTTCGTAAAAGTAGATGATGAGGTGTTGATCGTCTATCTGGTGAGGGGGACAGCTGGAGCAAAGCTTCTTGAATCTATCCCAGTATTCATGCAGTGTTTCACCACTGAATTGTCGGAATCTGCAAATTTCCTTCCTGATGTTGGCTACTCTTGAAGCAGGAAAGTACTTCTCCAAAAATAGCCTCTTCATGTCGTTCCATGATTGAATTGATCCCGCGGAAAGATAAAACAACCAATCTTTTGCTAAGTCTCCAGTGAGAATGGGAAAGCTCTCAGCTTAATCTGATCCTCCGTGACATTGTGTGGCTTCATGGTGGAGCACACAATATGGAATTCCTATAAATGTTTGTACGGATCGTCACCTGTAAGACCACGAAAAGTAGGCAAAAGGTGAATTTGTCCAGATTTTAGTTCAAACGAAACATTTAAAGCAGGATATTCAATACAAAAAGGTTGTTGGGTAAGATTATGAGTTGACAACTCCTTCAAAGTTCTGTTATTTGGCACCGCCATCTCCTCTTCAGATTCGCTTGAAGAAGATTGGTCCGAAAGTAGTGTGAGTGCGATGTTGAGGCTCGGTAATGGAGCTTCTTTAAAATCTGCAAGTGAACCTTGGTTTTTTCGAGCTTCCGTCATAAGCCTTCGTGCGGTTCTCTCTATTTCTGGATCAAATTTCAAATCAAGAGAGTGAGAGGATCGAGGCATAAAAAAAATAAAAACAATCGAATAAATAAAAATAAATAACACTCCCCGTCAACGGTGCCAAAATTTAGTAGCTGTCGTCTAGCACTACAAAATTTACCTTACTCAGGTTCTACTAACTCAAGAATCAGTATAGCAATAAGCAAGGATCGATCCCACAGAGAGTGAATTGTATTTTAATTATCCAATGATTTCCAATGAATTGGGGGGTTTTAGTTTTTAAAAAAAAACTATAATTAACAAAAGTATGTTTAAAGAAATTATCAATGAGTAAAAAGATCAATTCTTCAGTTCAGTATCCCTTTTTAACAATTATGATTTAACCAAGTGTTTACACTATTTATCTTCCACTGAGATTAATAACCCTAGATAACCGCGATCGCAAATTACCCGAAATTCTTTTTAAGTGTAGATCTAATGTGACAATCGCCAACAAGAGATTCTAACTAACATACAACGTAGAACTATCAGCCTAGATTTAATATGATAGAAGCATTAAGCATGAGATTAGATTATTCCAAGCAATAATTACACAAACAGGAATTATTTAACTTGTCTTCTAAAAACCTTAACAATATTTCAAAGCTTGACCACAATAAAATACTGTTAATTGCTACTTAGATTAGACACACTTCGTTTGCTTAAAATCTGTCTTAATCTAGAAGATGATATTAATTTACTAATTTAATCTTGCAGAAACCAAATTATTCAATTGGATAACATATATGAAAGTTTATGTAGATAATCAGAATAAATATCAAGATAGAAAAATAAATAAAATAACTTGATCAAATAATTAATTGATAAATAAGTTCAACATCCCTTCAGAATTGAAATAAAGAACTTAGCCTGACATGCTTGAATCTCCAAAACAAAGGTTTTTTAGCCTCCAAGCAATCCAAAAGAATATAGAATAATAGATAGCTAAAACCTGGCAAAACAACTTTTTTTTATAGCCTAGACAAACCCTAGTTAAATAAGGTAATTTTACAATCCTATTCCTCTTCAACTTTGCACTTAAAAATCCAAAAATCTTGTCAGGTCGTCAGAGTCGCGCGGTCCGTGCTTCAGTTCCTTCTATAGCTGCGTGGTCAGCGCTCGTAATACAGCATCTTTATCCCGAACCTGCGCGGTCCGCGCTTCATCCCTTATGTCTACAACGCGGTCCGCGCTTCATCCCTTATGTCTACAACGCGGTCAGCGCTTGTTATGCAGAAGTCCCATTTTTCAATCGCGCGGTCAGCGCTCCATTTACTCACTCTAGAGCGCTGTCAGCGCTTCATCCCAGCAACTTTGTCCGACTTTCCCTCTTTAAACTTCAAGTCCATTCCAACTCTCATACCTGCATTATAAACACAAAACACCAAAAGTAATACGAAAAATATCAAAAAACTTACAATATAACAAGCTAAAATGAGATCAATTCATAGGTTTTCAACCTACTCATCACATAAAGTAAATTTAAGGGTTAGGATACTTGCACAATATTTAAAGTTGTGTAAAATAGGGAACTTGCATAAACCATAGATTCCTTGCATAAAGTAAATGCATAGGTTAGGGTATTTGCAACATATAAGAAGTGTATAAGATAAGGAACTTGCCTTAAACGTAGTTTACCAACGTAAAGCTTATCAACACTTTGAAATCCTATTGTAACAAAGTTACGTATATAGGGTATTCATTCGCTACGTACGTTGAATACATATACTTGATATGTAAGTTAAACACATATATAAGATCCTAACTTAGTCGTACAATCCTACATGTTTGTCGTTACATATCTTACGTACACATATCACATAATCAGTTTGTATGCTACTATATAATCAAATAACATAGCTCGTAATCGTCGTTGAATTAGCGTTTTGAAAGTTTTATAAACACTTATCAATTCTTGATTTCTCATAGTCAACACATACATAATACGTGTGCCTCCTATAAACTATGTATCGCAGTTTAGTATATTAATAATAGCATGCAAGAAGTTTTAAATTACAATTAACACAATCAGATTGCACTGCAGGGCGGCGCGGTCGTGCTGGATTTGAACTAGGTAGTGGCGCGGCCGCACTGCTCCCAGTTCAAACCAGAGCTGGCTTGCTTCTGCAGAAATCTAGCTTGCCCAATAGCGTACTCTAGATGATGATATATACAGAACATACATGTTATGAGGTTTATGATTAGGTTCGGCTTACGTCTTACTTTAGGTTTACCTCCAACATAGTTTTATATCAACTTTCCATTTAACAAGCTTAATGTGTTCAATTAAAAAGGCTTCTCATGTTTAGCCATCATACTACGTGATGAGATTAATAAGTCTTAACATACATGTTCAAGTCATCCTAACTTATGTATTACAAAGTAGCATAGTTTTACTTCTTTAAACTCATTTGAACTATGCTTGACTAGTTTTCGTGTTCATAGCTAGATTGGTGTATATGCCAACCATGTCTAGATGCATAACATGTCCTATCATGGTAGTCATAAATTTTAGAATACAACATAGGGTAGTTATCAACAAATTTAGTTTTCAAACTCTTAAGTTTTCTGTGAAGATTTTATATCAAACCAACTAAGCATGTGAGACAACTTTGAATTCGCATTTCATACTCATATATATATAACTAAGTCACATAAGCATGCTCACAAGTTTAGAATTCAAAGGTCACGAGATTCATCAAGTTTTTTATTTTGAAAACTTTAAGTTTCCTTTAGAAACCCATTAAGACCAAGCTAACGTAAGTGATTACTCGTAAGGCAACCTACGTTAGCATGTTAGGGACATTTATAGGCATAATCAAGTTAAACTAACATGCTCCTCAAAACAAAAAACATAAAAATTGGATTTCAGTTCTGCAGAACGGCGCGCCTGCGCCGTATTTGTACTATGGAGTGGTGCGGCCACGCCACTCCGGTTCCAACCCAGAATATTTTCTGCAATTGCAGAGCTTCAAAACCAAATTCAAAATCCTTCATGAAATATGCTTGTAATCAACATACATTGCTTTATAACATACATATAAACTCTACTAACATGTTAACATCATTTCACATATTAATCTTCAACTAATTCATACAATTTCTAAGAATTACAAATGTTTGAATTTCAAAATATGTTTAAGCATTATACCTCTTGAAGCTTGAATTGAAACTCCCTTGACCCAAATTTCAGATTGCACTCTCAATTCACTCTCTATATCAGCTTAGCAATGTTCTAACCAAATGAAATTTAGAAGAGAAGTCTCCTATTTATAGAGAAGCTAGGGACCAATTCATGGTCATTTCTCATTGAATTAAACCAAGGGAAGAAGGAAGAAGATGATGGGTATACATAAGTTAGTGAAATAGTTGCTAACCACCCCATCAACCCACTCCCCTTGCTATCATATCCATTATTTGTAGCTATCTTGAGAAATGCAAGGAAAGAGAAAGGCTATGCTTAGGCCTTTGGCCTATACACGTGATTTGGAAATGAGACTCTTAATAAGGGACAATGCTATTTAGAACTCAGCATTTGAAAAGTAATAATGTCAACATACTTAGGTTTAATACACATAAATATATATATATCCCTACACAAATGTATATATGCATACCTAGGTTTTAACTCTCTTTTAAGTCACAATGTAGCTTTAATGAGGAAATATTATTAAATTATATATACACATCATTATATAATCCATGTACATTTGATTAGTCCAGATAATACCGAAATATAATTTAACTGAGTATTATCATTCCGTATTATCATAAAACTTTATTATTTCAATTATACTTAATTATAATTGCTTAATAATAAATATTTGTTTATTCTAATTTAATTCTTCTCATTAAAGTACACATTTAATGTATCCACACATAGCATGTTGTCACATAAGCTTATTTATGTTGCTTATATGATTTATTTAATTTTACCATATAGTTTTATATATTATATAATTACCTTGTAATGTCACGCCTCATTTTATATTAAATAGATGTAGATACTATATAGAATATGATTACTCAGTACATATTATAGTACATAGCAGTTAATTGAATAAACATTAATCTACTATATTAATTAATCATTTACTCATTAATAGGCTATTACTCATAATAACAATTAATTAACAATATAATGTTAATTAATCCTTCACTTATTAATTCATTCCTTCTTTAATTTAATTAAACCATCATAAGTTCCATCGTCGTGCCACACAAGGCACTTCACGAGCTCATCATAAATTCTCCACTTTTGCTCAATTATCAATTTAATTTGATTGAGTTACTCATCTCATGCTACACAAACATTTATATTAAAATAAATATTCACACGGTTATTAATATTAATATTAATATTTATTTATGAAATTCACGGATATTACACCATACATCAACCATTAAAAAGTACGATTGTACCATAACTTACACTTAACCTATCCGAACCATTAAAACTATATTGTTCGTTAAGTTAATTCTCATTTCATATGTTACAACGTTCGGTATATTTGACTCGAAACGTTATTCAAGTTATTATCATTAACTCAGTTTTTCAACATTTACACGTTATTCATTACTCTTCGTTTCTTTATGTTTAAACCATACACAGTGGGTATGCTAAGCACGTTTAACATACGTGTACACTTAACACCTTCTGGTCGGTTTAAGTGTTTTACGTATACTTTTTTTCTAACATTCGTTATCCGATTCACACTCAGAATTTCATTCATCTTATTACCTTTAGTTACGGTTTTCATGATAATTACACATCTTACTTACTAACTTCGTCAACGTCTAAGTCATACAACCAATGTATACTTAGAATGTTCATCCGACGCAAATACGATTCACGAGATCGTTTACATATTCTGCGTTTACATTGTTCGTCTAACTATCATTCAACCTTTACTTAAGGTTTTAATCGATCTCATTCATTATCCATTACATGAACATCACGTTCATCGTCCTCTCATAATGTCTAGGCCATACGGTTCGTCGTATGCTAAGACCGATCATTCATCGCAACTATGTTGCGTTTACAGCGTTTATACGCTTTACACTTAACTTTCATTACGACATTATAACATCAGAATGTTATAAGTCACCTTCATCACTCAACGTCTAAGGAATTGCAATCATAGCCATCCCATACGTTCGTTTTACGCCAACACGATCCCCGGATATCAGTTACGTATTACACGTTCATCGTTTTATAACCTTTATTCGACATTTAATCGTCAAACTCAAGGTTTTACTCATTATTCTTGACATTTTCTTTCATGAACAATGCATTCATTCTTGCCCCTTAATTACCATCCAAAAAGTTAGATGATAAAAATCCTCAGTCAGAAATTTTTGGGTTAAGGACGTTACGGGACCACTCTCCCCTTTAACTCCGGCGCTGCAGCGCCGAGTGGCAGTGCTTGGCTCCCGGGCTGGCGCTGCGGCTCCAGTTCCCCTTTGATAGGCGGCGTTGCGGCGCCTCCCTATTTCTTTGAAATCTTTTTTAAAATTTTCCAAAGTGTTCTTCATTCATTCATCCGTAATTCGATCATCCGAACTCAAAATTCGTTCGTTCTTGAGTACACGACTCACATTTTCTACGTTTTCTTTCATTCTTATGAAACCCTACTCATTCGGGTTCATTTACACACTTTCTATCTTTTCGTTCGTCTTTTACAAAATTTCACCATAACTTCGTTATCGGCTAATTTTGATCCGTTCTTCATGAACGTTTCTACCATTCCTAACCAAGCATAAATTACAAACATATATACGATGGTTTTAAACTTGTCCATCAACAACAAGCTATAATTAGATGGTTTTAAATTTGTCCATCAATAACGTTCTTACCGCGTTCTTCGCGTTCTTTGTTCGTTCTTCGTGTTCTTCATTCGTTCTTCATTTTTAATCGATATTATGATTATGATTTTACGTTTTCTTGCATTTTAATGTTATAAGTTTGATATTTCATCCTTATAACATCGGAGAGTTCATATAAGTCATCTGTATCGTCCATTAACATCTTTTACTTCCATTATCCCTTAAGTTATGAAATTTCCATAGAAAACTTAAAGAAAAGAATGGATTAAGGTAAGGTTTTGATACCTTCTTCTTGGTTTTTCTTCCATATCCTTCTTCCTCTTGGTTATTCTTACGATTTGTAAGCTTTTCCATTTCTCGATCTTCTTCAATCCGAGCATCTGAGCTTTTTCTCTTCCTTATTGCTCTCTCTCTCAATGAGTTTTCTCTTGGATTTCAAATCCAAGAGAATGAGCTAGTAAATATAGAAAACCAAGAGTGAGGGCACTTTGGTCATTTTTATAAATTTTCACCAGTTTACAGTTTGGTCACTTAACTTACGGTCTTGTAAAGTCAAAACCTTTAGGTTTGCAAAACTTACAAAACACCCCCTCTTTTTACTATTCACAACTCTTTACTCAAAATATCTCACGAAGCTTCTCCTGGAAGCTTCGTTGTTCTGTAATTCAGAATTCGTCCGACAGTTCGAAAACTGCGTTTTTAAGAATCCAAATATTTTTAGATATTTCGTCTTTCTTCTATCAAATAACTTTTACGCGTTCTTCGAAACTTTGAAAAACTAAAAAATATTTTTTGATGTTTAGCGTTTTTCTTCTCGTTTTCCCCTAACGTAGATAAACGAATGAAAAGTACATAACAGTACTTTTCGCCGTTATTATTTCGTCCTATTTCTGCACATTTTTTGAGAAAAACTTTTATCGGCTAACACAACTTTTCACGGCATATTACCGTCAAATCTTTAGACGAAATGTCGTTACGACATACCGAACTCTTAGAAAGGCCTAGGGTTTGAACACTAGGTTTCGTCGCGTGAATAGTGCCTATTTCATCTTTTCCTCAAAAATATTTTTGTTCCCAAAAATATTTTATTTTCATCTTCAAAATTCTTACTCGTTCACTCTAGCTCGTAGCCAGAATACTCCCGCTTTATAGTCATCCTAGGTTGTAGAACGACTAATAAACACATAGCACATAATATAATTAATAAAAATTTATTTTATTAATTAATAATTTTTTAACTAAATTTCTGGACAATCCAATTTTTCGGGTTATCACAACAAGCATAATATAAAGTTCGTAATCTCAGGGGTATAATGTTAAATGATAGTTCGGGAATTATAAGGATAACATTGTAAACAAGAAGTATCAATTGTTCCAAATCTGTCCTTTGAATTGAAATAAGAGTCACTATGGACTGAAAAATATTCAGCAAAACTCAAAGGTTTCAACATTTTAAAGTTCAAAGAAGATTGACACTGAGCGGTCACTATGGACCAAGAACTTCTGCTAGAATTATCAGTATTTTACTGAAAATCTAATACAAATAAGTACAATAGGTGATCAGCCTAAAGTACCCTACATTATGCATAATATTTAAACATGATGTTTGTGCGCACATCGATTCTCCGACTGTTATATAATTTCTCCTTCAATGAGGGTTGTTCATCTCAGTAGATTTATAAGATTCATCACCAAAGCAATTGGTTTGGATAGCTGGAACAAACGAGATTTTTGTATTTTAATTTTAAATATTTATTGAATTAAATAAATATTTTAGTTGATTTATTTATTAAGTTGAATAAATAATTGATGTGATTATGTGGTGCAGTAATTTAATTAAGTGTAATATATTAATGTTTAATATTAAATTGATATTTAATAATTTTGTGGTTGAAGTTTTAATTTAATTGAGATAATTAAATTAGATAATTTATTATGGATAATTTGGTAGTAATGATTTAATGAATTGATGAGTAATTATAGTAATGTCTAATTTAATTTAATAATTAAATTAGAGATTTACTGATTTGTTACATAAAATTATGGTTAAATAAATAAATTATAATGGTGTAGCAATTTAATTTATGTGGTAATTTTATTTAATGAGTAGATATTAACTTTAATTTAATTGAATTTGAATATTAGAATTTAATTGAATAAAGGGTGACATTTAAACTATGTAGTAAATGAGTTATTAAAATAAATTAAAGGAGTATAATTTCGTTTTACCAGACAAGGCTTAAGGCTTTTAAAATTCTATTTTTAATTCAGTTTTCACAAACAATCCTTATTGACTTTTGATTTTCAAAAATAAGTAATTGATATGTATTTATAAGGATATTATATTTTTATCAATTTTTATTATACGTATTTGTTATATTTTATATTACGTAAAGTAAGAAGAAGAGAAGAACATAGTTAGAATATTAGAGAGAGAAGAGAGAAGGAAGAAAAGAAGAAAGAAAAAGTTCTCTGTGGAAACAAGAAGAGGAATTCATCATCTTTTTCTAAGGCTAACAAGAAATCAAAGGCAGTAATCTAACTTTAAGAATTCTAGTTTTCATTGTTCTTCATAAAAAGATATTTTCACTTCTCTATAATTTGATTTTCATGATGTGTTGTGTAAATATAATTTATATATGTTAAATTGTATATATAAACTGTTATATATGATTCGTATGAGAGTTTAAGTTGTTTAATCCATGTAAATATGATGGACATGAAGAAATCATGTTCATAGCAATTTACAATGAAGTATTTTCAAAATGGCTTATTTGATATAAAAATTATCGTTTAATTCATGCTATTATATTTAAATTGATGATAGATAATGATAATGTGTTAGAAACGAAAACAACATGATTTAAACAAAGTAATTTGGTTTAAAAACAAAGTCATAGTGTTTGTTCTTGTCAAGAACACTTAACAATGGAGTTTTTTTTCAAAGACATGAAATTAAAAGGTTTTAAGTTGATTGTTGTGTTGTTTATATGTGTAAAATTATGTTAGAAGCATTAGTTTATGTTTATGTAAAGTTTTGTATAAATTATGTGAGTTAAAGTTGTTGTTTAAGCAAAGTTAATAAGCTAAATTAGCTTTTTCTGTGTTTTTCATAAGGCTGTCTGCGTCCCACTGTGTCGTGGCGCTGCAGCTCCTGTTCTGTGAGTAAACAAAGCGCTGCAGCGCCATAGCAGAGTCTGGTGATGTGGCATGGCGCCACAGTGCCAGTTATGTGTGTTAACTGTAGCGCTGCAGCGTCAAGATCGAACTGTAGAGCTTGATGACGTGGCATGGCACAGCAGCGTCGGTTCCATGCCATTTCATTCGCGTTGCAGCGCCGAGGCTGCGCCACAGCGCCGTTGGTAGTTCATTATATGGCGTTGTAGCACCACTTGTGCAGTTTAGCCAGAGATTTCTATTTAATTGTACAAATGTTTGGAATGTTAATTAAAGGATTATAAAAGCATGTTAATGAAATTATATGTTGATTGGACAGTATGTAATCATATTTTACTATGAAATTTATGATTTTAAATTATAACTTGGTTAATTATTAACAAGTTTAAGTTTGCCCTAGAAGTATGGTTTGATTATGTTATGAACTAACTAATGATTAAACCTAATGACTAAGAGTTGTGAGTTAACTTGGATTGGTTAACTAATGACGTGACTTAGCTATATGGTAACTAATTCGTGTTGCTATTGTTAGTAACGTGTACGTAGGATAATTGTGGAACGAGTTATTATTTGCTAGCTTACGCATGAGGCAAGTTTCTTAACTCTACTTTTCAATTATGCAAGTTCCTAATCCTTACTTTAACATTACTCAAATTTCTATCCCTGACTTGTTATCGATTGCGCAAGTTCTTTAATTCCATATTGGACAAGTATCTTATTAATTTCCTTATTGAAAATAATATAACCTTGGCTTAATTGTTCAAGCAAGGTTTTATTTCATCTTTTAAATGTTTTAAGTTTACTTCTAAAGCATGACTTTTAAATATGATGTCTATTGTTTGTGACTCATAGTTGTTCCATAACTCTTTTACTATCGAACTCTTAAGTTATTGTAAGTTTGATTCAACTACTCCTTAGTTGATGATAGTTTAACCCTAAATTACCCATTGAGCTAATCCAAACTAAATTTTCTTTAGTGCGGACTCGTTAATTAAAGCTGAGATGAATAACTTTATTATAGGAGATATGATAGTAGTGTGCACACAAGCCAATCATGTATGATGATAAAGCACGTACTTTGTAAACAATCTTATTTATTTATTAATAAAATATTCATTTATTAAAGGCATTTAATTATCTACATGGTGCTATTTTTATAATATGTAAATAACCCATAGTTTTAAGCAATGCTTTTAGAATCATGATAATAATCATGCTAATGAGATCTAAATTCTTAGAAAGCTTAAAAACTAAAATAGTTCCTAATCATAGGATTACTAAAAAAGGAAATTAGTAAATCCGGATAGATTAGTACATATGTTGCTTGCTCATTGGATGAGGATGATTGATCTCATAATCATTTGTGTGGAGACACTAAAGCAAGTATGTAGGTGCTTATTGGAGAATAAGTTCACTGAACGTGACTCGCTATGGAATACCTAATGGAGTTTTACTCGCCTGTCAATAGGAATTCCTAATGTGATAGTAGTACAAGTGATCCTTGGACTTGAGATCATCATAGTATCTTGTATGTAATGAATTATACTTTGACTTATTCCTTAAAGCCCTTTAGGGTATATAAAAGGGTATGCTTGGGTATAATGAGTTACATATAGAGATAATGAATGATCAATAAAGAATCTACCACCTCTAATAAAAAACGAGATATGTCTTATGTGATTCGTTAAATGACAACCCAGGAATCCTTGGCCAAGGTGGAATGAAATTAGAAAGGAGTTTCTAATTTACTTTATTTGGAGTTGTGCATTTTCTAATCGAAATACATATAATTAAATAAAATAAGACTTGACAGTAAATCCATGTCTTATATTTAATTGGGACATTGTATGGTGAAAGGATTGAATTGTACGGTAACTATTTACTCACAGGTTCTTTTATGATTAATGTTGAAATCTATATTATCTAGAAAGTCGTTGATCGCTAGGGAGGCTTATCCCTATTGTAGAATAAATATTATTTATTTAAATAGATTATTAGTTTAATTTATTTATTTAAATAAGATTAGAATTGTTCTAATTGATTTATTCACAACTGGTTTAATATGGAGAACCTAAAGGGTAACACCATAAAAGGAAGAATAATTATTTAAGATGGTAATGGCATAATCGTAATAATGCATTAAGTATAATTAATTTAATCTATGGTGATAGAATAAATTAAATAGCTTAATGTTTATTATTTAATATTTTAGAAATATTAAATATAAATTAATAAGAGGAGACTTATTAATATTATTACAATTATTATTATTTTAATTTCTAAAGGAGTTTAGTAATTAATTTAATATTAGTACTCTCATTTATCCCTAATAAGATTAGGAAACAAAATAATTAAATAAATTTAATTAGTTATTCCCAATGTGGTGGGAAACCTAAATTAATTAAAAGAGTTTAATTAATTAAATGAAATCCCATGTCTAATAGGATTAGAAGGGTTGACCAATATCTATATAAGAGGAATCTTATAATAGATATCAGTTGATGCAATTCAAATTGTTGGAGAGTACTCCTTTTCTATAGAGGATAAAAAACTAAGTCAGCCACCCTCCTTCTTAATAATTCTTCTTCCTTGGTGGATCACCTCTAGAGGACAAACACTTGGGTGGCTAACGTTGATCAAAGGAAGAAATTTAACTCAGAAATTCAAGGAGATCACGAAGAACAAGGAGTTGAACTCGTACCCGTGGAAGCTTTGTTCTACAAGGGTATGATTTCATAACTTCTTATTTATCGTTTTAAATTAATAATTTGCATAAAGGATGATCCGGGTAATGATTTTGTAGAAATTTTTTTAAACTCTGATATACCATGCTTCCGCTAATTTTATAATTTGATTGCGTCACGATTTCGTACAAATCCAACAGTGGCATCAGAGCCAAACCTTTATGCAATTATTAATTATTTTGATTTCATATATGTATGGGTATGTATTTAGAATAATTATTGGGCATAATTAATTGTATAAAATTATTATTTATGGAAGAAAGAAAAAAAAAAGGAACGAAATTTATTTATTTTTTCTTCGTTCCTGGCATCCGTAACAAAACGAATTTATTTGGGACGAATCAGTTTTTTTTTTCAAAGGAGTCACGTTACTGTTGCAATTCAGTGGATTCCTGGATGGTTTTAAGACCAAGTTCACGTTTTTTGTTTTTTTAGATGTGCTGTAATTTTTTTATTTTTTATTTTTTAAAAAAAGTAACTGAACCTGCAAAAAAAAAAAAGGGTAGCGAACTTGATCTTTTGAATCCTGCCGAATTCCTTGGAAAATAGATTCACGAAAAGGATGATTGAATGAGATTCACTTTTTTAAAAAAGGATGCAGATCCCTTGATTTTCAAAAAGGTGATTATATATATATATATATATATATATATATATATAGGTTATATTATATATATATATATATATATATATATATTATATTCTTAATAATTTTATAATGAAAATAAAAAGTTTATTTTAATCTTGAAATTAGATTTCATGCAAATTAAAATTGCCCATTAAATGATACTCATATATATATGGAATGTTTTAATTCATGAGATGAATATTTATTTATTGATATATATGGTGATATGTATGATAATAAATGGGGATTGATTATGGACTATTTGACCAATGTGATTGGATTTTATTTTAGTTGAATGCTTGAATGAATGAGTTTTATTAAATAGGGTCTGCGTACCTCGTCTTCTCTAAAAAAAAATTCTTGATGTAAAATTCTATCTCCCTCCTATGTACTTCCCCTTGACTGCTGATCAAGGTTTTTATTTTAATTAAATAGTTTAATGTAATAGAAATAGTTAGAATTATCTTAAAAAAATTAGAGATCAAGGAGCAAGGAGCGCGTGAAGACCCGTTTGTATGGAGCCCGGGTTTAAATGTAATAGTTACGTTTAAATTTAAATTCTTGCACTCCTAGGTTTGACCTTTTGGTTTACTTGGTGGCTCTAGTGAATCAAACTAGAATAAAAGTCCATAATCAATACGGGTAGAATATAGTATTCTATATAGCATGCTAAATATTATATATATTATATTTTATGCAAACATACTTCGCATGTTTAATAAAATGATGCGTATTTTATATATATATATATATATATATATATATATATATATGTGTGTGTGTGCATGCGCGCTAAACAAGATGAGACAAATAATAACAAACCCCTCAAAGGAACAAGATTAAGTCCGAAGCATTCAGTGATATTTGGAATTTCGAACGTCGCCTTGTAGCATGATAAATTAATAGAGTATTAAATATTTAATATGAGCTTGTTGTGCTATCCACAAGGCGAGTATTGCGTATTTAAGATATTAATTAATCACATTTGATGCTTATCAAGAAAATTGAACGATCTAGTCTTGTTGTGCTATCCACAAGGACAAACATTTTTTTTTTGAATTTATGGAAGTGCTAGGCTGGACTTAACTTAAATCATTTTAGTTCGGATGTGCACACACTTGACCATTATGATTTAAGAGGTAAAATAAAAGGAATTACATGGTGATGTAATTGACAAGAGTTGTCTACCTATTTATTTGTATATCGCTTGTTGTGCTATCCACAAGGTTATATACATTTGAAATGGGATCCTTATTCTCACTAGAAAATCTTTAATTAGATGTTGCCGAACTATATAAGTGAGGGTAATATAGTTTGATAAAAATAGTGGGAGATACCAATTTAAAATAAAGACCTAAATTTATTTTGGTATGCAAAGTTAATAAAATGAATGTTTGCTAAAATGTTGTTTTCTTTCACATGCAAAATTTTAAAAATGTCTAAATCACTAATCTCAGTACGAAGCATACTTGATGCAAAATAGCTTACCGGGCCGAATTATGAGGACTGACTAAGAAATCTGAGAATTGTTCTCACTGCTGAAAAGATTTCTTATGTCCTAAATTCAACTGTCCCTGAATCTGTTTCAGAAACAGCCTCTGAGGAAGAGATTGCTACTTTCAATAAGTAGCAAGATGATGCATCTGTGGCTCAATGCATCATGCTCGCATTCATGAATAACGAGCTTCAGCAGTCTCCAATTGAGAATTATATTTCAACCAAACTTTAATATTATATAGGTAGTGCTCATAGATATAATCAGCAAGTGAATGTGCACAACCCTGTCTTATGATAACACGAAGTCGTATGTCATTAGACACTTGTATGATAGTGGCAAAACACCCTTCCAAAGTTGGGTTCACCTCAGCCTATTTGGTTCACCAAAATCAACTGTTAAATGACGTATAAAATACGACATACACATTTTTAATTCTCAATATAATTCTTCTCATACTGTTTTATGGAAAACCACATGAGCTATAGACCATTGTTCTATTTCCCTGTTATCCCGCTCGACCCCGGTATACTCTTATTACCTGAAAGGAATTGTGAAGCAAAAGGGTGAGCACAAATAGCCCAGTAAAGAATATCATGACTAAAGATAATTAAATTATCAATAGTTTTCATCCGTAATAAATCAGAGATTTAAACATATGGTAGATGATAAAACTTTTCAACCATAGTTGCAGCGGAACGAACAATCCATTAGAAGAGTCAAATAGACCATAATGTCTACTATCTTCTCCATGTTAAAAGTCCACCAACAATATTTTATCCTGGTAACATCAATCAATAGTTTCTGCCCACAATCATGTAAATAGTTCGTGATCATAATTATGTTGATAAATTCCTCTTCGCACTCAAGACGAAGATAATTCTCATCACCTGTCTTTACCTGAAACACCAAAGATCATGGTTATACCAAATCATAGTTCCTGTTCATAATCATGCTAACCAATTCATCTTTGCATTACAAACCAAAGATATTCAACAATTAATCATTCATCTTTGCACTACAGGCCAAAGATATTCACAAATCAACAGCTCATCTTTGCACTACAGGCCAAAGATATTCATCAATAGTTCATCTTTGCACTACGGGCCAAAGATATTCAACAACAGGTCATCTTTGCACTACATGCCAAAGATATTCATATCTCAAAAAATATCTAATCATTTCAGAATTTATATAAACAATAATTATAACCATGTTGATAAATTCACCTTTGCCTTTAAGCTAAAGATATTCAATTGTAAATTCAATGGTCATAAACATACCAGTCAACAATCCATCTTTGCACTACTGGCCAAAGATAATCTATAGTTATGATCATACCAATAATCTATCCATCTTTACACTCAAGTCAAAGAAAAATTTCATCACTAGGATTATAAAAATATTATATATGATAATAAAAATAATATGATCAAAACATCGATCTAATTTCAAGAGTACGATTCATAAATCAACAATAATTTGGTTAGAAAAAAAAATCAATTTTGTCGTGAATAGTATCTCGTGAATAGTAACCCGTGCATAGTACCCCCAACACGAAAAAGTAAGAATTTTATAATACAATCCATGCCAATATTTTGGTATAATGATATTGAAAAGAATAACATCATTTACGAAAGAAAATATCATCCCTTACAAATACGACAGAAATAATACCACTTACCATAGTAGAAGTTTGGATACTACAATAGTGTAGTAGCATAATACTATTCTTCTTTCTCTCTTATTCTCTTTCTAAAGCTTTTCTCTGTATAACTCTGTGAATTGGTGGTGAGAAATAATGAAGAATTGAACTTCTATTTATAGAAGAACTGAAAGTGGCCCTTGGCTTTAACGAATGTCCAAAATGACTCCTGGTAATATTGAAGAGACAACTACTATTTGCGAAGAGGCAAATAACTCTTGAAAAAATGAAGAGGCAAGTAACTCTTGAAAAAACAAAGAGGCAAGTTACTATTTGAGTTACTATTTACGAAAGTGACTCTTAGATGATGACCTATGGGTCCCAACTTACAAAATACCACATATCACCATAACTTCCTCTAATGGTTATGTTACTCATCACATAATTAGTCAACGCTTTTTAATCCTTCCAAATTCCCAACCGAAAATGGCCGAAATTCACAAACGGATGATTTTCCACGCCAAAATACTGATCAAAACACATCAGCACTAATTCCTTCTTTTATATCCACAAAATAAATATTTCCTTATCATATAAATTAATAATTAATTATTCACAAATAATATTACAGAATTACAATATTGACAACCAGGTCGTTCCCAGGAAAGAGGGGGCCTTCCGATAAGGACTTCTCCTTACTGGCGCGCAATTAAATAACCCCTCCTAGACAGAACTTCCTTAGACATTGTCAATAATTCTATCTAATAATATTATTCAAATAATATGAATTATTGAGTTGATAATGTGAAATACTATGCAGTGACAATTATTGAATCAATAATATAAAATATCAACGTAGCAATTATTGATATAAAATATCAACGTAGAAATTATTGAATCAATAAAATATCATACAATTATTGAATCAATAAAATAAAATATTGAACAGTAATTACTGTAACAATAATTGAGTAAGTGCCTTCTTACGTAAGAATCAATAATTCAAAATATTGTACAATACCGTGTGCTACTGTGCACAACGCGTATTACTGTATTTTTATCTCCGGATATTTCAACAGTTTAACCGTAACAGTTTTACCGCTATTTATAAAAAGGTTATTTCTGTCGCTTTCTATATCCGACAGTTATTCCGTTGTGGGGCCCACAAATAGATGCGCCGTCGTACGAATATTCCCCGACAACAAGAATATTCCACGACCAAACGAATATTCCCCGACAACAATGAATATTTTATAACCACTTGCTTATTTTGAAAAATTTACATATATCACCCTTAACTTTAAACTTTTATCAATTTAACCATTTACTAAATAGAAAAATTAAAAACTTTTATTTCATAAAATTTGGGGTCTTACAATCACAAAGAAAGTAAACTACCTCTGCTAGTACTTTAGGTTATCAACCTATCGTATGCTTACGTCATGTACGATGTATCAATCATGTCTAGCGAATATTTACGCTACAAATAGATTTGATTATTTTATCCAATCGACATAGTTCACCTCAGTCTTAATCATCAGAGTTCGTACCAAAACAATTTGGTTCGTGATAAATTTTCAAAGAGATACTTGAATTTTCATAAACATTTGTCTAGCTAAATCAATTAACTTAGACGCATATCAATAATTCGAACATCAATCGAAACATGTATCTGGCCAAATCAAATTGGCACTTAACTTTTCTTTAAAATTCTGAAATTCATTTTATGACGTCATGATATCGCATTGTATTTACAATTCGTTTGAGGATTTCGTCATTTTATAACTTTGTCATACTACATCGTACCATAGTGGGCTGACGATCCTTAGATCACATCCAACACTAGGTAATTCTGCATTGATAACTCCATCATTTTTATCATCTCTACACCAGGTTCAATGATGCATTAATGATATATAAAATATATTTTGATAAATTTCAAATCCTTTTCGTCTAGTCGAAATAATTAGCATAGACTTTTCTTTTAAATGGTTCAAAAACCTTTGAAAATCAGTTTTAGTGTTATCATACCTCAACAGGTAACGGTGTGTCATGGTCCCAAAGTCCACACATACACACTTGTCACCATGTTTTGAGGATAACAAAAATTTATTTTATTTCGAAAAGGCACATCAGTGCGAATTTAGCTTGGTGTCAAAAATTTTGAAGTCTAACACAACTAGAAGATTTGGAATACCCATGTTTCCACCATCAACATCAATTGCTCTAATGATCAATTGCTTAATAATTCTATCTATTCTATCATACTTAAAACTTACTACGCTAAAAATTCTCAATTCTTCTTCCACAACTTTCTTATACCCAGTATAGTTCATCAACATACCGCACGTTATGCGTTCAGGAAAGTATCACAATCATATGGGTTTAGGAACTTATCCTAGTCAGACTAAAGTCGTCCATTCGCTGAGGGGTTCCACCATACGATTATGAGTCATGAACTTACCATAAGTGTGAGTTTTAAGAACTCGTACCTAATCTTATATATCTCTACCTATCCGTTATACACATGAGAAAAGAATCACATTCTCATCATACATATAGCGAATAGTGCGACACCGACATTTCAATGATTATCAATGTGATAAACTAAGTAGTCGTTAGACCAAGCCCAAAACCCCTGCCCATACAAAGGTTTGTACAACTCAGCTATCACATGAGTCCTCAATTGAAATCCTACATAATCCTAGCTCCCTTAATACTTGATACAAATTTCATTTAATCCGTATCTACAATTCACAATTCTTTCCTGAGTTTTAATAGTACAATTTCATAGTACCACTGTCATACAGCAATCATGCTATAAAGTTTTCAATCATTTGATTGATCATCTGTCCTCTTGTGACCTCATCAGATCACATTGTAATCTGATATTATAATCGTATTATATTACGATTCTTTCCTATGTTATGGTCGTTTTGTTTTACGATCTTCTTTCCGTTTATACTTTTAGTCTTTTAGACTATATCTATTCATTACTACTGTTCATCTTTATTATCAGAGTTAGGTAACTCTGAATCTTTATTCCTTGTCAGGATTCTTCTTTTAATCTTATTGACTCATTAATACCTTGCCCAAATTTATCGATTATAACTTAAACTTTATTTGAGTTTATTCTTTATCCTTATTCCTGCGGTTATAGGCTAAGGTACACCTACCTAAGATTTATAACCTACAACTCTAATACCAACTGTGACGCCCCCAAATCCGGGTCCCAAGAACCTCGGACATGGTACATCATTTCTATAACTAATGCGAAAGATATAAACATAAATTATTTATACAATAAACTTTAACACAAAATCCCCAAGGTCTGTAACCTTAACTTAATACCTGCATTCAATAACCTAGACAACATACAATGTCATTTGCGTTCCAATACTATTACAAGTTTAACCTGCATCCAAATCCAATTTTGAAATTTCCTTCTTCAAGCCTTCGACTTAATCTGAACGTTTTATCATGATATAGCAAGGGTGAGCAACAAGTTTGCCCAACAAGTTTAAGTTCAAATGAAGATATATCATGATTGAAAAGAATAATAAGCTTACAAACTTTCAACAATATAATAATTGTGAAAGAGCATGAATCAACATGTCAATAATTGAATGACTGAATCAATAAGATTTAATGTCAACAAGGACTATGAATAATTTTAACTGAACCTTAGGGCAATGAAGGTGATCAGCCTTTCATACCTGATGAACATATGCAACATGCACTAAGTGCAAATCAATAATCAGTATAGACGTGAATAATCATTAATAATCATTCACTAACATGCTTTGAAATATAACTCGAGTTTGAGTTAGGGAAACTTGCATGCATAGTCGATTACCGCTACGCAATTTAATTTATTTTCTTTGTTGAAAAGACCTATCAGTTATAAGATATATTTTTTAATTAACATATAATACTTTTCCATCATACTATTACTTTATACGTAAACTATCTAACATTTAAATACATAGTCAAATACTAGATAATTTCTTAACATCATATACATTTACAAGTCTAAACCTAGCACATATCGGGTCTTTAATAGTATTCAATATAGTATACTAAGTGGTTTCCCACAAATAACTAACAAATTAGTTTCCGTCTTGACTACACTACTTTCACAGTGAGTTAGATCAGTTACTAATTCGTAGATACCTTCCCTATATGAAGGAGTCATTTAGCCCAGCTACTATACATCAACCATTAAAGGGTACGATTGCACTACCTTAGACTTAACACTCACTCGTTCATTATAAGTTCTTATTATAACTTGGTAAACTGTTTACTATTCAAGAGAATTAATATATAATTTCAGTAAGCTGAAACCAAACTATTTCCTCTTCATGACATTTAAGTTTCTATTTCAGCATCCTGAATTGTTCATTTCAGCAGCCCATAAAATATTTCAGCAGACTGAAACCATTTCAGTAATCCGAAATCAATTTCAGTATCCTGAACTCTTCTTCCCAACATATCACATACATACTATAATTCCTTGAATACCAAATTCAACACTATAATGAAAAATAACTTAAATCTTTTATTTTAATTACCCGTCGAATATTATTAATTATTTAATAATATTTCAAGCTAATGTTATTAACCTTTAAATAACATTCAAGTTAAATATTGCTAATAATATATTAATCTAATATTATTAGTCATGTAAAAATATTTTAAGTCCTTAATCACATTAATACACAATTTATTTTAATTATTTTTCTCTTATTAATTAATTCATTTAAGCATTCTAAAATGCCCTAAACATCATAACACTTCAAAACCAACCCAACCTCCATCATAGATCTGCATAACACATGCTTAAGGGTCTCCAGTCAGAAAACTTTATTTTTCATATTTTTGGACATTATATATTTAATTAAACTCATTTATCCATATATCATTATTTACATGAAAAATACCAAATCAGTCCCAAAAATCTTTCTTTTCTGGGTTTTGGCAGAATATAGTCCCATATTGAACATATATTGTTTCCGAAATTTTTAAAATACATGTACTATATTTAAATAGTCCATAATAGCCAAATATTCTCAGATTTTTTATAAATCGAAATTAGCTCCAAAAATTCTAAAATTTTCACAGTAAATTTCTGCTATACACATGTACTTCCAGTAACAATGTTGTAATTTTTAGACTTATACACAGAGAGTTATTCGGGTGGCTTCATAAAAATAGCCCGTCACTGTAAAATCCATATCTCTCAAACCGTATGGCCAAAAATTCTCAAATTTTTACAGGACCTTCATAACCTCTGATATTAACTCTCCAAATTTTCCCCAAATTTTTAAAGCACAAAAAATAGACGAAATTACCCCGTTTCTGATTGGTCAAAAACTAGTTTTATAAATAAAAAAAATATTTCTCTTTCTTTTTGGTTTCCAAACTAATCAACACCCAATTTGGATAAATCCAAACATGAATTCATGAAAAACACATAAACTAAAGGATTTTACACATTCAATACACAAACCCTTTCATCAAATCACACAAAAAAAGAAGAAGTAAAGTTTAGGATTATACCTTTGCCAGCTTCCTTTTCTTCTTCTTCTCCTCCTATGGAGATTTTCCCTTTCTTTCTTTTTTTTCCAAGAAGGCTGTCGCCCCCTCTCTCTTCCTCTCTTCCCATTGCTTTCCTTTCTTTTTCCTTCTCTCTCTTTCTTATCTTATCTTTTCTTTTCTCTTTCCATCTTATCTCTAATAAAAATCTATCCCATATCTTTCCTTGCCCTCTTATCTTTGGTCACATGGCCCCCTTATCCATCCAACCTTTATTTTATTTAATTACTTCCTTTAATGTCTTTTATACCCCTCCTAAATTTGGGCTAAACTTGGGCCACCCCTTTTAATTTCTTTTGGACTATGATTTTTATTATTTGCTTACTGTAACGATTGAGATTTTATATTTAATTTTAAATATTTATTGAGTTAAATAAATATTTTATGTGATTTATTTATTGAGTAAAATAAATAAATTATGTGATTTATGGAAGTGATTTAATTAAGTATTATATATTAATTAAATGAATGTATAATATTTAATTTAATTGATGTATATTAATTTTATATTATAGTTCTAATTTAATTGAGAGAATTAAATTAGATGATTTATGTGTTAGTGTTACATGAATTATAATTAGTGATTAATTATAAAATGTGACAATTTTATGTAATTAATTAATGTTGAATTTTAATTGATTAAATTAGTTGTTAAATGATTTAATTAATTAAAGTGTGACATTAAAGTATGTGTTAAAATAATTTATTAAAATAAAAGAAAAAGAATTTTTAAAATAATTTATACCAAACAAGGCCCTTGCTTTTGTTTTAAAGGACTGTTGCCAAACAGGGCCCTTACACTAGCCTAACCCTAAATTACCTAAACTATGTTTGGATTTAATAAAGCTAGTTTCTAATTTTCTTGTAGCCAAACAAGTCAAGATGACTTTTAAATTTTGTAACTGTTAATTTAATTAGAGTTAGTATGTATATTATTATATGTCAGTTATATATTTTCTATATACTACCTAAGTTTAAAACTACGTTAGTTTTCCTAAGTCTAAACTAAGAAAAACAAAGAAAGAAAAGAGAAGCAGAGAGGAAAAATACAAAGAATAAGAAGAGAAGTTTGAGTAATCAAGAGAAAAATCATCTTCTTCACTTTATTAAGCATTAAGGTATTTCTTTAATTCCTTATATTTGATATATATATATATATATATATATCATGTTCTTTATGTTCTTCGTGTTCAATCTCTGTAAAATATTAAGATTTCATGGAAGTTGTAATTATGAGTTATGTGTATATATGATGTTCATATGTTTTCATAATTGCATTCCATGGAGAGTTTTCAAGAATACAATTATTAGAAAAACAAGTTTTTATGTTCTTCATATTTTCATTCTCTGTAAAAGTAAATTTTCATGAAAGTGGTATAATCATGAATTGAATATATGTATTGTGTTCATGTTATACTAATAGTGATTGTATGCCATAATGATTTTCATAAATCAAATTACTGTAGAAAGATATTTTAACAGAAAATTTATGTTGATATGAGTTCATATGAGTTTTAGTTTTGTTGTCAATTTTGGTTTGAGAAATTGATGAATTGGAATATGCTAGCATGCTTATTAGGAAATTGATTGATGTTATTTTCAATTATGTATATAATGCATGTATATAAAGTGGAATTGATGGAGAAATTTATTACAGTGGGTTATTTTGGAAAAGATATAAGTTTTCATGAAAATGGCCAAATTAAAATTTTAAAACTCTTGATTCACGTTGTTTAAATGATTTTATGTTTTGGAAGCATGTTAGATATATGTATTACAGCGTATATATGATTACAGTGTCTATGTTACTGTATTTTTCTGTTTGTTGGCTTGTATGGGTTGTTCGATAAAGCAGAGAGCCGTGGCTGTCTGCGTCTGGCCGAGTTGCTGCACAGCTGCGTTGGCAGCAAGGCCAGGAGTAGCGCAGCTGCGCCGCTTGCCCTTCCCAGAACCATCCCCTGCGCAGCTGCGCTGGTTTCAGGGCAGCTGGCTGCGCAGCTGCGCCATGTTAAGAACAGGGACAGTGAAATTTAAGTGTTGTACAATTTATTTTTTTAAGTCATGGTTTAATTATTCCTTGATAGTGGACATGTATCTAAATAATATAACATATTGTTATATAAATGTGACAAATTCACAATTTGGAAAATTAAAAGGAAGTTTGAAAACCTTAATTAGATTATAAATGTTTGATTGTAAATGAGTTACTTAATTATAATTTGAGTAATTATAATTAAGAATAAGTGTTTAATTTAAAGTATAAGATTGTTAAAATATAATGTATAGAAATTGATTTATTTTAATCAATGAGAGGTTAATCTAAATTATAATTTATATAATTATAATTTAATAAATGTATGTTAATTATTGATTTAAATTGATAATGGCATGATAAAATATGATTTGTGTAATTATAATGCGTGAGATAGTCTAATTGATTTTAAATTATAATTGTTTAAACTGTGATTATAATTTAAGTAACTATAATTAGATTAAAAGCTTAAATTGTAATTGATTAATTATAATTTAGTTAAGCACGTAATTAATTTAATTATGTGACTACGGATGTGATGTAATTGACTATGTGATAGTTAATTTTATTATTTATTTAATTAGAGTGAGTTGACCATGAGGGTTAACCACTTATGGGAATTAGTTGTGTTAACTGATTTAGATTATTATTATTGAATGTATATAGGAAGTACTTAAGTACGTGATTGTTAAGTAGCTTGCGCTTAAGGCAAGTCTTCTAAACCCTAAACTCATTTATTTAAATTCATTTATTCATGGTTGAGAATGTCTTTTCATTTCTATATTGGATAAGTTATTTATTGAATGGAAATGATCTTAACTTATTGTTCAAGTAAGATCCAGTTATTATTTTAAATGCTTTAAGTTGATTCTAAAGCATATGTTAGTTTATAATTCTGTTATTTATGAATTATTAAAAGTCGATTCAACTAATCCTTAGTTGATGAACGTGAACTCTAAATTTCCTTGTAAGCTTGTCAACTAATCCTTAGTTGATAAATGAGAATTCTAACTTTCCCTTTTAGTTATCCAAACCAAACTTTCTTTGGGGCGGACTTGAATTCAAATTACTGAGTTGAACAACCCTTGTATTAGGGAAAGTTACTACGCATAGCGTTAAGATGTTTGTGCACAATACATGGTACGAAGGGTTGATTCCCCTAAGTACAAGTTAAGGTCCATAGTCTTATTGACTGTTAAAAGTTTAAATAAAAATGTTTATAACCTAGGATGAAGGTTAAAAGGTCTTATGACCCTCAGATAAATTTTATTTTTGAATTATAATTGTGATGAAAGAATTATTATTCAATTCTTTATTTTTGAAGCGAATCATATTATTCAGATTCTTTTAAAGATATCCTTTCATGTATATATTATTGTTAAACTCCAGTGAGCTGTTGTTTGCTCACTCTTGCATTAAATAACAATTTCAGTTAGGGTTGATAATGCTGATGCTCCGTCAACGAGTAAGGGCAAGGGAAAGCAAAGCAAGTGAAGACTTGTTTTTATTTAATTGAGAATGATTGTAATAAGACTTGAATGTTATGTTTTTATTTTCGCACTTTATTATTTTCATGTCAGGGTTAGAGTAACCCAGGATTATTTTAGAAAGGTTGTAACCCTTGTTGTAAGGGAGATTTATTTATTTTAATTTAAGTTGTAGTTTATTTTGCATTATGCATTGGGTGGATGTATGTTATATTAGAAAGTGAACACCAAATCATATGAAAACGAAGTACCCAGATTTGGGGGTGTCACACTTACTAACTATAATGCACTTGGGCCTCCACCCATAAATAAATTGGGTCATCATAATATTTGTCTTATACTTATTATATTGGGTTAGACTAATAATTTAATTGCTATTAAATCAATTAGCCACAAGTCCATTGCTTAAATAAATAATTGACTACCCAAATAATTCCTTGGGCCATAAAATTAACTTAATTTTTATCCATTCCCTTAATTTTTATCCATTCCCCTTCATTTAATTAGGGTTCCATTACACACCTTTATAAATAATTCTCTTACTCATAAATCTTTAATTCCATAACCCAATTAGACTTGCTATAATTAAATTATAAAATTAACTATTTAAAAATGTACAAAATAAATCTTTTAGAGTATTTAATTACCCTACCTAATATGTATATATTAGGTTACATAACCTTATTCTTAATAAATGTATACACATTATATAATGTATATTTATTTAATCACACACATAATTCACATACCTAATTTATATATTAGGTCACCAAACTTTATAGGTATCGTAGTACCTTATTTTTAATATTTTTTCAAGTACAATTTAATTTCTAGGGTTTAAAATTTTTATAAACCATATATGCTATATTCTCATTCAAATAGTAAACCTTACAGGTTCTTCTTTAAAAATTTTAAATTATTCCTCTATTTCCACTTTAGGTTTTATCTTTTAACCTTTATTCTAATCATTTAAGATCTTATAAATTTTTAGGTTGTCACAATTGACTCCATTGAAGGCATCGGCAGTACCCGATGATGTAATCCACTGATATTGACTCTAGTGAAGCCATCGATAGTACCCAATGATGAATCCGTTGGCAAAAACCTAAGCGAAGGCATTGACAGTACCCGATGATGAATTCGTTGGCGACAATCCAACGGAGGCATCGATAGCACCCAATAATGAATCCATTGGCGATAACCCAACGAAGGCATCATAAGTTCCCGATGATGTAATCCGCTGGCATTGACCCCAGTGAAGGCATCAGCAGTAACCGATGATGTAATTTGTTGGCACTGACCCCAATAAAGGCATCGATAGTACCCGATGATGAATCCGTTGGCGATACACAACGAAGGCATCGGTAGTACCTGATGATGAATCCGTTGGTGACAACCCAACGAAAACATCGACAATAACCGATGATGAATCCATTGGCAATAACTCAGTGACGGCATCGAATGTACCCGATGATGAATCCGTTGGCAACAACCCGACGAAGGCATCGGCAGTACCCGATGATGAATCCGTTGACAACAACCCGAGGAAGGCATTGGCAGTACCCGATGATGAATCCGTGGCAACAACCCAACGAAGGCATCAGCAGTACCCGATGATGTAAATCGCTGTCATTGACCCCAACAAAGGCATCAACATTTCCCGATGATAAATCCGTTGGCGACAACCCAACGAAGGCATTGACAGTACCCGATGATGAATCCGTTGGTGACAACCCAACGAAGACATCGACAGTACCCAATGATGAATCCGTTGACGACAACCCAATGAAGGCATCTACAGTACCCGATGATGAATCCGTTGGCGACAACCCAACGAAGACATCAATAGTATCCGATGGTGTAATCCATTGGCAACAACCCAAAGTAGACATCGGCAGTACCTGATGGTAGCGACATAATCAGATATGCAATTTGTGATGCGATTTGATGAGAATTAATATGCAATTTACGATGCGACTCGATAAGAAATTAATTTGTGATTTGCGATATGCAAAGTACGATTTGCGAAGTGCGATAAGCAAAGTACGATTTACAAAGTGCGATGTACTGTGATATATAATTTGTGATGCAATCAGCGAAGACATTGACAGTACCTGATGATGCAATTCGTTGGCATTGACCCCAATGAAGGCGTCAACAGTACTCAACGACATTAGTATAATCCTCCTCCTCCCTAGCAGATAGGAGTAACCCATTAAAATCTAACTCATATATATCATTGCATACTTTACACATGGCATTGCATCATTAGATATACCTTGTCATGTACCGAGTGCCTAGTAATCTTTGTCGTGTTCATTCCATTGCATTGCATAAACAAGACAAAGAGGGGTATTTGTAAACACTTAAAATTTTGCTTTCCTTAGACTAACCTTGCAGGAGGGTAAAAGTATAATTTCACCTCAGAGATAACCCTGAGGTAGGGCAGAAGCATTATTTCACCCAGGAGACAACCCCGTGGAGAAATCAAAGTGCAACGATGCCTAGACAAGACGTGGTCCGAACGAGGATCACAAAGATGAGAATGTGGCCACAAGAAGTCACCACAGAAAGTTTTGAACTGCAAACTATCCAAGACGATCCATTTGACGATTATATGGAACCGGAAGATAACTTTCAGATAATTGCATCATCTTCCCGGATTCCGATTTAGTTAGATTCGACCTTATTTCGCAGCCTTCCACAAGGACTTTCTGGGATTTTTGGGTACGAAGCTCAACTTTCACTGGACTAACACCAAAGGAACAAAATTCAAGATGGCAGGACCCACGGGGCCCAGCCATAGGTGTACCTGCGGTTGGCCTCAAGGTCTTTAACCAGCAACTAGTAGCTCATTTAGAAAAAAAAAAGAGAGAAGTTAGAGAGAAAGCCATTCTAGAGAGAAACCCTCAGGTCTAAGCGTTTTATACTAACTTTGAGTTGTTTGATCATCTATAATGTAGATCTTGAGTGTCTAAAGTGATATAGCTTGATCCCGAGCCAAAAGAAGCTTGTTTCGTTTCTCCCTAAGGTGAAAAACACACATCTTAGGCCATTTCCTTTGTAAATCATGTTCAATACATTAGATCTATTATATATGTTGTTTAAATCTTGTTAGACTTTTTGTTTCACATATATATTGTGTAGTGGTTGGTAGAGCTATAGATTTTACCAGTTATTTTGTGTATATATTGTTAAAAATCAAGTCCTAGGACTAGATCTAGCTTGATCTAGCCCTTTAATCGGTTATGAAGCTTAAAGTCCTAACCCATATGCTAGATCGGCTTAGATCTATTGTAATACCCGAGAAATTTCCTAATATTATTAAATAAATATATTAATGGAAATGAGAATTTATTTGAATATAAATGATTTTGTGTTATGAGATGAATTAATTCAATTATATAAAATTGAATAATTATAATAATAATTGAGAAACTTATGGAGTTTCCGATAAACTCGTTGATAGCCTTGTGTGGCACAGTGACATAATATAAGAATGATTATATTAAATTAAGCGAATAATTAATCTATATTAATTGTTAATTGTAGAATATTAATTAATTGTTATCGTAGAATATTAATTAATTGTTGTGGAATATTAACTTTGATTGATTAATAATATGTGATTATAATTATTGCAAGAAATATAATAATAATAATGAGCAACATGTCTATAATATAATAAGATTTATATTTATATACTGTGCGTGATAAATGAGCAATGGTTGTGGAAATTAATAATTTCATTAATTAACGAGAAATGGATTAATTAATATTATTGGTAATTAATTGATAAGATGAATAATTTATTTATTTGACATTACGAATAATGAAACAAATAAGTAAAGTTATTAACATAATAAGATTATATTAATTGTTATGTGCAACGTGTGACTATGTTATATATACATAAACTATGTAGTAAAGTTTATTAAGTTGAAAGGGTTACATAAAGTATTTATGTGACAATTGTATGTGAAGAGTACATTAAAATAATGTATCATTGATGATTTCTTCCATATATAATGGAATAATAGAATTTAATAAAGAAAATAATGTAGTATGATAATACTCAATTAAATTATATCCGGTAGTAAAATAATGTACATGGATTATATGTGTTCAAATTGCTTTTACTACATTATGTGAATTATTGTGACATTTAAATTGAAAGCCTAAGTGTCTAATATATGTGTGTGTATATATAACCTAAGTCTTAACACTAGTTTGTTTACAAATTAGAAATGCTGAGATTTCTATGCCTTGTCCCATATTAATAGTCTCAATCTTTGCACACGTGAATGCATCATGAAACTACTCCTCCTTCTCCCAATTCTCAGCAACATAGCTTCCTAGCTCATGATCACTGAGGGAGTGGGCATAATAGTGAAATTCAACTACCATCTACCAACTTCTCATTAACCTTCATACAATTTATCAATCCGCTAGTTTGATTCATGGGAAGATTACATTGTCTGGATATTAGTTTTTGCTATAAATACAACCCATTTCCTTCACATATCAATTGCTGAGAATCTTGTTTAGTGTGAGTTGAGAGCATACAGAGAGTGAGTAATTGTATACTTATCAGAAGAGGAAGTAAGAATTAGCAGCAAGTTCATTATACATTTGCAGAGGTATAATACCTCTTGCACTTCATTTTCTGTTTCTGCAAATTTTCTGAGATTCCTCAATTCTTGAGTTAAGCATGAAATCCATGAATTTGTGATTGGATAGTGTTTGTGATTGTTGTATAAAACTTATAATCATATTAGTATACAATGTGGCTTGCTAGCAATCAAACTCATATAACGATTTCCATGTTCTTCAATTTATGTTTTCTGCAATTTCTTAAATTCTTGATTTTGTGGAATTTGATGACAATTGAAGTATGAATTGCTTGGTTAGTTGTTATATAGACTTAAAAACATGTTTAAACCGCAATGTGACTGTTTAAGACTATTTTCGTGAAGTAATTTTGTGATTTGGGATGTTAATTGCCGAAAACTAGAACTATCTGCAGCTGGTCGCCAGCCGGCGCAGTTGCGCAGTTTTGCACTGGGCAGCTGCGCAGCTGCGCCAGCAGCCTGCTGGAGATTCTGCTTTTTGCTTGACTCTGCTACATGATAGTTTACTTGAATAACTTAGATGAACATGGTAGCATGAGTACTACCTATACATGAGTATATTAACATGATGTGCACGTGTGTTGCTATGATGTCAAGCAAGATTAATGGAATGACGAATAGCGTTGAAATAAATTTCAAGTGTCCTAAACAAACTTTAACATATATAGACCATGAATACATTCTAACTTTTAAGACATGCTAGTATGACTTAGAAACACATGAAGTGCATGTTAGCTTATCTATATAGGTTCCGTGATATAATATGAACATGTGAACCTAACTAGTGCGCCTTCCTAACGAATATTTAAGTCTTGATAGTGGATATGGACATGTAAATGCCATATATACGTTCTGATGTTATAAGCATCTTTAGATGACTTTGAAATGCATTGAAGGCATGTTGACTTGATTATATTTGCTTTATAGTATGACATGAGCAGGTGGACTTCGTTTGCGAACTTTACTAAGTGAAAGTGTAAGTTTGAAACGTAAATCTTAACATGTTATTGCGAGTCCCATATTCTGATAATTTTGAACATGTGATAGTACTTTTAGACTCACTCATGTATCATACATGTATATATACCATGATTAGGTGTCGTGAAATCAAATTTAGCATAAACGAAGCATGTTTTCAACTAATAACTGTGATAGTCACATGTATGGAATGCGAATACTCATAAGTATGCTTAATATAAATACCTTAAGTGTTTTGAAAGCGAGTATGATAGGCTTTGTAAATTTCATAACCTTGAATGACCGTAAGTGTCGACGTAAAATCTATATCACATATGTTTGGAATAAGGGAAGGTTATACGAATATAAAAAGACTCTTTAACATGTATAAATATTATGTGATATATGTGAATCCGATTTTGACGGTTAACTTATGAGAATGCCATAACTTGCTAAAAATGAAATATAATTAGTATTGATTGTGGTCTTATGTGATATTAATAAAATGAGAGCATGTTTGCTAATTGTTGCGATCTTATATGATATGAGAATGTGATTAAACTCTAAAGGAGGAACGTTAAGGATAGAAATTATATTCTATACAACTGTGTAGCTAGGTTAAAACTTAGCTTATGTGTTGATCATATATTTGAAGAAAAAATGTGAAGTTAAATTATATGACTAATGAATATTATATATGTACGTAACTATATTACGATAGGAATTCGAAAGTGTTGGCTAGCTTTACGTGAGTAAACTACGCATAAGGCAAGTATCTAAACCTTATCTCTTTGAATGCAAGTATTCTATCCTTGTATATTGCAAACTAGTTTCCTACTTAATCGTTTGAATTGAATTAGCATACTTGAACTCTTATTTTATTAAAGCTATTATTCATGTTGAACTTGGTATTGTTCTTGAATATTGTGAAAGTGTCTATGCCATTTGATTCGGTTAGACTTAAAATTATTGAAAAGCGACCCAAACTAATTGATTGGTGAGGGATCTTGTATTTGACTGAGAAGAACAAAATATAACTGTCGGAGAACCGACGCGCGCACTTGAGTATGATTGATTGTTATGCATAACGATGGTACTTTAGGCTGATCACCTGTTGTACCTGTTATTGTTGGATTTTCAGCTTATTACTGTCAAATCCTGTGGAAGTTCATAGTCCTTAGTGACTGCTCAGTATTCAGTTATCTTGAAATCTTGAATTGATTTATTATTGAATCACATTGATATTATTCTGTCCTTAGCGACTGTTATTGAAAACTGTTGATATTCTTGTTATCCTTGAACTATCAAACCTTGTTATACCCTTTCGAGAATTGAGAATTATATCACTTACCCTTATTGTATATTACTTGCTGGGCAATTTGTGCTCATTCTTGCTTTTTCCTAAAACATTTCAGTTAAGGTAGAGCATGGTGAACCTTCAGGCGTTGATAAGGGCAAGGGCAAGGCTACCAACTAGCTTGTCTCTTTTATGTTTTTAAATATTTTAATGTTGTATTAAGATGATGTAGTAAGACCGAATTTATTTATGTTTAAGCTTAAGTTAGATTATGTAATGAGTCGTTAATTGATATTATTATGTAATCTATTAAGTACTGTAGGTTGCGAGACTTGGGGGAATAATTATAATAAATTATTGTATATTATTCTAAATTAGATATTCCGTTGTGAATGTGTGATTTTAGTTATCATTGTAGTACTATGAGCACGTGACAACCCGAATTTGAGCGACCCCGTGACAGTCCTGGAATTTGGGGGCGTCACAGGTTGGTTTCAGAGCTGTAGTTATAAACCTTAGGGACGAGTGTCATTAGACTATAACTTAGGCGAATTTAGAAGTTAGGAAGGAAATAAAACTCATGTAGAGTTTTCCTTGAGAGACTTAGCCTGTTATAAAATATAACTTCATTTTATATAATGAACTTATGTTTTGTTTAACATTCTAATGGGGTTGTTGTTTCTTATCTTGTGTTTGTGATTGTAGGATGGCAGACACAGGAGTACCTAGTAGAGTGGCTGAGGAGGAGCCTAGGGACATACATGTAGTATACAAGGCACCTCTAGAGGCTGTGCCAGTGCAGGCAGTTGCACCATCCGAGTCTAACGATGAGGATGAGATTGAGGTAGAGTTCGACCCCGAGGATGAGCCTATGGAGGACGAGCCTGTTGAGGACGAGCCTTCCGAGGAGGAGCCCATGGAAGACTCCTACAAGCCTAACCTAGAGGAGCATATGCTGGGTGAGTACGAGGAGCGTATTCTAGAGTTAGACTGCAGAGTCCAGGAGCTGGAGGCAGAGGCCCAAGAGAGAGAGTTCGAGTTCCAAAAACTAAGGGACGAGGACCACCAGAGGAAGCTGGCCATGCAGGAGTTAGAGGTAGAGATTGTTTATCGTAGGGAGGTAGGGATCCAGATGGGAACCTTATTCCACAGGTCGGTGGCGAGAAATATAGATATAGCAAGGAAGCTGGAAGAAGAAGAACAGAGAGAATTGAGTGAGAAGACTGAGAAAGTGGCACTCCGTACTCAGATAGAGTTGGAGGTGATGGATAGGATACACTTCGAGGAGAAGTGGGCAGCGGCCAATGAGAGAGCTGACGACCTAGAGGACGAGGTCAGGTGCAAGAAGAGGAAGATGAACAAGATGGGGTACGTGTTTTGTTCGGCATTTGAGAGAATGCTTGATGGTGTGTACCACTACCCGGCAGAGCAGGGACAGACCTTACATACTTTGAGCCGAGAGCTGGTTGCGTATATAGCGCAGATGGAGTACAAGAGCGTAGTGGAGAGCGGGATGATGTGATGAGATTCCCTTAGATAGTCTAGTGGTAGTACTAGTGTGTCTTTTATGTATTGTATATACTATGTTGTAATCCCAATCTTTTGTGTAAGATGTGGGATAGTGATGTGAACCCCGAGTTAGCTTTTGTTAGAGGGGTAGTGTGGTAGTAGGTTGGTATATTCCTTATCTTTTGTGATATTAGGGGATATATGTGATAACATTTATAGCAGTATTCTAGGATAATCATGTAATGAAATGAAATGGCATATGAATATAAATGAAGCTTGTTTCAGAAACGTGTTATAAATTTATTCTTTTAGTATTAAGAGAAATGCTAAAGTAATATAACTGAATAATAATAAAATGAAAATTTGTGCTGCAGATAATGCTGACCAGACGTAGATTGACTGCACCTGAGGAGTCAGTGAACAATGAGAGGGAACAAGTAGACCCGATCCAGAAACTGGTAGACCTATTAAGAGAGGCATTAAGGGGAAGAAACAATGAACCCGTTCGCCCCAACCCTCAGGCTGTGTCAGTAACGACCTTTAAAGACTTTAAGAGTGTAGGACCCCCGGAGTTCGAGGGAACTACTGACCCAATCGTCTCACAAACGTGGATCAAGGAGATCAAAAAAGCTTTCACTATAGATCGCGTAGGCGAAGATCAGAAGACAGTGTTTGCCACGTACATGATGAGGGGAAAAGCGAACTACTGGTGGGAGGTTAATCAACAAAGAGCTGGAGAAGGGATTATAGCTTGGGATAAGTTTAAGACGCTATTCTTCGAGAATTACTTCCCGAAGAGTATGAAGAATCGGATGGAGGTAAAATTCTTAGAGTTAAAACAAGGTGAGATGACGGTGGCGCAATACGCGGCTAGGTTTAACGAACTAGCGCGATTTGCGGAGCACCAAGTTGGTGATGAAGAGAGGAAGGCTAGACGCTTCGAACAAGGGTTGAAGCTATGGCTGTTCAATAAGGTATCAATTCTTCAAATTGATTCCTTTGCAACATTACTGGAGAAAGCAATCATTGCGGAAGGTGGCAGTGAGGCCTTAAGTCTATATAACAAGGAAAAGAAAGGACAGAATACGGGAGGAGAGAATCGTACTGGAGGAAGCAGCAGTAGAGGAAGTAATTTGGGAAAGAGAAATTGGAAGAACAACAACAACAATAACAAAAACAACAATAATCAATCAGGGAATTTTCGTGGAGGTTTCAAGAAGAGGGCTGAAGGATGCCCAAAGTGTGGAAAGAACCACCAGGGTGAGTGCTGGAAGGGTCGCGGCACTTGCTACAACTGCGGACAGGAAGGGCACATCTCGCCCAACTGCCCGAAACCTAAGAAGATACAAGGATGCTTTATGTGTGGCTCGACGGAGCACCGAATTAAGGACTGCCCAAAGAAGGGAAGTGGCGGGGGTAGAAATCAACAAGGAGGTAACAAGCTGATGATCAGCGGGCCGACACAATACAACTGCCCAACCGCCAGAACCTTTAACATGACCGTCCAGGACGCAGTGGCTGCGAAGGACGTGGTGTCAGGTATAATCCCAATCAATGATATAAATGCTTATGTATTATTTGATTCAGGTGCCACCTGTTCTTTTATATCTGAAGAATTTGCTAGTAAACTTAGTACACCCCGAGAACGATTAGAAAATCCTTTGAACATAGAAGTTGCGAATAAGGAAGTAATCCCTGTAGAATACGTTTATCAAAATTATCGCGCAAACATTAGAGAACATGAACTGAGTATAGACTTGATTCCTATTAGACTGGGAGAATTTGACGTAATACTGGAAATGGATTGGTTGTATAACCATGCAGTGATAATTGATTGTCAGAATAAATGTGTGAACCTTCAGACTCCGAGTAAGTCTAATTTAGTGTTTTATGGTAGCTCATCGCTTAAGCAATCTTGTTGCGTTACGACGATGCAGGCCAAGAAATTGTTAAGGAAAGGATGTGTAGGTTATTTAGCTTACATCGTTGATACTCGAAAGAAGGGAATAGAAATTAAGGATATATCCGTAGTTAACGAATTTCAAGATGTGTTTCCGGACGATCTGCCTGGTCTTCCGCCAGACAGAGAAATCGAATTCATAATAGACTTAGCACCGGGAACGGCACCGGTTTCAAAAGCTCCATATCGTATGGCGCCAATAGAAATGAAGGAATTAATGATACAATTGCAAGAGTTATTGGATAAGGGTTACATTCGACCGAGTGTGTCTCCTTGGGGAGCACCAGTGCTATTCGTTAAGAAGAAGGATGGATCGATGAGGCTCTATATCGATTATCGAGAATTGAACAGAGTAACGATCAAGAACCGATATCCACTACTGAGGATAGACGACTTGTTTGATCAACTGAAGGGAGCAAAGTGTTTCTCAAAAATTGAGGGATGAGGACATACCAAAGACTGCGTTTCGAACCCGTTATGGACACTACGAGTTTTTGGTAAGGTCGTTTGGATTGACTAATGCTCCGGCAGCATTTATGGACTTGATGAACCGAGTTTTCAAGCCATACTTGGATAAATTTGTAGTGGTTTTTATCGACGACATTTTGATCTACTAGAAGACAGAGGAAGAACACGCCGAACATCTGAAGATTGTTTTGGGTGCACTAAGGAAGGAGAAGATGTATGCGAAATTTTCAAACTGCAAATTTTGGATGGAGAAGGTTCAATTCTTAGGCCACGTGGTGGATAAGAATGGAATCTCTGTAGAACCTGCGAAGGTAGAAGCAGTAAGTAATTGGGAACAACAGAGAACACCGACGAAGGTGAGAATATTTTTAGGGTTAGCTGGGTACTATCGAAGATTCATCCAAGATTTTTCTAAGATAGCAACCCCGTTGACCAATTTGGCTAGGAAGACGATGAAATTTGTATGGACCGACAAATGCGAAGAAAGTTTTCAAGAACTGAAAAGGAGATTGAGCGAAGCACCTGTGTTATCATTACCAGATGATGCGGGAAATTTTGTGGTGTATAGTGATGCATCGCACAAGGGACTTGGTTGTGTGCTAATGCAGCACGACAAAGTCATTGCGTATGCATCATGACAACTTAAGGATTACGAAAAACGATACCCTACTTATGACTTAGAGTAAGCGGCAGTAGTTTTTGCGTTAAAGATATGGAGGCATTATTTGTATGGGGAAAATGTGAGATATACACGGACCACAAAAGTCTGAAATATATCTTCACACAAAAGGAGTTGAATATGCGGCAGAGGAGGTGGTTAGAACTGATCAAAGACTATGATTGCGATATTCTTTATCACCCGGGGAAGGCAAATGTGGTTGCCGACGCTCTGAGCAGGAAAGGAAGGGAGAAATTATTTCAATTAACGACTCAGGAAGAGTTGATAAGAGAGATGGAGAAATTGGAGATAGAAGTGAAAGGACCAGAAAAGTCTGGTGAGAAGTTATTTGTAATGGAAGCTCATCCGACATTGTTGGATAGAGTGAAGGAAGCTAAGGAAAAGGATGAAGAGTGTGAGAAAATTCGAAAGAGGATCACAGAAAATGAGGAAGAGAAATTTTGAATGGATAAAGACAGTATTTTGAGATTTGAAGAAAGAGTATGGGTACCAGCGGTAACCAAGTTTAGGGAAGAGATTTTGCACGAGGCACATAATACGACATATTTCATTCATTCAGGAGGCACGAAGATGTACCGAGATTTGAGGCAACACTTTTGGTGGCCCACTTTAAAACGGGAGGTTGCAGAGTGCGTCAGTAGATTTTTGACTTGCCAATGCGTTAAAGCAGAGCATCAACGACCGAGTGGTTTACTACAATCGTTGGAAATACCAGAGTGGAAATGGGAGCATATTACGATGGACTTCGTGGTAGGACTTCCAGTTACACAGAAAGGTTATGATGCCATTTGGGTTATCGTGGATCGACTAACGAAACTGCACATTTTCAACCAATCAAGATCCGCTACAGTTTGAACCAATTAGCGAGTCTGTACGTAAAGGATATTGTTTCACGACATGGAGTGCCGGTGTCAGTTGTCTCTGATCGAGATCCGCGCTTCACGTCCAATTTTTGGAAGAGTTTGCAAGAGAGAATGGGAACACAGTTGAGGTTGAGTACTGCTTACCATCCTCAGACCGACGGACAGAGTGAGCGAACAATACAAACGCTGGAGGACATGCTTAGGACTTACGTGATGGATTTTATGGGAAATTGGGACGACCACCTACCCTTAGTCGAATTTGCGTATAATAATAGTTACCATACGAGTATCGGCATACCACCGTACGAAGCTCTTTACAAAAGAAAGTGCAAAACGCCGTTATGTTGGGACGAAGTCGGAGAGCGACGAATACTCGGACCAGAGCTAGTACAACAAACCACAGACGTGGTGACAATGATAAGAGCCAGATTAGTAGCAGCTCAAGACCGCCAGAAAAAGTACGCAGATTTGCATCGGCAGGATCGAGACTTCAAAGTCGGCAGTTTCGTATTCTTGAAGGTATCTCCATGGAAGGGAAAGATCCGTTTCGGCAAGAAAGGAAAATTGAGTCCAAGATTCATAGGACCGTTCGAGATACTAATGCGAGTGGGCGAAGTGGCATACAAAGTTGCGTTACCACCCGAGTTGGAGCACATCCACAACGTGTTCCACATTTTTGTGTTGTGACCATACAAGGCCGACTACAAGCACGTGATTTCTTACGAGCCCATTCAAGTGGAGAAGAACTTGGCGTATAAAGAAATTCCTGTCCAAATATTAGATAGGAAAGAACAAACTTTGAGAAATAAAATTATATCTTCTGTAAAAGTACTTTGGCGTAACCACGATATCGAGGAGGCAACGTGGGAGTTAGAAGATAGGATGATGAGGGATTACCCCCATTTATTTGTGTAACCTTGTAGCAATTTTGGGACGGAAATTTTTATAAGGGGGGAGGATGTAATAACCGAGAAATTTCCTAATATTATTAAATAAATATATTAATGGAAATGAGAATTTATTTGAATATAAATAATTTTGTGTTATGAGATGAATTAATTCAATTATATAAAATTGAATAATTATAATAATAATTGAGAAACTTATGGAGTTTTCGATAAACTCGTTGATAGCCTTGTGTGGCACAGTGACATAATATAAGAATGATTATATTAAATTAAGCGAACAATTAATCTATATTAATTATTAATTGTAGAATATTAATTAATTGTTATCGTAGAATATTAATTAATTGTTGTGGAATATTAACTTTGATTGATTAATAATATGTGATTATTATTATTGCAAGAAATATAATAATAATAATGAGCAACGTGTCTATAATATAATAAGATTTATAGTTATATCCTGTGCATGATAAATGAGCAATGGTTGTGAAAATTAATAATTTCATTAATTAACGAGGAATGGATTAATTAATATTATTGGTAATTAATTGATAAAATGAATAATTTATTTGACATTACGAATAATGAAACAAATAAGTAAAGTTGTTAACATAATAAGATTATATTAATTGTTATGTGCAAGCATGTGACTATGTTATATATACATAAACTATGTAGTAAAGTTTATTAAGTTGAAAGGGTTACATAAAGTATTTATGTGGCAATTGTATGTGAAGAGTATATTAAAATAATGTATCATTGATGATTTCTTCTATATATAATAGAATAATAGAATTTAATAAAGAAAATAATGTAGTAAGATAATACTCAATTAAATTATATCCGGTAGTAAAATAATGTACATGGATTATATGTGTTCAAATTGCTTTTACTACATTATGTGAATTATTGTGACATTTAAATTAAAGACCTAAGTGTCTAATATATGTGTGTATGTATAACCTAAGTATTAACACTAGTTTGTTTACAAATTGGAATTGCTGAGATTTCTATGCCTTGTCCCATATTAATAGTCTCAATCTTTGCACACGTGAATGCATCATGAAACTACTCCTCCTTCTCCCAATTCTCAGCAACATAGCTTCCTAGCTCATGATCACTAAGGGAGTGGGCATAATAGTGAAATTCAACTACCATCTACCAACTTCTCATTAACCTTCATACAATTTATCAATCCGTTAGTTTGATTCATGGGAAGATTACACTGTCTGGATATTAGTTTTTGCTATAAATACAACCCATTTCCTTCACATATCAATTGCTGAGAATCTTGTTTAGTGTGAGTTGAGAGCATACAGAGAGTGAGTAATTGTATACTTATCAGAAGAGGAAGTAAGAATTAGCAGCAAGTTCATTATACATTTGCAGAGGTATAATACCTCTTGCTCTTCATTTTCTGTTTCTGCAAAATTTCTGAGATTCCTTAATTCTTGAGTTAAGCATGAAATCCATGAATTTGTGATTGGATAGTGTTTGTGATTGTTGTATAAAACTTATAATCATATTAGTATACAATGTGGCTTGCTAGCAATCAAAATCATATAACGATTTCCATGTTCTTCAATTTATGTTTTCTGCAAATTCTTAAATTCTTGATTTTGTGGAATTTGATGACAATTGAAGTACGAATTGCTTGGTTAGTTGTTATATAGACTTACAAACATGTTTAAACCACAATGTGACTGTTTAAGACTATTTTCGTGAAGTAATTTTGTGATTTGGGATGTTAACTGCCGAAAATTGGAACTGTCTGCTGCTGGCCGCCAGCCGGCGCAGCTGCGCCAGTTTTGCACTGGGTAGCTGTAATGATTGAGATTTTGTAATTAATTTTAATATTTATTGAGATAAATAAATATTTTATGTGATTTATTTATTGAGTTAAATAAATAAATTATGTGATTTATAGAGTGATTTAATTAAGTGTTATATACTAATTAAATGAATGTGTAATATTTATTTAATTAATATTAATGTTATATTATAGTTCTAATTTAATTGAGATAATTGAATTAGATGAATTATGTGATGAAGTGTTACATGAATTATAATTAGCGAGTAATTATAATTATGTGGCAAATTTTATGTGATTAATTGATGTTAGATTTTAATTGATTAAATTAGTTGATTAATATTTAATTGATTAAAATATGACATTAAAGTATGTGTTAAATGATTTGTTAAAATAAAAGGAAAAGAATTTTTAAATGATTTTTACCAAACAAGACCCTTGTATTTGTTTTAAACATATTTCTACCAAACAGGGCCCTAACTATCAAAAAGCTGTTTTTAAATAAACTGTTTACCAAACATGGCCTTAGCATTAATAATCTGTTTTTGAAAATAACTTTGTTTTGCCAAACAAGGCATTGTGGTTTTTGAATTTTGTAACTTATATAATAAATGTATTTATTATATATATTAAGTAATTAGCAGTTACATATATATCATTAGTATACGTATATTATATCAGTTATAATATATCTATACTACGTTAGATTAGAGTAAGTCTGTAAAGCTAAGAACTAAGAAGAAAAGAGAACAGAGAAAAGGAAGAGCAGAGAAGAGAAAGGAGGAAGAAGAATTGCTAGAATTGAACTCACATCACCTTCTCTTTCAATCTATTAACAAAAGGTATTATCTATAATCTCTAATTATTATAGAACTCAATCTACATGTTCCTTGTATTTTATTCTCTGTCAAAAGTTGAGTTTTCATGGAAGTGTGTAACCATAAATTTAATATATATGTATTGTGTTCATGTGTTATTATTGGTGATTGTATGCTATAAAGGATTTTCAGAAAATCAAATGGTTGCTAGAATATGTCTTAATGAAAAATTGATGTTCTTGAGAGTTCATATGTTTTGGTTGAGTTTTATAATGAAAACTTATGAAAATTTTATGTAGTAAGATGCATGTTTAGAATTGTTTATGATGCTATCTTCAATCATGAATATAATGCATGTGTTATAAGTTTAATTGGAGGAGATATGATGTTACAATGAATTATTTTATGAAAAATATGAGTTTTCATGAAAATGGCCAAATTGGATTTTAAAATTTGTGATTATCATTGTTTAAATGGTTTTGTGTTTTAGAAGCATGTTATATATATGTATTATTGCATAGGTATGATTTACAATGTTTAAGTTACTGTGAATTGCCGATTGTTGGCTTGTATGGGTTAATCAGTGAAGCAGGGTGCCGTTGCTGTCTGCCTCTGTCCGTGTTCCTGCGCAGCTGCGCCGGTAACACAGCCAGAAGCAACGCAGCTGCGTCGACTGCCTTTCCCAGAATCCTTCCCTGCTCAGCTTCCGTTGATGTCTGCCTCTGTCCAGTGTTCCTGCGCAGCTGCGCCGGTAACACAGCCAGAAGCAGCGCAGCTGCGCCGGTTATAGGGCAGCTGGCTGCGCAGCTGCGCCGGGCACAGTGCTTAGGCAGTGAAGGTTAGCTAATTGTGCAGTGTTGATTTTGAACCTAGTTTAATTATGCTATGACCAGTGAGCATGTATCTAGTTGCTACAATATGTTGTTAACATAAATTTGACAAATTTATATTTAGAAAAGAAAAGTGGTTTGAAAACCTTAAAGTATGATTTGAATTATTATTTAAATGTGATATATGATTATAATTTAAATAATTATAATCAAAAGTAAATGTTTATTTTAAATTATAATTTTGTTAAATTATAATGAATAAAGGTTGATTTATTAGATGTTAATTTAAATTATAATTTATGTAATTATAATTAAATAAATACATGTTTAATTGTGAATTTTAAATTGATAATTACATAATTAATTATAAATTGTGTAATTATAATGCATGTTATAGTTTAAGTAATTATTAATTAAATTGATAATTACATGATTAATTATAAATTGTGTAATTATAAATGCATGAATGTAGTTTAATTGATTTTAAATTGTAATTATTTATAATTTAAATGCTAATTATAATTTAAATAATTATAATTTGATTAAGTGTTTGAATTATAATTGTTTAATTATAATTTAGTTAAATACATAATTAATTTAATTATGTGAGTATATGTGTGATGTGATTAACTATGTGATAGTTAATTATATTTGTTTATTTAATTAGAGTGAGTTAACCATGAGGGTTAACCACTTATGAGAATTAGTTATGTGTTAACTGATTTAGATTATTATAATTGAATGTGTATAGGAAGTATTAAAGTACGTGAATTGAATTAAGTAGCTTGCGCTTGAGGCAAGTCTTCTAAACCCTAAACTCGTTAATTTTATGCAAGTTTTCTGTACCCTAAACTTGTTGATTATATACAAATTCTTGAATTCATATTTTCATTGTTGAGAATGTCCTTTCTATTTCTGTATTAGACAATTGTTTATTTAATTAAAATGATCTTAACTTATTGTTCAAGTAAAATTCAGTTATTATTTTAAATGCTTTAAGTTGATTCTAAAGCATATGTTAATTCATAATTCTTTTATTTATGAATTATTGGAAGTTGATTCAACTAATCCTTAGCTGATGAACGTGAATTCTAAATTACCCTTGTAAGCTTATCCAAACCAAACTTTCTTTGGTGCGGACTTGAATTCAAATTACTGAGTTGAACAACCCTATTTACTAGGGGAGGTTACTACGCATAGCGTTAAGATGTTTGTGCACAATACATGGTACGAAGGGCTGATCCCCCTAAGTACGAGTTAAGGTCCATAGTCTTATTGACTGTTAAAGGTTTAAATAAAAATATTTATAATCTAGGACAAGAGTTCAAAGGTCTTATGACACTTAGATAAATTCTATATTCGAATTTTAATGTTGATAGAGAATTATTATTCAATTCTTTATTGTTGAAGTAAGCTAAGTTATTCAGATTCTTTTTAAAGAATTCCTTTCATGTATATATTATTGTTAAACTCCAGTGAGCTGTGGTTTGCTCACTCTTGCATTAAATAACAATTTCAGTTAAGGTTGATAACGCTGATGCTCCGTCTATAAGTAAGGGCAAGGGAAAGCAAAGCAAGTGAAGACTTGTTTTTATTTAATTGAGAATGATTGTAATAATTGAATGTTATGTTTTATTTTCGCACTTTATTATATTCATATCAAGGTTAGAGTAACCCTGGGATTGATTTTGAGAAGGTTGTAAAGATTGATTTTGAGAAGGTTGTAACCCTTGTTTTAAGGGAGATTTTATTAATAGTTAAATAAAGGTTGTAATTTATATTAAGATATATTGGGTAGATGTTTGTTATAGTTAGAAAGTGAACACCAAATCATGTGGAAACGAAGTACCCAGATTTGGGGGTGTCACAGTAGCTGCGCAGCTGCGCCAGCAGCCTGCTGAGATTCTGCTTTTTGCTTGACTCTGCTACATGATAGTTTACTTGAATAACTTAGATGAACATGTTAGCATGATAACCTATACATGAGTATATTAACATGATGTGCACGTGTGTTGCTATGATGTCATGCAAGATTAATGGAATGACGAATAGCGTTGAAATAAATTTCAAGTTTCCTAAACAAACTTTAACATATATAGACCATGAATACATTCTGACTTTTAAGACAACCTAGTATGACTTAGAAACACATGAAGTGCATGTTAGCTTATCTATATAGGTTCCGTGATATAATATGAACATGTGAACCTAACTAGTGCGCCTTCCTAACGAATATGTAAGTCTTGATAGTGGATATGGACATGTAAATGCCATATATACGTTCTGATGTTATAAGCATCTTTAGATGACTTTGAAATGCATGGAAGGCATGTTGACTTGATAATATATGTTTCTTAGTATGATTTCTTAGTATGATATGAGCATGTGGACTTCGTTTGTGAACTTTACTAAATGAAAGTGTAAGTTTGAAACATAAATCTTAACATGTTATTGCGAGTCCCGTATTCTGATAATTTTGAACATGTGATAGTACTTTTAGACTCACTCACGTATCATACATGTATATATACCATGATTAGGTGTCGTGAAATCAAATTTAGCATAAACGAAGCATGTTTTCAACTAATAACTGTGATAGTCACATGTATGGAATGCGAATACTCATAAGTATGCTTAATATAAATACCTTAAGTGTTTTGAAAGCGAGCATGATAGGCTTTGTAAATTTCATGACCTTGAATGACCGTAAGTGTCGACTTAGAATCTATATCACATATGTTTGGAACAAGAGAAGGTTATACGAGTATAAAAAGACTCTATAACATGTATAAATACTATGTGATATATGTGAATCCGATTTTGACGGTTAACTTATGAGAATGCCATAACTTGCTAAAAATGAAATATATTTAGTATTGATTGTGGTCTCATGTGATATTAATAAAATGAGAGCATGTTTGCTAATTGTTGCGATCTTATATGATATGAGAATGTGTTTAAACTCTAAAGGAGGAACTTTAAGGATAGAAATTATATTCTATATAATTGTGTGGCTAAGTTAAAACTTAGCTTATGTGTTGATCGTATATTTGAAGACAAAATGTGAAGTTAAATTATATGACTAATGAATATCATATATGTACGTAACTATATTACGATAGGAATTCGAAAGTGTTGGCTAGCTTTACATGAGTAAACTACGCATAAGACAAGTATCTAAACCATATCTCTTTGGATGCAAGTATTCTATCCTTGTATATTGCGAACTAGTTTCCTACTTAATCGTTTGAATTAAATTAGCATACTTGAACTCTTATTTCATTAAAGCTATTATTCATGTTGAACTTGGTATTGTTCTTGAATATTGTGAAAGTGTCTATGCCATTTGATTTGGCTAGACTTATATTATTGAAAAGCTACGCAAACTAATTGATTGGTGCGGGATCTTGTATTTGAGTGAGAAGAACACAATATAACTGTCGGAGAACTGACGCGCGCACTTGAGTATGATTGATTGTTATGCATAACGATGGTACTTTAGGCTGATCACCTGTTGTACCTGTTTTTGTTGGATTTTTAGTTTATTACTATCAAATCCTGTGGAAGTTCATAGTCCTTAGTGACTGCTCAGTATTCAGTTATCTTGAAATCTTGAATTGATTTATTATTGAATCACATTGATATTATTCTGTCCGTAGCGATTGTTATTGAAAACTATTGATATTCTTGTTATCCTTGAACTATCAAACCTTGTTATACCCTTTCGAGAATTGAGAATTATATCACTTACCCTTATTGTATATTACTTGCTGGGCAATTTGTGCTCATTCTTGCTTTCCCCAAAACATTTCAGTTAAGGCAGAGCATGGTGAACCTTCAGGCGTTGATAAGGGCAAGGGCAAGGCTACCAACTAGCTTGTCTCTTTTATGTTTTTAAATATTTTAATATTGTATTAAGATGATGTAGTAAGACTGGATTTGTTTATGTTTAAGCTTAAGTTAGATTATGTAATGAGTCGTTAATTGATATTATTTTGTAATCTATCAAGTACTGTAGGCTGCGAGACTTGGGGGAATAATTATAATAAATTATTTTATATTATTTTAAATTAGATATTTCGCTGTGAATGTGTGATTTTAGTTATCATTGTAGTACCATGAGCACGTGACGAACCTAATTCGAGCGACCCCGTGACGGTCCTGGAATTTGGGGGCGTCATATCTATGGTAGATCTAGTTGTTTTAATACTTTTGGTTAGTCCCGGTCACCCCGTTGTCGATGCCAGGAACTTTTCCTATAACGTTCTCTACCCTTTATATTTCGCTATGTTGATTTTATCATTCTTAAAGGGTGAGATTTTTTGAAAAGACCGACATACAATGTCGACAATTTGAAAAAATTAATTTTAATGATTGGGCCGAATTAGATAGAGCCGTCAGCTGGTATGAGTTTAAATAATTGTACCAACTCAACCGGATTTTGAAAGGTTTTCGCAATATGGCTCAATATGTGACTCTGTTGAATTGGTCTGGAACTTGAGATTCATAGAGTTCGGGGGCTTGCTTAAGCGAGGGGAAGGTGTTAGGCACCCCCCGACTTCAGTGAAATACGGTTACCGTGTCTTTTCATTCTCTATACATGTGAAGTGTGTGTGTGTGTGTATGTGTGTGTAATAAGTTAAGTATATTTAATTTTATCTATGGTGATAGAATAAATTAAATAATTTAATATTTATTATTTAATATTTTGAAAATATTAAATATAAATTAATAAGAGGAGTCTTATTATTATTATTATTACTATTATTATTATTAGTTTAATTCCTAAAGGAGTTTGGAAATTAATTAATGATAGTACTCTCATATATTCTTAATGAGATTAGGAGGCTAATTACTTAAATGAGTTTAATTAATATTCCTAATAAGATTACGAAGCTTAATTAATTAAAGGAGTTTAATTAATTAATGAAAAACCCTAATCCTAAATGGTTTAGGAGGGTTACCTACATCTATAAATAAGAGGAGACTTATTTTGATTTGTGGTTAATGATCTTTCCAAGAGTTGGGAAAGTACATAATTCTATAGAGATAGAAACTAGGTTTTAGCCAAACACCCATATTCTTGAATTCTTGTTCTTTCTTGGTGGATTACCTCTAGAGGCCAAACACTTGGGTGGCTAACGTTGATCAAAGGAAGGAATCAACCTGGTGGATTCAAGTTGAACGAAAAAAAGAATTGGAGTTGAACTCGTATCTGAGGAAGCTAGTTTCTACGAGGGTATGAATCTGATCTCCATCTATTTCATTTAATTAATAACTGTGCATAAAGGATGATCCGGGTATATGGTTTGTAAAATTTTAAAACTCTGATTTATCATGCTTCCTCTATTTTTATGCAATTTGATTGCATTCATGAATATTACAAACCTAACATCAATACCAAAGCAATTGGCGTTAGATAGCTTACCTTTTCACAATAACATTTAGAAAGATTTTCTAATAAATCTATACAACATTCTAGCACTTGTTTAGTCGAATAATGGCACCAACACTTTCTTGAATATAGCATGGCATAACATGTCATGATTACTTGCACAATTATATGAAAGATTTGTTTAAGTATAAATTCACACAAGATTTACATGAGCAAGGTTTAGAAAACTTTCCTTCAGCGTATTCTATTTATAGTTTATGCTAATTCATTTCTTTTACAGCCTACACATATAAATTACATGCACATACTAATTAGACACGAAATCAAGTCCAAGTATTGGTTTACTTCTACCTCCCGTACTTCTATACTCATTCATTTCATTAGACTTAAGTTATACTTTAAGTTCATTGTGACGCCCCCAAATCCGGGTACCTTCAAACCCAGGACATGGTGCTACACGGTGCTACAATCTACTCATACATTCAATTGAGGACATCAATAACAATGCATAAGTTTACTAAGTATTACATTCTATTAAATTCCTTCCCAAGTATTCGTAACCAATACATTGTTCTGTGTCATAATATCAATAAATACAATACTAATACTATACTATTACAAAGGTCACACTACTTGTCCAACTTGGACTTGCCTTTGTCTTTACCGGATCCTTCGGTCCGTTCGTTCTTAGCTGAAATCATTTAGTTTTAAGCAAGAATGAGCATAAACAGCTCAGCAAGTTAAACAGTATATCTTGAAACCACAAAATCAAGAATCATATTCCTTGGTCTTCAATAACTGTACAATAGTTATGAAGTACTTAAGAATAATCAAAATATCATTTTGATTCTTTTAAAACCATCCCCAAGGACTTTATAATCTCTTGGGAATCCATCTTGGTCAACGACCATGAACTATATTTTAGTTCTCATTCATGAAAGGAACAACCAGACACGAAGGCCGTAAGTTCGATATAGCTTACGAGCACATCCAAGTGATCAGCCTCTAGTACTTTATGTTGATCAACACTCATACATTAAATGTGTTTACATTTAATTGGTGGCAACCTCACGTGCCTGTCGAATTAACGACGTTTAAAACCTTTGTTTTATTCATACTCAGGTTCACCTAAGAATTCGTACCAAGCAATCGGCATAGGATCACAACATTATATATATTTTGGAAAGATTTGTGGAAAAACCCACCAAAATATGCTAAATCTCAGTTTAGCCGAATCAAATGGCATCGACTATTCAATAACAGTTCATGTATAAGTAATTATGCACAATGACCTCTTATCCAACCATAATGTATAGACAAGAGTTTATAAAACTTGCATTCATAGCAAAGTATGAACGAATTTAGAAAACTTGCCTTTGCGTCTTTTAAACCTTAACATGTAGTATATTCAGTCTTTACAATGTCTACAAAGCATAACACAAAGCATATCTATGAGAATTCATCATCGATATACCAAGTATAGCCTAACTTTTCCTTCTTGTATAACTTAATCGAAATGTTAAATTAATAACATTCATTTAAGTTATTTAATGTTCATTATTGTTTATTAACATCCTATGTTATAAACCAACTCTTCTTAATCATCACTAGGCATAATGATTAAACGGGTATTTAACTTGTTCCTTAACTTAGTTTTGGTTAACGTCCAAAACTTAAGTTTAATTACATTTATTTAACATTTAATTTTCATAAACTCTTACCTAAACATGTTGTTTAAGGTTTATATTACATCATTTACTAGCCCCTTAATGATATGCAAAAGGTTAAGTAATTATTTAACGATGTCAATTTTTTTCCCATGCTGGCGCTGTGGCGCCAGATATTACCCTTGGAGTGGCGCTGCAGCGCTACTCTCCAGAGCGTTCTCCCGGGTGTGGCGCTGCGGTGCCGGCTTAAGCCTATTGGTTGGCGCTGCGGCGAAAGCTCTCCAACTCATAAAAAAAATTTAAGTCTTTGAAAATTTTGAAATTCCGGAGTCTAGAACTTGATCGTTATAACTAGAAATTGGTTCGTTCCAAAGCCAAAAGTTCATAAATGACATGCTCTACCATCCTATCAAGTTGAAATTCATTTCTGAATTTGTCGGTGAAAAATTTGCCAATTAGTCCATTTTTTACATTTTCGTTAAACGTTCGTGAACGTTCGACGCTCAAATCTTCGTTTTAGGTCGAAATCAATCCGTTCTTTCCCTCGCAAGTCTTATTTATCGAAATTAACATGTTGCAATCAAAAACCATCATTTCTGATGCTCATGGCAACTTTTGACTTCTAATCCGAGAAATTTACGTTTTTGACGATTATCGTCTAATCGCGTAACTTTCGCCGAATCTTCGTTCTTCATTATTATTACTCCAAACCACTTGGAATCAATCCCATAGTTGATTATTACTAATTCTAATCATTCAAAACATTTAAGTTTTTGTGGGTTGACATGTTCATTAGTCCATTTACTATGAATTCATTAAGTCCATTATTAGTACCTAATCAATTCTTAGTCTTCCATCTTGCATGGCTTGTTAAGGTTCTTAGTTCACTATTAAGCCATCCTTATAACTTCTTAGGGTTCAAGCTTTCTTTAACACTTCTCTATCAACACTAATATTGAATGAAAAGAAAGTTTTACATATTATTCCTTATGGGAATACCTTTAAGGTTCTTGGTGGAGTGAGTATGGAGACTCAAAGGCTACTTCTTAGCTTCTTGATAGATGAGTTGACTAGGTAAGGCTCAAGCTTCCTTCTTCTCTCTCTAAGTTGGTAGGATTTCTCAAACAACAAAATATGAAGAGCAAGCTCTATATTATAGGAGTTGGCAAGGTGGGGGTACAAAGATTATTTAGGCCCAACCTCCTCTACTATTCCCACCTCCTCTCCTTTCTTTCCCACCAAGTTAAGGCCCATGTGCTAGCACATGGCCGACCATGTCCCCCCATTGTGCTCCCACATGCTCCCATGTGGCCTTGTTCCCCCATGTCCAACATGGGTTGTGGGTTGAACTATGGGTTAAAACCACCCGTTTATCCAATGGTTCGACCCACGGGTCAAACTTATCAACTTTTAATTCCAATTAATTCTAATTCACTTTATTTTACCTTATTTACTTCGTATAAAATTCATATTATACGTCGTATTAATTCTCGTATTCTCTCTGTATTATTCTTGTATAATACCTCATATTATACACATATTCTTTTCGTACAATAATCATTTACTATTATACGTAAATAATTATTTCATTAGATCACTTTCCCTAATCGTTAGGATTTTAAGTTCCTACGCGAAAACTTTGTGAGTCAAAAATGAAATATTATTACATATTCCATCTCGTATCGAAATCCTATCATTACGCGTTTCTCGGAATTTCAAAATAAATTCCCAAGCAGAAACGGATGAATAGTGATTCCCGTACTTTTCCTCCCGAGAAAACTTTTCTCGGCTAACTTAACTTTTCACGGTATATTACCGTCAAATCTTTTGACAGAACGTCATTCTGACATTCCGAACTCTCGGAATGGCATAGGGTCAATAAATATTTAGGAGTCCTTTACGGTAAAAGCCATTACACACAAACTACACATCGAAATGTGTCTGTTCTTTTTTCTACACGTAGATAATTCATCAAGGTACCTCTGTGATTTTTTCCAAAATTTTTAAAGTACATAAAATTGACGAAATGCCCTTCCTAGGAGATGGCCTGAAACTGTCCACTATTTTTTGTTACACCATGGACTATTTCGGGTCCACCAGCCACCATGTCTTGAGAAATCAGTGTTTTTGAGTGCTACCACTTGGGTTAAGTACTTAACTTATATATCTAGCACTCCCATTTGACGGATCACAAATTGGATGTGTAGATCTCAAGTTATGGGTGATCCAAGTGAAGAAAAGCTAGGGTTTTTTCACCCTTTATGAACATTAGTTCATTTTCTTCCTTTGGATCTTCATTCTAATACTCAAGAGGGTTAGATCCTTACATAAAATATAAATATGTAAGGGTTTCATAAGTCTTAGAACATTACCCCTCTAAAACTTTGAAAATAAACTAAACTAAGAAAGAATGAACTAGGATAGATCTTTACCTTGATTTTCTAGCAATCCTTCTTATCTTGCCAAAGTAGTTAAGGAACTTTGGGTGTATAAATGATGAAATCTCTCCTCTCTTTTCCTCTCAATTTCAACCCTCTCTCTCTTACTCTCTCTTGTTTTCTTTTGTTAAGCTAGTAAGTGAAATAAAAATGCAAATGAGAGAATATGAGTGTATTAGTGAAATAATATAGATACATCCCATATATCTCTTATTATCCCCCATAACTCTTTTACCCTCTAGGCAATAACCATCATCTTATCTTTTAGGATTACATGTAATCTAGATTGGGATTTTACAGCAATGGGAGCTTGACACCCATGTACTTTGTGTAAGAGCTTAAGATAAAAAGAGATTAGTTTACCACTTATGGAAACTTAAGTATCAAATCAACTAGCCATTTATGCTTTATTTTTTTTTAATGCACAAAGTTGATTAATCAAAAGTCTAAAATACCCTTAATCAAGTGGGCTAAGTATTGGTTTGCATTTTATTTCTTTTGGGCTTCTCATTTAATTATTTTGGGCTATGTAATAAACATAGTTTAACAATTTTAATATATATTACCCTAATTGATTATTTAGGGTTTTTATTTCTAATCTTATGAAATTTAATTACTTACAAATATCTCTTTAACTTGTAACCTAATTAGGTTTACTATAATTAGGTTTACAATTATTAATCACTTGAAATAAAAAAATTATCCACTTAAGTCAGTATAAATATTAAATACTAACTATTCATTATTACCATAACCCTTAGGTTATTTAATTATCTCACCTAATGTATAATTAGGTTATGAAGCTTTTCTTTTTAATGAATTCTATAAATATATATCCATAACTATAGTATATATATTTATTTAGTCATACACCACTTCACATATAGTTATCACATATTAAATCACTACATAGCACAAAGTTTTAAATATCAATAATGTACATACATATAAAGTGACTTAAATTTCCTGGCAATTATAATTATCCCATGGGGGATAATCATATCTCAATTAACTTTGGCTCCAAGTCTTAGGTTTTAACCCTAAGGCTTGAGCCATGGCTCAACCCTAAGTCAAGCCACCCTAAACCTTGGCTTTACCCTTGGCTAAACCCTAGTCAATCCTTTCAAACCCTAGGTCCAACCCTAGGCTCAACCCTAGCCATTTCCAAAATTCTTAGTCAAGCCTTAAAATTCTTAGGCTTAGTTAGTCTAACTAATTCTAGTTAGACTTTTTCTTATCTAGTTAAGTTTTCTAACTTTTTCATTTACTTTTCATAATCGGCTTGGTTATCCAAAAAATTAACTTTCAGTTTTCAAAAATCCGATTTCGCCACTGATCCCCTTTTCTGAATAAGTGTTATGTCGTAATTTAAAATTTTGAAAAAATGAGTTTGCGTTTTTAGCGTGAATAGTATTTTTTCGGCTTTTTCCCAAAATAAACTTTTATTAGAGATTTCATCTCTCCTTCTCAATTAAACACTATAACGAAATTCAAAATTCTCAAAAAAGAACGCTTATTAGCTTTTTCTGCGTTTTTCTGAATAGTGTTTTTATTTTCATCTTTTATTGAAAAATTTTTATTTTCCATTTTTACCCTTTAAACACTATTATACGCGCATATAATTCGTAGAACCACCAAATAATGACCATAAGTTACATAAAACTCAAATTGTCCATAAAATCGTATTTTATTAGATAATTTCTTATAAATCCTATTTACAAGGATATTCGATCTTTTGCGATCCTTACAGTTGATGTCGACCTCTGATGTTGTGTGGATTCCTTACACCGTGGAGCACTTGGCTGAGGGGTTTGACGATGGTCTCCCGACATGGCCAGGGTATGCTTTGTCTACCCGTCGAATTCTTTTCCTGTTTGATGGAGGATGGGAGATCTACCTCGGGGAGCGCGCCTTCAAATGTGTCACAGGGGAGATCCGTATCCCTTTACTTTTTTCTGCCCAGCAGTTCTGGTCTTTAACTCAGGCGATTGTAAAGATTCCTACAGCGGGTTTTGAGGGATACTTCTTGTTAGAATGGCCCCACCGCTTCAGATGATTTCGCTACTCGGTGGGGGCCTCACACTATTGAAGCTCAAACCTGGGCTACCTAGTTTTTGGGGGATGTAGTTCTAGGGTCTGTTATAATGACCGATTGTGTAACTTGTTTTAGGGAGCCTACTCATCTGTCCCAGATTGCTGATTTGACACGTCGACTGGATCAAATGTCACTATTTATTCACCATTTGGGCGGGGACCCATCGCAGGTTGACACTTTTGATTCTCAGGAACTCGAGGCTGGATCGTCAGACACTAGTGGCTTTGTCGATGGAAGGGATCCCTTTTGTTATCGGCCGGATATGCAGGACATGCCAACTCAGGAGGACCTAGCTCGGGTTGACCAGTTTCATGACTCACGTACTTTTTTGGATAGTCTAGGCGGATACTTATAGGCATCTTGTTAGTCATTGGGCGCATGTGCCCCATTATCCTGTACTTTAATATTTTCTTTTTCACATGTATCATGGATATGATATTGATATATATATAAAACTGATGTATTCTACCTAGATTTATATATGATGTTGTTTTTCATTTATTACACATGTTGTATTATCATTTATTGCGGTGCATGCTCTTATATTTATCTGCTTTATGCATTTATATGTGATTGGATAGGATTGGCCCCTATATGGACTTTGTGATACAGCTTTTACAAATGGCCTCTTCCTCCATTGCTCGCATAGAACACCTTCCGCCTAGTCAGATAGCCACTAGTCTAAGTGCTTGGCACGACAGCCTGTCGGATCCTGACCGCATCATCATTGGTCGGATGTTGGGCCACTTCATGTCTTTGTTGTCCTTCCAGGTGCCGGATGAATTTGTGGATGGGATGCTCACTCATTGTGTAATACCCGTAAATTTTATAAATAATATTAATCATTAAAATAAAAAGGTTTGAATATTTATTTCGAGCACCTATGTATTTTGTGTGACATGAAGTGTGTTGATCAAATTTAAATTGCAATAAGTAAGTGATGTGGTAGCAATAGTGATGAGCTAATTAAGCTTATGTGATATGCCTAGTGTGGCATAACGATAGACTAAGTAATTCGTTAATGAAGAAATGATTAAATAATGTGATGGACTAATTATTATTATTGTTTTAATTATGTGATAATAATTATGTGCATTTATGTGTAATATATGGTCATAGAGTTGATTAATGCAATGAAATTGTATCCTGAATGAATTGCGAGATAGCCTGGTGTGGCCTAATGATTCAGGATGAATCAATTAAAAGTATGAATTAAAAAGGAATTAATATTTATCTAAGTTAAATGATTAGATATTAAATAGGATTGTTAAGACTTAGTACTGAATTATAGAAGGATTAATAATCTGGTGGAATAGTGGTAGTGGACTGAAGTGAGCAGTTAAATTAGCTGAGTCCAACCAAGTAGTGTTTCTAGCCTAAATTGATGGATGTGGCAATTTAGCTAGTAGAGCCCCATGAATTTTGCAAATGGTAGTGGACAAACCCAATGATGCTAGGCAGCCTTGTTAAACCCATCGGGTCCGGGTCAGTGAGCCCTAAATGGGGGAATCAACTTGGTGAGTTGTTGTTCACTTGTGAAATTAAAATTATATATATACAGATTTCACAGTTGGTTGCTTGCCTCTCAGCCAAACTATACCAATGGTCTACAGCCACTCTATGTTACTTTAGATTAAATTAATACCATGTGGTTGGAAATGATTTCCTGCAGTGTGGCTAACAGTGAGTTGGTAAGAAACTTTTCATCAAACCTCTATTAACCAACAGTTTTTTCGGTTAGAGCCAGTCCAAAAATCTGAGTAATGGCCAATGATTGGTCAAATGTCTCCCTATAAATAAAGACCCTTGATACACCTTGCATAACTTGCTGAAATTATTAGTTCTAATAAAAAGAGGGATATTGTAAGTTGAGAATTAAAGAACCAAGAGGAGCTCTTGCAGTTCGGTGATCAGAGGAGTTGGGAGGGAAGAAGCAAGCCAATAGCTTACACAAGTATCTTAGCAGTAGAAGGAGAGTGTCAAGAGGTACATATTCCTTCGACCCTAAATCGTTAACTTAATCTGCTGCAAGTCAGTCATAGAGTAATATGTGTGCTAGTATATATTCAATGTGTAGACAACTTAAAACTAAACAAAAAGATAGCATGAAATATTTTACTAAGATAACCTTAAAGACCATATCAGAAGTTTTAAAAGGAGCACGGTACTCTATATTGATGGATGATACAAAACATGAGTGTTAACAGTGAATTTATGCCCGGACTCTAGCAAAATAAGGAAAAGTGTTAATCTTATCAAGTGTGGTGATTCTATACCAAAATAGTTCAAGTTGCATGTCCATCGGTTAACCTGCCTATATCAATAACCTAACTTGAGACCAATTTAGACCATTGAGTTCTGCAATAGACAAACCTGATATCGAGTTCCATTTCCAAATCGTCTGCTATGGTGTTTTCTTCAGACCTTAACACTCTAACAACCAATTCAGACTCAAACACAGTTTCTAAGTCTACTCAAATAAAAGGAATACGACCTTAAAATAATCAGCCAAAGTTTGTCCTTTGAACTGAAATGTCAAAGTACACCTTAGCCTCAAATCGTCAAACTAAGCCCCACGATCGTAGAATGACTCTGCCAATCGTTGAGCTCAGTACCAGACTAAGAGTTTATAGTTGGATTAGTTTCAAAAATCGCAGAGCATGCCCCACGATCGTAGTGTGGCTTCACTTCAATCGTGGAACTCTCTCGTAGATCATAGAGTAAACCAGGACAACCGTAAATCAAATCGTGGAGTGAACTCGACCATCGTAAAGTGGTTTCATTAAATTATAGAGTGAACCCGACCATTGTAAAGTGGTTTCATCAAATCGTGGAGTCAACTCGACCATCGTAGAGTGGTTTCATCAAATCGTGGAGTGAACCCGACCATCGTAGAGTGGTTTCATCAATTCGTGGAGTGATTGTAAATCGTAGTACACTTCTGCAAAATGACCAAGCATTAAAATTCCTACACCATACTTGCTAATCACTTTCAAATCTTTACAGAAACTTATTAAAGTTTGTACATAGTGTGATTGATCCATGGAAGTGATAATAATGAATTAAGAGAACTAAAGAAGATAATCATGGTAGAATACAATGACTATCATACACTGTTAGGTGCTAGCATGACGTAAGTAATTCAGGTGTATTAAGCGGACCAAGGAAAGCTAGACAAAAGATTCATCTAATTAATAATAGATAATTTCATAAATAATTTGAATATTATGAGTTGTGGTGAGTTCTAAATGGGAGAGTCTTATAGTTATGTCTGCATAGATCATTACGTGGATTCTGCAGAGATTAATTATTAGAATGATTATGGTTAATGTAGGTGATTCGAAGAGCAGAATCGTAGAGTTATATAATAAGCAGCAGTTCAGGCAAGTTGCCTAACTTACACAACCTTGAAAATTGTGCAAGTTCTAATTGTTGTTTTATCAACTATAAATTTGAGTAAATACACTTGATGATTGCATAATCGTTCTATAAAATGACTTTTGTGTTATCTAAACTTTCAAAAGATATTATTCATACTCTTAAGTTTGATTTGGAATCACAATTATATTCTTGGAACCATGTTGCAAGCTTTGAACTTATAAATTGTTCCTAAAATGCATTGTGAAAGGTGTCTAAGCCATTTAACTCGGCTAGGCCAATATCTATGACTTAGAAAGTTATCCAAACCAATTTCCTTGGTGCGGACTCTTATAATCTGCTGAGATAAACAACCCTCATATATATAAGGAGATATATATTATGTTGGGAAACCAACACACGCGTGAACAGCATGTTTAAATGTTATGCATAACGTAGGGTACTTTAGGCTGATCACCTATTGTACTTGTTTATATTGAATTGCCAGTGTAATACTGTTAATTCTAGCAGGAGTTCTTGGTCCATAGTGACTACTCAGTGTTTAATATTCTTAAACTTTAAAGTGTTGAAACCTTTGAATTTCATTAATAATCTTACGGCCCATAGTGACTCTTATTTTAACTTAAAGGACAGATTGGAACTATTAATACTTCTTTGTTTACAACATCATTCTTTAAATTTTTGAGCCATCCTTTATCATTATACCTTGATTATTAGCGTAATATCCATGCTTGTTCACCCTTATTACTATATTACTTGCTGGACAAATTTGTTGATCATTCTTGCTTTCTTTAAACATTTTAGTTAAGGCAGAACAGGGCACTACCTCAGGAAAGGATAAGGGAAAGGGCAAGGCTATGGAATAGCTTTTAGTTACCTATGTTGGAAGTTTATTATTATGTTGTAATAAGACTTAATTAGTATTATGTATTAAGTTATGGTTGGTTTTAAGTTATGTATTGTATTAGTAATGGTTTCAAAACTTGGGATGAGAATATTTATATTATATCAATGAAAATTATTCTATTATTCCGTTGTTTGAGATTTTAGTATGTTATTAGAGTTAGATCGTGAAGCACCAGATTCGAGGTACAGGTATCTGAATTTTGGGGCGTCACACGTTAGATCTCAGAACGCCATATTTTCTGATTTGGGTTATATGAGCGGACTTCTACTTTAAAGGAGTATGGTCATATTTTAGGCTTATCAATGGATGGGCATTGTGCTAGAGTGGCAGTGGGGCACATGCGCCACCATTTTATGACTACTATCGATTTGAGGAGGTCGGTTATCTTAGCCAAGGTGGGTGGTAGTCACATTATCTCTATAGACTTTCTGATAGACCACTTTGCTTCCGTCGATAGCTTCATCGTTCATCGAGGAGATTTTTCCATTTCAGAGGAGAGATGGCAAACAGTACGGGTAGATGCCCTGATCATGTGCGTCTTATCTTATTTGTACATGCCTTTCTATGCCGATCATTTAGACGTTGGGATGTCAATGGCCGTTAGGGCTCTCAAAGATGACTTAACCATTCTTTCTCTTATCCTAGAAGAGACATTGATATCAGCATCCTTTTTCCAGACGGTCGGGGATCAGAAGTTCAGAGGTAGTCTCGTTCTCCTATACATCTGGTTCATGACCCATCTAAGGCTAATTGGCCGACTTCGTTGTCATGGGTTCTACTTTGGTTCTGGCATGGCATTGACCTACTCTTTTCGTCCAGCTTCATACGTCGACGTTGCGTCTTGGACTGAGTTCCTAGATTCTATGGAGGAGCCAATTGAGATAGTCATGTACTCTAGCTATTGTTCATTCCTGAGCTTTATCTCTCTCGTGGTTAATCTGGATTTCCTTCCCTTGACTGGATTGAGGAGTGTAACCATATGACGAACAAGATTTTTGTAATTTAATTTGAATATTTAATGAATTAAATAAATATTTTTCGATGATTTAATTTTTGAGTTAAATAATTAATTGATAAAATTGTGGTAGATTAATTTAATTATATGTGTCACATTAGTTAAATTAATGTGGTGAATTTTTATATTCAAAGTATGTATTTAATTGAGCTTATTTGATTAATATATTAATTAATAAGCATAATGTTATTCTAATTAATTTAATAATTAATTAGAGATTTAATGATTTGACATAATTAATAAATAAGAATTTTAATTATGTGACTATGTGAATTATTGTGAAATTATGCAATTTTATTTAATTAATTTAAATAGGATAATTTGATTAATTGGGTGGGACATTAATTAACTATACAATAAGAGTTTTATTAAAATAAATGGAAAGGGAGAATAAATGAGTTAGCCAAACGAGACCCTATGAGGAGTTGGCCAGTTAACCCACTAAGGGCATAAACCAACCACGACTCCATCAGTTTGAAAATGCATATAGTTATATCAGACTTATATACACATGTATCGTATCAAACCTTATATTTCATCAGAGTAAACTTTAGAGAGAAAAACTCAAAGAAGAAAACACAAGAGAGAAAAGTTAGAGAGAAAGTTGGAGAATTAAAGCAATTGTTATCAAACAGAGACTGCAAGGGTAATCCCTACATCCCAATTCTTATTCACGTATTATATTTCTCCATCACTGAATATTTGCAAGTTGTGTAAAATTTGTGATTTAAAGCTTGAATTGGAGAATTATGTGTATATACAAGTTAATATAGGATCATAGCATGTTTCTACCAATTAAAGTATGTTCATACATGTCTAAATTGGAGTTTGAAAAGTTACAGAGTTTTCCATTTACGTGTTTTAAAATTCTCTGAGAATGGGAAAATTTACATTTGGTCATGATATGGCTATATATATATTAATTGATGTTCATAACATGTTGTATATCATATATGCATAAATTATAGTGGTTAATTTCATGTAATTATGTGGTAATTGAGATTTTCAAAGTTTCAGAACATAAGAATGGCCCATATGGCCCTTATGTACCAAATTTACATACCTTACACGTTTATTTAACTTAAATTGAAGATGTAATATAATTATACACGTTTAAACGAACAAAACGGAAGTTAAACGAACGGATTCAGTGTTATAACGAATCCGTAACGTTGAATTTCTTATTTTTCTTTCAAAACTTTATAAAGTATGAAAAATAGTGAATTTGATTGCTATAACTTGTGTAATTACGTGATTTAGAATGCTAAGATCATGCTAGAAATGTTGTATAGTGTTTCTGTGAAGTCCATACTTCATGGGTAGCAATTAAATTGTTGTGGTAGCATTAAATGGTGAATTCTGGGCCTGGTTCTCTGTTATTCGTGAACAGCAGATTCTAAAACTGGCGTGTGGAGCTGCAGCGCCAACTTTAAGCCTAAGAGTGGGGCTGCAGCGCCAGTGGAGCTGCAGCGCCAGCTTTAAGCCTAAGATTGGGGCTGCAGCGCCAGACTTAAGCTTAAAGTCCGAGCTGCAACGCCAGTGGAGCTGCAACGCCATTTTTAGTCCAAATGGTGAAGCTGCAGCGCCACTTGGCAATTTTGCCCAAAAATGAGATTTTAATTGTTTAAGTCCAGGGAATGTAATAGTAACCTAATCTAATGAACATAAAAATATGTTAGACATATAATGGAATGTTAAAATAAATTCTTAACATGTCAATGAGGTACTTACATGTTTAATTGAACTGTTGAACGCATAGTTAGCTAGTCGTTCGTGAAATCTAATATTTTGTGAAGACAAGTGTTGTGATTTGATTAGTATAATCATAATTAGAGTTTAGACAAAAGAGAATGAACTTGTGATGCTAGTTACGTTATTGATTAATGTGTATTGTGAACATATTGATATGTAGGATTTAATAAAGAACGTGAATTATAAATTGTAGCTTGTGCAAGAGGCAAGTTTTCTATCCTTAAACTTGTTTAATATTTTGCAAGTTTCCTATCCTTAAACTTATTTAATATTTTGCAAGTTTCCTAAACTCAAATCTTACTTTTACATTGAGCAAGTTCTTATCCTTGTTTATTCAAGTTGAGATTTTCATATGAGATATTACTATTCCTTTAAGTATTACTTCAGTTATACAATACTTATTCGATTTTGATATTTATTATTCAAGTTGAATATCGTTGTTATTGTTAAACCTTATAAGACTAGCGAACCCTTATTGATTTGACTAGTCCATAGTTAATGAACGTTCTAAATTCTAGAATTTTTATTGAGCTTATCCAAACCAAACTTCCTTTGGTGCGGACTCTGATGTCAAACTGAGATGAACAACCCTTTAATAAGGGATTATTTACGCTTTAGCGTTGAGATATTGTGCACAGTATGGTACTAAGGGCTAATCCCCCTAAGTACAAGAAGTGGAATCCATAGTCTTATGACTGTTAAAGGTTTAAAGTATAAACACTTTACAACGTAGGACATAGTTCAAGGTCTTATGACCTTCAGATGTTATTTTGATTCTTGTTACTCATTCTTGAGCCAAAAGTTGAGTTTCTTTATTCAGATGTCTTTGATTCACTCGCATGTTATTATATTGTTGTTGTATTATTATACTTGTGGGCAATCGTGCTAACTCTTGCATAATAATAACATTGCAGTTAAGAACGAAAGGTCTGAAGAGCCTTCTACTAGCAAAGGCAAGGGCAAGGTCAACAAGTGATGAAGACTTGTTGTTTATTTTATGTGGTTATGTTTCAGACTTATGTTAAAGTTGTGTAAGATTTATTTAATTGTTTATGTTTTCGCATTTGAGATTTAAGGTTAAGTACGACCTGGGATTGATGTATTTGTTTCAGATGTTGTAACCCCATAAGGGGAGGATTATTTCTATTTATTTCATGGTTTGCATTTATTATGGGTAGATAGATAGATGATATTTGTACAGTGAACACCAAGTCCCGTGAAAATTGAAGTACCCGAATTTGGGGGTGTCACAGGTTGGTATCAGAGCTGTAGGTTATGAACCTTAGTTGGGGGAAAACCTTAGGATAGTAGCCTTTTTAGAGATCGAGAACATAGTAATGATAACCCTTATCGAGTTCTAAGAAAGATAATAACTTATCTTATGCGCTATGTGCTTATACTTATATACTCGAGTATCGATTAGCATCACGTAATAACTAAGACTTAAAATTTTACTTGTCAGGATGACAGATGCTGGAGAACCTAGTCAGTCCAGGGACCTTGTACCCCTAGAGGCTAGAGAGGAGGAGCCCCGAGATATCCACGTAGTCTGGGAGCAGTTAGTCCGACGAGAGCCATCACCCTTGATCACAGTCATTGGTCAGGAGTATATGTCGGTGTCTGATTAAGAGGAGGACTCTGAGGAAGACCCTAAGGAGATTGAGGTTCAGGCTAAGGCAGCCGAAGAGGAGGAGGAAGACCCTGAAGAGTTCCCACCGAGCTCTATCAGTGCTGAGATGTATGACGAGCCGTATGACCGTAACATAGAGTTACGTGATACTGTTTAAGAGCTGAGGGAGACTGTTCAGGAGCTAAGGGAACGGTTAGTTACTCAACAGTCTACCATCGAGCTGAGAGATAGAGAGGTTGAGGCTCTTCACACACGGTTGGGAAATGTAGAGTGGGATTTGGCTCACGAGAAAGGCCAAACTGAGCAGAAGTCAGATGAAATAGAGGAGTTGAAGAATGAACTAAAAGAGAAATCAACAAGGCTGGCCATAGCAGAGGAGGCTTGGGTAAGGGAATCACGACAAGCAGATCTCGCAGAAGATAACTGTCGGGCGAAGAAGGCCAAGCTTGAGGAGACGTACTCTACGCTTCAGTATGCAATTAATGAGGCCCAGGATCGGGTTATGAGGTACCCAATTCATTCGAAGGACTACCGTCATACATGCTAGATCGCCAGACGATGTTCCAGATTATGGAAAAAGAGCGTGGCAAAGCTGTTTGTCGCCTTAATAGGGCAGTGATACGAACATTTGATTTTGTGAAACCTATCTGGTAGTTAATAATGTAAATTCCAATGTGGTTATAAACAGAGGAATATTTTGATGTTTTAAATCTTGTAGATTCTTTATCTCGGGATAGTTGATGTAAATAGCAGTGATGCTATCGTATGATGTTTAAAAACTTTTGATTTAATAAAATATCAGAGTTTATTTGAGACGATGTGTGGTAATGATTGTGTCTAAATGTTTATGTTAAGCCTTAGATATTTAGAGAATTGAATAAAGATCTAATAAGCGTATTTCTTAATAGGAAAAATGCCGCCAAGGAGACGACCTAACCGTCAACAGGCCCAAGAAGGGTCAACAAACAACAACGACGCCAATGCTAACCTTTTCAGCAGTTGGCGAACTTTCTTGCTGGAGCACTTAACAACCAACCTCAAGCTCCATCGAACACAACGTTCAAGGACTTCAAGGCAGTGGGACCGCCAGAGTTTAAAGGCACCATGAACCCGATAGAAGCTCAAACCTGGGTCATAGAGATGGAAAAAGTTTTCGACATCGCCAGAATCAGAGAAGACCAGAAAACCGCCTATGCAACATTTTCTATCCTTAAACTTGTTTAATATTTTGCAAGTTTCCTATCCTTAAACTTGTTTAATATTTTGCAAGTTTCCTAAACTCAAATCTTACTTTTACATTGAGCAAGTTCTTATCCTTGTTTATTCAAGTTGAGATTTTCATATGAGATATTACTATTCGTTTAAGTATTACTTCAGTTATACAATACTTATTCGATTATATACTCTTGATATTTATTATTCAAGTTGAATATCGTTGTTATTGTTAAACCTTATAAGACTAGCGAACCTTTATTGATTCGACTAGTCCATATTTGATGAACGTTCTAAATTCTAGAATTTTTATTGAGCTTATCCAAACCAAACTTCCTTTGGTACGGACTCTGATGTCAAACTGAGATAAACAACCCTTTAATAGGGGATTATTTACTCTTTAGCGTTGAGATATTGTGCACAGTATGGTACTAAGGGCTAATCCCCCTATGTACGAGAAGTGGAGTCCATAGTCTTATGACTGTTAAAGGTTTAAAGTATAAACACTTTACAACGTAGGACATAGTTCAAGGTCTTACGACCCTCAGATGTTATTTTGATTCTTGTTACTCATTCTTGAGTCAAAAGTTGAGTTTTTTTATTCAGATGTCTTTGATTCACTCGCATGTTATTATATTATTGTTGTATTATTATACTTGTGGACAATCGTGCTCACTCTTGCGTAATAATAACATTACAGTTAAGAACGAAAGGTCCGAAGAGCCTTCTACTAGCAAAGGCAAGGGCAAGGTCAACAAGTGATGAAGACTTGTTGTTTATTTTATGTGGTTATGTTTCAGACTTATGTTAAAGTTGTGTAAGACTTATTTAATTTTTTATGTTTCTGCATTTGAGATTTAAGGTTAAGTACGACCAGGGATTGATGTATTTATTTCAGATGTTGTAACCCTATAAGGGGAGGTTTATTTCTATTTATTTCATGGTTTGCATTTATTATAGGTAGATAGATAGATGATATTTGTACAGTGAACACCAAGTCCCGTGGAAATTGAAGTACCCGGATTTGGGGGTGTCACAAACCACATATCATCCTCTGGCGGTGATGGGTCAGTTTGATCAGTATCAGGATGTTCATCCGTTCGAGGGGACCGAGGAATATCGCTTTCCCATTTGCTCAGCTATCAAGGCCAATTTGTCTCGCATCTAATGATTTTGGTCCCATCGACAGAATGCAGAGTTCAAAGATGGCCATCCGGGCCGATCAACAGAGTATTCAGCCTAGTTGGAGTCGAATTTAGCTCCGGTTATTATGACGCCCCTAAATTCGGACCGCCACAGGGTCACTCGAATTCAGTTCATCACTTCCTCACGATAATACAATAATAATATCTAAAACATACATTCACAACGGAAGATCTAATCTATAATAATATACAATGATTTATTATAATTATTCCCCCAAGTCTCGCAACCTACAGTACTTAATAGATTACATAATAATATCAAATACAGACTTATTATATAACCCTACTTAAGCTTAAACATAGTACTAAAATAGTCTTAATACAACACCAGAAATTTTAAACATAAAAGGGACAAGCTAGTCGGTAGCCTTGCCCTTGCCCTTATCGACGCCCGATGGTTTACCCTGCTCTGCCATAATTGAAATATTTTTATAAAAAAGCAAGAATGAGAACAAATTGCCCAGCAAGTAATATACAATAAGGGTGAAGAGTTTTATAACACGAGTTTGAAATATCAAAGTATAATCTCGATGATAATCCAGAGTTCAAAGAATAACATCATGAATAACGAATATCAACAATTCTCAGATCAAATCCCTGGAATATGAAATGATAGTTCATTATAAACCAACAGAAATATATGAATTCAAGGCTATCAACGTATCCAACTGGATAAAATAATTTATACTGAGTAGTCACTAAGGACTATTGAACATCTACTAGAATTATCAATATTAAATTGATAACCCAAAAGAAATAAGTACGATAGATGATCGGTCTACAATACTTTATGTTATGCATAACATCACAATAATTATCATGCGTGTGTTGGGGCTTCCAACAATATACACTTCCTTTACCATAAGGGTTGTTCAACTCAGTTTTTCAAGATTTTTGCACCAGTCAATTGGTTTGGATAGTTTTCTAAACATGCATATAGTCTAGCCGAATCAAATGGCATAGACACTTTCACGATATTCAAGAACAATACCAAGTTCAACATGAATAATAGCTTTCATAAGACTCAAATAGAATAAGAGTGTATTCAATAAGCATACTAACTCAATTTAAATGAGTAAGAAAACTTGCTTACAATATTCCTTGAATAAAGTAAATACAAGGATAGGATACTTGCACCGTAAAAGAGTGTAAGTTAGAGAAATTGCCTTATGCGTAGTTTATCCACGTAAATTAATCAACACTTTCAAATCCCTATCGTAATATAATTACATATATATATATGATATCTATTAGTCATATAGTTTAACATCATACTTTATTTTATATATACCATCCACATATAAGTTAAGTCTTCAGTCTTACTATATAGTCATACCATGTATAGTATCACATTAATTCACAAAACTCGATTGATAAAACTTTCAATGCCTTTTATCCTTAACGTTTCTCTTCTCAAGTTAATCGTCCTCATATATCACATAAGACCATAAAAACTAGCAAATATACTCTATTTAGCAAGTTATAGCATTGTTATAAGTTAACCGTCGAAAATCGGATTCAAGTATCAATATATGGTATCATACAACATATAAACATTTCAAAGGGTTCTTTCATGCTTGTACCACCTTTCCTCGTTCAATCTTTCATGATATAGGTTCTAAGTTAATACCTTTAATCACTTAAGGCCCCTTAAGGTCATGAAACCACATTAGCTATCATGCTTGTCATTTGAAATATATGAGGTGATCACATAACTTGATTTAGGCATGCTTGTAAGTTTATATTTCACATAGCTAGTATTGTTACTAGCTTAAGTCATGCTTCAAACTCATTCTTGGTTTACTTCCATTATATCAAACACATAAGAACCATAATGAACGTAAACATGTTATTTTAGATTCTTAGAACTTAACTACTTATACTAATGCAATTTATTTGAAAGTATATTCAAGTTTGCCTTTGAAATCATTTTAAACTTGAATGATGAAATTCAACACATACAAGACAACTTTAAAGCTCTTATTATGTGTAGTTAAGTCATGTTAACATCTTCTTAAGATCAGAATGTACATCATGTAATATTCATGCATATTAGCTTTGATATGTCAAGTTTTTCTTTGAAAAAGTTCGCTAGCTCAACGCCTATCAACTTGGTCATGAACAAAGGACTATAAATCATAACTTATGCTCATAGATGTCATAATTAGTTATACGAGTACACTATTATGTTCGAAAAATTCAGAATGCAACATGGTATGTATATATATCAAGGTTCGTTTAAAACTATAGGTTCATTCCCAAAACATAAGTCTTTCCGTCAATAACGTGTACTAACATAGATTTGGACATGCAAGTTATATCAATGGTCTTATAGATGCATGTTAAGCCTGTTAGCATACTTGTTTAAGCTACCTTAGTTATTATCTCTTAAAAGAATCTGCAGCAGAAAGCAAAAACTGAACACAGAGGTCGGTGCAGCTGCGATGCGCCTCAGTTATAAACCGGCGCAGCTGCGCCGTGTCTGGTTCATGCCAGACAGTGGCCTGTTTCTGCAGTTTCCAGCCCAATTACCAAATTTCTTATTGAATTTGATTCCAGACAAGTTACATTGCCAAACTAACATACACATCAGCTTATACAACAACTAACAACCATTCCTTAGTCCAACTAGCATGTATTGTAACTATAATCAAGAATTTAAGAATTCTCAGAGACAAGAAATGAAGAACATGGAATATACCTTCTGCTAAATTGTGAATGAGCTTGCTGCTAATTGAATTCTCCCAATTCTAGAATGATATTACTAAAGTATATATATATGCTCTCAATTCCACACTTAAACAAAATTCTCAACAATGAATTAAAAGGAGATGGGTTATATTTATAGAGAAAATGATATCCAGACATAGTTTTTCTCTCCGAAACCAAACCAACGGATTGAAGGATTACATGGAGGTTATGAAAGAGTAGGTAATTAGTGGTTGGATTCCATCATCATCCCCACTCCCCATTGCCTGATGATTATCTAAGTTGCTGATTTTGAGATTATAGGGAGTAGGCTAGCTTAGGGTATAACACGTGAAGAGAATGAGACTCTCATTGAGGGACAAGCATTATCAATCTCAAAATTATATCAACATTCATGTATACACACACTTATGTTACTTTGCACATGTTATATACCTAAGTTGTATTTATATAATACATGCTTAGGTTGTAGTTTTAATGACACAATGTAATTCACATAATGTAGTAAGTGTAATTTGCACATATATAATCCATATACATTTTATCATACCGGCATTATCACATTATCTCATCTCCTTTATTATTAAATTCTATCAATCAATTGTTTACAACATATTCATGATGTACTTATTTTAATGTCTACACACTCACATTGTTATATAGGCATTATTCAAGTAGTTTTCACAACTCAATAATTTTACTATATAGTTTATGTATAATTGTATAGTCACATTGCACTACACTTCATATAATATATAGGTAGCTACTATACCTTATACATTTAATTACCGCACGCTTGAACATAGCAATTAATTAATTACTTATCTTATCAATTAATTAATAATAATATTAATTAGTCCATCCCTCATCAATTAATTTAATTATTAATTTCCATAACATTTATATGATTAATTATCACATTTAAATAAATATAAATCTTATTATATTTATAAACAAGTTGCTTATTATTATTCTATCATTTGCAATAATAATAATCAATGTATTATTAATCACCATTAATATTCCATTTTTCATAATAATAATTAATTAACAATTAATATTTGATTAATCGTTCACGTAATAATTCCTTCATTACTTACCCTTATCAATTATTATTATCTGATAAATAATCACATTCCTTAGCAGTTTAAATAAATATAAATCCTATTATATTTATAAACCGTTTTCTTAGTATTATACCATTACTTGCAAAAATACTAATTCAACATACTATTATTATATTTCTCCTAATAACAATTAACAATGAATATAGAATAATTGTTCGCTTAGTAATTCCTTCGTTGATTAATATAACCATTATTATTTCTCATCACTGTGCCACATAAGGCATTCAACGAGTTTATCGCAAACTCCATAATTTCTCAATTATTATAATTATTCAATTTAATATAATTGAGTTACTCATCTCAGAACACATAAATATTTATATTCAGATAAATATTTATTTTCATTAATATATTCATTTATTAATATTCGAAAATTCTCGGGTATTACATCCTCCCCCCCCCCCCCTTTATAAAAATTCCGTCCTCGAAATTGCTACAAGGTTACACAAATAGATGAGGATAATCCCTCATCATCCTATCTTCTAACTCTCACGTAGCCTCCTCCATATCGTGGTTACGCCAAAGTACTTTTACAGATAAAATAACTTTATTTCTTAAGGTTTGCTCTTTCCTATCTAGAATTTGGACATGAATTTCTTTGTATGCCAAGTTCTTCTCCACTTGAATGGGCTCGTAAGAAATCACGTGCTTGTAGTCGGCCTTGTATGGTCGCAACACGGAAATGTTGAACACGTTGTGGATGTGCTCCAACTCGGGTGGTAATGCAACTTTGTATGCCACTTCTCCCACTCGCTGCAGTATCTCGAACGGTCCTATAAATCTTGGACTCAACTTTCTTTTCTTGCTGAAACGGATCTTTCCCGTCCATGGAGATACTTTCAAGAATACGAAATTGCCGACTTTAAAGTCTCGGTCCTGCCGATGCAAATCTGTGTATTTTTTTTGACGATCTTGAGCTGCTACTAGTCTGGCTTTTATCATTGTCACCACGTCTGCGATTTGTTGTACTAGCTCTGGTCCGAGTATTTGTCATTCTCCGACTTCGTCCCAATATAATGGCGTTCTGCACTTTCTTCGGTAAAGAGCTTCGTACGGTGGCATGCCGATACTCGCATGGTAACTATTGTTATACGTAAATTCAACTAAGGGTAGGTGGTCGTCCCAATTTCCCTTGAAGTCCATCACGTAAGTCCTAAGCATGTCCTTCAGCATTTGTATTGTTCGCTCACTCTGTCCGTCTGTCTGAGGATGATAAGCGGTACTCAACCTCAACTGCGTTCCCATTCTCTCTTGCAAGCTCTTTCAAAAGTTTGACGTGAAGTGCGGATCTCGATCAGAGACAATTGACACCGGCACTCCATGTCATGAACCAATCTCTTTTAAATACAGACTCGCTAACTGATTCAAACTATAGCGGATCTTGATTGGTAGAAAATGTGCGGTCTTCGTTAGTCGAGCCACGATAACTCAAATGGCATCATATCCCTTACGTGTGACTGGAAGTCCTACGATGAAGTCCATCGTAATATGCTCCCATTTCCACTCCGGTATTTCCAACGGTTGAAGTAAACCACTCAGCCACTAGTGCTCTGCTTTGACGTGTTGGTAAGTCAGACATCTACTAACGCACTCTGCGACTTCCCATTTCAGATTGGGCCACCAAAAGTGTTGCCTCGGATCTTGGTACATCTTAGTGCCTCCCGAATGAACGGAATACGTCGTATTGTGTGCCTCGTGAAAAATCTCTTCTCTCAATTCGGTTACCACTGGCACCCATATTCTTCCTTTGAATCTCAAAATACTATCCTTATCCATTTGGAATCTCTCTTCTTCATTTTCTGCGATCCTTTTTTTGATTTTCTCGCATTCTTCATCCTTCTCTTGTGATTCCTTTACTCTATCCAACAATATCGGACGAGCTTCCCTTACAAATAACTTTTCTTCAGACCTTTCCGGTCCCTTTACCACTATTTCCAATTTCTCCATTTCTCCTATCAACTCCTCTTGAGTCGTCAAGTGAAACAATTTCTCCATTCCTTTTCGGCTCAGAACGTTGGCAACTACGTTTGCCTTACCCGGGTGATAATGAATATCGCAGTCATAATCCTTGATTAATTCTAACCACCTTCTCTGATGCATATTCAACTCCTTCTGTGTGAAGATATATTTCAGACTCTTGTGGTCCGTGTAAATCTCACATTTCTCCCCGTATAAGTAATGCCTCCAAATCTTCAACGCAAAAACTACGGCCGCTAACTCTAAGTCGTGAGTAGGGTATCGTTTTTCGTAATCCTTTAATTATCGTGATGCATATGTAATAACCTTGTCATACTGTATGAGCACATAGCCAAGTCCCTTGTGCGAAGCATTACTATAGACCACAAAATTTCCTGCATCATATGGTAGTGATAACACAGGCGCCTCGCTTAATCTCTTCTTTAGTTCTTGAAAACTCTCTTCGTATTTGTCCGTCCATAGGAATTATACCGTCTTCCTCGTCAGATTGGTCAACAGGGTTGCTATCTTAGAAAAATCTTAGATGAATCTTCGATAGTACCTAGCTAACCCTAAGAAACTTCTCACCTCTGTTGGTGTTCTTGACTGTTCCCAATTACTCACTGCCTCTACCTTTGCAGGGTCTACTGAGATTCCATTCTTATCCACCACGTGTCCTAATAATTGAACCTTCTCCATCCAAAATTCACACTTTGAAAATTTCGCATACATCTTCTCCTTTCTTATTGCTGCCAGAACTATCTTCAGATGTTCGGCGTGCTCTTCCTCTGTCTTCGAGTAGATTAAGATGTCGTCGATGAAAACTACTATAAATTTATCCAAGTATGGCTTGAAAACTCGGTTCATCAAGTTCATAAATACTGCCGGAGCATTAGTCAATCTGAATGACATTACCAAAAACTCGTAATGTCCATAACGGGTTCGAAATGCAGTCTTTGGTATGTCTTCTTCCCGTACTTTCAGTTGGTGATAACCTGTCCATAGGTCTATCTTTGAGAAACACTTCGCTCCCTTCAGTTGATCAAAAAGGTCGTCTATCCTTGGTTGCGGATATCTGTTCTTGATCGTTACTCTGTTCAATTCTCGATAATCGATATAGAGCCTCATCGATCCGTCCTTTTTCTTAACGAATAACACTGGTGCTCCCTAAGGAGACACACTCGATCGTATGTAACCCTTATCCAATAACTCTTGCAGTTGTATCATCAATTCCTTCATTTCTATTGGCGCCATACGATATGGAGCTTTCAAAATCGGTGCCGTTCCTGGTGCTAAGTCTATTACGAATTCAATTTTTCTATCTGGTGGAAGACCAGGCAAATCGTCAGGAAATACATCTTGGAATTCATTCACTATGGATATATCCTTAATTTCTACTCCCTTTTTTCGAGTATCTACAATGTAAGGTAAGTAACCTACACATCCTTTTCTTAACAATTTATTGGCTTGCATCATCGTAAGACAACATGATTGCTTAAGCGATGAGCTACCATAAAACACTAACTTGGACTTACTCGAAGTCTGAAGGTTCACACATTTGTTCTGACAGTTAATTATTGCTACATGGTTATACAACCAATCCATTCCCAGTATTATATCAAATTCTCCCAATCTAATAGGAATCAAATCTACGCTCAGTTCATGTTCTCTAATGTTTGCGTGATAATTTTGATAAATGTATTCTATAGGGATTACTTCCTTATTCGCAACTTCTATGTTCAAGGGATTTTCTAATAGTTCTCGGGGTGTGTTAAGTCTACTAGCAAATTCTTCAGATACAAAAGAACAGGTGGCACCCGAATCAAATAATACATATGCATTTATATTATTAATTGGGATTATACCTGACACCACGTCCTTCGCAGCCACTGCGTCCTGGACGGTCATGTTAAAGGTTTTGGCATTTAGGCGGTTGGATTGCACCGGTCCGCCGATCATCAGTTTGTTTCCCCCTTGTTGGCTACCTCCGCTACTTCCCTTCATTGGGCAGTCCTTAATCCGGTGCTCTTCGAGCCACATGCAAAGCATCCTTGTATCTTTTTCGGTTTCGGGCAGTTGGGCAAAATGTGACCCTCCTGTCCACAGTTGTAGCAAGTGCCGCATCCCTTCCAGCACTCACCTTGGTGATTCTTTCCACATTTTGGGCATCCATCTGCCCTCTTCTTAAATCCTTCACGAAAGTTTCCCGATTGATTGTTGTTGTTTTTGTTGTTGTTGTTGTTATTGTTTTCCCACTTCCTTTTACCCAGATTGCTTCCTCCACTGCTGCTTCCTCCTCCGCGGTTCTCTCCTCCGGTACACTTTCCTTTCTTTTCCTTGTTGTACAGACTTAAGGCCTCACTGCCACCTTCCGCAATGATTTCCTTCTCTAGCAATGTCGCAAAGGAATCAATTTGAAGAACTGATACCTTGTAAAACAGCCACGGCTTTAGTCCTTATTCGAATTATCTCGTCTTCCTTTCCTCATCTCCAACTTGGTGTTCTACAAATCGTGCTAGTTCATTGAACTTAGTCGTGTATTGCGCCACCGTCATATCACCTTGTTTTAGTTCTAAGAACTTCACCTCCATTCGATTCTTCATGCTCTTTGAGAAATAGTTCTCAAAGAACAGCGTCTTAAATCTATCCAATGTTATCGTCCCCTCTCCAGCTCTCTGCTGATTAGCCTCCCACCAGTAGTTCGCTTCGCCTCTCATCATGTACGTAGAAAATACTGTCTTCTGGTCTTCACCCATGCGAGCGATGGTGAAAGCCTTTTCTATTTATTTTATCCAGGTCTGTGCAATTATTGGGTCGGTAGTACCCTCAAACTCTGGGGGTCCTACACTCCTAAAGTCCTTAAAACTTGTGACTGGCACTGCTTGAGGGTTGGGGCGAACGGATTCATTGTTCCTTCCCCTAAGAGTTTCTCCTAACAAGTCTACTAGCTTCTGAATCGGATCTACTAGTTCCCTCTCATTGTTCACTGACTCCTCAGGTGCAGTCAATCTACGTCTGGGCGGCATTTTCTACATCACAAATTTTCACTTTTATTATTACTCAGTTATATTTCTTAGGTATTTCTTTTAATATTAAAAAGAATAAAATTTATAACACGTTTCTGAAATAAGCTCATTTATATTCATATGCCAAATCGTTTCATTATATGATCATCCCTAGCATATTTCTATAAATGTTATCACATATATCCCCTAATATCACAAAAGACGGGGAACCTACTAACATACTACCATACTACCCCTCTAACAAAAGCTTACTCAGGGTTTACATAACTATCCCACACTTTACACAAAAAGTTGGGATTTCAACACAACATGTACATCACAAAAGAAAACCACTAAGCTACTGCTAGTCTAGCTAAGGGCCTCATCCCATCATCCCGCGCTCCACAGCGCTCTTGTACTCCATCTGTGCTATGTACGCCTCCAACTCTCGGCTCATAGTATATAGGGTCTGTCCCTGCTCCACTGGGTAGTGGTATACACCAACGATCACCCTCTCGAAAGCCAAACTGAACACATACCCCATCTTGTTCATCTTCCTCTTCTTGCATCTGACCTCATCCTCTAGGTCGTCAGCTTTCTCATTAGCCGCTTTACACTTCTCCTCGAAGTGAATCCTATCCATAACCTCCAACTCTAGCTGAGTACGGAGTGCTTCCTTCTCGGTCTTCTCACTCAGTTCCCTCGGCTCTACCTCTTCCAGCTTTCCTGCCAGATCCATGTTCCTAGCCACAGTCCTATGAAACAAGGTCCCCATCTGGATCCCTGCCTCCCTGCGGTATGCAATCTCCACCTCCAACTTCTACATCACTAACTTTCTCTAATGGTCCTCATCCCTCAGCTTCTGGAACTCGGACTCTCTCTCCTGGGCCTCAGCCTCCAGCTCTTGGACTCTGCAGTCCAACTCTAGAATACGTTCCTCGTACTCCCCCAGCATATTCTCCTCGAGGTTGGGCTCGTAAGAGTCCTCCATGGGCTCTTCCTCTGTAGGCTCGTCCTCAACAGGATCATCCTCCATAGGCTCCTCCTCTGGATCAAACTCCACCTCAATCTCATCTTCATCATCAGACTTGGATAGTGCAACTGCCTGCGCTGGCACAGCCTCTAAAGGCGCCTCATATACTACGTGTATATCTCTAGGCTCCTCCTCGGCCACTCTACTAGGTACTCCTGTGTCTGCCATCCTACAATCATAAACACAAGACAAACAAACAACAACTCCATTAGAATGTTAAATAAAATATAAGTTCATTGTATAAAATGAAGTTACATTTCATAACACACTAAGTCTCTCAAGGAAAACTCTACATTAGTTTTATCTCCTTTCTAACTTCTAATTTCTCCTAAGTTATAATCTAAGGACACTCGCTCCTAAGGTTTATAACTACAGCTCTGATACCAACCTGTGACGCCCCCAAATTGGACCGCCACAGGGTCACTCGAATTTGGTTTGTCACTTCCTCACGATAATACAATAATAATATCTAAAACATACATTCACAGCGGAAGATCTAATCTAGAATAATATACAATGATTTATTATAATTATTCTCCCAAGTCTCGCAACCTACAGTACTTAATAGATTACTTAATAATATCAAATACAGACTTATTACATAACCCTACTTAAGCTTAAACATAGTTCTGAAATAGTCTTAATACAACACCAGAAATTTTAAACATAAAAGGGACAAGCTAGTCGGTAGCCTTGCCCTTATCGACGCCCGAAGGTCCACCCTGCTCTGCCTTAACTGAAATGTTTTTAGGGAAAAGTAAGAATGAGCACAAATTACCCAGCAAGTAATATACAATAAGGGTGAAGAGTTTTATAACATGAGTTTGAAATATCAAAGTATAATCTCGATGATAATCTAGAGTTCAAAGAATAACATCATGAATAATGAATATCAACAATTCACAAATCAAATCCCTAGAATATGAAACGATAGTTCATTATTGTAATGATTGAGATTTTGTAATTAATTTTAATATTTATTGAGATAAATAAATATTTTATGTGATTTATTTATTGAGTTAAATAAATAAATTATGTGATTTATAGAGTGATTTAATTAAGTGTTATATACTAATTAAATGAATGTGTAATATTTATTTAATTAATATTAATGTTATATTATAGTTCTAATTTAATTGAGATAATTGAATTAGATGAATTATGTGATGAAGTGTTACATGAATTATAATTAGTGAGTAATTATAATTATGTGGCAAATTTTATGTGATTAATGGATGTTAGATTTTAATTGATTAAATTAGATGATTAATATTTAATTGATTAAAATATGACATTAAAGTATGTGTCAAAATGATTTATTAAAATAAAAGGAAAATAATTTTTAAATAATTTTTACCAAACAAGGCCCTTGTATTTGTTTTAAACCTATTTCTACCAAACAGGGCCCTAACTATCAAAAAGCTATTTTTAAATAAACTGTTTACCAAACATGGCCTTAGCATTAATAATTTGTTTTTGAAAATAACCTTGTTTTGCCAAACAAAGCATTGTGGTTTTTGAATTTTGTAACTTATATAATAAATGTATTTATTATATATATTAAGTAATTAGGAGTTACATATATATCATTAGTATACGTATATTATATCAGTTATAATATATCTATACTACGTTAGATTAGAGTAAGTCTGTAAAGCTAAGAACTAAGAAGAAAAGAGAACAGAGAAAAGGAAGAGCAGAGAAGAGAAAAGAGGAAGAAGAATTGCTAGAATTGAACTCACATCACCTTCTCTTTCAATCTATTAACAAAAGGTATTATCTATAATCTCTAATTATTATAGAACTCAATCTACATGTTCCTTGTATTTTATTCTCTGTCAAAAGTTGAGTTTTCATGGAAGTGTGTAACCATAAATTTAATATATATGTATTGTGTTCATGTGTTATTATTGGTGATTGTATGCTATAAAGGATTTTCAGAAAATCAAATGGTTGCTAGAATATGTCTTAATGGAAAATTGATGTTCTTGAGAGTTCATATGTTTTGGTTGAGTTTTAGAATGAAAACTTATGAAAATTTTATGTAGTAAGATGCATGTTTAGAATTGTTTATGATGCTATCTTCAATCATGAATATAATGCATGTGTTATAAGTTTAATTGGAGGAGATATGTGGTTACAGTGAATTATTTTATGAAAAATATGAGTTTTCATGAAAATGGCCAAATTGGATTTTAAAATTTGTGATTATCATTGTTTAGATGGTTTTGTGTTTTAGAAGCATGTTATATATATGTATTATTGCATAGGTATGATTTATAATATTTAAGTTACTGTGAATTGCCGATTGTTGGCTTGTATGGGTTAATCAGTGAAGCAGGGTGCTGTTGCCGTCTGCCTCTGTCCGTGTTCCTGCGCAGCTGCGCCGGTAACACAGCCAGAAGCAGCGCAGCTGCGCCGGCTGCCTTTCCCAGAATCCTTCCCTGCGCAGCTGCGCCGGTTATAGGGCAGCTGGCTGCGCAGGGCACAGTGCTTAGGCAGTGAAGGTTAGCTAATTGTGCAGTGTTGATTTTGAACCTAGTTTAATTATGTTATGACAGTGAGCATGTATCTAGTTGCTACAACATGTTGATAACATAAATTTGACAAATTTATATTTAGAAAAGAAAAGAGGTTTGAAAACCTTAAAGTATGATTTGAATTATTATTTAAATGTGATATATGATTATAATTTAAATAATTATAATCAAAAGTAAATGTTTATTTTAAATTATAATTTTGTTAAATTATAATGAATAAAGGTTGATTTATTAGATGTTAATTTAAATTATAATTTATGTAATTATAATTTAATAAATGCATGTTTAATTGTGGATTTTAAATTGATAATTACATAATTAATTATAAATTGTGTAATTATAATGCATGTTATAGTTTAAGTAATTATTAATTAAATTGATAATTACATGATTAATTATAAATTGTGTAATTATAAATGCATGAATGTAGTTTAATTGATTTTAAATTATAATTATTTATAATTTAAATGGTAATTATAATTTAAATAATTTAATTTGATTAAGTATTTGAATTATAATTGTTTAATTATAATTTAGTTAAATACATAATTAATTTAATTATGTGAGTATATGTGTGATGTGATTAACTATGTGATAGTTAATTATTATTGTTTATTTAATTAGAGTGAGTTAACCATGAGGGTTAACCACTTATGAAAATTAGTTATGTGTTAACTGATTTAGATTATAATAATTGAATGTTATGTTTTATTTTCGCACTTTATTATATTCATATCAAGGTTAGAGTAACCCTGGGATTGATTTTGAGAAGGTTGTAAGGATTGATTTTGAGAAGGTTGTAACCCTTGTTTTAAGGGAGATTTTATTAATAGTTGAATAAAGGTTGTAATTTATTTTAAGATATTTTGGGTAGATGTTTGTTATAGTTAGAAAGTGAACACCAAATCATGTGGAAACGAAGTACCCGGATTTGGGGGTGTCACAGGTTGGTATCAAAGCTGTAGGTTATGAAACCTTAGGTGGGAAAAAACCTTAGGTAGTAGCCTTATGGTAAGATCGAAAAGATAGTGATGCTAGGTAAAGATAATAAACTACCTTATGTGCCTATGTGTTTACATTATAGTATTCGAAGAGTGACGATTCGTTATCACGTAATAATGAACTTTAAAATTCTTTTGTCAGGATGTCGAACGTGGGAGAACCTAGTTAGGCTAGAGAGGATGTACCTCAGGTGCCTAGAGAGGAAGAGCCCCGTGACATACATGTTGTCTGGGAGCAGCTGGTTAGGAGAGAGCCATCTCCAGTGATCACCGTAGCTGGTCGGGAGCGTGAGCTGACACCTATTCCAGAGGATGAGAACGAGGACGAGTCTGAAGAGGAGGAAGAGGATCCCGAACAGGAATTCCCACCTCACTCTACTAGTGCTGAGATGTACGAGGCAGTCTACGATAGCAATGTGGAACTTCATGGACGAATAGGAGATCTCGAGGAGACTATTCAGCAGCGTGATGAGACTATCAAAGAGATGGATAGTGCACTAGGAGATGCACAGTGGAACCTGATACATATGGAGGTCGAAAGAGATGTTGCTCGTTTTGAATTGGCAAAGCTGAAGCAAGACATCCAGGAGGAGTCGAGGAAGCGTGCCAGAGCTGAGGAGTCAAGCTTGAGGGCTAATCAACGAGCAGATCGAGCTGAAGGTGAAGCTGAAGCCAAGAGAGCCAAGCTGAGGGAAACAAAATATGCTTTCATACAGCGATAGAGAGAGCTCAGGACCGTATTTTCTACTACCCAGCTCAGTTCCAAGGTTTACCGTGGTATGTGGTGGACCGAAGAACGGCATTTCGGGTAATGGAAGAGGAACGCAGAGAGGCTGTGCGACGTATTAATATGCCTAGGCAGTGGCAGTAGCAGTAGCAGTAGTGGCAGTAGTAGAGTTTTGTTTATGTATTACTTTTTGTAATAAGTAAAGTAAATCCTATAATTTGAGAAAAGAATGGGATAAGCTAATAATGTAATCCTGTAACTTTTCCAGTTCAGGAAGGATGATAAAAATGGCAGAAATACTATCTGATTGATGTTTTTAAACTACGACTAATGAATAAAAGAAGTCTATTGACGTGCTTGGTGTTCTATGTGAACTGAATTGTCTAGAACGTTCAAGTATGAACTTGGATACTTAATAGTTGGATAAAAGGTCTAATAATAATATTTTCTTAACAGAAAATACCTCCTAGAAGAAGAGTGACACATCAAAACCCCGAGGGTTCGACGAACAACAACAATAACGATGGGACGAACCCCAACTCGGTTCAGCAGTTAGTGAACCTGTTAACAACAGCTCTTGCGAATCAGCCTCAAGTACAAGGAACAACGTTCAAGGAATTCAAGGCAGTAGGACCGCCTGAGTTCAAAGGATCGACTAACCCTATCGAGGCTCAAACGTGGGTTATGGAAATGGAGAAGGTGTTTGACGTGGCTAGGGTAGGAGAAGACCAAAAGACAACGTTCGCGGCTTTCATGTTGAAGTCGGATGCTAGCTTTTGGTGGCAGGCTAACAAGACCCGAGAGGGAGAGGGAGTCATCACGTGGGAATGTTTCAAAGAAATGTTCTACGAGATGTACTTTCCAGTGAGTTCGCAGGACCAGATGGAGGTCCAATTCCTAGAACTTAAGCAAGGAGGGATGACGGTGTCTGAGTATGCCGCTAAGTTTAACGAGTTGGCCAGGTTCGCTACATACCAGGGCAGCACTGATGCTAGGAAAGTGAGAAGGTTTGAGCGGGGACTAAATCCCTGGCTCTACAGCAAGGTTTCCATATTCTAGCTGAATACCTTTGCAGCGGTGTTGGAGAAAGTCATACTTCCTGAAGGAGGAAGTGACGCGGTGACGAAGTTCAACCAAGATAAGAAGAAGAAGAATGAGGTAGAAACCAAGACTGGGGGTAGCAGCGCTGTGAACCAGAAGAGGAAGTGGTCCGATAATACCTCTGCTGGGAGTCAGTAAGGAAGCCAGCAGAAGAGGAAGTTCGAAGCATGTGCTACATGCGGTAAGAATCATACTGGTGTGTGCATGAAGGGGAAGCGGGTGTGCTTCAACTGTGGTCAGGAAGGCCACATCGCTCCTAATTGCCCAAAATCGAAGAAGGGAGCTTTCGTTACATGTGGATCCAAGGATCACATGGCTCCCAACTGTCCTAAAAAGCTGACGGCAGGGTCAACAGAGAACGGAGGGAATGGAAGCGGTTGTTCCGTGACTATCGCTGCACCATTGCAAGCTGTTCGACCCACTGCACGGACATTCAATATGATGGTGCAGGATGTTGTGCAATCAAAAGACGTGGTGTCAGGTATTATTCCGGTTAATAGTATAAATGCATATATATTATTTGATTCGGGTGCTACTTGTTCATTCATATCTGATGATTTTGCTAAAACCTTAGACTTACCTATAGAAGAGTTAGTTTATCCCTTGAACATAGAGATTGCAAATAGGGAGGTTATTCCTATTAGGAGCGTTTATAAGAACTGTAGATTGGACATTAGGAGCTTAGAGTAGATTTGATTCTGATAAAACTTGGGGAATTCGACGTCATACTAGGTATGGAATTCGACGTCATACTTGGGGAATTCAGCTTTTAGAACTCGGTATGGTCATTACGAGTTCTTGGTGATGTCATTTGGTCTCACGAATGCCCCAGCTGCATTTATGGACTTAATGAACAGGGTGTTCAAGCCATTTCTGGACAAGTTCGTGGTAGTGTTCATAGATGACATCCTGGTTTATTCCAAGACCGAGGAGAAGCATGCTGAACACTTACGACTAACCTTAGAAGCCCTGAGATGAGAGAAGCTTTACGCTAAATTCTCAAAATATGAATTCTGGTTGGAATGTGTGCAATTTCTTGGCCTCGTGGTCGACAAGGATGGTATTTCGGTGGATCCGTCGAAGGTTGAGGCCGTAGTGAATTGGGAACAGCCGAAGACGCCGTCTGAAGTGAGAAGTTTCTTAGGATTAGCTGGTTATTACCGAAGATTTATCCAAGACTTTTCTAGAATTGCAACTCCATTGACGAATTTGACTCGTAAAATAGTTAAGTTTGTTAGGACGGAGAAGTGTGAGGAGAGTTTTCAAGAGCTGAAGAAGAGGTTGAGTACTGCGCCTGTATTGTCTTTACCGGATAGTTCGGGGAATTTCGTAGTATATAGCGATGCCTCACATAAAGGATTAGGCTGTGTATTGATGCAGAGCGACAAAGTCATTGCCTATGCATCACGTCAGCTGAAGGATTACGAGAAGGGGTATCCGACCCATGACCTAGAATTGGCGGCAGTAGTGTTTGCCCTAAAGATTTGGAGGCACTACTTATATAGAGAGAAGTGTGAAATATACACAGATCACAAGAGTCTGAAGTATATATTTATCCAGAAGGATTTGAACATGCGCCAAAGAAGATGGTTGGAACTGATTAAAGACTACGATTGCGAGATACTTTACCATCCGGATAAAGCTAACGTTGTTGCCGACGCTTTGAGCAGAAAAGGTCGGGAGAAGCTGAACGTGTTAACTGATCAGGATTGGTTAATAGAACAGATGGCTAGATTGGAGTTGGAGGTGAAGTTTCCGAAGGAATCGGATGAGATGTTGTTTCAAGTAACCGCTGGTTCTACTCTAGTAGACAAGGTGAAAGAAGCATAACTTCACGATGAAGAAAGTGAAAAGGTTCGGAAGAGGATAACCGATGGCGAAGAGTTCAAGTTCAAGATCGATAATGAAGGTCTGTTACGATTTGAAGGTAGAATATGGGTACCGTTAGTACCAGAGGTCAAAGAAAAGATTCTGAGCGAAGCTCATAATTCTAGATATTCTATTCACCCTGGGAGTACGAAGATGTACCAGGATCTCAGGCATCATTTCTGGTGGCCGAATATGAAGAGGGACGTTGCTGAATGTGTTGCAAAGTGCTTAACGTGCCAGAAAGTTAAAGCAGAACACCAGAGACCAAGTGGTTTGCTGCAACCGTTAGAAATTCCAGAGTGGAAGTGGGAGCACATCACGATGGATTTTGTGGTAGGACTTCCAACGACTCAGAAGGGATTCGATGGGATATGGGTTATAGTGGATCGACTGACGAAGTCAACCCACTTTCTGCCGATCAGGGTTAAGTACAACCTGGATAAGCTAGCGAAGCTATACGTCAAGGAAATTATTTCTCGACATGGTGTTCCAGTGTCGATTGTGTCCGACAAAGATCCGCGTTTTACGTCTAATTTCTGGAAACGATTGCAAGAATGTCTGGGAACGCAATTGTGAATGAGTACAGCGTATCATCCTCAGACCGATGGCCAGAGCGAAAGAACGATTCAAATACTTGAGGATATGCTGAGAGCTTGTGTGATGGACTTCAAACGAAGCTGGGAGGATCATCTACCATTGGTGGAGTTCGCCTAAAATAATAGTCATCATGCGGGTATTGGCATGCCGCCTTACGAAGCATTATACGGTAGAAAATGCAGAACTCTTTTGTGCTGGGATGAAGTCGGTGAACGTCAATTGTTGGGACCAGAATTAGTACAACAAACCGCCGAAATTGTGAAGCTGATCAGAACGAGATTAGTTGCTGCTCAAGACAGACAGAAGAAGTATGCCGATTTACATCGACAGAACCAAGAATTCTTACCAGGAAGTTTTGTGTTCCTGAAAGTATCTCCCTGGAAGGGGAAAATTCGATTCGGTAAGAAGGGGAAGCTGAGTCCCCGATTCATTGGACCTTTTGAGGTACTACGAAAGGTGGGCGAGGTTGCTTACGAGATTGCATTACCTCCGGAGCTCGAGAATATACATAATGTCTTCCATATTTCTGTGTTAAGACCTTACAAGCACGATTATAAACATATAATAGAATATGAACCTTTACAGTTTGATAAAGACTTAACATATGAAGAAGTGCCTGTTCAAATAATTGATAGAAAGGAACAAGTACTTAGGAATAAAGTGAAACCTTCTGTTAAGGTAATCTGGAGGAACCACAGTGCTGAAGAAGCTACGTGGGAACTCGAAGATGTTATGATGAAGTCTTATCCGCATTTATTTGCTTAGTTATGTGTAACCCCTTATATACTGATTCTGGGGACAGAATCCTTTTAAGGAGGGAAGAATGTAATAGACGAGATTTTTTTTTTGTGTGATTCTGGGGACAGAATCCTTTTAAGGAGGGAAGATTGTAATGATTGAGATTTTGTAATTAATTTTAATATTTATTGAGATAAATAAATATTTTATGTGATTTATTTATTGAGTTAAATAAATAAATTATGTGATTTATGGAGTGATTTAATTAAGTGTTATATACTAATTAAATGAATGTGTAATATTTATTTAATTAATATTAATGTTATGTTATAGTTCTAATTTAATTGAGATAATTGAATTAGATGAATTATGTGATGAAGTGTTACATGAATTATAATTAGCGAGTAATTATAATTATGTGGCAAATTTTATGTGATTAATGGATGTTAGATTTTAATTGATTAAATTAGATGATTAATATTTAATTGATTAAAATATGACATTAAAGTATGTGTCAAAATGATTTATTAAAATAAAAGGAAAATAATTTTTAAATAATTTTTACCAAACAAGGCCCTTGTATTTGTTTTAAACCTATTTCTACCAAACAGGGCCCTAACTATCAAAAAGCTGTTTTTAAATAAACTGTTTACCAAACATGGCCTTAGCATTAATAATTTGTTTTTGAAAATAACCTTGTTTTGCCAAACAAGGCATTGTGGTTTTTGAATTTTGTAACTTATATAATAAATATATTTATTATATACATTAAGTAATTAGGAGTTACATATATATCATTAGTATACGTATATTATATCAGTTATAATATATCTATACTACGTTAGATTAGAGTAAGTCTGTAAAGCTAAGAACTAAGAAGAAAAGAGAACAGAGAAAAGGAAGAGCAGAGAAGAGAAAAGAGGAAGAAGAATTGCTAGAATTGAACTCACATCACCTTCTCTTTCAATCTATTAACAAAAGGTATTATCTATAATCTCTAATTATTATAGAACTCAATCTACATGTTCCTTGTATTTTATTCTCTGTCAAAAGTTGAGTTTTCATGGAAGTGTGTAACCATAAATTTAATATATATGTATTGTGTTCATGTGTTATTATTGGTGATTGTATGCTATAAAGGATTTTCAGAAAATCAAATGGTTGCCAGAATATGTCTTAATGGAAAATTGATGTTCTTGAGAGTTCATATGTTTTGGTTGAGTTTTAGAATGAAAACTTATGAAAATTTTATGTAGTAAGATGCATGTTTAGAATTGTTTATGATGCTATCTTCAATCATGAATATAATGCATGTGTTATAAGTTTAATTGGAGGAGATATGTGGTTACAGTGAATTATTTTATGAAAAATATGAGTTTTCATGAAAATGGCCAAATTGGATTTTAAAATTTGTGATTATCATTGTTTAGATGGTTTTGTGTTTTAGAAGCATGTTATATATATGTATTATTGCATAGGTATGATTTACAATATTTAAGTTACTGTGAATTGCCGATTGTTGGCTTGTATGGGTTAATCAGTGAAGCAGGGTGCTGTTGCCGTCTGCCTCTGTCCGTGTTCCTGCGCAGCTGCGCCGGTAACACAGCCAGAAGCAGCGCAGCTGCGCCGGCTGCCTTTCCCAGAATCAACTAACAACCATGTATTGTAACTATTCCTTAGTCCAACTAACATGTATTGTAACTATAATCAATAATTTAAGAATTCTTAGAGACAAGAAATGAAGAACATGGAATATACCTTCTGCTAAATTGTGAATGAGCTTGCTGCTAATTGAATTCTCCCAATTCTAGAATGATATTACTAAAGTATATATGCTCTCAATTCCACTTTTAAACAAAATTCTCAGCAATGAATTAGAAGGAGAATGGTTATATTTATAGAGAAAATGATATCTAGACATTATTTTTCTCTCCCAAACCAAACCAACGGATTGAAGGATTGCATGGAGGTTATGAAAGAGTAGGTAATTAGTGGTTGGATTCCATCATCATCCCCACTCCCCATTGCCTGATGATTATCTAAGTTGCTGATTTTGAGATTATAGGGTGTGACATCCCGAATTTTTAAGAATTTATAAATGAGAATTTCATAAATAAAATTCTTATTTATGAGATGTTTTGAGTGTGAATATGTGTATACGTGTCATATGTTGTGAAATATGTGAATTGATGTGAAGAGACTATATAATGATTAAATAAATAATTTATTGAGTTAAATAAATAAATTATGCGGTTATTGTGGAGAAATATAATTAAGTGTAATATATTAATTAATTAAATATTTAATATTTTATTTAATTAATGTAATGATTTTACGTTATAGTTCTAATTTAATTGTGATAATTAAATTAGATGAGCAAGGTGATGAGTGTTACATGCAATTATAATTAGCAAGTAACTATAATTATGTGTTAATTTTATGTGCTTAATTGATGTTAGACTTTTAATTAATTAAATTAGAATGTTAAGATTTAATTAATTAAAGGATAACATTAAGAATATGTGTTAAAGGATTTATGAAATAAATAAAAAGAATTTTTTTTTAAATCATTTTTCCAAACAAGGCCCTTGCACCATTTTTATGTCCGTTTTGCCAAACAGGGCCTTAACTATTTAAAAACCTAGTTTTTTTATAAAATAACTTGCTTTGCCAAACAAGCCTTATGGCTTTTTAAATTCTAATTGTAACTTATATATTAATGGTACTTATTATATTTAATATATGTCATTATGTAGTGGAAGTTATATGTATTATAATTATGTAATATATGTATATTATGGGCCCGTCTCTCCAGCGAACCATAGGGAGCGAACTAAAAGCGAACCGGCTATAGCGACGGTTTTTTCCGTCTCTATAACATAGAAAACCAGTTTTTATGCTATAGCGACGAAAAAAACTGTCGCTATAGCCAGTTCATTTTTAATTCGCTTTCTATGGTTCGCTGAAGAGACTGACCGTGTATATTATATTATATGTATATTACGTTAGATTAAAACAAGAGTTAGAAAAACAAAGTTAGTTTGCTAGAGAGAAAAAGAAAGAGCAGAGAAGAATTAGAGAAGAAGAGAAGGAAAGAAAGGAAGAACGTAAGAGAATAATCATCTTCTTTTTCAAACATCTAAGCAGAAAGGGTATGTCTTAATTCCCTTATGTTTTTATATGTTTTCCTTATGATTGTTCATGAGTATGGATTCTCTGTGTATATGATTTAGCATGAAAGTTATACATATATGATGTACATATATAAATTGTGTTTATAATGGTTTATGTATGAATTGTATGCCATAAACAAGGATTTCCAGAAATTAAAGTTTTGTCAGAACATGTTTTAAATTGAGAATATGTGTTCACGTGGAGTTTTCACGTTTTGGTTAATTTTAGAGTAAAATTGATGAAATTAGTATATGTTAATATGCTTGTTAGAATTGTTTTTGATGATATCTTGAATCACGAAAAAAAAAATGCATGAATTTCTTAAGAAATTGTTTTACAGTGAATGGTTTTGTAAAATATATGAGTTTTATAAAAATATCAAAATTTAATTTCTAAAACTTTTGATTTTTGTTATTTAGATGGTTTTCGTGTTTAGAAACATATTATATGTGTGTATTGTTTCAAGTATGTACTATACACTGTTTCAGTAGCTTGTAATTGTCGTTTGTTGGCATGAGTGGATTAAACAGTGCCGTTGCTATTCTGTTTCTGTCCGCGTGCTGGCTCAGCTGCGCAGGCAGCAAGGGCAGAAGCAGCGCAGCTGCGCCGCTGGGCTTCCTCATGTTTGACACCTGCGCAGTTGCGCCAGTGTCAAGGCAATGTGTGGCGCAGCTGCGCCAGTACCTGAGCAGAGGTAGAAAACTTAAAGTATTTGTAAAGTTTTAAAACCTAAATTGTTTTGTTTCTATGATAATGATCATGTACCAAGTTGCAATAACATATTGTTATCACGAATTTGACAATTTCATAACTGGGAAAGAAAAGAGGTTTTGGAAAACCTTAAAGTATTATTTGAATTGTTTATAATAGATATTAAATTATAATTGTTAAATATAACTTAGCTAATATGATATATACAATTATAATTATAGTAAAGGTTTAATGTAAATTATGATTGTTAAATTATAATGAATTGAGTTGATTGTTTTAATCAAAGTAAATGTTTAACTTGAAGTATAATTTGTTTAATTAAAACTTAATATGTGATTATAATTTGGAATAATTATAATCAAGATAAAAGTGTAAATTAAACTATAATTTATATAATTATAATTTAATGAGGGCATGAATAAAAATTGAGTATTTATAATCTAAGTAATGGTTTAATTTAAATATGTTTAAATTATGATTTAATGCATGATGTAGTTGATTCATTATAAATTATGATTATTTAGTTATAGTTTGATTAAAGTGGATGTTTAAATTATAATTTATTTAATTATAATTTAAATTAGTATGTAATTATTAATTGATTAATCATGTGAAATATAATATGATTATGTGATGTGATTAATTATGTGATAATTAATTATTAACTTATTAGTTAAAGAGGAATGAGTTAACCTAAAGTGGATAACTAACGATGAGAATTAGCTATGTGATAATTAACTGATATTGTTAATTATACATATGATTTGACAGCGAGTGTCAAACGAGTAAATAGAAGAGAATTAGAAAGTATAAAGTAGTATTTACTTAGACGTTTGATAAGCATTACTAGGTGACTAATAATTGATGCGTATGGTAATACATTATGTAGGATCATGAAGCAGATTATATTAAGCTATTTTTTGGTAATTGGTAATCTACGAGCCAGGCAAGTCTTTCGGTTCCTATTTTCTATGTGAACTTGATGATATTATGAACTGTTTTAAATTATATTGCAAAGAGTATGCTATGTTATATATGTTGCAAGCATGAAATGTTAAAGTCAATTTATGATTACATTGATTGATTTAATAATGTTGATTGAGTAAGTAACTCAATCTTTATATTTGTTATGTGATTAAAGCATGTATGCCATGTTACCTTAATGTTGAGCATGTTAATTATGTGCTATGTGATGCATGAAAACTGTTAGCACTTGCTGAGCTGTCGAGCTCACTCTTGCAAATAACTATTTTTACAGGTCCAAGATGCAAGGTAAAGATACGTGTTAAGTGAATTATAGGAATCAATGTTCAAGAATATTACTTATGTTAAATATCAAATTATATTTGATGTTTTGGTTGTAACGTAATTGGTAAGTTGTAAAGTTGAGCTATCCGATGTATAGTGGATATTGCTTTATGATGTAAGACTTGTATAGTCGTTTTGTTGTAAAGATTTATGATATAGATTTGAATCGAATAGATGTAATGTAAAGGTTGCGATTCAGGGCAATATAGAAAGAAAGTTTATAAAAGTTTTAAATATTCCGCATTTTTAGTGATTTTTAATATCGAAGAATGATGTAATGAGAGATTAAAGTTGTATTGTTAACGATCGAAAAGGAAAAATATTATTGTATGAATTTTGGGGTCGTTATAGTTGGTATCAGAGCTGTAGGTTATACACCTTAGGTAAGAGTACCTTAGGCTATGACCTTAGAGAATGAGAAGTTAAGTTAAGTCGCGTATAACGAAAAGGTGATTCTTTTCACATACGTATACGTATAGAATGAGTTAAGTCCTAGAAATATTATAAGAAGAAGGTGAGAATAACGAGGAATAAAACTCGAATAAGTTAGAAATTCTTAAAAGAAGAGTTAATAAATAAACAAGAAGATTCAAAGAAGAATCTTGAAGAGATATGAAGATGAGAATCAGGAGTTACCTAACTCCAATAATAAAGATGACGAATAATGATGAATAGACGAGGTCTATAAGATTGAAAGCATAATGAAGTCATGATATGACATGATGATAGGTGAAGATAAAAAGTTTTAAAACAAAACGATAATGAGATAAGGAAGAATCATAAGGGAGATGATTATAGAATAAGATCACGACTTGATATCTTTTAAAGTTGTTAAAGATAGATGGTCTGTAATGATTGTATAGTTATAGTTTGAGACTATAACGAGAATGTACTATGATATGGTACGAGATTAACTCACGAGGAGTTATAAATGATGAGATACAGGAAATCTGTATCGAGTATAGAGCGAGAAGTTAAGAAGAAGATAGAGTTAAGTGGGATTTCTACTGATGACTCATGTGGTGGCTGAGTTGTACAAATCTTTGTATGGGCAGGGTTTTGTGCTTACACTTGGCTTATCATATTGATAATCGTTGGAAGGTTGGTGTCGCACTATCAATATATATATATATGACGAAGAGGTAATTCTTTTCTCATATTATATTTGATAGTTAGAGCCAATAGAGACTAGATTAGATGATATTAAGATTAGATTAGATGATCTTAAGGTTAGGCGAGTTCTTAAAACTCATACTTATGGTAAGTTCGTGAGTATGTATGTTTCGAACCCCTAAGCATATGGACAGTCTCTGATCAGTTCTTTGACTACGTATAGCTAGGACAAGTTCTTAAACTCATATTATTATGGCAAGTTCCTAAACTTCCAAAGTGTGGTAAGTTCGATGAACTATACTGGGTATAGAAAGGTTATGGTATAGAAAGCATTGATGTTGTTAAGATAGATAGAATGATTAAGTAATGATGGAGTAAAGATTTAATTGATGGAGAAAGTTTTATATTCTAAATCTCCTAGCTATGCTAGATTTTCAAAATTTATTGACTTCGTGCTGATGTTGCAATTCTGTTTTCCTGAAAAATATTGGATCAAATGATGGAACCAATGATTTTTTTTTAAATCGTGCTATTATTCACATGTTTACGCTAATTGCTTCAGCTAGACAAAAATGATTTTAAATTCTTCAAAATGTATTTTCTATACATCATTTGATATGGTGTAAAAACAATCGAGGAAGTTATAAATACAGTTAAACCTAGTGCTGGATGTGATCGTATGATCGTTAGCCCACTATGGTATGATGTAGTATGACGACGTCATGTAATGACGAAATCCTCAACGTATCATTACTACGGTACGGTATCAGGATATTATGAAAAGATTTACTTATTATTTTACTTTCCTAAAAAAAAAGGGATTTATTTACTTTTAGTTCCCTTAAATGAAAAAAATATATTTATTTTATTGAATTGGTTAAAATATATATATATATATATATATATATAAATTTCGATTGATGTCCAAATTTTTGCTAGAAGTCTATGCTACTTGATTTAGCTAGACGAATATTGAAAGATGTTCATGAAATTCAAGCGTTTTTGGTCAAACTATGCCAAACCAAATTATTTTGGTGCGGATTCAGATGTTAAAAAGCTGAGTTGAACAACCCTATAAAAAAGGGGGACATGTTCTCGGAGACTATAGTTTCGAAGGTAACACATATAGTCGCTACGATGTACTACGTTTGGGCCCGACGTAGGGGTACGATAGGCTGGCCACCTAGAGTACCGATGCGATTTTATAGTGTGAAGTACCGGGGGTGAAGCATTAATAAACCTAAAAACAAAGTTCAAGGTCTTATGACCACTCAGCATGATTTGGAATCTTTTAAATTCTTGAGTTATTTATATCGCTTCCCAATTATTGAGCAATTGTGGAAGATTCTTATTATTCTGAAAGAAGTAGTTGTTGAATGCCTTAATCCAGTGAGAAGAGATTAACGTAAAATCTATTTTGATAGATTGATATATAAAGATTGATAGATTAAAATTTCGAGGATGAAATTCTTAGAAGAAGGGGTGAATGTGATAACCCGAACAATTATAGATGGTGAATTATATAGTATATTAATTCTACGCGAAGAATATATAGTAATGATCCTTGGAAAGGAAATGAATGAGTTAAAAAAGATATATAATATTTGATATATGATTGTGTTCGATTGAAGGTTAAGTAATAAAACTTTAACCTTGTTGAAGAGGTGAATTTAGTAGAGATATATGTGTAGTTTATATAAATGTTGTTAAGATAATGTGTTGAAATTATTCAACAATAAAATTTTGAAAGAGATTTTTTGTGAAAATCGAGTAAGGGTGGTTTCGTTGATTCCGAGGACGGAATCCTTATAAGGAGGGAAGGATGTGGCATCCCGAATTTTTAAGAATTTATAAATGAGAATTTAATAAATAAAATTCTTATTTATGAGATGTTTTGAGTGTGAATATGTGTATACGTGTCATATGTTGTGAAATATGTGAATTGATGTGAAGAGAATATATAATGATTAAATAAATAATTTATTGAATTAAATAAATAAATTATGTGATTATTGTGGAGAAATGTAAGTAAGTGTAATATATTAATTAATTAAATATTTAATATTTTATTTAATTGATGTAATGATTTTATGTTATAGTTCTAATTTAATTGAGATAATTAAATTAGATGAGTAAGGTGATGAGTGTTACATGCAATTATAATTAGCAAGTAATTATAATTATGTGTTAATTTTATGCGCTTAATTGATGTTAGACTTTTAATTAATTAAATTAGAATATTAAGATTTAATTAATTAAAGGATAATATTAAGAATATGTGTTAAAGGATTTATGAAAAGAATAAAACGAGTTTTTTTTTAAAATCGTTTTCCCAAACAAGGCCCTTGCACAATTTTTATGTCCGTTTTGCCAAACAGGGCCTTAACTATTTAAAAACCTGGTTTTTTTAAAAAATAACTTATTTTGCCAAACAAGCCTTATGGCTTTTTAAATTCTAATTGTAACTTATATATTAATGGTACTTATCATATTTAATATATGCCATTATATAGTGGAAGTTATATATGACGCCCCCAGAATAGGTCCAGTCAACCCAACCCATTCTGAGTCGCCAAATACATGGTACAGAATTCAAATACAAACTTTATATCACATGGTCGTGCAAAATACGACCACACAACTGTGAGTGTCAATACAAATATGTAAAAAATATTAACATTCAAACTAAGTTCTCATTACAATTATTCTCACACTATTTATTAGAAATAGTGAGAACTACTACTGCTCTAACTCGGACTATCACTCTGTGCCCCGATTAGTTCCTGCGACATTCTCATTTTCTGAAGAGGACAATAGATGAAAAGGTTGAGCTCAACTAGCCCAGTAAAGAATATTATGACTAAGATAATGGAAAATAAATTATCGTTAGTCTTCAACAATTCAGATAAAATATTATTGACAACAAGTTTTAGATCAATATTCGCAGCGAAAATAACCATTCATTAGAAGAGTTAAGTAGAGAATGAAGTCTACTATCTTCTATGATTTAAAAGTCCATCATCAATATTTTATCCCTGTAACATCAATCAATATACATCTCGAATCAAATATTCATCTTTGCACTACGGCCAAAGATATTCATTTGTATCATCAGTGGTCATGTTCATCTCAACACCTGTTCATCTTTGCACTACGGCCAAAGATATTCATCAGGTAATCATTCATCTTTGCTCTACAGGCCAAAGATATTCAGTTATATCACCATTTAGGACTGAGGATGATGAAAAATATTTTAAAGAACGAATCCAGTGAGATAAAGGACAAAGATTAAGGATTCGTATTTTAGTTTATCCAATTCAAAAATACTTCGTAATAATCAATTGTGGAGCAAAATTCAAGAATAAAGCTCAAAACTTAGATCCAATCAAAGATAGGAACCTTAACAAACAACTTGGACAAATAGAAGAAAATTTAATTTTTTTGTGAATAGTGCCGTATACGTGAATAGTAACCCCGACGGAAAAAGTAAGAATTTCATAATAAAATTCATGCCAATATTTTGGTATAATGATATTGAAAAGAATAACATCATTTACGAAAGAAAATAACATCCCTTACCTCAAAAGAATAGTACTTCTGACTGGAATATCAGATATAAGGCTGAAGAAAACTTGCACTGAATAGCAACACTCAAAGTATCTAAATACTCACAAAAATACGCTTGATATTATAGAGAGAGAAAACTTCTGATTCTGGTGTAATTTTCAATTTTAACCTAAGCACCTTATTTATAGGAAAAGCTTAGGATGCCAAAGTAGACTTTTGCTACCAGCGACTCATACGCACACCTCGTGAGATTTGAAAATTCAGCATTTACAAGCCATAAAAAACAAAAGTGGGGCCCACCCATGTTTTTAATAAAAAACATTTATTTTCCGAAACTTCAATAATTCATAAAAAATAGCCCTTTTGTCAAAAAAAAATACAAATTCTATGTCCTTTCTATAGGAAATTTAATTCTCTACAACTTTGTAGAAGGAAGTTTTTTCAAAATCCCAACCGAAAATAGCTGAAATCCACAAACGAATGATTTTCCACACTAAAAATACTGATAAAAATACCTCGGTACTAATTCCTTCTTTTATATCCACAAAATAAATATTTCCTTATCATATAAATCAATAATCAATTATTCACAAATAATATTACAGAACTACAATATTGACAACCAGGTCGTTCCCAGGAAAGTGGGGGCCTTCCGATAAGGATTTCTCCTTACTGGCGCGCAATTAAATAACCCCTCCTAGACAGAACTTCCTTAGACATTGTCAATAATACTATCTAATAATATTATTCAAATAATATGAATTATTGAGTTGATATTGTGAAATATTGTGCAGTGACAATTATTGAATCAATAATACAAAATATCAACGGTAGCAATTATTGAATCAATCATATAAAATAGCAACGTAGAAATTATTGATATAAAATATCAACGTAGCAATTATTGATATAAAATATCAACGTAGCAATTATTGAACCAATAAAATATCATGCAATTATTGAATCAATAAAATATTGAACAGTAATTACTGTAACAATTATTGAGTAAGTGACTTCTTACGTAAGAACCAATAATTCAAAATACTGTGCAATACCGTGTGCTACTGTGCACAACGCGTATTACTGTATTTTTATTACCGGGTATTTTAACAGTTTAACCGTAACAGTTTTACCATTATTTATAAAAAGGTTATTTCTGTCGCTTTCTATATCTGACAGTTATTCTGTTGTGGGGCCCACAAATAGCTGCGCCGTCGTACGAATATTCTCCGACAACAAGAATATTCCACGACCAAACGAATATTCCCCGACAACAATGAATATTTTATAACCACTTGCTTATTTTGAAAATTTTGCACATTTCACCCATAACTCACCACATTTATCAAAACAACACCTTACTGTTTAAAAATAATATATAAAGAAAATTAAATCTTTATTCATAAAATTTGGGGTCTTACAACCTCCCCTCCTTATAAAATTTCGTCCTCGAAATTGACTTACGTAACTGGTATGTCAAAAAGGTGAGGATACCTCGCTTTCATTTCCGATTCCAACTCCCAGGTCATTTCCTCAATTTCATGGTTTCTCCACAACTTGAGGTATAATTTTTGAGCGTAGGACATGCTCCTTCCTATCCAAGATCTTGACAGGTACCTCCTCGTACGTTAAATCTTTGGCTGTCTCGTCTGGTTCTAACTCAATAATGTGGTTTGGGTCTTTCACATATTTTTGAAGTACGGATATGTGAAAAACGTTATGAACACGCGACAGGCTTGGAGGTAAAGCGAGTCTATAGGCCACATTTTCTACTCGGCCAAGGATCTCAAATAGACCAATGAATCGTGGGTTGAGCTTTCCTCTCTTCCCGAATCTCGTAACTCCTTTCCATGGAGCAACACGTAACAATACATGATCCCCAACATTAAATTCCACGTCCTTTCGATGAAGATCCGCATAACTCTTTTGTCGATCTTATGCTGTTTGTATCCGTTGCCGAATCATTTGGATCTTTTTAGTAGTCAAACGTACTAACTCCAGTCCCAACAATGTTGCTTCATCCACCTCATCCCAGCATACAGGAGAGCGACACTTTCGTCCATACAACGCTTCGAATGGAGCTGCGCCTATACTTGACATCATCGCACTCATTCCCACATATGATCTTCTACTCAACGCGTCAGCTACCACGTTCGCTTTTCCAGGATGGTATTGGATGGTATGATCATAATCTTTCAACAGCTCAAGCCAACGTCGTTGCCGCATGTTAAGTTCCTTCTGAGTGAAAAAATATTTAAGGCTCTTATGATCCGTATAAATCTCCACTCTCTCCCCTACAGGTAATGTCTCCAGATCTTCAACGCGAAAATGACAGCTGCCAACTCTAGATCATGAGTAGGTTAATTCCTCTCATATTCTTTGAGTTGTCGCGAGGCATAGGCTATGACTTTCCCATGTTGCATGAGAACACATCCTAACCCTTTGCCCGAAGCATCGCGATAGATAACAAATCCATCCGAACCAGATGGTATTGTTAGAACAGGTGCCGAGATAAGTCTTCTCTTGAGCTCTTGGAAGCTCTTCTCTCATTCCTCGCTCCAAATGAATTTTGTATCTTTTCGAGTCAACTGAGTTAATGGAGTAGCAATTCGAGAAATCCCTCTACGAACCTCCGATAATAACCAGCTAAGCCCAGAAAGCTTCGTACTTCGGTCACCGACTTACGTTGCTCCCAGCTTTGTATTGCTTCAATCTTCGTCGGGTCAACAGATACTCCACGTTTCTATACCACGTGCCCAAGGAATGCTACTTCCTCAAGCCAGAACTCTCACTTCTTCAGCTTGGCATATAGCTTGTTCTCACGAAGCTTTTGAAGTACCAACTTCAAGTGGTGCTCATGATCTTCACGGCTTTTAGAATAGATGAGGATGTCATCAATAAAGATAACAACGAACTGATCCAAATATTCCTTAAATACACGATTCATCATATCCATGAAAGCAGCAGGAGCATTAGTTAATCCAAAAGAAATGACTAAGAACTCATAATGCCCGTACCGAGTTTTGAAGGCAGTCTTCGGAATATCCTCAGTTTTAATCTTCAGCTAATGATATCCAGAACGAAGATCGATCTTTGAAAAGAATTGTGCACCTTGCAATTGGTCGAGCATGTCATCAATACGAGGTAGCGGATACCTATTCTTGATGGTGACATGGTTCAACTCCCGATAGTCAATACAAAGTCACATACTCCCGTCTTTCTTCTTTACGAATAAAACAGGAGCACCCCAAAGAGATGTACTAGGACGAATAAAACCGATGTCTAGCAACTCCTGTAGTTGGACCTTTAACTCCTGAAGTTCAATAGGAGCCACTCGATATGGGGTTTTAGAAATGGGTTTTGTATCGGGTTCAAGGTCAATAAAGAATTCAACTTCACGTTCTGGGGTAGACCGGGAAGTTCTTCGGGTAATACATCAGGAAACTCATTAACAACGGAAATATCATTCAAACCTAACGTATTCTAGTTTAGATCAGTGACATGAGCTAAGAAAGCTTAATATCCATTTTTCAATAAACGAATAGCTTTGTGACTTGAAATGATATTGACTGATTTTAGTGGTTGGTGGTTTGGATTCGCACAACAGGTTGATTAGGAATATGAAAACTAACAACCTTACGAAAATAATCAATTTTGGCATGGTAAGTGGTTAACCAGTCAATTCCTAAAATCACGTCAAATGCAAGTATTTTCAAAGATATAAGATCAACAGGTAAGGTGAGGGTACCAATTTGAATCAAGCAAGATTTATAAACTATGGATGTAACAAAGGTTTCTCCCAACGGAGTTTCAACAGATAAGTCAAAGTCTAATTTCTCAGAAGTCAAGTTCAAACGTTGAGCACAAGCAGGTGAAATAAAATAATGGGTAGCACCGGTGTCTAACAAGGTGTAAACTTTGTAAGAGTTTATGATTAGCTTACCCGTAATCACCTCGTGTGGATTACTCGTGTTTTGGGCTGTCACGACAAACGCTCTTCCAGGAATCACCGACTTTGACTTGTCCGAAACCGCCTTTGGAATCACCACCCCCGCTGGACTTGGTTTCGGTATAGGACAATCTCAAGCTATATGTCCTTCTTTTTCATAGTTATAGCATGCTTTGAATTGTTGTGGACAGTTTGGGCTGATGTGTCCCTCTTTCCCGCATTTATAGCATACGACCGGTGGTCGTGGTGGTCGTTCTCCTCCCCTAGAAATAGTTGATGCTGGTGCTGATGTTGACGTCTTCACGTTCTCATTGTTGTACCTTCTCTTTTTAAAATCTCCTCCCGATTCGCTTTTTCTACTATCATGGCCACGATTACCACCGGAGTGGTTACCGCTTCTGTCATACTTTCCTCCCCGCTGGTTGTCATTGCCCTGATGACGGCTGCCACCAGTACGACCTTGGTTGTCCCTTGGTTGAATATAATCACTATCTCGTTCTAACAACTGGGCCCTATTCACTACATCCGAATATAGAGAAAATTTGTGAGAAATGAGGTATTGACGTATTTCGGGTTTCAAACCTCTCAAAAACATCCGCGTCATACGTTCCTCATTCTCTACCAAATGAGGTGCAAACCTGGACAACTCCGCGAACTTAGCCTCGTACTGGGACACAGTCATGTTGTTCTGTTCTAGTCTGATAAACTCTACCTCCTTCATATGACGAATACTTTCAGGAAAGTACTTGTCATTGAACAGTTTCTGGAACGCTTCCCAAGACATCTTGAGTGCGGTAGGCTGGGTACGCTTCACGGATTCTCACCAGTAATCTGTCTCTCCACGGAACATAAACGTAGAGAATGGAACCTTCTGTTCCTCCGTGCATCCCAAGACATCAAATATCTTGGTAATTTGCTTAACCCACGTCTCCGCCTTGATCGGATCCCGCTTCCCCAAAAACTCTGGTGGTCCCAATTCTTTGAACTGCTTGGCAGTGACAATTCGCGTGTTGTTATTATCTCCGCCTGTATTTTGCACACGAGTTTCCCTCGTCTAGTTTTGCATGAACTGCAAAAAACTTCTAAACATCTCATCGTTTATTGTCTGATCAGCGTTGTTTTCAGGATGAACATTGCCTTCCTATTGCACGTTCTCCTGGTTGGTGATTAAAGGTGTCTCCACGGTCTCAGTCACTTTCTTGTTAACATTCTCAGCTTCCATTCTCAAATACTGCCATAAAACAAGTTAACCTTATACTCCGACTGACCAATTAATTACCACATAAGCTTAGGTAGGACATACTAGTGAAGGATTTACTCGTCTCTCCCTTCCTAGTTCTATTCCCCGATCTCCGCCAGAGATCATATCCCTAAGCTCTGATACCAACTGTGACGCCCCCAGAATAGGTTCAGTCAATCCAACCTATTCTGAGTCGCCAAATACATGGTACAAAATTCAAATACAAACTTTATATCACACGGTAGTGCAAAATACGACCACACAACTGTGAGTGTCAATACAAATATGTAAAAAATATTAACATTCAAACTAAGTCCTCATTATAATTATTCTCACACTATTTATTAGAAATAGTGAGGACTACTACTGCTCTAACTCGGACCATCACTCTATCCCCCGACTAGTTCCTGCAACATTCTCATTTCCTAAAGAGGACAATAGATAAAAAGGGTGAGCTCAACTAGCCCAGTAAAGAATATTATAACTAAGATAATGAAAAATAAATTATCATTAGTCTTCAACAATTCAGATAAAATATTATTGACAACAAGTTTTAGATCAATATTCGCAGCGAAAATAACCATTCATTAGAAGAGTTAAGTAGAGAATGAAGTCTACTATCTTCTATGATTTAAAAGTCCATCATCAATATTTTATTCCTGTAACATCAATCAATATACATCTCGAATCAAATATTCATCTTTGCACTACGGCCAAAGATATTCATCAGGTAATCATTCATCTTTGCTCTACAGGCCAAAGATTCAGTTATATCACCATTTAGGACTGAGGATGATGAAAAATATTTTAAAGAACGAATTCAGTGAGATAAAGGAAAAAGATTAAGGATTCGTATTTTAGTTTATCCAATTCAAAAATACTTCGTAATAATCAATTGTGGAGCAAAATTCAAGAATAAAGCTCAAAACTTAGATCCAATCAAAGATAGGAATCTTAACAAGCAACTTGGACAAATAGAAGAAAATTTAATTTTTTTGTGAATAGTGCCGTATACGTGAATAGTGTCGTATACGTGAATAGTAACCCCGACGAAAAAAGTAAGAATTTCATAATAAAATTCATGCCAATATTTTGGTATAATGATATTGAAAAGAATAACATCATTTACGAAAGAAAATAACATCCTTTACCTCAAAAGAATAGTACTTATGACTAGAATATCGGATATAAGGATGAAGAAAACTTGCACTGAATAGCAACACTCAAAGTATCTAAATACTCACAAAAATACGCTCGATATTATAGAGAGAGAAAACTTCTGATTCTGGTGTAATTTTCAATTTTAACCAAAGCACCCTATTTATAGGAAAAGCTTAGGATGCCAAAGTAGACTTTTGCTACCGGCGACTCATACGCACACCTCGTGAGATTTGAAAATTCAGCATTTACAAGCCATAAAAAACAAAAGTGGGGCCCACCCATGTTTTTAATAAAAAAATATTTATTTTTCGAAACTTCAATAATTCATAAAAAAAAATAGCCCTTTTGTCAGAAAAATACAAATTTTATGTCTTTTTCGTAGGAAATTTAATTCTCTACAACTTTATAGAAGGAAGTTTTTCCAAAATCCCAATCGAAAATAGCTGAAATCCACAAACGAATGATTTTTCACACCAAAATACTGATAAAAACACCTCAGCACTAATTCCTTCTTTTATATCCACAAAGTAAATATTTCCTTATCATATGAATCAATAATCAATTATTCACAAATAATATTACAGAACTACAATATTGACAACCAGGTCGTTCCTAGGAAATAGGGGGCCTTCCGATAAGGATTTCTCCTTACTGGCGCCCAATTAAATAACCTCTCCTAGACAAAACTTTCTTAGACATTGTCAATAATGCTATCTAATAATATTATTCAAATAATATGAATTATTGAGTTGATAATGTTAAATACTGTGCAGTGACAATTATTGAATCAATAATACAAAATATCAACGGTAGCAATTATTGAATCAATCATATAAAATAGCAACGTAGCAATTATTGATATAAAATATCAACGTAATAATTATTAATATAAAATATCAACGTAGTAATTATTGAACCAATAAAATATCATGCAATTATTGAATCAATAAAATATTGAACAGTAATTACTGTAACAATTATTGAGTAAGTGACTTCTTACGTAAGAACCAATAATTCAAAATACTGTGCAATACCGTGTGCTACTGTGCGCAACGCGTATTACTGTATTTTTATCACCGGGTATTTCAACAGTTTAACCGTAACAGTTTTACCGTTATTTATAAAAAGGTTATTTCTGTGCTACTGTGCTAGTGAAGGATTTACTCGTCTCTCCCTTACTAGTTCTATTCCCCGATCTCCGCCAGAGATCATATTCCTAAGCTCTGATACCAACTGTGACTCCCCCAGAATAGGTTCAGTCAACCCAACCCATTCTGAATCGCCAAATACATGGTACAGAATTCAAATACAAACTTTATATCACACGGTCGTGCAAAATACGACCACACAACTGTGAGTGTCAATACAAATATGTAAAAAATATTAACATTCAAACTAAGTCCTCATTATAATTATTCTCACACTATTTATTAGAAATAGTGAGGACTACTACTGCTCTAACTCGGACCATCACTCTATCCCCCGACTAGTTCCTGCAACATTCTCATTTCCTAAAGAGGACAATAGATAAAAAGGGTGAGCTCAACTAGCCCAGTAAAGAATATTATAACTAAGATAATGAAAAATAAATTATCATTAGTCTTCAACAATTCAGATAAAATATTATTGACAACAAGTTTTAGATCAATATTCGCAGCGAAAATAACCATTCATTAGAAGAGTTAAGTAGAGAATGAAGTCTACTATCTTCTATGATTTAAAAGTCCATCATCAATATTTTATTCCTGTAACATCAATCAATATACATCTCGAATCAAATATTCATCTTTGCACTACGGCCAAAGATATTCATCAGGTAATCATTCATCTTTGCTCTACAGGCCAAAGATTCAGTTATATCACCATTTAGGACTGAGGATGATGAAAAATATTTTAAAGAACGAATTCAGTGAGATAAAGGACAAAGATTAAGGATTCGTATTTTAGTTTATCCAATTCAAAAATACTTCGTAATAATCAATTGTGGAGCAAAATTCAAGAATAAAGCTCAAAACTTAGATCCAATCAAAGATAGGAATCTTAACAAGCAACTTGGACAAATAGAAGAAAATTTAATTTTTCTATGAATAGTGCCGTATACGTGAATAGTGTCGTATACGTGAATAGTAACCCCGACGAAAAAAGTAAGAATTTCATAATAAAATTCATGCCAATATTTTGGTATAATGATATTGAAAAGAATAACATCATTTACGAAAGAAAATAACATCCTTTACCTCAAAAGAATAGTACTTATGACTGGAATATCGGATATAAGGATGAAGAAAACTTGCACTGAATAGCAACACTCAAAGTATCTAAATACTCACAAAAATACGCTCGATATTATAGAGAGAGAAAACTTCTGATTCTGGTGTAATTTTCAATTTTAACCAAAGCACCCTATTTATAGGAAAAGCTTAGGATGCCAAAGTAGACTTTTGCTACCGGCGACTCATACGCACACCTCGTGAGATTTGAAAATTCAGCATTTACAAGCCATAAAAAACAAAAGTGGGGCCCACCCATGTTTTTAATAAAAAAATATTTATTTTTCGAAACTTCAATAATTCATAAAAAAAAAATAGCCCTTTTGTCAGAAAAATACAAATTTTATGTCTTTTTCGTAGGAAATTTAATTCTCTACAACTTTATAGAAGGAAGTTTTTCCAAAATCCCAATCGAAAATAGCTGAAATCCACAAACGAATGATTTTTCACACCAAAATACTGATAAAAACACCTCAGCACTAATTCCTTCTTTTATATCCACAAAGTAAATATTTCCTTATCATATGAATCAATAATCAATTATTCACAAATAATATTACAGAACTACAATATTGACAACCAGGTCGTTCCTAGGAAATAGGGGGCCTTCCGATAAGGATTTCTCCTTACTGGCGCCCAATTAAATAACCTCTCCTAGACAAAACTTTCTTAGACATTGTCAATAATGCTATCTAATAATATTATTCAAATAATATGAATTATTGAGTTGATAATGTTAAATACTGTGCAGTGACAATTATTGAATCAATAATACAAAATATCAACGGTAGCAATTATTGAATCAATCATATAAAATAGCAACGTAGCAATTATTGATATAAAATATCAACGTAATAATTATTAATATAAAATATCAACGTAGTAATTATTGAACCAATAAAATATCATGCAATTATTGAATCAATAAAATATTGAACAGTAATTACTGTAACAATTATTGAGTAAGTGACTTCTTACGTAAGAACCAATAATTCAAAATACTGTGCAATACCGTGTGCTACTGTGCGCAACGCGTATTACTGTATTTTTATCACCGGGTATTTCAACAGTTTAACCGTAACAGTTTTACCGTTATTTATAAAAAGGTTATTTCTGTGCTACTGTGCTAGTGAAGGATTTACTCGTCTCTCCCTTACTAGTTCTATTCCCCGATCTCCGCCAGAGATCATATTCCTAAGCTCTGATACCAACTGTGACTCCCCCAGAATAGGTTCAGTCAACCCAACCCATTCTGAATCGCCAAATACATGGTACAGAATTCAAATACAAACTTTATATCACACGGTCGTGCAAAATACGACCACACAACTGTGAGTGTCAATACAAATATGTAAAAAATATTAACATTCAAACTAAGTCCTCATTATAATTATTCTCACACTATTTATTAGAAATAGTGAGGACTACTACTGCTCTAACTCGGACCATCACTCTATCCCCCGACTAGTTCCTGCAACATTCTCATTTCCTAAAGAGGACAATAGATAAAAAGGGTGAGCTCAACTAGCCCAGTAAAGAATATTATAACTAAGATAATGAAAAATAAATTATCATTAGTCTTCAACAATTCAGATAAAATATTATTGACAACAAGTTTTAGATCAATATTCGCAGCGAAAATAACCATTCATTAGAAGAGTTAAGTAGAGAATGAAGTCTACTATCTTCTATGATTTAAAAGTCCATCATCAATATTTTATTCCTGTAACATCAATCAATATACATCTCGAATCAAATATTCATCTTTGCACTACGGCCAAAGATATTCATCAGGTAATCATTCATCTTTGCTCTACAGGCCAAAGATTCAGTTATATCACCATTTAGGACTGAGGATGATGAAAAATATTTTAAAGAACGAATTCAGTGAGATAAAGGACAAAGATTAAGGATTCGTATTTTAGTTTATCCAATTCAAAAATACTTCGTAATAATCAATTGTGGAGCAAAATTCAAGAATAAAGCTCAAAACTTAGATCCAATCAAAGATAGGAATCTTAACAAGCAACTTGGACAAATAGAAGAAAATTTAATTTTTCTATGAATAGTGCCGTATACGTGAATAGTGTCGTATACGTGAATAGTAACCCCGACGAAAAAAGTAAGAATTTCATAATAAAATTCATGCCAATATTTTGGTATAATGATATTGAAAAGAATAACATCATTTACGAAAGAAAATAACATCCTTTACCTCAAAAGAATAGTACTTATGACTGGAATATCGGATATAAGGATGAAGAAAACTTGCACTGAATAGCAACACTCAAAGTATCTAAATACTCACAAAAATACGCTCGATATTATAGAGAGAGAAAACTTCTGATTCTGGTGTGATTTTCAATTTTAACCTAAGCACCCTATTTATAGGAAAAGCTTAGGATGCCAAAGTAGACTTTTGCTACCGGCGACTCATACGCACACCTCGTGAGATTTGAAAATTCAGCATTTACAAGCCATAAAAAACAAAAGTGGGGCCCACCCATGTTTTTAATAAAAAAATATTTATTTTTCGAAACTTCAATAATTCATAAAAAAAAAATAGCCCTTTTGTCAGAAAAATACAAATTTTATGTCTTTTTCGTAGGAAATTTAATTCTCTACAACTTTGTAGAAGGAAGTTTTTCCAAAATCCCAATCGAAAATAGCTGAAATCCACAAACGAATGATTTTTCACACCAAAATACTGATAAAAACACCTCAGCACTAATTCCTTCTTTTATATCCACAAAATAAATATTTCCTTATCATATGAATTAATAATCAATTATTCACAAATAATATTACAGAACTACAATATTGACAACCAGGTCGTTCCCAGGAAAGAGGGGGCCTTCCGATAAGGATTTCTCCTTACTGGCGCCCAATTAAATAACCCCTCCTAGACAAAACTTCTTAGACATTGTCAATAATGCTATCTAATAATATTATTCAAATAATATGAATTATTGAGTTGATAATGTTAAATACTGTGCAGTGACAATTATTGAATCAATAATACAAAATATCAACGGTAGCAATTATTGAATCAATCATATAAAATAGCAACGTAGCAATTATTGATATAAAATATCAACGTAATAATTATTAATATAAAATATCAACGTAGTAATTATTGAACCAATAAAATATCATGCAATTATTGAATCAATAAAATATTGAACAGTAATTACTGTAACAATTATTGAGTAAGTGACTTCTTACGTAAGAACCAATAATTCAAAATACTGTGCAATACCGTGTGCTACTGTGCGCAACGCGTATTACTGTATTTTTATCACCGGGTATTTCAACAGTTTAACCGTAACAGTTTTACCGTTATTTATAAAAAGGTTATTTCTGTGCTACTGTGCTAGTGAAGGATTTACTCGTCTCTCCCTTACTAGTTCTATTCCCCGATCTCCGCCAGAGATCATATTCCTAAGCTCTGATACCAACTGTGACTCCCCCAGAATAGGTTCAGTCAACCCAACCCATTCTGAATCGCCAAATACATGGTACAGAATTCAAATACAAACTTTATATCACACGGTCGTGCAAAATACGACCACACAACTGTGAGTGTCAATACAAATATGTAAAAAATATTAACATTCAAACTAAGTCCTCATTATAATTATACTCACACTATTTATTAGAAATAGTGAGGACTACTACTGCTCTAACTCGGACCATCACTCTATCCCCCGACTAGTTCCTGCAACATTCTCATTTCCTAAAGAGGACAATAGATAAAAAGGGTGAGCTCAACTAGCCCAGTAAAGAATATTATAACTAAGATAATGAAAAATAAATTATCATTAGTCTTCAACAATTCAGATAAAATATTATTGACAACAAGTTTTAGATCAATATTCGCAGCGAAAATAACCATTCATTAGAAGAGTTAAGTAGAGAATGAAGTCTACTATCTTCTATGATTTAAAAGTCCATCATCAATATTTTATTCCTGTAACATCAATCAATATACATCTCGAATCAAATATTCATCTTTGCACTACGGCCAAAGATATTCATCAGGTAATCATTCATCTTTGCTCTACAGGCCAAAGATTCAGTTATATCACCATTTAGGACTGAGGATGATGAAAAATATTTTAAAGAACGAATTCAGTGAGATAAAGGACAAAGATTAAGGATTCGTATTTTAGTTTATCCAATTCAAAAATACTTCGTAATAATCAATTGTGGAGCAAAATTCAAGAATAAAGCTCAAAACTTAGATCCAATCAAAGATAGGAATCTTAACAAGCAACTTGGACAAATAGAAGAAAATTTAATTTTTCTATGAATAGTGCCGTATACGTGAATAGTGTCGTATACGTGAATAGTAACCCCGACGAAAAAAGTAAGAATTTCATAATAAAATTCATGCCAATATTTTGGTATAATGATATTGAAAAGAATAACATCATTTACGAAAGAAAATAACATCCTTTACCTCAAAAGAATAGTACTTATGACTGGAATATCGGATATAAGGATGAAGAAAACTTGCACTGAATAGCAACACTCTAAGTATCTAAATACTCACAAAAATACGCTCGATATTATAGAGAGAGAAAACTTCTGATTCTGGTGTGATTTTCAATTTTAACCTAAACACCCTATTTATAGGAAAAGCTTAGGATGCCAAAGTAGACTTTTGCTACCGGCGACTCATACGCACACCTCGTGAGATTTGAAAATTCAGCATTTACAAGCCATAAAAAACAAAAGTGGGGCCCACCCATGTTTTTAATAAAAAAATATTTATTTTTCGAAACTTCAATAATTCATAAAAAAAAAATAGCCCTTTTGTCAGAAAAATACAAATTTTATGTCTTTTTCGTAGGAAATTTAATTCTCTACAACTTTATAGAAGGAAGTTTTTCCAAAATCCCAATCGAAAATAGCTGAAATCCACAAACGAATGATTTTTCACACCAAAATACTGATAAAAACACCTCAGCACTAATTCCTTCTTTTATATCCACAAAATAAATATTTCCTTATCATATGAATTAATAATCAATTATTCACAAATAATATTACAGAACTACAATATTGACAACCAGGTCGTTCCCAGGAAAGAGGGGGCCTTCCGATAAGGATTTCTCCTTACTGGCGCCCAATTAAATAACCCCTCCTAGACAAAATTTTCTTAGACATTGTCAATAATGCTATCTAATAATATTATTCAAATAATATGAATTATTGAGTTGATAATGTTAAATACTGTGCAGTGACAATTATTGAATCAATAATACAAAATATCAACGGTAGCAATTATTGAATCAATCATATAAAATAGCAACGTAGCAATTATTGATATAAAATATCAACGTAATAATTATTAATATAAAATATCAACGTAGTAATTATTGAACCAATAAAATATCATGCAATTATTGAATCAATAAAATATTGAACAGTAATTACTGTAACAATTATTGAGTAAGTGACTTCTTACGTAAGAACCAATAATTCAAAATACTGTGCAATACCGTGTGCTACTGTGCGCAACGCGTATTACTGTATTTTTATCACCGGGTATTTCAACAGTTTAACCGTAACAGTTTTACCGTTATTTATAAAAAGGTTATTTCTGTGCTACTGTGCTAGTGAAGGATTTACTCGTCTCTCCCTTACTAGTTCTATTCCCCGATCTCCGCCAGAGATCATATTCCTAAGCTCTGATACCAACTGTGACTCCCCCAGAATAGGTTCAGTCAACCCAACCCATTCTGAGTCGCCAAATACATGGTACAGAATTCAAATACAAACTTTATATCACACGGTCGTGCAAAATACGACCACACAACTGTGAGTGTCAATACAAATATGTAAAAAATATTAACATTCAAACTAAGTCCTCATTATAATTATTCTCACACTATTTATTAGAAATAGTGAGGACTACTACTGCTCTAACTCGGACCATCACTCTATCCCCCGACTAGTTCCTGCAACATTCTCATTTCCTAAAGAGGACAATAGATAAAAAGGGTGAGCTCAACTAGCCCAGTAAAGAATATTATAACTAAGATAATGAAAAATAAATTATCATTAGTCTTCAACAATTCAGATAAAATATTATTGACAACAAGTTTTAGATCAATATTCGCAGCGAAAATAACCATTCATTAGAAGAGTTAAGTAGAGAATGAAGTCTACTATCTTCTATGATTTAAAAGTCCATCATCAATATTTTATTCCTGTAACATCAATCAATATACATCTCGAATCAAATATTCATCTTTGCACTACGGCCAAAGATATTCATCAGGTAATCATTCATCTTTGCTCTACAGGCCAAAGATTCAGTTATATCACCATTTAGGACTGAGGATGATGAAAAATATTTTAAAGAACGAATTCAGTGAGATAAAGGACAAAGATTAAGGATTCGTATTTTAGTTTATCCAATTCAAAAATACTTCGTAATAATCAATTGTGGAGCAAAATTCAAGAATAAAGCTCAAAACTTAGATCCAATCAAAGATAGGAATCTTAACAAGCAACTTGGACAAATAGAAGAAAATTTAATTTTTCTATGAATAGTGCCGTATACGTGAATAGTGTCGTATACGTGAATAGTAACCCCGACGAAAAAAGTAAGAATTTCATAATAAAATTCATGCCAATATTTTGGTATAATGATATTGAAAAGAATAACATCATTTACGAAAGAAAATAACATCCTTTACCTCAAAAGAATAGTACTTATGACTGGAATATCGGATATAAGGATGAAGAAAACTTGCACTGAATAGCAACACTCAAAGTATCTAAATACTCACAAAAATACGCTCGATATTATAGAGAGAGAAAACTTCTGATTCTGGTGTGATTTTCAATTTTAACCTAAGCACCCTATTTATAGGAAAAGCTTAGGATGCCAAAGTAGACTTTTGCTACCGGCGACTCATACGCACACCTCGTGAGATTTGAAAATTCAGCATTTACAAGCCATAAAAAACAAAAGTGGGGCCCACCCATGTTTTTAATAAAAAAATATTTATTTTTCGAAACTTCAATAATTCATAAAAAAAAAATAGCCCTTTTGTCAGAAAAATACAAATTTTATGTCTTTTTCGTAGGAAATTTAATTCTCTACAACTTTGTAGAAGGAAGTTTTTCCAAAATCCCAATCGAAAATAGCTGAAATCCACAAACGAATGATTTTTCACACCAAAATACTGATAAAAACACCTCAGCACTAATTCCTTCTTTTATATCCACAAAATAAATATTTCCTTATCATATGAATTAATAATCAATTATTCACAAATAATATTACAGAACTACAATATTGACAACCAGGTCGTTCCCAGGAAAGAGGGGGCCTTCCGATAAGGATTTCTCCTTACTGGCGCCCAATTAAATAACCCCTCCTAGACAAAACTTTCTTAGACATTGTCAATAATGCTATCTAATAATATTATTCAAATAATATGAATTATTGAGTTGATAATGTTAAATACTGTGCAGTGACAATTATTGAATCAATAATACAAAATATCAACGGTAGCAATTATTGAATCAATCATATAAAATAGCAACGTAGCAATTATTGATATAAAATATCAACGTAATAATTATTAATATAAATATCAACGTAGTAATTATTGAACCAATAAAATATCATGCAATTATTGAATCAATAAAATATTGAACAGTAATTACTGTAACAATTATTGAGTAAGTGACTTCTTACGTAAGAACCAATAATTCAAAATACTGTGCAATACCGTGTGCTACTGTGCGCAACGCGTATTACTGTATTTTTATCACCGGGTATTTCAACAGTTTAACCGTAACAGTTTTACCGTTATTTATAAAAAGGTTATTTCTGTGCTACTGTGCTAGTGAAGGATTTACTCGTCTCTCCCTTACTAGTTCTATTCCCCGATCTCCGCCAGAGATCATATTCCTAAGCTCTGATACCAACTGTGACTCCCCCAGAATAGGTTCAGTCAACCCAACCCATTCTGAGTCGCCAAATACATGGTACAGAATTCAAATACAAACTTTATATCACACGGTCGTGCAAAATACGACCACACAACTGTGAGTGTCAATACAAATATGTAAAAAATATTAACATTCAAACTAAGTCCTCATTATAATTATTCTCACACTATTTATTAGAAATAGTGAGGACTACTACTGCTCTAACTCGGACCATCACTCTATCCCCCGACTAGTTCCTGCAACATTCTCATTTCCTAAAGAGGACAATAGATAAAAAGGGTGAGCTCAACTAGCCCAGTAAAGAATATTATAACTAAGATAATGAAAAATAAATTATCATTAGTCTTCAACAATTCAGATAAAATATTATTGACAACAAGTTTTAGATCAATATTCGCAGCGAAAATAACCATTCATTAGAAGAGTTAAGTAGAGAATGAAGTCTACTATCTTCTATGATTTAAAAGTCCATCATCAATATTTTATTCCTGTAACATCAATCAATATACATCTCGAATCAAATATTCATCTTTGCACTACGGCCAAAGATATTCATCAGGTAATCATTCATCTTTGCTCTACAGGCCAAAGATTCAGTTATATCACCATTTAGGACTGAGGATGATGAAAAATATTTTAAAGAACGAATTCAGTGAGATAAAGGACAAAGATTAAGGATTCGTATTTTAGTTTATCCAATTCAAAAATACTTCGTAATAATCAATTGTGGAGCAAAATTCAAGAATAAAGCTCAAAACTTAGATCCAATCAAAGATAGGAATCTTAACAAGCAACTTGGACAAATAGAAGAAAATTTAATTTTTTTGTGAATAGTGCCGTATACGTGAATAGTGTCGTATACGTGAATAGTAACCCCGATGAAAAAAGTAAGAATTTCATAATAAAATTCATGCCAATATTTTGGTATAATGATATTGAAAAGAATAACATCATTTACGAAAGAAAATAACATCCTTTACCTCAAAAGAATAGTACTTATGACTAGAATATCGGATATAAGGATGAAGAAAACTTGCACTGAATAGCAACACTCAAAGTATCTAAATACTCACAAAAATACGCTCGATATTATAGAGAGAGAAAACTTCTGATTCTGGTGTAATTTTCAATTTTAACCAAGCACCCTATTTATAGGAAAAGCTTAGGATGCCAAAGTAGACTTTTGCTACCGGCGACTCATACGCACACCTCGTGAGATTTGAAAATTCAGCATTTACAAGCCATAAAAAACAAAAGTGGGGCCCACCCATGTTTTTAATAAAAAAATATTTATTTTTCGAAACTTCAATAATTCATAAAAAAAAATAGCCCTTTTGTCAGAAAAATACAAATTTTATGTCTTTTTCGTAGGAAATTTAATTCTCTACAACTTTATAGAAGGAAGTTTTTCCAAAATCCCAATCGAAAATAGCTGAAATCCACAAACGAATGATTTTTCACACCAAAATACTGATAAAAACACCTCAGCACTAATTCCTTCTTTTATATCCACAAAGTAAATATTTCCTTATCATATGAATCAATAATCAATTATTCACAAATAATATTACAGAACTACAATATTGACAACCAGGTCGTTCCTAGGAAATAGGGGGCCTTCCGATAAGAATTTCTCCTTACTGGCGCCCAATTAAATAACCCCTCCTAGACAAAACTTTCTTAGACATTGTCAATAATGCTATCTAATAATATTATTCAAATAATATGAATTATTGAGTTGATAATGTTAAATACTGTGCAGTGACAATTATTGAATCAATAATACAAAATATCAACGGTAGCAATTATTGAATCAATCATATAAAATAGCAACGTAGCAATTATTGATATAAAATATCAACGTAATAATTATTAATATAAAATATCAACGTAGTAATTATTGAACCAATAAAATATCATGCAATTATTGAATCAATAAAATATTGAACAGTAATTACTGTAACAATTATTGAGTAAGTGACTTCTTACGTAAGAACCAATAATTCAAAATACTGTGCAATACCGTGTGCTACTGTGCGCAACGCATATTACTGTATTTTTATCACCGGGTATTTCAACAGTTTAACCGTAACAGTTTTATCGTTATTTATAAAAAGGTTATTTCTGTGCTACTGTGCTAGTGAAGGATTTACTCGTCTCTCCCTTCCTAGTTCTATTCCCCGATCTCCGCCAGAGATCATATCCCTAAGCTCTGATACCAACTGTGACTCCCCCAGAATAGGTTCAGTCAACCCAACCCATTCTGAGTCGCCAAATACATGGTACAGAATTCAAATACAAACTTTATATCACACGGTAGTGCAAAATACGACCACACAACTGTGAGTGTCAATACAAATATGTAAAAAATATTAACATTCAAACTAAGTCCTCATTATAATTATTCTCACACTATTTATTAGAAATAGTGAGGACTACTACTGCTCTAACTCGGACCATCACTCTATCCCCCGACTAGTTCCTGCAACATTCTCATTTCCTAAAGAGGACAATAGATAAAAAGGGTGAGCTCAACTAGCCCAGTAAAGAATATTATAACTAAGATAATGAAAAATAAATTATCATTAGTCTTCAACAATTCAGATAAAATATTATTGACAACAAGTTTTAGATCAATATTCGCAGCGAAAATAACCATTCATTAGAAGAGTTAAGTAGAGAATGAAGTCTACTATCTTCTATGATTTAAAAGTCCATCATCAATATTTTATTCCTGTAACATCAATCAATATACATCTCGAATCAAATATTCATCTTTGCACTACGGCCAAAGATATTCATCAGGTAATCATTCATCTTTTCTCTACAGGCCAAAGATTCAGTTATATCACCATTTAGGACTGAGGATGATGAAAAATATTTTAAAGAACGAATTCAGTGAGATAAAGGACAAAGATTAAGGATTCGTATTTTAGTTTATCCAATTCAAAAATACTTCGTAATAATCAATTGTGGAGCAAAATTCAAGAATAAAGCTCAAAACTTAGATCCAATCAAAGATAGGAATCTTAACAAGCAACTTGGACAAATAGAAGAAAATTTAATTTTTCTATGAATAGTGCCGTATACGTGAATAGTGTCGTATACGTGAATAGTAACTCCGACGAAAAAAGTAAGAATTTCATAATAAAATTCATGCCAATATTTTGGTATAATGATATTGAAAAGAATAACATCATTTACGAAAGAAAATAACATCCTTTACCTCAAAAGAATAGTACTTATGACTGGAATATCGGATATAAGGATGAAGAAAACTTGCACTGAATAGCAACACTCTAAGTATCTAAATACTCACAAAAATACGCTCGATATTATAGAGAGAGAAAACTTCTGATTCTGGTGTGATTTTCAATTTTAACCTAAGCACCCTATTTATAGGAAAAGCTTAGGATGCCAAAGTAGACTTTTGCTACCGGCGACTCATACGCACACCTCGTGAGATTTGAAAATTCAGCATTTACAAGCCATAAAAAACAAAAGTGGGGCCCACCCATGTTTTTAATAAAAAAATATTTATTTTTCGAAACTTCAATAATTCATAAAAAAAAAATAGCCCTTTTGTCAGAAAAATACAAATTTTATGTCTTTTTCGTAGGAAATTTAATTCTCTACAACTTTATAGAATGAAGTTTTTCTAAAATCCCAATCGAAAATAGCTGAAATCCACAAACGAATGATTTTTCACACCAAAATACTGATAAAAACACCTCAGCACTAATTCCTTCTTTTATATCCACAAAATAAATATTTCCTTATCATATGAATCAATAATCAATTATTCACAAATAATATTACAGAACTACAATATTGACAACCAGGTCGTTCCCAGGAAAGAGGGGGCCTTCCGATAAGGATTTCTCCTTACTGGCGCCCAATTAAATAACCCCTCCTAGACAAAACTTCCTTAGACATTGTCAATAATGCTATCTAATAATATTATTCAAATAATATGAATTATTGAGTTGATAATGTTAAATACTGTGTAGTGACAATTATTAAATCAATAATACAAAATATCAACGGTAGCAATTATTGAATAAATCATATAAAATAGCAACGTAGCAATTATTGATATAAAATATCAACGTAACAATTATTAATATAAAATATCAACGTAGTAATTATTGAACCAATAAAATATCATGCAATTATTGAATCAATAAAATATTGAACAGTAATTACTGTAACAATTATTGAGTAAGTGACTTCTTACGTAAGAACCAATAATTCAAATTACTGTGCAATACCGTGTGCTACTGTGCGCAACGCGTATTACTGTATTTTTATCACCGGGTATTTCAACAGTTTAACCGTAACAGTTTTACCGTTATTTATAAAAAGGTTATTTCTGTCGCTTTCTATATCCGACAATTATTCCGTTGTGGGGCCCACAAATAGCTGCGCCGTCGTACGAATATTCCCCGACAACAAGAATATTCTAGGACCAAACAAATATTCCTCGACAACAATGAATATTTTATAACCACTTGCTTATTTTAAAAAATTTGCACATTTCACCCATAACTCACCACATTTATCAAAACAACACCTTACTATTTAAAAATAATATATAAAGAAAATTAAATCTTTATTCATAAAATTTGGGGTCTTACATTATATGTATTATAATTATATAATATATGTATATTATATTATATGTATATTACGTTAGATTAAAACAGGAGTTAGAAAAATAAAGTTAGTTTGCTAGAGAGAAAGAGAAAGAGCAGAGAATAATTAGAGAAGAAGAGAAGGAAAGAAAGGAAGAACGTAAGAGAATAACATCTTCTTCTTCAAACATCTAAGCAGAAAGGGTATGTCTTAATTCCCTTATGTTTTTTTATGTTTTCCTTATGATTGTTCATGAGTATGGGCTCTCTGTGTATATGATTTAGCATGAAAGTTATACATATATGATGTACATATATAAATTATGTTTATAATGGTTTATATATGAATTGTATGCCATAAACAAGGATTTCCAGAAATCAAAGTTTTGTCAGAACATGTTTTAAATTGAGAATATGTGTTCACGTGGAGTTTTCATGTTTTGGTTAATTTTAGAGTAAAATTGATGAAATTAGTATATGTTAATATGCTTGTTAGAATTATTTTTGATGATATCTTGAATCATGGAAAAAAAAATGCATGTATTTCTTAAGAAATTGTTTTACAGTGAATGGTTTTGTAAAATATATGAGTTTTATGAAAATATCAAAATTTGATTTCTAAAACTTTTGATTTTTGTTATTTAGATGGTTTTCGTGTTTAGAAACATGTTATATGTGTGTATTGTTTCAAGTATGTACTATACACTGTTTCAGTAGCTTGTAATTGTCGTTTGTTGGCATGAGTGGATTAAACAGTGCCGTTGCTGCTCTGTTTCTGTCCGCGTGTTGGCTCAGCTGTGCAGGCAGCAAGGGCAGAAGCAGCGCAGCTGCGCCGCTGGGCTTCCTCATGTTTGACACCTGCGCAGCTGCGCCGGTGTCAAGGCAATGTGTGGCGCAGCTGCGCCAGTACCTGAGCAAAGGTAGAAAACTTATAGTATTTGTAAAGTTTTAAAACCTAAATTATTTTGTTTCTATGATAATGATCATGTACCAAGTTGCAATAACATATTGTTATCATGAATTTGACAATTTCATAACTGGGAAAGAAAAGAGGTTTTGGAAAACCTTAAAGTATTATTTGAATTGTTTATAATAGATATTAAATTATAATTATTAAATATAACTTAGCTAATATGATATATATAATTATAATTTGAATAATTATAATTATAGTAAAGGTTTAATGTAAATTATGATTGTTAAATTATAATGAATTGAGTTGATTGTTTTAATCAAAGTAAATGTTTAACTTGAAGTATAATTTGTTTAATTAAAACTTAATATGTGATTATAATTTGAAATAATTATAATCAAGATAAAAGTGTAAATTAAACTATAATTTATATAATTATAATTTAATGAGGGCATGAATAGAAATTGAGTATTTATAATCTAAGTAATGGTTTAATTTAAATATGTTTAAATTATGATTTAATGCATGCTGTAGCTGATTCATTATAAATTATGATTATTTAGTTATAGTTTGATTAAAGTGGATGTTTAAATTATAATTTATTTAATTATAATTTAAATGAGTATGTAATTATTAATTGATTAATCATGTGAAATATAATATGATTATGTGATGTGATTAATTATGTGATAATTAATTATTAACTTATTAGTTAAAGAGGAATGAGTTAACCTAAAGTGGATAACTAACGATGAGAATTAGCTATGTGATAATTAACTGATATTGTTAATTATACATATGATTTGACAGCGAGTGTCAAACGAGTAAATAGAAGAGAATTAGAAAGTATAAAGTAGTATTTACTTAGACGTTTGATAAGCGTTGCTAGGTGACTAATAATTGATGCGTATGGTAATACATTATGTAGGATCATGAAGCAGATTATATTAAGCAATTTTTCGGTAATTGGTAATCTACGAGCCAGGCAAGTCTTTCGGTTCCTATTTTTTATGTGAACTTGATGATATTATGAACTGTTTTAAATTATATTGCAAAGAGTATGCTATGTTATATATGTTGCAAGCATGAAATGTTAAAGTCAATTTATGACTAAGTTGATTGATTTAATAACGTTGATTGAGTAAGGAACTCAATCTTTATATTTGTTATGTGATTAAAGCATGTATGCCATGTTACCTTAATGTCGAGCATGTTAATTATGTGCTATGTGATGCATGAAAACTGTTAGCACTTGCTGAGCTGTCGAGCTCACTCTTGCAAATAACCATTTTTGCAGGTCCAAGATGCAAGGTAAAGATACTTATTAAGTGAATTATAGGAATCAATGTTTAAGAATATTACTTATGTTAAATATCAAATTGTATTTGATGTTTTGGTTGTAACGTAATTGGTAAGTTGTAAAGTTGAGCTATCCGATGTATAGTGAATATTGCTTTATGATGTAAGACTTGTATAGTCATTTTGTTGTAAAGATTTATGATAAAGATTTGAATCGAATAGATGTAATGTAAAGGTTGCGATTCAGGGCAATATAGAAAGAAAGTTTATAAAAGTTTTAAATATTCTGCATTTTTAGTGATTTTTAATATCGAAGAATGATGTAATGAGAGATTAAAGTTGTATTGTTAACGATCGAGAAGGAAAATATTATTATATGAATTTTGGGATCGTTACATATGTAGTAGGCTAACTTGGGGTATAACACGTGAAGAGAATGAGACTCTCATTGAGGGACAAGCATTATCAATCTCAGAATTATATCAACATTCATGTATACACACACTTAAGTTACTTTGCACATGTTATATACCTAAGTTGTATTCATATAATACATGCTTAGGTTGTAGTTTTAATGACACAATGTAATTCACATAATGTAGTAAGTGTAATTTGCACACATATAATCCATGTACATTTTATTATACCGGCATTATCACATTATCTCATCTCCTTTATTATTAAATTCTATCAATCAATTATTTACAACATATTCATAATGTACTTATTTTAATGTCCACACACTCACATTGTTACATAAGTATTATTCAAGTAGTTTTCACAACTCAATAATTTTACTATATAGTTTATATATAATTGTATAGTCGCATTGCACTACACTTCATATAATATATAGGTAGCTACTATACCTTATACATTTAATTACCGCACGCTTGCACATAGCAATTAATTAATTACTTATCATATCAATTAATTAATAATAATATTAATTAGTCCATCCCTCATCAATCAATGTAATTATTAATCTCCATAACATTTATATGATTAATTTTCACATTTAAATAAATATAAATCTTATTATATTTATAAACAAGTTGCTTATTATTAATCTATCATTTGCAATAATAATAATTAACGTATTATTAATCACCATTAATATTCCATTTTTCATAATAATAATTAAATAACAATTAATATTTGATTAATCGTTCACGTAGTAATTCCTTCATTACTTACCCTTATCAATTATTATTATATGATAAATAATCACATTCCTCAGCAGTTTAAATAAATATAAATCCTATTATATTTATAAACCGTTTTCTTAGTATTATACCATTACTTGCAAAAATACTAATTCAACAGACTATTATTATATTTCTCTTAATAACAATTAATATAGAATAATTGCTCGCTTAGTAATTCCTTCGTTGATTAATATAACCATTATTATTTCTCATCACTGTGCCTCACAAGGCATTCAACGAGTTTATCGCAAACTCCATAATTTTTCAATTATTATAATTATTCAATTTAATATAATTGAGTTACTCATCTCAGAACACATAAATATTTATATTCAGATAAATATTTATTTCCATTAATATATTCATTTATTAATATTCAAAAATTCTCGGGTATTACGGTTATAGTGGTTCAGACCGAGGCAGGGGATTGGTCCATTGATGAGGAGGAGCCAATGGAGGGCCCTATATCTCCTACCGAGGATGAGTTGTTCACTAGTTTGAAAGCATCCTTAGTTAGCACTGATCCAAGTTCTGTTCTGGCATCTAGGGAGGCGTTGGATCGTCAGGTGCATCTTTTGACTTTTGAGCGAGATCAGGCTTAGGCCTTGATGATGACCGCTTTGGTATGTAGGGATGTAGCCAGTACTGAGAGGGATGCAGCCTTTATCGCTAAAGATGAGGCTATAGCCGAGAGGGATGCAGTTCGATCTTTTGCAGATGGGCTCACTGGTCATGCTCGATACGTCGTTTAGAGTTAAGAGGGGATCTTTAGGTCAACAATAGAGTTACTGAGACGTGTTGACATGCTAAAGCAGGATGCGGCCCTTACCGCCTGAGATGAGGCTATAGCTGAGAGGGATGCAGTCCGATCTTTTACAGATGGGCTCCCTGGCCATGCTCGATATGTCGTTTAGAGTTAGGAGGGGATCTTTAGTTCAGCAGTAGAGTTACTGAGACGTGTTGACATGCTGGAGCAAGAGTTGAGTGCTACTCCTCAGACTGCTGAGACGGCTGGGTATTTGGAGATGTTGTCCCGTCTGACCTTAAATTTGTAGTCATGTTTTATCTTCCTGCATGAACTATATTATTATCTTTTGTCACATATCAGAATCACTTTTGTATTATAAAATAGTTGTATATATAAAAAGGAACATGTTTAGTTCACTTCCCTCGTTTGAGCACGTCTAGACCTGCATATTGATCATTATTTTTGCCTCATGACTTATTATTTTGATACAAAACTTTTCTCGTCATACTTGCGCAAGATCTGATAGAGCGATGTTGAGATGACGTCAGGTCTTTTCAACATGGGTCGTCAACTGGGATGGTTTATATGGTTATTTTGGGTTTTGGATAGGTTTAATGTTTGGGGTTAATATAAGGTAAAAGGGTTTAATTTTTGTTTTTCGAGGGTTAGACCGCACCACAGATGGTTGCCTACGTACTCTCGTGGATGGGGGAGATCAGGTCTTTCGTAGTTCAGGCTTGGCCTAAAATTTTGACATGATTTTTTTTTCATGACAAGGATTCAGGTTTGTGAAAAGAGGTCTCAAACATAATACCATTTCACAGAGTCAGAATTGATCAGATGCGGGAATTCTTCACCGTCCATCTTTTTCAGCCTTGGGGCTCCGCCCGATAAGATTGCTTTGACAACAAAAGGTCCTTCCCAATTCGGGGAAAATTTACCCCGGACTGCATTTTAGCCTAGGATGATCTTCTTAAGTACCAAGTCATGCTCTTTGAACTCCTGGGGTTGCACCTTTTTGTTATATAATCGGGACATTCGCTGCTAATATAGTTGACCATGAAAGATAGTTGTAGCCCTCTTCTCAGCTATAAGGGACAGCTGATCGTATTGATCTTGTATCCTTTGGCCCTCTTCTATCTGGGCATCCAGTATCACTCTTATAGATTCCATTTCCACTTCTATGGGGAGTACGGCCTCCATGCATTATACTAGTGAATACGGGGTGGCCCCGGTAGAGGTTCGGGTCGATGTTCGGTAGGCGAGTAAGGTCAAAGGCAACAAATCAGATCATTCCCGGTGGTTTGCCAACATATTCATCATTATCTTCTTGATATTCTTGTTAACGTCTTCCACTGTGCCATTCATTTTTGGACGATAGATAACAGAGTTGAGGTGTTAGATATTGAACTTGCTGCATAGTTCCCTCATCATCTCGTTGTTCAGATTCTTGGCGTTGTGCGATATGATAACCTCGGGTTGTCCATATCGACAGATGACATTATTTTTGATGAAACTGACGATGACCTCCTTGGTAACTTTGGGGAAAGAAACTGCTTCTACCCACTTGGTAAAGTAATCAATCATGGTGAAGATGAATCTGTGACCGTTACTGGCTTTGGGCACAACGGGTCCGATCACATCCATTCCCCACATGGAAAATGGTCATAGTGACGTCATGCAATGTAGCTGGTTCAGAGGTGCATAAATAATGTTGGCATGGATTTGGCATTAATAGCATCGCTTGACATGATCATCACAATAAGCTTTGAGGGATATCTAGTAGTTTCTCGTCCTTAATATCTTCTTGACGAGCAGGGGTCCACTCATGTGTGCTCCGCACACTCCCCAATGCACTTTATTCATAAGTCTTTGGGCTTCATCATTGTTTAGACACCTTAGAAGGCCTATACTTGGGCCCCTTTTGTAGAGAGCATCCCCACTTAAATTGAAGTTCATTGCCATCTTTTATATTCGGTTCTTGGTGGCTTGGTTCACTCCCTTGGGAGTGGATCTGTCTCTCAAATACTCATTGATGTCTTGATACCAAGGTGGTTCAGTAGGAGCTATTTCATTGGATATTTCCCCCACGTCGTTTTCATAAGATGGTGCATTTTACGCTGTGAAGGTGATAATAGCATACCCTTCCTTGCTGACATGCTAACCAATGAAGCTAGTGTGGCCAATGCGTCGGCGAAATCATTTCTATTTTGAGGGATATGCATAAAGGTAATGTCTTCAAACTCTCCCGTTATTTTGATAACGTGGAGGTGGTAAGGCAATAGATGTAATTCTTTGGTACTGTAGGCCCCAGTGGATTGTCTAATGACTAGCTCTGAATCTCCGAACACTATCAACCGTCTGACTTCCATGGATTGAACTAATTTTAACCCCACCAGGCATCCTTCATATTTCGCCGTGTTGTTAGAGCTATTGAATTATAACTTGGTCGCTACGGGGTACTGCTCCCCAATGATAGAAACGAGAACTGCCCCTGCCCCGACTCCCTCTGTGTTTGATACGCCATCAAAGTATAATTTCTAGAATTAACCCATGTCTTCCTTTTTTGGCTTGTTGAATCATCATCACCTCATCGTCAAGGAAATATGTTTCAAGAGGCTCATAACCTCTTGTCAGTGTTGCCGATAGATGGTCCACGATTCCCTGTCCCTTGATGGACTTTTGGGTCACATAGACGATGTGGAACTGTTAAAGGATTAGCTGCCACTTGGATAATCGGCAGTTCAACATTGGTTTGCTAAAAATATACTTCAAAGGATCCATACGGGATATGAGATAAGTTGTATGGTTGTACAGGTAATGTTGTAGTCTCATGGTGGACCAAGCCAATGCGCAACAGGTATTTTCTATTAGAGTGTACTTTTTCTCTCCACTACTGAATCACTTGTTGAGGTAATAAATGGCCCTTTCCTTGCCCATATCATCTTTTGCCCCAACAAGTACCCCATGGCATTAAAGTTAACTGATATGTATATGAACAATGGGACTCCATCCCTTGGGGGTACCAGGATAGGTGCTTCAATCAACCTCTTCTAGATGGTGTGAAAACCTTCTGACAGTCTTCATTCCATTTCCCGGAGGAGTTCTTTCTCAACAACTTAAAAATGAGTTCACATGTGGCTGTCAACTGCAATATGCATTGGCTGATAAGTTTATCCTCCCCAGTAAACCTCAAATTTCCTTCTCGATTCTCTGTTCAGGCATCTCAGTGATGGCTTTTATCTTGGCCTGATCCAATTTGATCCCTCGATTGCTTACAAGGAATCTTAGAAGCTTACCGGACTTCATGCAAAAAGCACACTTTGCTGGGTTCAGCTTCAAATTATATTTGTGGAGGTGCTCAAATAACTTCCGGAGATGGGTAATGTGGTCATCTTCTTTCTTGGACTTTATGATGATATCATCCACATATACTTCGATCTCTTTGTGCATTATATCATGGAACAATGCCATTATAGCCCTATGATAAGTAGCACAGGCATTGGTGAGGCCAAAGGTCAATCTCCTATAGCAGAAAGTGCCTCATGGGGTGATAAAGGCAGTCTTTTCCCTGTCCTCTTCAGTGACTATGATATGGTGGTTTCCATTAAAGCAATCAAAAAATGAGTACATCTCGTATTGTGTCATATTGTTTATCAACACATGAATGAATGACAATAGGAAGTCATCTTTAAGGCTGGCCTTGTTGAGATCTGGATAATCTACGTAGACTCGCACCTTTCCACCAGGCTTCGGTACTGGGACCACATTGGACAGCCACTCAGGGTAGGCTGACACCATAATAATACCTGCTTTGAATTGTTTGATGAATTCTTCTTTGACCTTCAGGCTCCATTCTGATTTTTAACTGTCTTATCTTCTGCTTCACTAGTTTGAACCCTTCTTTAACTGGTAATCGATGGACAACTATATTTGTGGATAATTCGATCATGTCTTCATGAGACCTAGCAAAAACATCCTTGAATTGGGTTAGGAGTTTGAATAATTCTTTTTCTTGGCTAAAGGGAAGGTTGGTTCCAATTTGTGGCTCTTTGGGATTGTCAGAGGTTCCAATGTTTATGGTGATGGTTTGTTCAAGGTTAGGTTTGGGTTTGTCTTTGACCCATCCTTTAATTTCCTTGGGCACCTCTTTATCGTCCACTTCTTCTTGCTCAATCCCCATCAGGTCAAAGTCTAACTCTATATTGAAATCATAGTCATTATTCAAATTTGGCAAGTATGAACAAGGCTAGGAATACTCAAATTTGGGAACCTGGGAAGAAACCTTGATTGCTTAATATATATAACTGTTGTCAAACTACAAAAGGTTCAGCAATTAATATGACAAAAGGCAATAACAAGTTGCAGATAAAATAAAGCAAACTAAAATAAAAAAGCGAAGCTCCCTACTAATAGATAATTTTCCTATTTTTACCCTTTCCGAACGATCGGAGGGGTGATCGCCCAATTGCTGGTAGTCAGATCTTCGGGGATGGCCAAGAGGAAGGTGTCGTTGGAGTTATTGCTATCTTCGAGGATGATCATGACTGGTTTAGATTCTAGATTGGGGTCTTCCTTTGGAACGCTTACTGTCATCCAATCAATGGAAGGTAGAACGGGATGATCGTTGAGGAGACCCTCCCCATATGAATCCTCGGGGAACCTTTGACGAGGCTAAAATTGCACAGGAATCACAACTAGATCTCCTCTAGAAACTTTTTATTTTTAGCCTTCCTTGCCTCATCTTCAAGAGGTTTGGTTTCCTCATCTCTACTCGGATTGACCTTGGGTATCAGGAGGTTCGAGACATTGGCAAGGACCTTCTTTAATGGCTTTTTGAATCCTTCTTCAGTAAGGCTCAGCCTAAGGAGTCATCAGGTGGGCAGGCATATGTTTATGGGGATTACAGTGTTTGAAACCACCGAGGTAACCCAGTCCATCCTTGCCTAACTGGGTCGATATATTGATTAGGTTTTTAATTCCTTGGCCATTCCAACCTATCCCTTTACCTATTCGATGCCCTTGGGTGAGCATCTCTTGATAGACCACCATCACTTCTGGGGATATCTGGGGTCTCAATGTTGTCGAGCCCATAGAGTGGTATTAGGGAGTGCTTACTTCAAAGGCTTGAAAGCTTGCAGGATCAATGCCCTAATTCAAGCTGATCATTGGCATGTCTCCCGGATTATGGATAGGGTATTCGAGTTCAGCCCTGACGGTGACAAAGTTACCATTGACAATGTACTTTAATTACTGATGAAGAGTGGATGGAACGGCTTCAGCCATATGAATCCATGGTCGCCCCAGCAACAAGTTATACCCAGTAGTAATGTTCAATACTTGGAAGGATATGTTGAAGGTGAATGGACCGATCTCCTTGGGAAGTTTAATTTCCCCCACCGTATCTCTTCGTGACCCATCGAAAGCTCGAACCACCACATGGCTAACTCGGATCCTATTCAGTTTGATATTCATCCTCTCTAGGGTATCAAAAGGGCATATGTTTAAAGCCGAACCACTATCGATAAGTACTCCTCCTATCACATATCCTGACGATATAACTGTGAGATGTAATGGTCTAGGATGTCCAGTTCCTTCGGTTGGTATATTGTCATCGGTAAAGGATATCACGTTATTGTCCAGTACATGGCTAGTCAGATGTCGGAACTTCTCAGTATCAATGGTTTTGGGCAGGTGCGCCTCTTCCAACACCTGGATTAGAATTTGGTGGTGGTCCTCGGAGGCTAACACCAAGTCTAGGTTGAATATTTGGGGTGGTGCCTCTTTCAGTTGCTTCACTGTTCTCGCTTCATTGTGTCCCACCTTGTTAAGGAAATCCACAATCTTCCCTAGTGGCACTTTTCCCACCGTCTTGGCTGTTGGTTTCATTACCCGCCCTGGGAGGTATAGGGTATTATCTCTTGGCAAGACTGTTATACAATTGGTCTCCGATCTTGTACCTTCTCTGTAATTCCATGGAACCCTTTTCAGACTGAAAATGGGGATCTAAGGCCGAGGAGTCAATATCAATGGTTTTGGAGCAGCTATTTCCATTGGAGTCTTTTCTCCCGTGTCGGACACTCCTTTGATGGCCACGGGCACAGCAGAAGTTCCTTCTACGTAAGTGATAACTACCACCATTTCATCAGAACTTCCCACCCATCGAGGGTATATGATTTCTTCATTGGGTAAGACCTCATCCTCATTTATCATCTCCAGGTCGCTGGATTCGATCATATTCTAAATTAGATGACGTAGGGCACAACATTTATCGGTTGCATATACAGGGGCGTTTGAATGATAGAGGCAGTTTTTACTGGGGTGGAAACACTTTGATCGAGGATCCGGAGGTGGTGAGAACTCTGTGATATTTCCTTTATTGATCAACATTCGTAGGATTTCTTCCCTGGATTGCCCCAGGGGTAAACTTTTGTTTGGCTGCAAATTCCCGTCGGAGGTGAAATCTAGATTCCCTCGCCATCTTTTCTTTCCATTTGCTCTGTTCTTGGAGACGAATCTGATCTCTCTTTGGAATTGGAACAACCTTAGAAAATGCGGTGTTGATATGCCCTCGGAAGACTTGGTCGATTAGTTGTTGGGTCACCTGATGCTGGTATGTGATTAGTTCCACTAATTGGTCAACTTTTACCTTGATTGAGGCCAAGTTTATCTCCACTGTATATCTTTCTTCCGGGTACCCCCATATTGAAGGATCAGCCATAGTGGGAGCTTCTCCCAATTTCCTCAAGTATTTATGATTTTCTCAAATTCCCGCGCTGATCATGTTGACTCCCTCTGCGTTATATTAAGGTAAGGGGTTGTTAACATTTAGCTGCTCTTGTGCTTTCACCATAATTTCCCCACTGTCGATCATATTCTGAATCTTGTGCTTTAAGGTCCAACAGTCCTGAGTGTCATGCCCTGATGCTCTAGAATGATAAGCACATTTCTTATTATGATCAAATTATCTTCCATTAGGATCAGCAGATGGAGCGAGCTCGGTGATCTTCTTTTGTGCTACCAACAGTGCCAATATATTTTCTAATGAGTCCCCCAGGGGGCTAAATACTCTTCTCCGCTTGTTTTCCCCAACCTTTGGTGCCGTAGGATTTCGGGAGTTTACCGGAGGCTGGAATGTAGGATAATTGCCTTGCTTATTTATAGGTGGGTTATTGTTCTGATTCGTAGTCTGCCCTTGTAATATCAAGGAGACATCTTCTTCTTTCCTTTTATATACCCTCTTGGGAGCGCTCGAGTAGTTTCCCAATTGTATACGCTCTGCCACTACCTACAAGGCGGTGAGGTATTTGATCTTGCCAAACTTCAAACCCATTTCTGCTATTTTCCCATATTTTATCATTTCAGAGAACAGTTTGCCTATTCTTTCTAGGACTCTTTCATAATAGGGTGCTTTTTGGATGTCAATAAAGGTCATCACCATCTCAGTTTCGTCCATTGCGAGTTAACTTGGGCTGCCATGCGCCTCCACCTTTGCTCGTACTTCTTGAATGATTCATTGCTCAGTTTCTTTATCTTGGTCACTTGGTAGTGATCAGGGGCCATCTGGGATTGGAAGTTATACTGGTTGAGGAAAGCATGGGCTAAATCTTCCCAACCATGGACCTTGGAGTTATCAATCTAGGCGTACCAAGTTCGGGCTTCACCAATAAGGCTCTTTTGAAAAAACTGCATTCTGAGGTTCTCATCTTCGGCATAGGATCCGAGCTCGGCTATGTAAACTTTCAAGTGGGTGTAGGGATAGCCCAATCCATTATACTTTTCGAATGCTGGGACTTGAAATTTATCTGGGTATCTCGCCTTTGGGAAAATATATAAGTCAGAGTAATTCATACTCCCGTGGAATTTTATCCCCTTTATGGATCGGATGACATCCTCCATCTATCTAACTTTCTTCCTGGTGTCTCCGGCTTCTCTGTTTTCTCAGAGGTCTATTATTTTCCTTGTCAGACTCTTATACGGTGCCTCTTTGGCTGCTCCGATGCCAAGTGGGGATATTGGAGTAGACATTTGTGTATCACTATCTTTTCTCGGTACACGCATATCTCCCTGTGCAGAGGATTAAATTGGAGTTTTCAGTTTCGGCTCCTGAGCTACCTTACACTACTCTCTCAACAGGACGGTCATCTCACCGATTTGCTTCTTAAATTCCTAAAACTCCTTTCGAGATACCGAAATAGGTTCTGATGAACTGCCCTCATACATTTTGACTGGTGGTGGTCGTGCCTTCTTAGCTCGAAATCGAGTTCTAGGACCAATCTACACAAAATCGACATCTAGTTTAGTCTTGATATTGGTAGATGATAAGGATGCATGATATGTTATGCATCAGTTTAGGAGTTTTTTAATCTTTTCCTGCAAAACAAGGGGTTAGTCGTCTTGATTACAGGATAAAAAGAATATATAATTGACAATTAAGATGGATGACATTTATATATTCAGAAAGTAATAGGGCATGAAGAGACATCCTACGCGTTGGGTTTATCGGAGATTAACCTATCTTAGGATTACTCTCACGGGCTTTTTAGAATGAAGGTTCCCAGATCTTCACAATTTACTAGATGGAAACGTCACATCTTTTAATTGGAGCGATCTGAGTGGTGCCTTTCTTGAGCCTCATAAGGGAATGCTCTTTAGGGTCCAGTAATAAACAACCAAAGGATTCGCCTCCTGGTGGAGGAATCACACAACATACATTCACATACATTCATTATCCTTACCGGATGTAAATGATGACATTGTGCGATGCACTAATATAAAGCGCTTAAAGATTTGAGACATTCATCACACACAGAGATCATTCACACCAAATGCAAATGCAGAATGGAAATAAAAAAGATTAAACGCTGCTTAAGCCCTCTAAGTCCCCAGCAGATTCGCCGCCGGTCAACGCCGGGGAAGAAATATATATCTTCTTATCTTTCCTATTTATCTTGATATTGATTTTTTATACCCTTTGTATTTTGCTATATTGATTAATTTGTTAAAGGGTGAGATTTTAAGAATGGACCGACATAAATGTCGACGAATTTTAAAAGATTGATTTATATGATTGGGCCGAATGAGACAGAGTCGACAGTCGGAAAAAATTCAAAAGAATGTACCAACTCATCCGGATTTTGAAAGTTTTCACAATATTACCCAATATGTGACTCCGTAACATTGGTATAAAACCCGAGATTCATGGAATTTGGGGCTTCATTAAGAGGGGGGAAGGTGTTAGGCTCCCCACGACTTCCTTGAAAACACGGTTACCGCATCTTATTGATTCCCAAAGCATAAAGTGTGTGTGTGTGTGTGTTTTTATTGTGATAAGTGTTTTGATTTTATTTATTATTCTAAGCCTTATTTCAAATTATTTGATTTGATTTAAGTAAAAGTTCATTTTAGACAAAAGTATATCGAAATGACGTTTTAGAAAACAAAGTTTTCAAATCCTTCATCAAATAAGAATCGAGATCCTTTGATACTTCCGATTATTAACCTTAAGTTTATGAAATTATTCTGAAAGTAGTGTTGTACCTCTTTGGACCTATGCACCAAGGATTCGATTTAGATAAAAAAATTATTTTTAGAAAAGATATATAGAAATGACGTTTTGGAAAAAAAGGTTTTCGAATCCTTCGTCAAATATGAATTGAGGTCCTTTGATACGTCCATTTATTAGAACTAAATATATATATCCCCGAATCGCTTCATTCTTTATGAAAGCTCTTTGCGATTTTGATTTGAAAATCGTTTTGGGTGATAATGCATGCAATAAAACACCAAAAAGGGTCGGACTATCATCGAGCATGAAAGCCATCTTGATAGACCCGAACTCCTGCATGTTAGGTTTACACGTAGCGCGATTAAGAAATAAAATTGTGTAAATAAAGCGGAAGCGCCAAGAAAGGAATTTTAAAATTTTAATGCAAACCATCACCATAATAATCCTATATGCTTAGTTATCAATACATACAAGAAAGAGAAAAAGTTGAGATTCATACCCTTGTAGATCAAGCTTCCACAGGTACGAGTTCTACTCCAACTTGAATCTACGAGATTGATTACTTTCATTGATCAATGCAAGCCACCCAAGCGTTTGGCCTCTAGAGGTGATCCACCAAGGAAAAAGAAGAAGAACTAAAAAGGTGGGTGTTTGGCTAAACCCTAATTATATCTCTATAGAATATCTGTACTCTCCCAATGCTAAGAATGAGTGTGTTACCTTGTTCTATAATAAAACTTTCTTATTTATAGATGTAGGCAACCTTCTTAAACTATTTAGGATTAGGATTTCATATTAATTAATTAAACCTTTTTAATTAATTAGGCTTCCCAATCCAATTGTGAATAATTAAACTCTTTTAATTAAATAGCCTCTTAATCTCATTAGAAATATATATATATATATATATATATATATATATATGAGAGAGAGAGAATCTTATTAATTAATTCTCAAACTCCTTTAGAAATTAAATAATAATAATAATAATAGTAATAATAATAATAAGACTCCTCTTATTAATTTATAATTAATATTTTCAAAATATTAAATAATAAATATTAAGCTATTTAATTTATTCTATCACCATAGATTAAATTAAATACACTTAACTCATTATTATGATTATGTCATTTGCTTCTTAAATAAATATTCTTCCTTTTATTTAATTATATATATTCTGATCCTAAATGCACAAACTCTGATAATGCAAATTACAAACTACTTTCTAATTTCATTATGCCTTGGCCAAGAACTATTGAGTTGTCATTTATCGAATCACATAAGACATTTACTTCTTTTACTAGAAGTGGTAGATCCTTTATTGATCATTCATTATCTTCATGTATAATTGATTATACCCAAGCATACCCTTTGATATACCCTCAGGGTCTTAAGGGACATGTCAAAGTATAACTCATCATACATAAGATATGATGATGATCTCAAGTCTAAGGATTACTTGTACTACTATCACTAAAGAAATTCCTATTGATAGGCGAGTAAAACTCCATTAGGTATTCTTTAGCGAGCTACGTTCAGTGTACTTATTCTCCAATAAGCACCTACATACTTGCTTTAGTGTCTCCACACAAATGATTGTGAGATCGATCATTCTCTTCCAAAGAGCAAGCAACGTATGTACCAATCTATCCGGATTCACTAATCCCATATTTAGTAATCCATCGATTGGGAACTATTCTAGTTTTAAGCTATCTAAGAATTTAGATCTCATTAGCATGATCATCATCATGATTCTAAAAGCATTGCTTAAAACTATGAGTTTATCACATTTAAATATAACAGCATTATGTAGATAATATAAACGCCTTTAAATAAATAATTCTTTTATTAATAAATGAATAAGATTGTTACAAAGTAAATGCTTCATCATATCAAATATGATTGGCTTGTGTACATACTACTTTCACTACAATCATAAGTTTTCACTATCACGGAATCTTAAATACGACTTCTCAGGAAGAACCCCCCGAACTCGTTTTAAGATTCAATATTATATATACAACGATTTGCGTTATTGAAATATTACATTGTAAACAAAATGTCCATCGTGGGAATCTAGTCAAGATCCGGTTATTAGATCTCGACGCCGGGATTCCTAGGCTCACATTAATATACTTAAACATATATATACAAGATATTCTAGACTCGATATTAGGTGATTCATCGGTTGGAATCCCTATCACGAGCCACTAGAACCCCCTCACCGCTAGATATAGATCTAGGGCTCTACGGGGTGACCATGACTGACCAAAAGCATTAAAACAACTAGATCTACCATAGATCTAAGCCGATCTATCATATGGGTTAGGGCTTTGAGCTTCATAACCGGTTAAAGGGCTAGATCCGGCTAGATCTTGTAATATCCGAGAGTATTATGTCTTTTAACAATTATCAATAAACGAATTTATGTGAAATTCTTGTGTGTTTTCTTTTATTAGATGTATCTGTGTTATACATACATGCGTTATTTTATGATATGTGATGAGGAGTATTTAAATGGTTAGTTCAGTTTAATTCAACTATTTAAATTGGTTAAGTATGGAATTAATTCTATTAATTTTGTGGGATGGCTTTAAAGCATGATTTTGAGTTTGGAGCGGAATTTAGAGACGCGGACTGCGTATTTGAGTCCGGAACGTCGAAATTAGTCAGGACAGACTATAACTACGAAAATGTGTCACAGTTGACTTTTTGGTCAAAGTCAACCGGTTGACTTTTCGGGTAAAAAGTCAACCACGAATTTTGGAGATGAATTTGACGAAACGGATAGTCCCATGACGTCCGGGACGTCGATTTTAGTAGGAGTCGATATGAGTATCGAAACGTTTAGCTACGGAGGGCAAAACGGTCAAATGGTTATTTAATTGATTAAAATAATATTTTAATAAGGGAATTGCAGCAGCTGATGGGGTCATGTGTCAGCCAAATTGGGACAAGGAGGGAGAGTATATACGTATATTCTAAATGATTAGGAAGGGAGTTATATTTTCTTCCTTAAAACCAAAGCTCTTTCATTTCTCTAACTCCCACCTTCTTCAATTCGGTTAATGGTGGCATGGGGTGTAACTGATGAATTGTGGAGATGGAAGGGCTGGAGCAAACAATGTATATTATGTGCTATATATATATTCCCAATCCAAGTCTCTTCTCCTTTTCACAAAAAGTTCTAACCGAGAGAGAAAAAAATATTGAGAGTTTGAGAGTGATACTAGGATGTCTAAGAATTCTGGAGATTACAGAGGAGTTAGCAAGCAAGGAGTGAGGCTCTATCAGATTAAAACAAGAAGGAATTCGTCCAAGAGGTAAGCCATGAAACCTATTCTATGTTCTTAAGAAAATAGTGAAGAAAATGCATGTATAATTGCGGTAAATAATTTGTTTTGACTGTGTGATGCTATCTTAGTGTTGTTTACTGATATGGGGATATTGAGAATGAAAATTCTGGTCTAATCATGCTTCAAATACGTAGAGAATCAAAGAATTCAAGTTTACATGCTAAGTGTTCGATAAAATGCCTCATAGATGTCAATTTGTTCAAATCATGGTAACTTAGTGGGTTTGATTATTGTAAAATGTGTATATATGTTAGTATATGTGATCTGGACAGTAGGAATCAACCTCATGCATGCTAAAATCAAAATCATGGTTTTTGTCAAAGGTGGGTTAACTTAGAATCTGTGACTTTTTGGGTTTTTCGGAGCCTTGGAATCATAGCTTCTGCGACTCGTTGGTTGTATGTGTTAATTTTGTAAAATACTATGTAGTATGATGTCTCACCTGACCAATTTTCAAAAGAAACGGAGTTAAAATGAACAAGTTATGAATTTCGTAAGCAAGCATGTTGGTATAAAAATCTGCATAATTCTGGGAATTTCCAGAAATTTTCTAAGTCTGGAAGGCAGTCTGGCACGCTTATCTAGGCTGCTGGATCGAGGTCTTAACATGTTAGTTTCATGTATGTTGTATTTTTGTAAAATACTATGATGTATGGAGTGTATGGTGTCCAAATATCATGGTCATACAACCTGTAAACAAGTGGGAATTAAATTGCAAAGTGGGCTGCTCGAAAACAAAAATCAGGATTTGGGCCTGATGAGCAGAGCAGCTACGCCTTTCATAAGGCTTATACCTGCGCAGCTGCGCCACCCAAAGATGGATTCTGGGTTGGCCAGACAGCGCAGCTGCTCCGGTAACACGGCTTGAGGCTGCGCAGCTGCGCCGTACTGGGTCGGGTCGGGTCTGATCCGAATCGGGTCGGGTCGGGCCGGGTCAGAAATATGTCAGAAACTTATTTTGCTCAGAATCTCATACTGAACCACTTTACCTATATGACGCAACATGTTATATGATTAAATTAGCTTGATGATAGCATACATGGTAGTTTAATAATAAAATTAAATAAAAGGAAATCCTTTACTTTCAAACTAGAGTTCGAGGACCTAATTGCTTAACGTGACATATGTGATTAGGTTACGTGAAGGACTAATTGATAGCTTAAACTGTAGAAGACGTATCAGGCAAGTTTCCTAGCCCTAATTTCTATTGGGTATTTATTCAATCCTTACTTATTTTATCTCAGTGAGGGTAAGTATTGGACTTATGCTAGCTATTTATTCGTGCAAATTCCTTTGTTGTGAAGTTATACAACTTCAATTATCTTGCAAGCTTATCGATGATTACTCCGTTATTATTCTAACAACTATGCTTATAAGTTTCATGTCATTATCGAACTGTTTCTAAGTATGTTTCCTGGCCTTTGTTTTCGGCTAGTTATTATTGATGAAAAATGATTTAATTCAAATCTTTCGAAGCTATTTAATGTTTACCAATCCAAATTGCTTTGGTGCGGTCTCGCATGAATACTAAGATGAACAACCCGAATAAATGGGCAAACAGATGTCGGGCATATAGTCCCATTTATGCTTATGCAGTTTAAACTTTATACTTGTGCACAATGTAGGGTACGATAGGCTGATCACCTGGAGTACTTGCAGAGACCGTTTACAATCTATTTGATTGTTAAACCGTCTGATGGTTTTCGATGAAACAAAGCAATGTTCAGGGTATTTTACACCACTTAGTATGCTATTGAGAATTCTAAACTCTTATCTTTGATATTCTTGTTTAACACTTGATAATTCCTTTAATTGTTGAGATATTGTCATACAAATATTTTTACTCGTGATGTATGTTTCCAAACTTCTTTATATACTTGCTGGGCAATTTGTGCTCATTCTTGCTTAAACCTTTCAGTTAAGGATGAGAAGGCTGGGGGCTCGGGCAAGGACAAAGGGAAGTCTAAGATGAAATGATGCTAGTTACCTTATGAAATAAGTTTATATTTCCGCATATGATGTAATGTAGCGATAAACGCTAAGTTTAAGTTTTGGTTTATTAAAGGTTGTAAAGACTTGGGATTTTATTTTGTACGTAATAGTTATAATATTATTATTATTATTGCTGGAGTTACTTAGATAGATGATGATGTATGTTGTATCGTGAGTACCATGTCCTGTAATCGATGTTACACGGATGTGGGGGCGTCACAGATCTAGGTAGATCTAGTCCTAGGACTTGATTTCTAACAATATATACACAAAATAACCAGTAAAATCTCTAGATCTACCAACTACTACACAATATATATGTGAAACAACAAGTCTAACTAGATTTAAACAACATATATAATAGATCTAATGTATTGAACAAGATTTACAAAAGAAATGGCCAAAGATGTGACACCCCCAAATCCGGGTACTTCGTTTCCACATGATTTGGTGTTCACTTTCTAATATAACATATATCTACCCAATGAATAATGCAAAATAAACTACAACTTAAATTAAAATAACTAAATCTCCCTTAAAACAAGGGTTACAACCTTCTCAAAATCAATCCCAGGGTTACTCTAACCTTGACATGAATATAATAAAGTGCGGAAATAAAACATAACATTCAATTATTACAATCATTCTAAATAAAAAAAAAAACAAGTCTTCACTTGCTTTGCTTTCCCTTGCCCTTACTTGTAGATGGAGCATCAGCGTTATCAACCTTAACTGAAATTGTTATTTAATGCAAGAGTGAGCAAACCACAGCTCACTGGAGTTTAACAATAATATAGACATGAAAGAATATCTTTAAGAAAATCTGAACAACTTATCTTGCTTCAATAATAAAGAATTGAATAATAATTCTCTATCAATATTAAAATTTGGATATAGAATTTATCTGAGGGTCATAAGACCTTTGAACTCTTGTCCTAGGTTATAAATATTTCTATTTAAACCTTTAACAGTCAATAAGACTATGGACCTTAACTCGTACTTAGGGGGATCAGCCCTTCGTACCATGTATTGTGCACAACCATCTTAACGCTATGCGTAGTAACCTCCCCTAGTAAATAAGGTTGTTCAACTCAGTAATTTGAATTCAAGTCCGCACCAAAGAAAGTTTGGTTTGGATAAGCTTACAAGGGTAATTTAGAATTCACGTTCATCAACTAAGGATTAGTTGAATCGACTTCCAATAATTCAAAATAAAAGAATTATGAATTAACATATGCTTTAGAAGTAAACCTAAAGCATTTAAGATAATAATTGGATCTTACTTGAACAATAAGTTAAGACCATTTCAATTAAATAAACAATTGTCCAATACTGAAATGGAAAGGACATTATATGAATTCAAGAGATCATATAAAATCAATACAAGATTAGGGTTTAGAAAACTTGCGTAAAATTAACGAGTTTAGGGTTTAGAAGACTTGCCTCAAGCGCAAGCTACTTAACACAATTCACGTACTTTAATACTTCCTACACATATATATTCAATCACAATAACCTAAATTAGTTAACACGTAACTAATTCACATAAGTGGTTAACCCTCATGGTTAACTCACATTCTGATTAAATAGTAATAATAATCAACCATCACATAGTTAATTACATCACCTACATATTCACATAATTAAATTAATTATGTATTTAACTCAATTATAATTAAACAATTATAATTCAAACACTTAATCAAATTATAATTACTTAAATTATCATTACCTTTTAAATTATAAATAATTTATAATTTAAAATCAATTAAACCACATTCATGCATTTATAATTACACAATTTATAATTAATCATGTATTTATCAATTATAATCAATAATTAATTAAACTATAACATGTATTACAATTACACAATTTATAATAAATCATGTAATTATCAATTTAAAATCCACAATTAAACATGCATTTATTAAATTATAATTTAAATTAACATCTAATTGATTAAAATAAATCAACTTCTATACATTATAATTTCACAGAATTATAATTTAAATTAAACATTTACTCTTAATTATAATTAATCAAATTATAATTAAGTAACTTATTTTACAATTAAACAATTATTGCTTATAATTTAAATATTATATTAGGTTTTCAAAACTTCCTTTTTTCTCAAATTATGAAATTACCAACTTCGTGTTAACACATGTTATAGAAGCTAGATATATGCTCATTATCTTAGCAATAATGTAAATTAGGCATGAAAATAATCTGCACAATTGTTTAAAACACACTGCCACTGCACCGAACCAGGTGCAGCTGCGCAGCCAGCTGCCTTAAACCCGGCGCAGCTGCGCAGGTAAAGGCTCTGGAAAAAACAAGCGGCGCAGCTGCGCTGCTCCTGGCCTTGCTGCCTGCGCAGCTGCGCAGCAGCTCGGCCAAACGCAGACAGCCACGGCTCCCTGCTTTACCGGACAACCTATACAAGCCAAAAATACAGTAACATAGACACTGTAAATCATATATACGCTGTAATACATATATCTAACATGCACTCAAAACATAAACTCATTTAAACAACGATAATTAATAGTTTTAAAAATCCAATTTGGCCATTTTCATGAAAACTCATATTTTTCCATAAAATAATCTACTGTAATAGAATTTCTCAAGTAATTCAACTTATAACACATGAAATCTCTTCATAATTGAATATAACATCATAACCAATTCTAATTAGACATACTAACACATACAAATTCCTAAATTTTCCATTCTAAAACCAATCAATATACATAAAACAATATGAACAAAACTTTTTCCATGAAACTTGTTTTAACAGTAATTTAATTCCTGAAAATCCTCTTATGACATACAATTACCACAATCAACACATGGATACAATACATACATATAAAATTCATGATTTCATAACTTCCATGAAAACTCAACTTTTGACAGAGAATAAAATACATGAAACATATGAATTGAGTTCTATAATTGTAAGAGTAAAATTATAGATTATAACCTTTTTGCTAATCGTTAATGAAGAAGATGATGATGCTTAAGCTCTTCCTTTTCTTCTTCTTCTCTCTTCTCTAACTCTTCCTCTGTTCTTTCTTTTCTCTCTTACACTAATATTCTTTCTAACGTAGTTTAGACTAACGTATAATATAATACGTAGTAATAGATATAGGCTTAATTATATAATATAACTGACAAATATATTAAGTATAATGTCAGTTACAAATTTTAAAAAGCCACAATGCCTTGTTTGGCAAAACAAGGTTATTTTTAAAAACAGATTATTAATGCTAAGGCCATGTTTGATAAACAGTTTATTTAAATAGCTTTTTGATAGTTAGGGCCCCATTTGGTAGAACTAGGTTTAAAACAATTATAAGGGCCTTGTTTGGTTAAAGTAAATTTAAAAATCCTTTTTTTATTTTAATAAATTATTTAACACATACTTTAATGTCACATTTTAATTAATTAAATATCAATAATAATTTAATCAATTAAAACCTAACATCAATAAATCACATAAAATTGTCACCTAATTATAATTACTCGCTAATTATAATCAATGTAACACTTCATCACATATCTCATCTAATTTAATTATCTCAATTAAATTAGAACTATAATATAAAATTAATATACATTAATTAAATTAAATATTGCACACTCATTTAATTAATATATACACTTAATTAAATCACTCCATCAATCACATAATTTATTTATTTAACTCAATAAATAATTCACATAAATATTTATTTAATTCAATAAATATTTAAAATTAAATATAAAATCACAATCTTTACAATCTTCCCTCCTTAAAAGGATTCTGTCCCCAGAATCACAAAAAATAATAATAATAATAATCTCGTCTATTACATTCTTCCCCCCTTAAAAGGATTCTGTCCCCAGAATCAGTATATAAGGGGTTACACAAAACTAATCAAATAAATGCGGATAAGATTTCATCATAACATCTTCGAGTTCCCACGTAGCTTCTTCAGCACTGTGGTTTCTCCAAATTACCTTAACAGAAGGTATCACTTTATTCCTAAGTACTTGTTCCTTTCTATCAACTATTTGAACAGGCACTTCTTCATACGTTAAGTCTTTATCAAATAGCAAAGGTTCAAATTATATTACATGTTTGTAATCATGTTTGTAAGGTCTTAATACAGAAATATGAAAGACATTATGTATATTCTCGAGCTCCGGAGGTAATGCAATCTCGTAAGCAACCTCGCCCACCTTTCGTAATACCTCAAAAGGTCCAATGAATCGGGGACTCAGCTTCCCCTTCTTACCGAATCGAATTTTCCCCTTCCAGAGAGATACTTTCAGGAAAACGAAACTTCCTGGCAAGAATTCTCGGTTCTGTCGATTAAGATCGGCATACTTCTTTTGTCTGTCTTGAGCAGCAACTAATCTCGTTCTGATCAGCTTCACAATTTCAGCGGTTTGTTGTACCAATTCTGGTCCCAACAATTGACGTTCACCGACTTCATCCCAGCACAAAGGTGTTCTGCATTTTCTGCCGTATAATGCTTCGTAAGGCGGCATGCCAATACTCGCATGATAACTATTGTTGTAGGCGAACTCCACCAATGGTAGATGATCCTCCCAGCTTCCTTTGAAGTCCATCACACAAGCTCTTAGCATATCCTCAAGTGTCTGAATCGTTCTTTTGCTTTGTCCATCAGTCTGAGGATGATACGCTGTACTCATTCGCAATTGCGTTCCCATACCTTCTTGCAAACGCTTCCAGAAATTCGACGTAAAACGCGGATCTCTGTCGGACACAATCGACACCGGAACACCATGTCGAGAAATAATTTCCTTCACATATAGCTTCGCTAGCTTATCCAGGTTGTACTTAACCCTGATTGGCAGAAAGTGGGCTGACTTCGTCAGTCGATCCACTATAACCCATATCGCATCAAATCCTTTCTGAGTCATTGGAAGACCTACCACGAAATCCATCGTGATATGCTCCCACTTCCACTCTGGAATTTCTAACGGTTGCAGCAGTCCACTTGGTCTCTGGTGTTCTGCTTTGACTTTCTGGCACGTTAAGCACTTCGCAACGCATTTCGCAACGTCCCTCTTCATATTCGGCCACCAGAAATGATGCCTGAGATCCTGGTACATCTTCGTACTCCCAGGGTGAATAGAATATCTAGAACTATGAGCTTCGCTTAGAATCTCCTCTTTGACCTCTGGTACTGGCGGTACCCATATTCTACCTTCAAACCGCAACAGCCCTTCGTTACCGATCTTGAATTTGAACTCTTCGCCTTCGGTTATCCTCTTCCGAATCTTTTCACATTCTTCATCATTGAATTGTGCTTCTTTCATCTTATCTACTAGAGTAGAACCATTGGTTACTTGAAACAACAACTCATCCGATTCCTTCAGAAACTTCACTTCCAATTCTAATATAGCCATTTGTTCTATCAACCGATCCTAATCAGTTAATACGTTCAGCTTCTCCCGACCTTTCCTGCTTAAAGCGTCAGTGACAACGTTAGCTTTACCCGGATGGTAAAGTATCTCGCAATCGTAGTCTTTAATCAGCTCCAACCATCTTCTTTGGCGCATGTTCAAATCCTTCTGGATAAATATATACTTCAGACTCTTGTGATCTGTGTATATTTCACACTTCTCTCCATATAAGTAGTGCCTCCAAATCTTCAGGGCAAACACTACTGCCGCCAATTCTAGATCATGGGTCGGATACCCCTTCTCGTAATCCTTCAGCTGACGTGACGCATAGGCAATGACTTTGCCGCTCTGCATCAATACACAGCCTAATCCTTTATGTGAGGCATCGCTATATACTACGAAATTTCTGGAACTATCTGGTAAAGACAATACAGGCGCAGTACTCAGCCTCTTCTTCAGCTCTTGAAAACTCTCCTCACACTTCTCCGTCCAAACAAACTTAACTATTTTACGAGTCAAATTCGTCAACGGAGTTGCGATTCTAGAAAAGTCTTGGATAAATCTCCGGTAATAACCTGCCAATCCCAAGAAACTCCTCACTTCGGACGGCATCTTCGGCTGTTCCCAATTTATAACAGCTTCAACCTTCGACGGATCTACCGAAATACCATCCTTGTCGATCACGTGGCTAAGAAATTGCACACGTTCCAACCAAAATTCGCATTTCGAGAATTTAGCGTAAAGCCTCTCTCGTCTCAGGGCTTCTAAGGTTAGTCGTAAGTGTTCAGCATGCTCCTCCTCGGTCTTGGAATAAACCAGGATGTCATCTATGAACACTACCACGAACTTGTCTAGAAATGGCTTGAACACCCTATTCATTAGGTCCATAAATGCAGCTGGGGCATTCGTGAGACCAAATGACATCACCAAGAACTCGTAATGACCATACCGAGTTCTAAAAGCCGTTTTCGGTATATCTTCCTTTCTCACCTTCAATTGATGATACCCGCTTCTCAAATCAATTTTTGAGAAGTACCTCGTACCCTTCAGTTGATCAAACAAGTCATTGATCCTAGGTAAAGGATATCTATTCTTGATCGTAACTTTATTCAACTCTCTATAATCAATGCAAAGACGCATCGACCCATCCTTCTTCTTCACGAATAAGACAGGCGCTCCCCACGGCGAAACGCTTGGTTGAATATACTTCTTGTCCAGTAATTCTTACAGTTGAATCATCAGTTCTTTCATCTCGACTGGAGCCATTCGGTACGGAGCCTTCGAAATTGGAGCAGTTCCCGGTGCTAGATCGATCACGAACTCTGTCTCCCTATCTGGCGGAAGTCCTGGTAAATCGCTCGAAAAAACGTCCACAAATTCCTTAACTACTGATATCTCCTCCACCTTCGGGCTTTCCTTATGCGAATCTACTATGTAGGCTAGATATCCTACACAGCCTTGCGTCAGAAGTTTCTTGGCTTGCATAATCGTCAGAAAACTCGCTTTCCTAGGCGATTTGCTACCATAGAACACCAACTTCGACGGAGTCGTAAGGTTCACCGACTTCTTCTGACAGTCGATTACCGCCCCATGGTTGAACAACCAATCCATACCTAATATAACGTCGAATTCCCCAAGATTAATCGGAATCAAATCTACTCTAAGTTCCTGACCCTTAATGTCCAATCTACAGTTCTTATAAACTCTCCTAACAGGAATAACCTCCCTATTCGCAATCTCTATGATCAAAGGGTAACCTAATTCCTCTACAGGTAAGTCTAAGGTTTTAGCAAAATCATCAGATATGAATGAACAAGTAGCACCCGAATCAAATAATACATATGCATTTATACTATTGACCGGAATAATACCTGACACCACGTCTTTTGATTGCACAGCATCCTGCACCGTCATGTTGAATGTCCGTGCAGTGGGTCGAACAGCTTGCAATGGTGCAGCAATAGTAACGGTACTGCCGCTTCCATTCCCTCCGCTCCCTGTTGACCCTGCCGTCAGCTTCTTCGGGCAGTTGCGAGCCATGTGATCTTTGGATCCACATGTAAAGCAAGCTCCTTTCTTCGGTTTTGGGCAATTTGGCGCGATGTGGCCTTCCTGACCACAGTTGAAGCACACCCGCTTCCCTTTCATGCACACGCCAGTGTGATTCTTACCGCATGTAGCACATGCTTCGAACTTCCTCTTCTGCTGACTTCCTTGCTGACTCCCAGCAGAGATATTATCAGACCACTTCCTCTTCTGGTTCACAGCGCTGCCTGTGAAACCCCCAGTCTTGGTTTCTACCTCATTCTTCTTCTTCTTATCTTGGTTGAACTTCGTTACCACTTTGCTTCCTCCTTCAGCAAGTATGGCTTTCTCCAGAACCGCTGCAAATGTGTTCAGCTGGAACATGGAAACCTTGCTGTAGAGCCAGGGCTTTAGTCCCCGCTCAAACCTTCTTGCTTTCCTAGCGTCAGTGCTGACCTGGTATGTAGCGAACCTGGCCAACTCGTTAAACTTAGCAGCATACTCGGACACCGTCATCCCTCCTTGCTTAAGTCCTAGGAACTGGACCTCCATCTGGTCCTGCGAACTCACTGGAAAGTACATCTCGTAGAACATTTCCTTGAAACGTTCCCACGTGATGACTCCCTCTCCCTCTCGAGTCTTGTTAGCCTGCCACCAAAAACTTGCATCCGACTTCAACATGAAAGCCGCGAACGTTGTCTTTTGGTCTTCTCCTACTCTAGCCACGTCAAATACCTTCTCCATTTCCATAACCCATGTCTGAGCTTCGATAGGGTTAGTCGATCCTTTGAACTCAGGCGGTCCTACTGCCTTAAATTCCTTGAAAGTAGTATCCTGCACCTGCGGTTGATTCGCAAGAGCTCCGGTCAATAGGTTCACCAACTGCTGAACCGAATTGGGATTCGTCCCATCGTTATGGTTGTTGTTCGTCGAACCCTCGGGATTTTGACGCGTTACTCTTCTTCTAGGAGGCATTTTCTGTTAAGAAAATATTATTATTGGACCCTTTATTCAATTATTAAGTATCCAAGTTCATACTTAAACGTTTAAATAATTCAATTCACATAGAACACCAAGCACGTCCATAAACTTCTTTTATTCATCAGTCGTAGTTTTAAAAACATCAAACAGATAGCATTTCTGCCATTTACATCATCCTTCCTGAACTGGAAAAGTTGCAGGATTACATTATTAACTCATCCCATTCTTATCTCAAATTATGGGATTTTCGTTACTTATTACAAAACATGCAATACATAACAAACTCTACCACTATTGTTACTACTACCACTACTACCACTGCCTTGGCATATTAATGCGTCTCAAAGCCTCTCTGCGTTCCTCTTCCATTACCCGAAATGCCGTTCTTCGGTCCACCACATACCACGGTAAACCTTGGAACTGAGCTGGGTAGTAGAAAATACGATCCTGAGCTCTCTCTATCGCCGTATGAAAAGCATATTCCATTTCCCTCAGCTTGGCCCTCTTGGCTTCAGCTTCACCTTCAGCTCGATCGGCTCGTTGATTAGCCCTCAAGCTTGACTCTTCAGCTCTGGCACGCTTCCTCGACTCCTCCTGGATGTCTTGCTTCAGCTTTGCCAATTCAAAATGAGCAGCATCTCTCTCGACCTCCATATGTATCAGGTTCCACTGTGCATCTCCTAGTTCACTATCCATCTCTTCGATAGTCTCGTCCCGCTGCTGAATAGTCTCCTCGAGATCTCCTACTCGTCCCTGAAGTTCCATATTGCTATCGTAGACTGCCTCGTACATCTCAGCACTAGTAGAGTGAGGTGGGAATTCCTCCTCAGGATCCTCTTCCTCCTCTTCAGACTCGTCCTCGTCCTCATCCTCTGGAATAGGTGTCAGCTCACGCTCCCGACCAGCTACGGTGATCACTAGATATGGCTCTCTCCTAACCAACTGCTCCCAGACAATATGTATGTCACGGGGCTCTTCCTCTCTAGGCACCTGAGGTACATCCTCTCTAGCCTGACTAGGTTCTCCCACGTTCGACATCCTGACAAAAGAATTTTAAAGTTCATTATTACGTGATAACGAATCGTCACTCTTCGAATACTATAACGTAAACACATAGGCACATAAGGTAGTTTATTATCTTTTACCTATCACATCTATCTTTTCGATCTTACCATAAGGCTACTACCTAAGATTTTTCCCCACCTAAGGTTTCATAACCTACAGCTTTGATACCAACCTGTGACACCCCAAAATTCGGGTACTTCGTTTTCACATGATTTGGTGTTCACTTTCTAATATAACATATATCTACCCAATGAATAATGCAAAATAAACTACAACTTAAATTAAAATAACTAAATCTCCCTTAAAACAAGGGTTACAACCTTCTCAAAATCAATCCCAGGGTTACTCTAACCTTGACATGAATATAATAAAGTGCGAAAATAAAACATAACATTCAATTATTACAATCATTCTCAATATAAAAAAAACAAGTCTTCACTTGCTTTGCTTTCCCTTGCCCTTACTTGTAGATGGAGCATCAGCGTTATCAACCTTAACTGAAATTGTTATTTAATGCAAGAGTGAACAAACCACAGCTCACTGGAGTTTAACAATAATATAGACATGAAAGAATATCTTTAAGAAAATCTGAACAACTTAGCTTGCTTCAATAATAAAGAATTGAATAATAATTCTCTATTAATATTAAAATTTTGATATAGAATTTATCTAAGAGTCATAAGACCTTTGAACTCTTGTCCTAGGTTATAAATATTTCTATTTAAACCTTTAACAGTCAATAAGACTATGGACCTTAACTCGTACTTAGGGGGATCAGCCCTTCGTACCATGTATTGTGCACAACCATCTTAACGCTATGCGTAGTAACCTCCCCTAGTAAATAGGGTTGTTCAACTCAGTAATTTGAATTCAAGTCCGAACCAAAGAAAGTTTGGTTTGGATAAGCTTACAAGGGTAATTTAGAATTCACGTTCATCAACTAAGGATTAGTTGAATCGACTTCCAATAATTCAAAATAAAAGAATTATGAATTAACATATGCTTTAGAAGTAAACCTAAAGCATTTAAGATAATAATTGGATCTTACTTGAACAATAAGTTAAGACCATTTCAATTAAATAAACAATTGTCCAATACTGAAATGGAAAGGACATTATATGAATTCAAGAGATCATATAAAATCAATACAAGATTAGGGTTTAGAAAACTTGCGTAAAATTAACGAGTTTAGGGTTTAGAAGACTTGCCTCAAGCGCAAGCTACTTAACACAATTCACGTACTTTAATACTTCCTACACATATATATTCAATCATAATAACCTAAATTAGTTAACACGTAACTAATTCACATAAGTGGTTAACCCTCATGGTTAACTCACATTCTGATTAAATAGTAATAATAATCAACCATCACATAGTTAATTACATCACCTACATATTCACATAATTAAATTAATTATGTATTTAACTCAATTATAATTAAACAATTATAATTCAAACACTTAATCAAATTATAATTACTTAAATTATCATTACCTTTTAAATTATAAACAATTTATAATTTAAAATCAATTAAACCACATTCATGCATTTATAATTACACAATTTATAATTAATCACGTATTTATCAATTATAATCAATAATTAATTAAACTATAACATGTATTACAATTACACAATTTATAATAAATCATGTAATTATCAATTTAAAATCCACAATTAAACATGCATTTATTAAATTATAATTTAAATTAACATCTAATTGATTAAAATAAATCAACTTCTATACATTATAATTTCACAGAATTATAATTTAAATTAAACATTTACTCTTAATTATAATTAATCAAATTATAATTAAGTAACTTATTTTACAATTAAACAATTATAGCTTATAATTTAAATATTATATTAGGTTTTCAAAACTTCCTTTTTTCTCAAATTATGAAATTACCAACTTCGTGTTAACACATGTTATAGAAGCTAGATATATGCTCATTATCTTAGCAATAATGTAACTTAGGCATGAAAATAATCTGCACAATTGTTTAAAACACACTGCCACTGCACCGAACCAGGTGCAGCTGCGCAGCCAGCTGCCTTAAACCCGGTGCAGCTGCGCAGGTAAAGGCTCTGGAAAAAACAAGCGGCGCAGCTGCGCTGCTCCTGGCCTTGCTGCCTGCGCAGCTGCGCAGCAGCTCGGCCAGACGCAGACAGCCACGGCTCCCTGCTTTACCGGACAACCCATACAAGCCAAAAATACAGTAACATAGACACTGTAAATCATATATACGCTGTAATACATATATCTAACATGCACTCAAAACATAAACTCATTTAAACAACGAGAATCAATAGTTTTAAAAATCCAATTTGGCCATTTTCATGAAAACTCATATTTTTCCATAAAATAATCTACTGTAATAGAATTTCTCAAGTAATTCAACTTATAACACATGAAATCTCTTCATAATTGAATATAACATCATAACCAATTCTAATTAGACATACTAACACATACAAATTCCTAAATTTTCCATTCTAAAACCAATCAATATACATAAAACAATATGAACAAAACTTTTTCCATGAAACTTGTTTTAACAGTAATTTAATTCCTGAAAATCCTCTTATGACATACAATTACCACAATCAACACATGGATACAATACATACATATAAAATTCATGATTTCATAACTTCCATGAAAACTCAACTTTTGACAGAGAATAAAATACATGAAACATATGAATTGAGTTCTATAATTGTAAGAGTAAAATTATAGATTATAACCTTTTTGCTAATCGTTAATGAAGAAGATGATGATGCTTAAGCTCTTCCTTTTCTTCTTCTTCTCTCTTCTCTAACTCTTCCTCTGTTCTTTCTTTTCTCTCTTACACTAATATTCTTTCTAACGTAGTTTAGACTAACGTATAATATAATACGTAGTAATAGATATAGGCTTAATTATATAATATAACTGACAAATATATTAAGTATAATGTCAGTTACAAATTTTAAAAAGTCACAATGCCTTGTTTGGCAAAACAAGGTTATTTTTAAAAACAGATTATTAATGCTAAGGCCATGTTTGATAAACAGTTTATTTAAATAGCTTTTTGATAGTTAGGGCCCCGTTTGGTAGAACTAGGTTTAAAACAATTATAAGGGCCTTGTTTGGTTAAAGTAAATTTAAAAATCCTTTTCTTTATTTTAATAAATTATTTAGCACATACTTTAATGTCACATTTTAATTAATTAAATATCAATAATAATTTAATCAATTAAAATCTAACATCAATAAATCACATAAAATTATCACCTAATTATAATTACTCGCTAATTATAATCCATGTAACACTTCATCACATATCTCATCTAATTTAATTATCTCAATTAAATTAGAACTATAATATAAAATTAATATACATTAATTAAATTAAATATTGCACACTCATTTAATTAATATATACACTTAATTAAATCACTCCATCAATCACATAATTTATTTATTTAACTCAATAAATAATTCACATAAATATTTATTTAATTCAATAAATATTTAAAATTAAATATAAAATCACAATCGTTACAAAAGATGTGTGTTTTTCACCTTGGGGAGCAACGAAACAAGCTTCTTTTGGCTCAGGATCAAGCTATATCACACTAGACACTCAAGATCTATAATATAGATGATCAAGCAACTCAAAGTTGGTGTAAAATGCTTAGACCCGAGGGTTTCTCTCTCTAGAATGGCTTTCTCTCTCTAACTTCTCCTTTTTTTCAAAATGAGTAGTTGGTTGCTTGTTAAAGGCCCCGAGGACAATCGCAAGTACCTGCGACTGGGCCCCGTGGGTCTCGTTGTCTTGAAGTTCTTTCCTTCAGTGTTGGTCCAGTGAAAGTTGAGCTCCGTACCCAAAAATTCCATAAAGTCCTTGCGAAAAGATGCGAAATAAGGTCGTGTCTGACTGAATTGGAGTCTAAGAAGATGATGCAATTAGCTGAAAGGTATCTTTCGGTTCCCGAGGATCGTCAACTGGCTCGTCTTGGATAGTTCGCAGTTCAACAGTTGTTGTGGTGACTTCTTGTGGCCACATTCTCAGCTTTGCGATCCCTGTTCGGACCACGTCATGTCTAGGCATCGTTGCACTTTGATTTCTCCACGGGGTTATCTCCGGGGTAAAATGATACTTCTGCCCTCCCTCGGGGTTGTCTCCGAGGTGAAATTACCCTTTTACCTCCTACAAGGTTAGTTCAAGGAAAGCAAAATTTTGAGTGTCTACAGTACTGTAAGCTCATAATTGACATCATTTATGTGGCTAATTGGTATGTGCATGTAAACATGATTGTGTAAGCCATTTGAAGGGTAAATTAGCGTAAACTCATAAAGATGCATAAGGCAATTTTTCTAACTTCATTCGATTAAATTCCTGCGAACGTCTTATGATGTGTTTATCATACTATGAATGAAATGCTTTCACTCTTATGTGAATTCTTTATCTATGCAAACCTTTAGTGCGTATACAAGTTTCAAGCAATGTTATATTCATAAACTATTAAAGTTTTAAAGTTCTATATTCGTGAACTATTTAAAGAAGTGTCGATGTCATTAGTTTCGGCTAGACAAATATTAAAATGTTTTTATCAATTTAATATTGATTCATTGAGATATTGTTAATAAAGTTATCCAAATCCAATTATTTTGGTATAGATTCAAAGTTAAGCCTAAGGATGAACAAACAAATGTTTTAATCGAATTTGTCGGCTGACACGCGTGGTGTCAAATCTAAACGCAAAGTCGTTTAACCGGATGAGTGTTGTATAACATAAATTATTATAGTCTGATCACCTAGACGTACTCGTAAGTAATATCAAATTTACGATTTTAATGTCGAGTTGTCCTTTTCAAAGGAAATAATAGAAATTCTTGGTCCTATGACCTCTCATTACAAATGACCTTTATGTCATTTCAAAAGAATGTTTTAAGGAAAAAGAAAAGTATTACTTTTGTTATTCAAAGTTGTTAGTTCCCAGGGGGCACACAATAGATCTATAAGGGGGGTTGAATAGATCCTTTTAAATTTTAAAAGCTTTTTCATTTTCTTTTGTATTGCTAAGTAATTAGCAGATGACAAATAGAAGAATCAGTGCATGCACAGCGGAATAAGTTAAGATCTTCTTTAAGGATATATTGATAAATATAGTTCTAATCTTAGTTTAGGTGTAAGCAGTTATAGCAGTTAAAGTACATAATGTAAATGACATAAAGTAAATGACACAGGGGATTTTAAGTGGTTCAGAGACTAAAGCACCTACTCCACTCTTCTGCTTCAACAAGAAGGGATTCCACTAAGGAAAGGTAACTCTAAATCACTAAGATTCCTTCAAGGCCAGCAGCCTTGGAACTCTAGTTCACTAAGAACTCTTCAAGCCCAGCAGACTTGGAACTATAGACTAAGCCCAGCAGACTTAGAATCTCTTGTACCCTCCGGTACTCAGCAAGCCCAGCAGACTTGACTTTGATTTAGTCACGAAGACAAGGACCCCTCAAGCCTGGTTGTTTGTTTGTTTGTTATTGGTGCTGAGATGCTAAGAAGACATTAAGATTGTTCATCTTCTAGTACTTAGCAGCTTCTTGTCATCTTCTGGCATTCTGCATCGAGAGTTGATCACCACTGATGGACTGCTAAGATGTACATAAAGCTTGACATCCTTGAGTACTTAGCAGTCTGATACATCTCCTTGGTGCAGGTGATCTTTGTTGTTGATGCTTGACTTCATCTGATTTCAGCATAGCACACTATCACCACTGAGGAACTGCTAAGTCTTTGCACATCAAGTAGACTTCTTCTAGTACTTAGCATCCTCTGAATACTGGTTATCTTTTGTGTAAATTCTGCACTGCATCTACTTCTCTTCAGCTCAAGTTGTTTGTGGTGAATCTTAGAGTGGCTCTGGAGATCTGCTTTCTGATCTGCCACTCTAGTTCTTGTCTTCTTGGCTTTCTCGGCTCTCAGCTTAGATATCATTGTGGTTAGCATTCTCCTTCGTGTTGCGTGAAGCCTTTAGCAGTTAAAGCCATTCATCATATTTGCTTCACTCCTACTATGGTAGTCTCACTGCCACTGAGATATTTTCTCTGTTAAGCTATATAGAACTCTCGTCGAGTCAACAACACCTACACCTTTGAAGCTTCAGCTGTTTTATATCTCTCCATCAGCTTCCCGTTGGAATATAGTCGTTAGAAGCTATTTGAAATGCTTTAAGAATTCTAAGTTATTTGATGCAGACTGCTGAGTTGACGTGACAGCACCTTTTTGACTTTCCTGACATTGCAGTCTGTTTCACCTAACACCTCTGAGATGTCACTTTCAGAAGTCAAGTTGGTAGTCACCTTTATTTCTCCTTTTTGTTTCTGTTTCCTCGATCCAGACCAAGGATGTTGACTACTGCATCGATACTCTCAATCAACAACGTTCGATTGTTAGTCTTCATATTGAGACATTGCTAAGACTCAACAATCAGATGACCGAACTCCACGATTTTGATGCAGACGTTCATGTGCTTGAGCATAGTTTGTCTGTGGATGTTGCAAGTTGACTGGCTTTGACAACACTACGATTCTGAGAGTGTTCTATGAATTGACAATGTAGAACCTCTCGCACTTCATCCTTGCAGTGCTTCTACGATTCTGCTTGCCTTGACTCTCATCAGGAACTGATAACTTGGCTGACTGGTCTGGCCCTTCTTATTTACATGACTCTTCTGATTAGTCATGCTTAGCTCTCTCAACTTTCTGCTCTGTGATCTTCCATTCACTCTTCATGGTGAGGCTGAGCATGGACAATCCTTTTCGTCTATCCTCTGTAGGTTGACCATTAACTTTGTATGTGCTTTATTAGTATCTGATGCTCATTGGCAAACACCACGATCGTCATAGTTACCACTATGATCATTGTCTTCTGTTTGACAGTCACTTCATTCATTGTCTTCTAATGGACGCGTGTAGAAGACTTCTCCTGAATGGCTCTTCACTTCTCAATCAGCCTTGTTGATAGAGTTGGTGCTTTAATTTTCTGTTTGCTTGTAGGCCATTCAAAAACTGCTCTTTGATCCTCTTTAGGTAGACTGCTTTCTGAACCTTGACTACTCTTACCAGAGTGAGATCTTTGTGTATACTTTAGGAATGCTCAATTGTTGAGAATCGTGTAATCTCTACGATTCTTCCTTGGCATTGTGAGCATTTGACTGACTACGTTTTGGCCTTTGTTCTACAGACTACGATCTTGCTTTGGTTCTGCAGACTACGATCCTGCTCTGGTTCAGCAGACTCTACGACTCCGAGTGTAGTCTGCAACTCTGAGAGTAGATCATATGACATACTACAATTTCTGCCTTAACATTTGCAGTCTCTTGACTAATCTACCCAACTATAATTTCTGCCTCGGTTATGATCTGCAGACTCCACGTCTTCGAGTGAAGCCTACAATTCTTGACTTGACTAGCCAGGCGCTCGACAGGCACTCGACAGGCGCTCGACGGGCTGTCTCCACGATCTCGTGAGTGGCCTTCTTGGCAGACTATGATTCTGAGAGCGGCTATCTTTACAAACTACGATTCTACCTTGATAGACTATAATTATGCCTTGACTCTCTCGACAGACTGCGATTGCTGGTGCAGTGCTCCACAATCTGACAAGCCTATCTATTACATTTTATAAGATCAACCTAACAAGCTTGATCTTTCTATTCATAGTCCTTGTACATTGTAATCTTTTGAAGGACTTCACAAAGCTGTTCATTTATGTAGGATCAACCTAACGCATTTGATCTTTTCAGTCTAAGTCCTTGTACATATATGTCTATTATCTATCAAGGACTTTACAGCTTTCATCAATGCAGACATATTTGCATATTCATTCATTTAGTTCATAATCAAATCTTATATAAAGATGAATAACATTCTCATGTATATTCCTAACAAAAGTATTTCACAATTATTGCTCAGTTGTCACTACAACAAAAAAGCTTATTTCCGAAGGAATTATCCGTCAAAGTTAAGCCCTTTCCATCGAACTTAGCCTTATCTCCGACGGAATATTTCGTGTGCCCGTCCGTCATTATTAAGCTCCTAGGCATTAATTCTGTCGTTAATTCAGTCAAAAATGCATACGCTCGACGAACTAACCCCGACGGATTGATCCGTCGAACTTATAGTACTTCCGACGGAACTACCTTATTGCCAACGGAAAAGTGCCTCAAAAATAACTATTTAGAAATTGATTAAATTTTAATTAAAATGCTTAATCTCGATGGACCTTGCCTATTGCCGATGGACTAATTCCTCGAGAATAAAGAATGTAGGAGAAAATAAATTAAATACTGGTTGTTAATTCCGACGGAAGTTCCCTCAGAATTAGGCTATTCCGTCGAGAATAACAAGGGTTTTTTTTTTGTTCTTTTTATAATTTTCATATCCAGGGTTTTAAACCCCAATAGTGTGTACCTGTAACCTGTTCCAGCTCAATTATATATACAATAATATATTCCCAATTCCAAATCACATATGCTAATATACCATCAACGTACGCTAATACCAACAACGTATACAACGCTAATACCAACAACGTGTACACGCTAATACCTGATATATCCAATCATATACGCTAATACCAACAATGTACGCTATAACGTTCCATAACGATTACAAATACATGCCATAACGTTCAGTCTCATAACGATTACAAATATACGCTAATGTTAACTAAGATAACAAGTATCCCATAAAGAATTATAACAAAAAATACGCTAACGACAAACTGATCATAAACCTGTTTGATTTACAAAACTCATACAAAATAAACTTAATTTGTAACATGTACAAATGTTCTACAATATAATGAAAATAACTAAATGTACAACTATACAAAGTAAACGTAAAACTAGCTAGCTAGTAGGAGGAGGATCATCAGACGAGGGTGGGCGACGCTGATGCTCATCGCAATCGCCACCCTGCAGATTAGATAAAAATATAAGTCATTATTCTATATAATATGTGAGAATTAAAAGACTGCTAAAAGAAAATAAAATAGCATGCAGAATTAATACCCGACTCTTGGGCTGCGGTGGTGTATGAGAATCAGTGACAACGACCCTCCGATCGCCATCTCCACCCTGTAGATAGGATTAAAAATATAAGTCATTAGTCTATATAATATGTGATAATTAAAAGACTGCTAAATGAAAATAAAATAACATGCAGAATACCTGACGATTCTCGGACTGCTCACCAAAAGCCTCCTCTGGTAGAGTAACCACCATCCGAAGCACCTCACCGCTTAACGCGATGAACTGCTCGAACGATAATCCAGTACTCTCTACAGTGGCCCCTGCTACAATATCCTGAGCTAGCTGGTGAAGGCACGTATGGGTAGGTAAGTGCTAATGTCAGAATGCCGGATCCGTCTGAAACCTCTCCGATACTGCCGCTATAACCCTCTAGAAGAGCGCATCATCTAAGTCAGCACCCGAATCAGATGATCCAACGTGTGCTCTCGGGCGATGACGCTGGCTAGAGCCTGTGATAATAAACCAATTTATTATATAGTATATATAAATTTTATTTTATTTTAAAACTTAAGATATATTATATATTACCTCCAGGTAAGGTATACACGGGTATCCTCGACAGGCCCAACATGCGATACCTGTCGATACTCGAAGTAGGGGGATCCTAAGATGCAACCCATAGTCTCAACTCCTCGTCCCGAGATAACTCAATCTCAGGCAAAGGAGTGGTGGAATCTAACGGCTCAGGATCCCCCCTAGCAGCTCGCAACTCAGCTAGACGGGCGTCCCGAAACGACTGAAATCGATCCTGAAATGTTATTTATATACGCGAGTTAATTATATTATTTGATTAACATTCTAATATTAATAATAACTTCAAATTTATACTATGTCTTACCCGTATAGCTAAGGCTGCAGGAGACACTATGCGAGACTCCTTAGGGGTGTGGGCCCTATCCCAGAACTCAGTCATCGTAGGGGGTCGACCCAAGCTCGAGCTCATAGCCTAATAATTAAGATAATTAAAACTATATTAAGTATGTCACTAACAATTGACTAACTAAATAACAAAATACGCAATACTTACCGACTTCACCTCCTCAAAGGACTGTGAGCCAGTCGTGTGTACGACTCGGAGCTGGCTCTAATTTTTCTTCGCTTGCTCTGACTTCTTCTTGAACACCTCATCCTCCCAGTGCCGACACATAGCCTCCAAATCCTGATCACTGACTATACATGGCTGATGAAGTCTGATCGTAGTCCCAGGATGCTCGTCAACTGCCCGGGCCGCCCGCTGTCTCATCTCGTAAAGCCAGCCGGAGTAGTTCTTCGCGACATGTGCAGTAATAACACTGTCTCTGGCTGCTAGAGACATGCCAACCTCGTATCTAAAATAAACCTATAAGAAAAGTTGTATCGATATATCAGAATTCATTTGAAAAGTATATAATGGTAAATGATAATGCATTATTTACTTGAAGCTATTTAATTTGACTTACATGAAAATCGCGCAGCACAGTATCCATGAATGAGGCATCATACTGGGGGAACTGGGTAAAACGCATACAGCCAGTAGGCAAGTGTGTCAGGCAGATGGCGTGTAGCGTTGCCTTGGCGACAGTGTCCAAGATGCTACAATATAATTCGAGAGAAATAAAACAAACAGAGTAGGGCTGGCTAAAATTATTAAATGGACAAAACCCATCTGTAGCCATGCCAAGCTTGACATTTCTATCATCCTCTGCAAATTCTAAAAAAAATTCATCAAACTTCTTCCACTCATCTCCATCTGCAGGGTGAGTCAGCTGACCAGGCACGACATCCCTTGTTCTATGCCAACTCATGTGTTAAGCTGTATGGGCTGACATGAATAGCCGTTGAAGCCTCGACGCAAGAGGAAAGTACCGTAAGATCTTCCTGGGAACATGTTTCTCCTTCCCCCCATATTTTGTCACCTTGAAGCGAGGCAAGCTACATATATCACACTGTCCCTTATCTCTGTCTGCCCCATAGTATAACATGCAATCCTACTCACAAGCATCGATCTTCTGATACCCCATATTCAAACCCTTGACCATCTTCTTCACTTCGTAATAATTTGCAAGCATGGTATTATCCGTGGGTAAAAAATCGCAGATAAGAGCAAGCAAATTGTTGAAACCTCTCTCACTGCAATTTTCATCATTCTTAAAGTGTAAGAGCTTAGTCACTGCAAATAGCCTGGTGTGCTTGTCATTTCCAGGATACAATGGGACCCCCGATTCATGTAGCATCTTGTAAAAGGCAGCAACTGAATCATTTGGTTCTTGCTGAGCATTGCCTGACACATGCTCGTTATAGGCCCAGATTATAGTGTTAGGCCCATACGCATCGACCAACATCTCCACAGCATCATAGTTATCCACAATTGAATCCCTCAACTCAGCTGGTTGGTATACACTGTTTGAAAGTGTGATAACCCGAATACTTATAAGATAGTGAATTATGAAGTATATTAATTCGATGAGTAGAATATATAGTAATGATCCTTAGAAAGGAAATGAACGGGTTAAAAAAGATATATAATATTTGATATATGATTGTGTTTGTGTAATAAAACCTTAATCCTGTTGAAGAGGTGAATTTAGTAAAGATATATGTGTAGTTTATATAAATGTCGTTAAGATAATGTGTTGAAGTTATTCAACAATAAAATTGTGGAAAAGATTTTGTGAAAACCAAGTAAAGGAGGTTTTCGTTGATTCCGAGGACGGAATCCTTATAAGAAGGGAAGGATGTGACATCTCGGATTTTTAAGAAATTATAAATGAGAATTTAATAAATAAAATTCTTATTATCTGATGTTTTGAGTTTGAGTACGTGTATACGTGTCATATATTGTGAATTATGTGAATTGATGTGAAGAGGATTTTAAATATTAATTTTAATAATTATTGAATTAAAATAAATATTTTAATTGAATTATTTATTGAGTTAAATAAATAACTATGTGATTAATATGGAATAATGTAATTAAGTGTATTATATTAATTAAATGATTATTTATATTTAATTTAACTAATATGTAATAATTTTATGTTATAGTTCTAATTTAATTGAGATAATTAAATTAGATGTAGTGATGTGGTAATTGTTACATGAAGTTATAATTAACAAGTAATTATAATGTGACAATTTTATGTGATTAATTGATGTTAAACTTTTAATTAATTAAATTAATGTTAAGATTTAATTAATTAAAGGATAACATTAAAAATATATGTTAAAGGATTTATTAAAAGAATAAAAAAAAGGGCTTTTAAATTAGTTTTACCCAAACAAGGCCCTTAAAACTGTTTTTAAAAGGTTTTACCCAAACAAGGCCCTTACTTTTGTTTTAATCATGTTTTACCAAACAAGGCCTTAACTATTAAATAATCAGGTTTTAAAATTAAAGGGATTTTTCTAAACAAAGCCTTATGGCTTTTGGTTTTCAAAAATTTTGTAACTGCTATGTATTAAGTAGAGATATAATTATGTAGCAGTTATGTATTATATAATTATGTTTTATATTATATACATATATCAGTTATGTATATTTTATATTACGTTAGTTTAAAAAATAAAGTTAGTCTGTTACAGAAAATAAAGAGATAGACAAAGAAAGAACAAAGAAAAGATAGAGAGAAAAGGAAGAATAGAGAAGAAGAAAGAAAGAGGAGGAAGGAGTTTTGTGAGAAATCAAAACTACAAGCCTCATCATCACTTTCATCTTCTTCATCATTAAAACTTAAGGGTATAATTCTTAACCCTTATAGCTAGAATTTTATGTTTATGTTCTTCATGAAATTTAGTTCTCTGTAAATTTTAGTTCTTCATGAACATGATGATATTTGATGTATGTAAGTGATATGGTGTATATAAATTGATTATAATTTATTAATATGATAATTTAGATTGTTTAAATTATGCATATATGATAAACATGAGGAATTCATGATCATCAGAGAGTTACAGTAAAAGTACTTTGAAATTATATATATGTATAGTTTTCTTTTAAAAATCAAAATAATTCATGTTTGATTGTGATTGTTGTTTAAATTACTTGTAGATGATGATAGCATGTTTAGAAATTAACTGACTATTCTTGAAATTGTGAGAATTGGTTTAAAAATAAAAATACAGTGTTCAATTCCCTCAAGAACACTTAACAATGGCTTCTCTTTAAAAATTATGAAATTGGGAGTTTTGATTATGTGAATTGATGATTTTATGTGTTAAAAGATGTTAGAAACTTTAATATTATGTTTCTGTAAATTTTATATGTATTGTGTTGACTGAAATTGGAATTGGAATTTGGTGTGGAGAAATAAGTCAAATTGACATTTTCTCTGCACAATTCACGAACCAGTCTGCCCTTGCTGTAGAGGGCCCGCCCCGGCGGGCCTATCAAGCCAAAAACCCCCGCCCCGGCTGGGGGTATGTAGAAAAGAAAGCTTTTTTTTTTTGTAAAGCTAAGTTTATGTAATAATTTTATGAATTAAAGCATATATTAAAATGCTAAAATAATGGTAATGAATTATATTAATAATGTATAATGTGTAATTATAATTTGAAATAATTATAATTATAGTAAAGGTTTAATTTAAATTACGATTTGTTAAATAAATATAGTTTGATTAATTTTAAATCAAATAAATGTTTAACTTAAATTATAATTTGTTTAAATTATAATTTAATTAATATGTATTATAATTTGAATAATTATAATTAAGGTAAATGTGTAATTTAAATTATAATTTATTTTAATTATAATTTAATGAGTGCATGAATTAAAATTATTTATTTATAATCAAAGTAATTGTTTAATTTAAATTATAATTGGTTTAATTAGAATTTAATGCATGATGTAGTTTGATTAATTATAAATTTATTTAATTATAATTTGATTAATTAAAGTAATGGTTTAAATCAAATTATAAATTGTGTAATTATAATTTAATTAACATAAGATGTAATTATAATTTGATTAATTAGAGTAATGGTTTAAATTAAATTATAAATTATGTAATTATAATTTGATTAACATAAGATATAATTATAATTTGATTAATTATAATTAAAGTGGATGTTTAAATTATAATTTGTTTAATTATAATTTAATATGAGTATGTAATATGATTATGTGATGTGATTAATTATATGATAATTAACTATTAACTTAATAGTTAAAGAGGAATGAATTAACCTAGATTGGTTAACTAACTATGAGGATTAGCTATGTGATAATTAACTTATATTGTTAATTATACATATAAATTTGATAGTGTGTGTCAAATAAATGGGAGAGAACTATGAAGTGTAAATTAGAATTTACTTAAGCGATTGCTAAGCGTTGCTAGGTGATTAATAGTTGATGTGTATGGTAATACGTTATGTAGGATTCATGAAGCAGATAATTATAAGCTGTTTTTCGGTAATTGGTAATCTACGAGCCAGGCAAGTCTTTCGGTTCTTATTTTCTATGTGAACTTGATGATATTGTGAACTGTTTTAAAATATATTGCAAAGAGCATACTATGTAATATATGTTGCAAGCATGAAATGTTAAAGTCAATTTATGACTACATTGATTGATTTAAGAATGTTGATTGAGTAAGGAACTCAATCTTTATATTTGTTATGTGATTAAAGCATGTATGCCAAGTTACTTTAATGTTTATGAGATGTATGTTGAGCATGTTAATTATGTGCTACGTAATGCATGAAAACTGTTAGTTCTTGCTGAGCTGTCGAGCTCACTATTACAAATAACCATTTTTGCAGGTCAAGGAGGCAAGGTAATGATACATGCTAGTTGAATGGTAGAGTTCAATAGTAATTCAAGAAGCTTACTTATGTTTTATGAGAAATGCATTTATTATCTTGATTGTAATGTAGATCTAAAGCTGTAAAGTTGAGTTAGCCGATGTATATGGATAATAATTATAATGTAAGACTTTGTATTGTCATTTCGTTGTAACGATTCATGATTTAGATTTGAATCGAAGTTATGCAATGTAAAGGTTGCGATTCAGGGCAATAAAGAAAGAAGTTTATAAAAAATTTAAATTATTCCTCATTTTTAGTGATTTTAATATCGAATAATGAGGTAAAGATAGATTAAAGTTGTATTGTTAACGATTGAGAAGGAGAATATTATTATATGATTTTTGGGGTCGTTACAGAAAGTTCCCTCAACTCAGCTGATTCCCCGTGATGAATCCATAGGGTGTACCATCCACAAATCCACGGGAAAATAAGTCAAATCTAATCTCATCGGCTTTCTTCCAGATAAAAATTTTACATTTGACACACGGACATCGCATTTTTCCATTCAGATCCTCAGCATGTTCTATTGCTTTGTTCAAAAAGTTAGACACCCCATCACGATAAGCTGGCAATAATCCCCTCCCATCAATGGGTATCCTACGGTACATCCAACTCCGATCGGCTGACATATTGATGCTGCACATAAGACGCATTTAGTACAGTTTCTTTGCTTTCCATATCTGTGGTCCATGCATGAATTATATTTTTCGGCAGCATCTCCTCTATAGGACAGGGATAATTCAGGCTTCTATCCCGTTCCTAGATGCGTCTCTTCACTAGTGCCAACACGTTAAGCACGTTTTTACTATTTTAAGAAAATTTCGGCAGCACTTCCCTATGGTCTCCAAGTACACAAAATAGATTAAGATAACTTAATCTAAGTATGTACTCGAAGAACATGTAGAGATAACAGCCGAAAAATCCTCAAAACAACAAAAACGTACTGTTTCGTATTGGCACCAGCCTAAGTGAAAGACATAACATCCAGTAACAGTCCCAAACTGGAGACTATTCGACATTCACTCCTATTGAGTGAATGTCGAACGGGTTTCTAAGTTGACACCTCCAAAGCATGTCTTCATCAAGTTACCTTTACGTAGGCTATAATTGAATTTTACAGGCAAATTAAGAAGTATGATTTTCCTGTAAATTAAATTCATTGATAGACTATGTAACGGGAAATGGATGAAGACATGTTTTGGATTCAAAAGCTCCACATAGATACTCTCTTTGTGATGGACTGAAATGTCTGCACTTCCGGAGATCGAAGATTTTATAAGTCATATTGAGTTTATTGAATATTGCGGCAAACTAAGCAAATGCTACTTAGTTTATTTTACCAATGCAAAACTAAGCAAGTACTACTTAGTATTTTATTTTATTTTAATTTCATTTAATTTTTAATTAATTTACTTTGGTTGTAGAATACGTACTAAGCAAGTACTACTTAGTATTTTATTTATTTTATTTTATTTTAATGTCATTTAATTTTCAATTAATTTACTTTAGTTATAAAATACTAAGCAAGTACTACTTCGTATTTTATTTTATTTTATTTATTTTAATTTCATTTAAAGACTAAATTAATTTACTTTGGTTGTAAAATACTAAGCAAGTACTACTTAGTATTTTATTTTATTTTATTTATTTGTATATTATATTATAGTATAGTATAGTATATTAAAGTAAATTTATTTAATTTTTTTAATTTAATTTAATTCTATTTAATTTAATTTAATTTAATTTAATTCTATTCTATTTAATTTAATTTAATTTAATTCTATTTAATTTAATTTAAATTAATTCTATTTTATTTTATTTTATTTTATTTTATTTAATTATATTTTATTTTATTTAATTATATTTTATTTTATTTAAGTCTATTTAATTTAATTCTATTTTATTTTATTTTATTCTATTCTATTCTATTCTATTTAATTTATTTATATTTTATTTAATTTATTTTATTTTATTTAATTTAATTTAATATAATATAATATAATATAATTTAAATTAAATTAATTTTATATATTTTATTCTATTTTATTTTATTTTATTCTATGTTATTTTATTTATTATTACAATATAATATATATTTTATTTTAATTAAATTATTTTATATTAATTTATTTATTTTAGTACTAATTAAGAAATTAAGTAAATGGTAATTAGTTTCTTTTAATAATTGGAAACATAAGAAATATATTAAACATGCAGGGCCCACAAATTTTGGAATTGATTATTTCTGACAGAAATTCTGTCGAGAATTCCGTCAGAAATAGCAAATATACCTACAAATAGTATTTACTGAACATTCATTACTATACCTGAACATAATTGAACAATGTCTCAATATCAGACCCAAATTGAACAATTAATTCCTCAATATCAGATTAATAGTTTCATATGCCCAAAATTGAACAATGTCTCAATATCAGTTTCATATATGTACCCAAATTGAACAAGCTCAATGCCAGTTTCATAAACCCAAATTGAGCAAAGCAAACCCAAATTGAACAAGCTCAATATCAGTTTCATATACTCAAATAGAACAAATCAAACCTAAATGAACAAATCAAACAATACACTAAATATTAATTAAATCCATTCATTACTAATCTCATATTAAACTAACAATTATTCTATGATTAAGACAAAAAAATCTACTGATTTGAAACCCTAAGAAATACAGAGTATTTGAAAGAGAAAATAGAACCTGAGAAAGAGGGTTTTACACCTCCGCTGCCGCTGCTATGCCGTTGTCGCCGCTGCTATGCCGCTCCCGGATGGAGAGAGAGGAAGGGATAATGAGAGAGGAAGAGGCGGGGCGGGGCGGGGTGGGGTGGTGCACCGGTGGAGAGTGGCACCGGTGGGTAGGGAGAGAGATTGCAGGTGGGGGCTGTGCCAAGGGGGAGGGGGACCGGGGGGATGTAACGATTGAGATTTTATATGTTAAATTTTAATATTATTGAGTTAAATAAATAAATTATGTGATTGTGTGAACTGATTTAATTAAGAGTAATATTTAATTAAATTGATATGTTAGTAATGGTGTAGCATAATTCTAATTTAGTTGAGAATAATTAAATTAGATTTAAAATTATGTGCTAAGTATTTATTGTAATTTACTAAGTGTTACATGAATGTAATTTCAAGTGTGACAATTGAGTATTATATGAATGTTAGCTTTTATTTAATTGAATTAGAATGTTGTAATTTAATTAAATAAGTGTAATATTTAATCTATGAAGTAAAGATTTATTAAAAGAATAAAAAAGGATTTTTAAGCTTATTTTACCAAACATGACTTTAGTTAACAAAAGGATTTGTTTTAAAATAATTGAGTTGCCAAACAAGGCCTCACTTTTCAAATTCTTATAACCTATGTAATTAGTAATATTTATTATGGTAATTAGTATTATACTTATTACTTATAGGTTACATATATATTATATATGTATATGTATATTATACAATGTATGTTAGATAAGTAAGTACGTTAGTTTTACAAAGAAAGAAAGAAAGAAACAGAGAGAAAGGTTAGAGAGAATTATCAGAGAAGAGGAAGAAGAAGAAACTTTGAGAAAGCAAGAGGAAAGCTATACTCCATCATCATCTCCATCTCTTCTCTTAATTCAAACTAGAAAAGATATAATCTTAGAACTCCATAAGTTGTAATCATGTTCTTTTATAATTTCATAGTTTTAGAATTCTCTGTAAAAATCTCTTTGTGAAAATTCTTGATTTTGATATGTGTATGGGATGTGTACATATATATTTATATATATATATATGCTTACATGTGATTTTTATAGTTGTTTAAGTGCTTCAATTCACAAGAATATGATGAACACTATGAAATCATGTTTATAGTACTCTATTATAAAGTTATTTTAAAAATAGTTCTTAAATTATCAAAGAAATTGATGTAAGCATGAAGCTATGTGTAATATGTGTTATAGCATGATGTGATAGGAGTTATATAGTTGTTTTAACAATTCAATCCATGTAATTTTGATAAACAAAAAGAATTGTGTTCATATGATTTACTGTAAACCAATTCTTTTAAAAATGGCTTTTAAAACTATCAAATTGATGTTTGATTGTGGGTTATTGTTTAAATTGATAATGGATTGTGTTAGTATGTTAAGAATAGGAGTTATTACAATTAGAATTACTTTAATTGATTGAAAAACGAATTCGAAATAGCAATTTTTGTCAAGAATGCTTAATATCGTAGTTTTCTTCAAAAATCATGAAAAACATTGGTTTGATCATGTGTTGTATGGATTTTTCATGTTATGATCATGTTAAAGAGTTTAAAATATTGTTGTTAGCAAGTTTCATGTTAATCATGTTGGGAAAAGTCAAATTCGGTGCTAAGAAATAAGCCAAATTGGCTTATTTCTCTGCCAATTCGCGAACCAGCACTTCCACCAGAGGAGGGACCCGCCCCAACGGGGCTATTTCCCTTGGGGGACCCGCCCCAGCGGGTTAACAAGCTGCCCGGGAAGTTTGATTTTTGCTTGTTGAGTTTTCATGCCCCGTTTGTTTAGTTAACTTATTTCTATGACTTGATAAATGTAATAGGTAGTAAGATAACATGCTTTTGATGTGTTTAAGATTGATTGAAGTTTTATATGAATGTGTTACATGTGTATGAGTGTGTTACTTTCATAAGGTACACCACACGATTTAAAGCGTTATAAGCTTATGAATGTATGTCGTGAGTTTATACTCACGTATGTGGCTAGTTAGCAACCTATGTTGTAAACAACGTTGTGAGTTGGACTTGAGTATGAAGTTCAATGGGTTAAACGTTGTAGTTGGGTACTAATAGATGTTTTGAACGTAATGTGAATGTGTAGGATAACTGTGAAGTGATTGTAGTTATTAAAGTGTAGCTTGCGCTTGAGGCAAGTTTCCAAATCCTTACTCTTATACGTTAAGCAAGTTTTTATTTCTAAACTCGTCATTTACTTTGTACAAGCTTTCTAAACTATTCTTGTACGCTATGCAAGCTTTATCAATACTTCTTTTTATTGTGCAAGTTCTCTAACCCTTGCTCAAGATGTCATGTAAGTTTATTTTTGATTCTTAACTTGTTATGTATTGTACAAGTTATATCGTATTCCAATGTTCATAATGCAATTACTGTCATAGTGTTGTGATCTTGACTTAATTGTTCAAGCAAGATCTATTTATTCTTTCAATTACTTTAAGTTATTTCTAAAGCATGCCTACTTATTATGTAGATTATTTTTATATTTTACAATTGGTTCATGATTTTTATATTATTGAACTGTTAAAGCACTGTGTGTCGATTCAACTACTCCTAGTTGATGATAGTTGAAACTCCAAAGTTCCTTTATCTATCCAAACCAAACTTTCTTTGGTGCGGACTTGTATTCAAATATTGAGAATGAACAACCCTATCTATTAGGGGACATTTATGCGAAAGCGTTAAGATGGTTGTCCATAATACATGGTACGAAGGGCTGATCCCCCTGAGTACGAGTTGAAGGTCCATAGTCTTAATGACTGTTAAATGTTTAAATAAAAATATTTATAACCTAGGACATAGTTCAAGGTCGTATGACCCTCAGATAAAGTCTATACTCAAACTTTAAATATGATGGAAGAATTATTATTCAATTCTTTATTTTGATGAAAGTATGGTGATTCAAACTCTTTTGTAAATATTCACTATGTCATATCACTGTTGTATTTCAAGTGAGCTTTTGTTTGCTCACTCTTGCATATTTTTACAAACCCTTGCAGTTAGGGCCAAAAATGTTAACATTCCGTTAACAAGTAAAGGAAAAAGAAAGATGAGCAAGTGAAGGCTTGTGGTTTCAAGTTTATATTGTAATAAGATTTAGTTGACGATGTTTTATTTTGGCATTTACTTTGTTTGATGTTAAGGTTTAGTTAACCCTTTGATTTTATTTGGACAAGTTGTAATCCTTGGTCAAGGAAGATTTTATTTAAGTTTTATGAAGGTTGTAATTGGTTTTGCAATTCTTTAATATCGGGTAGATATATGTTTTAAATAGAAAGTGAACACCAAATCATGTGAAAATGAAATACCCGGATTTGGGCGTGTCACAGGGGAGGGGGGACTGGGGGGAAGGGGGAGTAGCCGGAGAGTAATGAGAGAGAGAGTGTGTCGAAGAGTGAGGAGTGTGACGCCCCCAAATTCAGACCGTCACTGATCTCAAATTCGGTTCATCACGTACTAATTCTAATAACAACTAAAATATCAAACAATGGAATAACAGAATAATTTACATTGATATAACATAAATATTCTCGTCCCAAGTCTCGAAACTATTACTAATACACTTCATAACTTAAACCAAATATTTCTTAATACATAACATTTAAATAAGTCTTAATACAACATAACGGAAACATCCGAATATAGAAAAGCACAGCTACTCCATAGCTTTGCCTTCGCACTTGTCCTGTCCTGGGGTTCCACCTTGCCCTGCCCTAACTGAAATGTTTATGGGAAGCAAGAGTAAGCAACAAATTTGCTCAGCAAGTAATATGCCAATAAATGTGAACAGGAATATATACAGTTCTAAATCTCAAGGGTAAAAGGGTAATTAATTGCTCAGGATTTTAAATAAGAATGTTGTGAACAAAATAAATAGCAATGACTTCCAAATCTATTCCGTGAAGTTGAATAAGGACCACTACGGGTCGAGAAGTTATTAAAAGTTTCAACAATTTCAAGTGAATGAATAGATATCACTGAGTGTCGCTGTGGACCAAAGATTAATAAAGAATCCAATGAATTCAAAGTTTCAAGTTAATAAATACTGGATACTGAGTGGTCGCTAAGAACCACGAACTTCTACTAGAATCACCAAAAATATTTCTGGTAACCCAACCAAGTACAATTAGGGGATCAGCCTGTCGTACCTGGAGTTATGCATAACCTGTCACACCACTGTCGGCACCCCGACTATAAAGTTTCCCTTTTTACAAGGGTTGTTCAACTCAGTCAATTTATAAGAGTCCGCACCAAGGCAATTGGTGTGGATTGCTTTCTAATTCATGATATTGGTCTAGCCGAATTAAATGGTGTAGACAATTTCAACAATGTATATAAGAAAAATTAATGAGTTCAATACTCGCAACAATAATTCGAAGAATATAATCGTGATTTAAATCAAACTATGAAACATAAGTTTGTAAGGCAAGAATTATTCTAGCACCTATTTACTCGTACGACCAAAGTTAGTACAAGCTCGAATATGTGTTCAATAAAGAGTATGAATCAAATACTTGCTCAATAAAAGAGTAGTCAGATACTTGCAATTAATATACAAGAACGGTTTCAAGGAAACTTGCACATTGAAAGAGTATAAGTTAGGGAACTTGCTTACGACGTTCCTCGAATAAGTAACCACAAGGATAGGATACTTGCAACACAATAAAAGTAGGGTTCAGATACTTGCACTATAAATGAGTATAAGTCAGGAAACATATCTTCTGCGTAGTTTATCCTCGTTAAATAAATCGACACTTTTGAATCCCTATTGTAATATATATATATATATATATATATATATATATATATATATATATATATATATATATATATATATTTATATGTATAGGATATTCATTAGTCATATAGTATAACATCATATCTTATCTTGGATATACAATCAACACACAAGCTAAGTCTTAGCCTAGCTACACAGTTATATCATATATAGTATCATATTTAATTCACAAGTCTCAACTAATATACTTTTATCCTTAACGTTCCTCGTTTTGAGTTTAAACATATTCTCATATCATTAACATCTCATAATCAATACTAAATATATTTTATTTTAGTAAGTTATGGCATTTCTATAAGTTAACCGTCAAAATCGATTTCAAATAACAACATATAATATCACATAGCATATATACGTTAAAGAATACTTTTATGTTTGTATAACCTTCCCTCGTTCCAAACATATGTGATATAGCTTCTAAGTTAACTCTTTCGACAACTTACGGTCATTCAAGGTCATGGAATTCACAAAGCCTATCATGCTCGCTTTTAAAACACGGAAGGTATTCATATACTTATTTTAAGCATGTTCATGAGTATTCATATCGCATACATGCAACTATCATTGTCATTAGTTTGAAAACATACTTCGTTTACGCAAATTTTGAGTCACGACAACTAATCATGGTATGTATACATGCACGATGCATTAGTGAGTCTACGAGTACTATCAAACATGTTTACAAAAATCAGAATTCACATCTCAATATACATGTCAAGATTCACGTGCAAAACGTATACTTTCACTAGTAAATCTCACTAATAGGGCCTAACACGTTTATGCTATCTAGATTCATATGTTAACATGTCCGACACGCATTTCTACATCATCTAAACATGCTCGTAAGAACAGAATGCGTACATGATATTTACATGTCAATTTCCTCCTTCAAAACTTGCATTTTTGTTAAAATATTCAATAGTGGGGGTTCGTATGTCCATATCACGTTATGAAGCATATACACACAAGTCGACATGCTTTTTATGCCCTTCCAAGTAGTACTATCATGTCTCAAAGGTCATAACATAGTCATGGTACTTATGTATCAAAATCTCTTTTTAAAACTTCTAAGTTACTTTGAAGAACACAAGTCTTTTTGTCAAAATGTATACTATCTTGGTTTAAAACATGTTTACATCGCCTTAGTATATTCATATGTATGTATTCATCATGCTTGCATGCTCATTTAGGTTACAACAATAACTAACACTTGACAGATTATTAAGCAGATTGCAAAAACTGGAGCAGGGACCCTGCGCTGCGCCGCAGTGTAATGCCGGCGCAGCTGCGCCGCGTCTGGTTCGATTCAAGAACAGTCTGCATCGGCAGACATCCAAGTCAATTCCCAAAATACTTCACGAAATCAGTCCTAAACATACCACATTGCTTCCTGATCATATTATAAGACTACATAACATTCAATCAAGCATTCTAACCTCCAATTGTCATCCAATTTTACAACATCAAGAATTTAAGTTTTGACAGAAAAATGAAAATGATAATGGAGAACAACTACATTCCAATCCCAACATGTATATAAGTCCATGTAACTACTAAGCAAGCTTTCTATACTTCAATTAGCATGTATAGAATACATAACCAACAATTAAGAAATCTCAGAAATTTTGCAGAAACAGAAAATGGAGAATGAAGAACAAGAATGACGAACATGGAACATGGATTATACCTTTGCTATTAGTAATTGGATTGGCTGCTAATTTTACTCACAATGCTACTACACTAATGTATATATGCTCTCAATTTATCACTTAAGCAAACTCTCAGCAATTGAATTTGTGAAGGAGAGAATTCATTTATAGAAGAATGGATACACTGTCAATGCTTCTAACCTTCAAATTAAACTAACAGATGAATGAATTGCATGCTAGATAAGAGGGAGTTGGTGAATGGTAGTTGAAGCTCATCATCAAAACCACTCCCTATTGCATGATTGCTAGGAAGCTATGGAGTTTTACTGAGTTTAAGGAATATAGGCTTTAGCTTCATGATGTATTCACGTGAATGAGACTATTATTAAGGGACAAGCAAGGCAAACTCAGCATTCTCATAGTGTACCCAACACTTAGCTTATACACATATGTATTGTATATTTAGGCTATCATATATATACATACCATATAATTAGATTACAATTAAAGGTACAATATAATTCCAATAATACTACCATGTAATTCATATAATGGTAACTGTAGTCTACACACATATAATCCATGTACATTTATCTTACCGGTATAATTTAATCGGATGTTATCTTATTACACTGTATCCCTTATTTATTAAATTACCTACCATATATTCATGATTTCTCACTTTAATGTATATTCACATCGTCACATAGGCATTTCATGTAACTCATATAATTTAATAACCCTACTATGTAATTTATATAACATAGTCACATTATAATATATAGTTAGTTACTATACTTTATACTTTTTAATTCGCATGCTCGCACATAGAAGTAAATAATTTACTTATCTCATCAATTAATTAATAATAATATTAATTAATTCGTTTCTCATTAATCCATACAATTATTAATATTCACAATAATATATTAACACTTACATGATTAAATATCACATGAATAATTGTAAATCTTATTATATTCATAAACACGTTGCTTATTACTATTATATTATTGCAATAATCACATATTATTATTAATCACTATTAATATTCTATAGCAATTAATTAATATTCTACAATAACAATTATAGATTAATTGTTCACTTAATAATTCCTTCATTAATTATTATAATCATTAATATTTTTCATCACTGTGCCACACAAGGCATTCAACGAGCTTATTGCCAACTCCATATTTTCTCAATTGTTATAATTATTCAATTTAATATGATCGAATTACTTTCTCATAACTCATAAACATTTATGTTTCAAGTAATATTCATTTTCTTATTATATCAAAAAAAAATTAAATCGTGAAATTCACGGTTCTTACAAGGAGAGTGCCGGAGAGTGAGAGAGAGAGAGAAAAAAAAAGACAGAAATGAAAAAAGAAACGGAGGCACTGGAGAAGAAAGCGTCTGAAATTTATGTTTAATAGTTATTTCCGACGGACTATCCATCGGGATTAATCCCTCGGAAATACGGTAAGTTCGACGGATTTTCCCTCGAAGTTAACTCTGTTTCGTCGAGGCTAATTTGGCGCGAGCGGGAAAACTGGCGCCAGAAGAGTGGATCATACTTCCGACGGAATTCCGTCAGAATTAAACTAATTTTGAGGGACACTAACATCGATGAAAAATTCCGTCAATTTACGTTTAGGTCGAGGGACATCATTCCGTCGAGAATATTTCCGTCAGACTTAGCCTCTTTTGTTGTAGTGTGTTAAATAAAGATCATATAATTCTTAATTTTGTTGTTAATGAACTGTCATACTTGCTGAGCAATTGAATGTTCATTCTTGCTTAAATTATATAATTTTAGTTGAACGTGTTGAAGGATCCGGTAAGGACAAGGGAAAGTCAAAGATGAATGAATATAAGACCCTTGTAATAATTAGTATTATTGAGTAATATTAAGACAGTATGAACAATGTAATGCTTTTGAAAACCTTGAAGATATTTAGATATAATGTAATAATATAGTAATTACATTCATGTCTTTAAACTTATATAATTAGAGGAATGTGTATGATGTGGTATCGTGTAGCACCTTATCCAGGGTTTAAAAGTACTCAGATTTGTGGGCGTCACACTACCAAGTGTCAGATGTTCATTACAATTCTGAAGAAGGATGCTCGGCAGTGGATGACGACGTTGGCTCCGAACTCAATCTCGTAGTGCAAAGAACTCTATGACAAGTTCCACTCTATGACAAATACTTGTTATGACACTATTCAAACAAACATATCTCTAACCGTACGTAAGAGAAATGTGCAGACCAAAATTAAAAAAATAAATGTCATCTGCTACTATTAATAGCAGATGGACTAAAAATTTTAAATCTGAATGATCAAAGATGTGTTTATCCGAATAGTGTTATAACAAGTATTTGTTATGAATCACTTTCCAAAATAATATTTAGTAATTTAAGAGAAAAACTCATCTTAAAAAACTTTATATCACTATATATATACTAAAATTAAAAGTATATTTCTGAATTTAGATGTAATTAAAGCGAAGAATGTAACTCTAATTTTTGAAACGAATAAAGTACCATCTGCAAATATAGTATAGACGAAAAGCGTACGATTGTTACTGTGATTTTACAATGTCAAATTGAGAAATAATATAGTGAAACATCTAAATTATCATTAGTATTATTGGTAAAACGACCAACTTTAGTTTACTAAAATACCCAAAGTAACATAATTTTGAAGGTTGAATGGCACTTTTATTCTTTCAAGTTGTCACTCACTTTTAAAATCATCCCTAAAGTTCATTTTTCATCACTTAGGTCCTTAAAGTCGAATTTTTTGGCATTTCTATTCCTTCTACCCGATTTGACCTCAACCCGACCCATTTTGACTCCACCCCAATTTTTTAATATTTTACAATAAAATAAATATTTTTAATATTTTTAAATAAAATATTAGTTTTAAAATAGTTATTTTTAATATTTTAAAATAAAATATTGTTTTTTAAATAATAATTATATTTAATATTTTAAAATAAAATATTTTTCTAAATAATTATTTTTTTTTAATATTTTAAAAGAAAATATATTTTTTAAAAATCAAATAATAATTAAATTTAATATTATAAAATAAATTATTTTTTTAATAATTTGAAAATAATAATTATTTTTAATATTTTAAAATAAAATATTCTTTTTAAAATAATAATTATTTTTTATAGTTAAAGTAAAATATATTTTAAAATAATTTGAAAATAATAAACATTTTAAGGAAAAAATATTAGAAACTTTATTTTTTTTCAAAAATGAGTAAAGTTTCATAAAATAAAGATTCAAAACTTATTTATTTATTTATTTATTTATTTTTAAAAAAATTGAATTAGTTTTTTTTATTTATCTTTTATTGTTTCTTGTATTTTAGTTTCAATTTTTAGTTTTTGTTTTTCAAAATTGTAATATTAAGAATACATATAATAATGGTAAAGATATTAACTTTTTTTTTCTGAAAATAAAGTTTTACATAAAAAATGAAAAAAATCTACTTTATTTAAAAAAAAAAAAAATTTATTTTCTTATATAATTTTTTTTGAATCTATATTTTATGAAATTTTACTAATTTTTAAAAAAATAAAAGTTTCTAATATGTTTTCCTTGGAATAATAATTATTTTTATAAACTTTTAAAAACAATATTTTATTTTAAATATAAAGAATAATTATTATTTAAAAAATAATATTTTACTTTAAAATAATTATTATTTTCAAATTATTTTAAAAAATATTTTATTTTAAAATATTAAATATAATTATTATTTTAAAATTATTTTCCAAATAATATTTTATTTTAAATATTAAAAATAATTATTAATTTAAAATTATTTAAAAAATTATTTTACTTTAAAATATTAAATAAAATTTTTATTTTTATTTTTTAAAAAATATTAAAAATATCTATTTTTAAAATAATTATTTTACTTTAAAATATTACAATTATTATTATTTTAATATTATTTAAAATTAATAATTTATTTTAAAATATTAAATATAATTATTATTTAAAAATAATATTTTATTTTAAAATATTAAAAATTAAGGTTAGATCAAACTAAGTAAGGTTAAGTCAATTTAATCAAAATAAGTCATGTTGGAGTCAAATCGAGTAAAAGGAACAAAAACGTTTAAAATTGCCACTTTAAGTACCTAACTAGCAAAAAATAAATTTTAAGAACGATTTTAAAAATGAATAACTTGTAAGGACAGAAGCGTCGTTCAGCTTAATTTTGAATATCTGACATTACGACAGCACAAGTAAATTTGTCTTCTATATACAAGCTTAATATACAATCTATTTATCATGCCTTAATGCTTGATCATATCATACTATAGTTCCCCTCCATGTAGAGGAGGATTGAACATTTAGTATAATAGTGAAGTTCGAATAATGCTGCTACCAATAAAGAACCCCAAGTCAGCACAGGTTCATTTTGCCTTAAGAGTAACATTAATGAAAGAAAATGAACTTAAACTGCTATCACCAAATCCATTTTCAGAAAGGATCTGCAGAAGTTAAAATAAAACATAAGAGAGTAACAAACAGATCTGTCAAAACCAAAACAAGCATCCATATACATCAAGTACTTTTAATTTCTTTAGATCGCACTAATGAAATGAGTTCCGATCAGAGCATTGTTGAAAGAAGACTGCCATCCTTGCATCGAAACCTCCACGGCTCAAAAAGGTGGCTGCAATTCAAACACTGCTGTAAGAGAAGACCACAAAAGCAATTAACATGCAACTGTAAAAAGAAAACGCGGAAAACACATGCACAACAAAAAAAAATCTCCGATTTTGTTTGTTTTACAGAAAACAAGCTAATTTTACAACTGAAAACGAGAAAAGGTTGTCAATACCTTCACCCAGAGAAAGTTTCCATTCTCAGCTCTGATCAATCTTTACCTATATTCACTCTTCATCATCATCAGTGGCAAAGTTCTATTCAAACATAAGAATTTGCCACGACCAACGAGCTCCAGCATGCATGCAAGAGGCTCTGTTCGAAAACCGAGATTGATGGACCAGATCAAATAGGTTGATTGCACGGCCGATCCGTATGTTCCAGTCCAACTCGGTGCTTTATGCCTGCACCCAGCCATTTAAAGATAATGTGTTGCTACAAGTCTCCCCACGTTTAAAGCTTGGCAGGGTGCAGGCATGGCCCAGAGCCCCTTAACGGGGCCGGGCTAATCCCAAACTTGCATCAGGTTTCTGTTGATGTGACTGCAAAATAACACGCGTGAAAAACAAAAGACACTTGTAAAAAAGAAACATAACACCATAAAAGTCTAAATTAACTTAATACAACACAAAATAGTGAAACACACAGAAGTTCAGAAATTATACATTCCATGCTTGATAAATATAGTAAAATCTGATTTCTTACTAACCACGAGAAAGTAATATATTCTTTTGTTATGCACGTATTTGGATCCTTATTCAGAAAATGGCTAGATTTTTTTGGTCGTGCACCTTTGGAGAAGGATCTTAATTAATTATCAGTGTGGGAAAATTTTGACCCACTAGAAACATGCATGTAATACCCAGAAAAATAAAATAATAAAGAAATAAATAAATAACATTTAAATCTATATTTTAAATATTTTAATTGGGCTTTTCTTATGTTTGGTTCAAATTGTATTTAATTTATGTGGAATATAATAAGGGATTATATTAATTTGGGCCTTAAAACTAATTGGATTTAATTTATATGTGAGAAATAAATCCTATTAAAATTAGGAGAATTAATAATATATATAGTGATAATAAATAACTAAAACACAAACCTATAGGGTACTCAAACCATTATTCATCTGATATAAAAAAAAAGGGGAAGCCGCCTCTTATTATATTTGTGGGAGAAGTCGTGTACGGAAGAATAAGGAGCATCAGGTTTGCTTTTCGTTTTGTTGCTTTTCAGTATATCATTGCTTATTATTTCTTTAGTTTTTTTCAGTTCACAATTAAGAATTGGGGATAGTGTACATGATTGATTTGATGGTAAGGAATTGATTTGGCTATATATATATATGACCGGCTATGACAGGCTATAGGCTATATATATAGAACTATTATAGTAATGGTCATGTGCGGCTGGCTTTGTTTGGAACGAAATTGAACTAATTTTATACGTACGTGTGTGTGTGTGTGTGTGTGTATATATATATATATATATAAGAATGGTTCATTGAATGAACCTGATACATGTGTATAAATATATATATAAGAATGGTCATTGAATGTTGCAGTAAGGAATTTGAAGAAAAAGAAAAAGCTATATCCTGGAGTTTAGATGTTTATATTAACAAATTATATACCAACATGTTGACCATATAATTTACTTCAGGTACGAATTCCGTACTCTTTCAACGAGACTCTTTTAAATTTATTTTGTTCGTTTTGCTACTCATTAGAAATTTGATATTGCCTTTCATGATTACTCCTTGTCAAATTTATTATGATAGTTTCATGGTTGCGTTGATATACAGAATTCGTATTTGTACTCTTTGAATTAGGTTTACATATTTAGTATTTATTTTAATTTTTTTTGAGATGTACATATTAACGTATCTTTGGAGCTTTGTATTTATATTTGTTTCGGTGTTGCATGTACACTTAGAACCCTTTCTGTTTATATTGTGTCGCATGTATTGTGAAATGGTATCTTTGTTAGAATATACCGTAGGGTATACCTGAGCTATAACCATCTGTGAGGGTACCACAGGCATATCCTCTTGGCACCGAGGCATGGCACCTACTATGGCGGTGTGATCAGTCCACGACGTTTATGTTTTGTGCTCCGGTGGGAATTGGACATTTAGTGATTTTATTGTGACAGGCCTATGAGTCGACCCTAGTTTTCTATTTTGTTCTGGAGATTTGTGATGTTTGTGCCAAACACGCCTTCCGATTTGCATGCATCTGGATCCATCTAGATCCAGCTAGTCTGATGTATGTTATGCATGTGTGGCATTATTTTGACTTGCCTGTGTGGCAATATTTCTGTTTTGTTTTGAGCATAATTTCGTTGTGTTAGTTTTGCGCGTTTCTGTTCCGTTCATTTGATTGAGTTAATTATTTCAATTCATTATTCTTGTACTCTATATTCGTACTGGGCATTTGGTTCATGCTGTGTTTTTCTTCCAGCAGGTAATCGGGGAGATCAAGAGCAAGTGTGACGAGAGCTCTCTTTTATCCAAATGGTTTAGATATTTTGTTTAGGTTGTGATACATTGATTTATTTGGAATTGTAATAAATACTTTAAATTGTGGTTTGAGTCAATTTGGCATTTATTATGATTTGTCTTGTGACATTTAATAGTTATGAGACTATTGTTTTGTGGCGTAGAGCTTTTAATATATTTTATAAGTTCAGTTCTGTTTTGTTTTGGGCATAACCTCTCTTTCTATTTCGGAAAGGGGGTGTTACAATGTTCATCAAAAAAGAATAACACAGAGGGGGCAGACAGGCCTACCTCTTAGATAAATATAATTTTGGCTTTATAGGTTAGAACAGGCTGTAGCAACATTAAGGTTAGCAACCAGCAAGTAATAACTATGTTACTATGTTAATATATACCAATATGGTAAGGAAACCAGTTATAACTTTAAACTTTCAAAGGCCAAACTACATGCATTAGTAAAAAAATAAAGCTTTGTAAATTAGATTAGTAGACTTCATAAGAGGAAATGTCGCAATATGATTACGGGACAGAACAATAGGTAGATGAGGTTTCCCTTGTACAAGCAGAGTAAAGAGGAAAGCCAGTTAAACTGCATACCTGTGAAAAAGATTGGTGAACCTGTTCATGAGGATGGATAAACTGCATTCCAGGTCGCTGACAAGGAAACTGAGAGGAATGCAAGTATAAAGCAGAGGCAGAGTGCGCCCCAACATGATTTGGACTAAATGGAGTCATCATGGTCTCTGGAGGAACATACCCAATACCTGTCGGAGTCGAAGATGCAGCCCATGGCCCAGGTAGATGCTGAGTGAGCGGTCTAGGTTGATGTTCAGCAGGGATTGAAGGCCGATGAGCTGATCCAAGTTGTGGAAATTCAGTGCTATAGTTTAACACAGGAGAGTACAAAGGTTGTATTGTGTATGGTCCTCCATTGAACCCAAATCCAGGATCAAATCTCTGTGCATACCTGGGGAAGACATTAAACTATAATGCTCCAGTCACCAGGAATAAAATACGGCTCACATTTCTTGAGCTCGTCAGCATCACAAATTCACAATCAAAACAGAGAACAGTATTTAAACCCAGGCAGGATTTCAAGATGAAGTTTGATATGTTTGGAAAGGGTAACTGCTAAAATTCATGTTTTGAAACAAAGGTCTAACTACATAAATGGCCCATGCACTTAAACACTACAATTTTACTCCACTCCTCTTTAATTTGTAGCAATTTACGACCTGAGCTCAATTTATTTCTAGATTTGGTCCTTTCTTCTACCAACTCTGAAACCCATAAGTAATAACTAATAAGCCATGAAATCGTCATGTGGGAAAAAATGGGCAAACGCCAATATTTCAAAATGTGAAACTAGATTACTCGACCATTTCCTACCGATCAACAGCACTTAAAAGCAATGTACTAAACGTCGGTAGGAAGACCTAGGCAACAAACAACTCCAGGCGTTTTCATTGGCTGTGTTAATTACTTAATTATTTATTTATCGTATAAATATATATTTTATATGAAGTATATATTGTACACAAATAATGAAAAGTCACCCAAAAAAATCTTACAAGACATAACAAAGTCATTTCAAACATTATAGATCGTTAAAGCCTTCACTAATTATCATTATTAAGTAGAAAAAGAATATCATAGTTAATTTTTAAATTATATTTGTAGCTATTTCTTAGACAATTCTTTAGACTTTTTATCTTTTGACCAATTCCACTAAATTGAGACGGTAGAGGCCCTAGAAGGATTTTTAGAACACTGGTTAGTATGTTTATGCAAATACAGGTAACGGATAGGAAGAGATGTTCCTGTTCAGGAACAAGCTATGTCTCATTTCTAAGTGTGTCCATATCAAAGAAAGAGCCACTGGACAAGATAGAAAAAGAACATGTAGCGCCAAACTAAAAAAAAATCAAGAAATTAGCTCTCATGAGGTTAGTCATGCAGTTATGAAAGCGGTTACGGAAGCAGTTTAGATTTACGAGAATGAGACCGTAACAACTATCAAGAAGGAGATAGTGTTGGGTCTTGAGTGGAGCTTATTTCAAGCAACTTCTATAGGGGCCCTCTTTATATCTTTTCCAGTTTACATCTCACTCAGATTATGTTGGTCCAGTTTTGAATTCTAGCATGGTTCAAAGTTGCGATGACGGCCTAGCCTTCAGAAGGATTTTTTTAGTTGGTACATTTCGGTTTTGGTATCAGGAGATGCGCACCGTTACGCTAGTTAGCCTTCAATTTTTTTTTAAAAAAAAAGTATACGAAAAAAATCTAAATAATAAGAAGATGGATCAATTAGATAGAAACACCATGTAGTATACAGAGCATTGTCCAAATTATAACACAAACATCTTGCAGATTGTCAAAAGTTATACTTCATAATAAATGTACAAGAAGTTTTTACAACGCTCTAAAAAGTACACAAACACAATAAAAGAAGTTACGTTATAAATCAATCCTACTCTACTCCTACTCCACCTCTACATCATCAGCCTCTCTTGTACCTTGGTAATAATTACTCCCTCCATCCCAAAAAGGATTGCTTAAGTGAAAAAAAAGTTTGTCCTCAAAAGCATGGCTAAACTACACAAGTCAACAAAATATAATTTTACATCGATTAATTTACCCCATCATACTACATCTTAACCAAAAAGTAAATCAATCACATCACAAATAAATGGCTCAAATTCATTCACTCTCTCTCTCCACAAACCCAAGAACCAATTAAAACAGTTAATACGCACATATCAATACAAGGGCAAAATGGAAAGTAAATTTGTCCTCTCTCCTCTGAACTGACTACCTTAATTTTTTTGAAATTTGCCATCATTTTAGGGACAGGGAAAGTATTATTTGTTCATAAGTTAGTACTACCTCCGTCCCATAATAAGTGATGTTTTAGGTAATTTCATTTGTCCCAAATTATTTGATGTTTTAGAAAATCTAGGAGCATTAATTATAATATTTTCAAAATTACCCCTCATTACTCCTACTTCAATACCCAGATGCTTTTAACTCTCTCTCCTTATTAACACAAAGGGTATTATAGACAAATGATACTATATTTAATGTTATACAATCATTTCCTTGATGGTTGTGCCCAACTCTAAAACATCACTTATTATGGGACGGAGGAAGTACATACATATACATATTTATTTATTAATTTTTATAACTATTATTACTCTCTGCCACACAAAAAGTGTTGCATTTTGTATATTATTAGAAATATTACTCCCTCTATCTATTACACCGTTATTTTGCCTTTATTTCTCCGTCATTACTCCTGCTACACCGTTATTTACCTACGCTACGCCGTTTTTTCTCCTGTTACTACGAAATTTCTCCTATACACAGCCTTTACATTGATATGCTTGAAATTATGATTCGTGTCTCGTTATCTACACGGTACTAAAAGAAACCAAACCGATCACTAATATTTCGGTAAAACCACCGCTTCTTTGAAGCACGAGCTCTGGTGATATGGATAAATATCTAACAAGTGTCTTATAAAACAACATATAAAGAAGGTACCTTTTCAAACCATAGATCAAGAACAGAACCACAAATGTGCTTCTAAAAAAGTATTAGTTTTAAATGTTCCGGAATATAAATCGTGGTATGTACTTTTATGTATGTCAAAAGAAGTAATTTTACTTGGCAATGTGAACTGAAATGTTTTAAGTTGGTTCTGACAAGTTTTCTTGCATTTCCTCAGGTTTCAGTATGCATTATTGTGGTTGAGTAACGTGTTTGAATTTGTGGGGTGCAAAATTACCACGGTGAAACTTCTGCCAATACTGGTATAAGTAAAGGGTGGGTTCATGCAGGAGCTTGAAGTGACAAGGTATTTTGCTTTTTTTATCGATAAAAAGATAAGGAAGATATTTTATTAGAATAGAGTGCATATAAAGGATGAGAACAACAATAAAACCAACAAAAAATAAATAGCCGAGCTTGTATTGGTGAGACATGCGCACCCAAATATTTCACATATAAAGGAAGCAAACGACAAGAAAATATACTTGTTGACACATGCACAACCAGAGATTTCATGGCCTAAAGAAACTTGTAATGCAAGAGGAGCTAAGACTGAGAATGAACTCATGGAATTCCATAGATCAGGAAAAATAGTTTTGTGAAATGTCTTGGTTTCAGAATAGGGACTAAGAATGCAATTAACACTACAACCAACTACTGGTATGTGAATGTGATCGAGTAGTTTTTACGATAGATAATCATTATGTATTAAAAGATAATTTAGAAACTAAGCAACGGATATAAGTTGTGATTGGATAGAAGTTGTCAAGAAAGAACTAAATTTAGAACCACTGAGCACTGTTATCAAGTAAAGTTGGCTGTATCTAGAGGCTAGACTCCATTGCCCTAGAATACACATCCTGAGAATGTGCCAACCAACATCCTCAGTAGTTTTGTGAAAATTATCAAGACCAGTAAACAAGCCAGCTCATATTCAATCAAGTGACCAACGAAGGTCATCCATCCATAGTCCAGACGCTAGAAGTAAGACTGAAGTGTCCATATATTGTAAGTTAACAATCCAACGTTGCACCAAAGCTCATATTAATAAATAGGGGCTTTATTCAAAAATGAATGATCTTATGCCGCAAAATTGTTCATATAACTATGGATAGAACTCCTCTCAAAATAAAAAATAATTCCAGCAATACAAATATGCAACAGACTAGAGAGGGAGTGAAAAAGAGGGTGAATGACTGCATACCTGTCATAGCTCCTATCAAAATCAGGATCCTTGCGCTCTACTTCACGGTCCCGAAAGATAGCCACCCTATTGTTAGTTTTAAATCTACCAACTGGCTCCTTCTCTGTCCTGTTGCTAGCTGATCTACTACTACCTGCTGAATTAACCAAATTCCTGCCAATATTCACATCAGTCCCTACTGGAATGGGTATCTCTTCAATCTTAGATATCCCTTGTGACCCATGCTGGAAACGATCCTGGACCCTTGGCTCACTTTCTGGTTTCACAGCAGGACCCCCACTAGATGTAGTTGAGTTAAATATTCTTGCACGAGCCCTATTGTATTCCTCTTTTCTCTCCTCCACACTTTTTGAATTATTGTTCTTTGAAGAATGTGAATTTGCACTATTGGCAACCTGAGACCGTTTATGTGGCCTCTGTTTAATTGCAACTTTAACAACACCACTGTTTTCTGTTGGCAAATTTACCGGGATGTCTGCCAGACGAATCATAGGAAGCCGACACTCGTAAGTCTTACGTACAATAATTCTTGAAGCAGAACCATCAGGTAGACTATTGTCCAATAAAACCATCGACTGCAGTGAGTAATGCTGAGCTACACGATGAGCAGCCAACCGCAAATAGGAAGTTGGCAGCTGCTGGAACTCCATTTGTTGTCGAGTGGGATCACGTATGAACTTCTCCACATCTTGCTCCATCCGCAGTACTGAACAGAATTGAGGATATATTAAAATAAATGAACCGAAGCTTTTTAGAATAATAAAAATCATTAAAAGGAAATAACGATTGTAACATTCACATATCTGTTAATCTGCTTAAATCCAGATTCAACCTGGTCTAGATCAACAGTTGACTAAAATCAAGCTCCAATAAAAAAGCAGCTTGGTTTTTGAACCAGCAAAAAAGCTTTATAATCACTAGCATAGGCAATATAAATTTTTCATTAGGCCATAAAAGCATCATTATTATACTCCTCTAATATTCGCATTCGACTAAAATGCAAGTCAGTATCCCGAGTTTATCATTTTGTGAAGATATGGTACTTCACTTAACAATATAGCATCTCAATACCTTGCAGTACAATTAATGCAATTTTGTGCCATGACCCTTATGCCATCCAAAATTTAAACGAAGCTAATGGAGGTGGAATTAATAATAATAATTATTATTATTATTGTTATTATTATTATTATTATTATTTTGCAGAAAAGGATGGAAACAAAATTAACCCAAATAAAATAGTTTACCACTCTAATTACCCCAATAATATAGTTAATTCAACTAACAACCCAAATAAATACTAAACCTCCACAATTATCTAAATAAAACAATAAACCTAAAAAATTAACTGAAATAAAGTAATATTTCAGTTAATTTTTCTTAGTTACGTTCCGACTCGACCACTGTCCCCACGTCCACTTTTCTCCTCCTGCCCGCAACCTATGAAGTTGGTTTTGCCAACATAACATTAGGGCCGTCCCTTTCATTCTATGCTGACCCCAGACCTGGGCTGACTTTTTGGGAAGCGCATTCCAATCGCACTCTGGATGGCCTGCCAGCGGTAGTGGGAATTCTCCCGTTCCTCGGATTTATAAACTTTTTGTTCAGAGTTCAGCTTTTGGTGATGAATTAGTGTGTTATGTATTTAGCGAGACTGGTTTTGGCTAGATTTTTGTTACTCTTTTGTGCTTGGGTGGTGCCCCCTGCCTTTTTGATATACATAATTACCAGGGCTATTATTAAGTCGTCGTCGACGACTAGTTGTCCGGTCGGTGCTTGTTGTCCGGTCGGTGCTTGTTGTCCAAGTCGAGAACTCGACTTGGGTTCCGTATCTCACGCGATTTGAAAAATTGGTCGGTGCCTAGTCGTCCAAGATCAACGCTTGATTTGGTCGCTAATCAACCGACTAATTAACAACAAGAAAAGGTGCACGATATGGAAAAGGAAAAACATGAAAAGGAAAAGAAAGGAAGAAAAAAAAAGAGATCTCCGTTGCCGGAAGCTTCCATCTCCATCGCCAAAGTCGATCGCCATCACCACCGTTGTAGTTAGTTTCGACACTACCTCTCTCGAGTCTCATCCATACTCCATACCTATCTTGCCCTTGCCGCTGATCTGTTAATTAGCGTCAGAAAACATGTAAAAAACATCTAGGCCAAATTTTGTTTAGTACCCTATAGTTTTCTTTAGCTTCAGATCTAGTTCCTTAAGTTGCAGAATTTTCATTCAAGTCCCTGCTTTTCTTTCATAATCACCTCAAAGTTTTCTGATTTTAAATTTTAACCCCTGGATCCCCATATTTTCAGTATTAGTCCTATTCATTAGTTTGATTTTCAGTTAAGTACTTAGGTCTCTATAAATGTGTATTAGTTGTAAATGAGATATAAATGTGAAATATTAACATATTTTTCTTTTAATGGTATTTAAGAGTATTTCTTGTGAAATAATAATATATTTGTGAGCAATTCTTTTATATTTAATGTAATTGAAGTAAAATATATGTAAAAAAATTTACATGTATAAAATATACATAAGAATGACTTGTCGACTTATGAGCTACAAGTCTGGCACCTAGACAACTAGTCAATTAAGTTCTTGGCTACAGACTCGACTTGAAAACTATGAACTTTACTCGTAAAAAAATAAAACAAAACCATTTTATTTGTGATATGATATTTATGTCAATTGAGTGGCTTTGTGGGCCTTGGGGTCAATGACGGGTAAACATGACTAGTTGTTTAGTTTTACCAAATATTGGTTAAATGACTTCCTTGAAATCTCCAAATATTATAACTAACTAATATTATGGGTTGTGGACCGAACTAAAAAGATTTAGAATAAAAAGAACATGTTTCTCTTATATGAGACATATCAAGTCAAAAGATTGCACATGAAAAGATATCAATATATTATCTATGTGAAAAAGTAAAGGTATGAATAGTATAAAACTGTATTATGGAGGTGCACACTTTCAAGTCGAGCAATTGGGAAAACTGAGCTATAGGTAATGGTTCATTCAATTGCTACCGCAGTAAATTGAGACTTTTCCAATCTTGGATAACTGGTTTTAAGGTATTAGGTGAAAAAGTGGTTTCATGGAACACCTATTCTATGAAACAAATGTAGGTAAAGGATTAAAACATTAGAATGTAGTAGTAAAACAGCTAACAATACAATCAATTGAAGAATGTGCAAGATGTCAAGAATGCACACAGATGTTTAAGGCTGAAAGCAGCCAATTTGAGCATTATCGACAAATTTGGTCGATAGTTAGTATATAACTCCCAGCATCTTCAAAAGTGGGACGGGACTATGCAATGACAATTTTTTTTAAAAACAAATATTATATTTAGTGGGCAAAATATTACGTCCTCAGTGGAACTGTAAGTATGTCTGGATATGACACCATTTTGAGTTGTATATTATAGGTAAAATACAATGAGAAAGTAAAATCAAATATTTACTCCGCACTACAGAATTGAGGGTATGAAGAGATCTCGTACTAATGTCAATTATATTGGAACTATGAGTTCTTGAAATGGGTTAGACGTCCTACAAAGCAATATGATCTGTAAAGGTACTTATCTTTCCTATATCTTATAATAACCAAAAATATACAATGATAAGTTTATGTTTAGCTTGCAAAGTTAATAAAGCATACATTCTCAACAGGAAAATATTTAATACAGTCATACACCTCTGAGTATTAGATTTTCAATCCAAACTCGGAAAGTACAAAGGTAAATGAAAAGAAATGAAAACTGCGTTTAGAAGAAAAAAAAGATTAGGAAGATTTTTTACAGTCTGTTACACATTTAGAGTTACTTTAGTACTAGATGTAATTACCCAAAAAAGAAAATAAGAAAAAAGAATAGTATTCTCTATTGAACTTTATAAAGTAACTACAGTTAACTTGTATTATTGTTTCAAAAGGTTTCCTTCTATTCTTACACTCTGTTTCTGAGTTTTGGACGGAAAAAAAAAGAATAGAAAACTTGAAGTTTTCCTTTGTGTTGTTTCTGAGTTTTAATAGAAAAGAATAGAAAATTAAAAAAAAAAAATCTTGTGTTTCTGAGTTCCAATGAAAAGAAAAGAAAATAAAATATCACTTTTACAAATTTACCTTTCTATTAATTATAACCATGAATAAAAATATGCAAGATAAATTTAATTAAAGAAAAAATTTCATAATCAAATACAAATATCCAAATAAATGTTAAACAAAGACTAGCATAGATGAATTGATAAATGCTTCTCAAGTATGGTATTAGCCCTTATTTTAATGTATTTTTTTAACTTGATTTAACTGTTTCAAATTAAGATATTTACCGGATGAAATCTATCAAAAATAAAAATAGTACCTTATTCTATAACATATGCCATAGTAAGTGAGCAAGAAATATTCATAGCATTAATTTACAGTCAGTGGTGGATTTATACATACGATATCTCAGGATTTTAGATCTGTATATGGAGGCAAGGCATAAGATTCTTCCGCCAATGAGCATTGATCGACATCTTTCATAAATTTATTGATTGAGGACATGAGTTGTAATTTAAAATTTATTATATTAAAAGTTGAGGATAATATGGGAATTATAAAAAAATTACTTATTCCAATTTCTTTTCTGTCCAAATCAGGCCAATTGTGGACGGAAAACTTTGACAGGAAAAGTGACCAAGTTTTCTATCCATTTTCTGTTCTTTTCCGTTATTAAAAAACTCAGAAACATAGGAATTGAAAAGAAAACTTAAATTTTCTGTCCATTTCTTTACTTTTCTGTCCATTTTAAAACTCAGAAACATAGTGTTACTCTCGTCCTCTTGGCTCTTTTGTGTTCCTTAACCTTGCTTTTTCAGACTTCACAACCTATATATTTTTAATAAACAACTACGATAAATACTCGATGATAAATTTAATGTTTAGCTTGCAAAGTTAATAAAGAATACATTCTCAACAGGATTTAATGCAGACATACACATCTATGTGATTTCAACCCAAATTTTGGTTTCTAGAACTCAGAAAGTACACAGGTAAATGAAAACTACGTTTATAAAAATAGATAGGAAGATTTTTTACAGTTCATTACACATGTAGACTTACTTTAGTATTAGACATAATTACCCAAAAAAACAAAGAATAGTATTTTGTATTGAACTTTTTAAAGTAACTATAGTTAACTTATTATTTCAAAAAGGTTTCTTTTTATTCTTATTGTTCTTCTCTTGGCTCTTATAATTTTCTTAATTCGCAAGAGCTTTAGAAGTGACAAAATCATGCCATTAATACAACCCAAAAGTGTTTTAATTGAAATTTAGTGCAAAAATCTTTTCCTCTAGGACCTCTACATATTAGATTTCTAAAGACCTACAATTTGGTATCACCAAAAACAGTTACTGCCATGAAAGACCAATTTTTTTATTTTTGGTTATTAGTCTTCACTTGAGTAGTGTCAATTTAGCTATGTATCAAACCTAAAATGATTAGAATAAATTGGTACTATGCATGTATACACAAAGAATAATATGAATAAATCCTTGTGATTACATTAGTAAAAAATCCTAATGTAAATCCTACAGATAGATGAAACAACTGCAACTGAACTAGTAATTAAACAATCAAAGCGTAAATAAACATTCACCTGAAACCCGTTCTCGAGGGTTTTGCAAAGCTTCACGAAGAAACTGATCGACCGAATTAACCAAATCTTCGGAACCCGATGCAGAAGCAGCAGAATCCAAACCAGTATCGGAAAGTTCAGGGGTGTTCGAGGAACCGAGAGGATCCCGATTGGAGAGCATCAACCGGGTCATGCTGGCGTCCAAGTCTGCCACCTCCCACGATTCGGGTGGGGTTCCGAGATCATCCACAGATCCTTCCATGGCTTTTGATGAGCGAAAGGGAGTAAATCCTCTCTCTTTCTCTAGGGTTTCTGTGCGAGACAAATCATCAAATCCAGCTCAGTTTGGCGAATTTAGAAACCCTAGGTGCCAAAAATTTGGAGAATTTCATGAGAGAGAAAAAAGAAAGCAGATATCACGACGAAATTTGAGGGGTTGATGAAGGGATTGGGGGAGATATTACGGCACCGATAGCGATGAGACAGACGGAAAGAGAAGAAATAGAAAGAAGAGATAGGGTTTGACCATGAGTGCGAGGCTTCCTTCTGCGTGTGATTTTCTGTTGCACGTGATGCTCACGAGCATTCTGGTCTCTTCGACTTTATTTTTGCAAAAAAAAAAAATTATATATTTTACAACTTTAAATATTTTAGGACTTTTACAACTATTACTAGAGGTGAGCATGGTGCGGTTTGGTGCGGTTTGAAACTCAAATCGCATACAAAATCGCTTAGGTGCGGTTTGACAAATTCAAAACCGCACATAAAATCATTTGTGATTCATGCGGTGCGGTTTTGAACCGTGCGGTTTGGTTTCATTTGGTGCAGTTTCGGTTTCAAAACCAATTGAAATAACAAAATCGTAAAATATTTAGCAAAATCATCCACGCAAACGTATTACCCAGTGAACACAATCATGAAGCTAATTTAGCAAAATAGTTCTAGGCATCAACAATTATATAGTTGATTAATACTATGTTATTACATTTGATTTAGGAAATACCAAGCCACTCTTTATTTGCAAACATAATTGATACTGTTGATTCTTCATTCAACCCTGCAATATCTGTCTTCTAAAATAAAATGAGAACATGTTATAGTAGAGAAATTATATATACTCGTAGCAAATTTGAGAAAATATGATAATTATTTGGTGCGGTTTTGGTTTTATACGTGCAGTTTTGGCTAGTAACCAAACCGAAATCGTAAATTTGATTTTTCAACCCACCTAAAACCGCCACATACGCCGGAACAGTTGGTGTGGTTTTAATTGGTGCGGTTTGTACGATTTTTGATGCGGTTTCGATTTCAATTTGGTTCCTTGCTCAGCCCTAACTATTATTGCTAATTCTTTTAATTATGTATGTAATAACTTGATAATACGTCACAACCATAAATTGACGAGTCCTTCTAGGAGAACATTTTTTTAGTGACATTCTAACGATTTTTTTTAGAGTACCTCCTAAAAAATGTATAGTACTTATTCCTAGTGTTCTAAAAGTCGGCCTTGTCAGCCGACTAGTCGGCGACTAGGTCGGGGTTGGAAGGTAGCAGAGTGGACTAGGGCCTAGTCACTTCAATTAGTCACTGGCCGACTTAGTCGGAGACTAGTCGGCGCAAGTCGGGGAAATTCGGGCAAGTCGGCTGATCTGGGTTTAAAAAAAAGAAGCCCTAATCGATCGATCGAGCCTCAGTCCTCACCACTTTGGCACTTCGTATCATCACAGAGCAGAGCAGAGGGAGAAACGAAGAGAGGCGACTCGCGAGCAACTCCCAGCGACTGACTTCGGCACTCCGGCAACTAAAAAGAGGCGACACCGACGACGGACTCGCGAGCAACTCCAGGTACTCTTCTCTTCTTCTTCTTCTCTGATTCTGATGTTCTTCTTCTCTTCTTTTCTCTACTTCTGTTAAATTTTTTTTCTTCTCTTTTTCTTCAGTTGTACTCTGCATATAGATGAAAAGTGAAAACCAAAAAAGAAGGAGTATAAATGAGTAAAATAAATAAATATGTGCTGTGTTGAACTTGAAGTGTCGAACTATTTGGTTTACTATTGATTTTGTTCTACTTAGTTCCATGTTTTTAAATTTAAATTGATGATTTGTGTTACTTATGTTATTCTACTTACTCAAAATTTATGAAGGAGGAAGGAGAATATATATTTTTAAAAAAAATAAAAATTTGACTAGCCGATTAATCTCATAGTCGCTAGTCGGTAGCCAACCGACCTGGGACCGACTAGCGACTTTTAGAACACTGCTTATTCCAACTGTAATTTTTACAGAAACAGGTGTAATTTGGATACATACATGAAATAGGGTATGTACAGTCTGTAAAACACTGTTTCTTGTATGTATTCAAATTACACCTAAAACCCTATTTTCTGTAAAAATTCCAGTTGAAATAAATACTATATATTTTTTGGGAGGTATTCTAAAAAAAAAAAAAGTCGCTAGAATGTCACTAAAAAAATGTTCCCCTATACTTTTTTGTAAATTGACAACAACAAAAATCTTAATACACAACAAAACTCTTTTGCAAATATAAATGAAAACTTAAAAGTGAGTAATTAGTCCTTTCGTTCAATAAAAACCCAACAACAATGTTACATGTTAAAATATATTTTCAAATACATTTATGTGCATACATGTATCATGTACTCATTACCTATTCATATATTTAATTAACTCATGAACAATCTAGAATTAATTTGGTTTAATATCTAACAAGGCCTTCCATAAACCAAATTTATTAATTAAGTACATGAATAGGTAATGAGTACATGATACATGTGTGTACATGAATGTATTTGAAAATGTCTTGAACATGTAATGCTTAGATTCATATACATGAATTTGATCATGTAGTAATTATTATGGTGGCTTTAGAAGTGTTATAGGAGTCCTATAAATAGTTTGTACTTGAATCATTTGAAGTAAGTAAAATGAAAGTGTTCGTAAGTGTTCTCTAAAGTTATATTTAACTTTCTCTATAATTTATCATCTTCTATAAATTTTCAACAAGTAGTATCAGAGCTAAGATTAATTCGAAAGTTGAACATGTAATGGTTAGGTTCGTGTACATGAATTTGGTCATGTATTAATTATTATGGTGGCCCTAGAAGTGTTCTAAGAGTCCTAACTAGCTTGTACTTGAATCATTTGAAGTAAGTGAAATGAAAGTGTTCATGAGTGCTCTCCAAAATTATATTTTACTTCCTCCATAAATTTTCAACAAGTGGTATCAGAGCTAAGGTTAATTCGAAAGTTTAGAGAAGGTTGAACCAAAGAAGCTAATGTAATACCCGAGAATTTTTGAATATTATTAAATAAATATATTAATGAAAGTCAAATATTTATTTGAATATAAATATTTATGTGTTATGAGATGAGTTAACTCAATTTCTTCAGATTAAATTTATAATAATCGAGAAGAGTGTGAAGTTTATGATAAGCGCGTAAAATGCCTTGTGTGGCACGAGAATAGAAACGATAATTTGTTTTGGGATGAATGGATAAGTAATTTAATAATTAATATTATATTAATTGTTATTATGAGGAATAGAATATTAATTGATTAATTAATACTATTGTCAATTAATTGATGGGATGAGTAATTAATATTGATTAATTGTTATAAAGAATAATAACGCATAAGCGAGTAAATTATAAATATAATGAGATTTATACTTATTGAGGAATATGATAATTAATCATATATTAATTGTTGTTGTGGGTGATATACTATTATCGAGTAATTATTTGATAATATATTGATTAACGAGTAAATAATTTATAAATATAATAAGATTATATTTACTCGATTAATTGTTATGTGCAAGCATGCGATAATTAAAAGTATAATATATAGTAGTTACACACGTATTATATAAAATGTGGTGCAACACTTCAGTGTGACTATGCTATATACGAGAACTATATGTTATAACTGTGACACCCCCAAATCCGAGTACTTCAATTCCACGAAATTTAGTGTTCACTGTACAAATATCATCTATTTATCTACCCATAATAAATGCAAACCATGCAATAGATAGGAATAAATCCTCCCCTTATGGGGTTACAACATCTGAATATAAATACATCAATCCAGGTCATACTAACCTTAAATCTTAAATGCGAAAACGTAAACAAATAAACAGTCTTACACAACTTTAACATAAGTTTTAAACAATAACATATCAAATAAATAATAAGTCTTCATCACTTGTTGACCTTGCCCTTGCATTTGCTAGTAGAAGGCTCTTCGGACCTTTCGTTCTTAACTGCAATGTTATTATTACGCAAGAGTGAGCACAATTGCCCACAAGTATAATAATATAACAATAAAATAACATTGCAGTTAAGAACGTAAGGTCCGAAGAGGCTTCTACTAGCAAAGGCAAGGGCAAGGTCAACAAGTAATGAAGACTTGTTATTTATTTGATATGTTATTGTTTAAAACTTATGTTAAATTTGTGTAAGACTGTTTATTTGTTTATGTTTCCGCATTTAAGATTTAAGGTTAGTATGACCTGGGATTGATATATTTATATTCAGATGTTGTAACCCCATAAGGGGAGGATTTATTCCTATCTATTGCATGGTTTGCATTTATTATAGGTAGATAGGTAGATGATATTTGTACAGTGAATACCAAATCCCGTGAAATTAAAGTACCCGAATTTGGGGGTGTCATAGGTTGGTATCAAAGCCAAGTTTTACAATCACAATATTCAAGTTTGCACTTAGTTTGTTAACTTGAACATTCACATTATCTTATACATGTCAATAACTTAGTTTATTAATTATGAACTTCAAATCATATAATATTCATGTATGTAACTTAGAACAACATCTTTTATTATCGAAAACTCTACACTTGTGTGCGTGCATGTTCGAAGCCCTCTGATTGCCTTCAAATACGCATCAGTCACAAAGATGGCCATTTTTACCCATTTAAACGATTTCAAATCGAAAAACGTAAAGAATGAAAGTTGTAGGTCTACTCGTTATCTTTTCGAATCATCTTGAATCGCCTTAATCGGAGTTCGTATGAAAAAGTTATACTTATTTTACTACAGGAGGTCAAAACAGAAATTTTTCCTACACTACCCCCGCTGGGGCGGGGGTTAGGCCCGCTGAGGTGGGTGTGGTGCTGCATGGGGCCTGCTGGGGCGGGTCTAGAGCTGCTGGGGCGGGCGTGCCTTGGCGGTTCAACCCCAATTCGCGATTTTGACAGTTTTTAGCCCAAATACTCCAATTACATGCAAATTAAACTAACACAATGATTTCTATGAAGTATGAACTTCATAGAAATATCATACAATATTACTAACATATTTTTAACATCTTAAATCATGCAATTACTCGAATCAAATCATAAAATTTCACCATTCTTGGTGTTCTTGACAGTTTTGAAGAAAAACACAAAAATCATCGTCACGGATTCGTTATAACTCCGAATCCGTCCGTTCAAAGTTTGTTTTATTTGTTTTAACATGTATAATCATAATCCATTAACAAATCTAAGTTAAACAACCAATTTAAAGCATACAAATTGTATATAAGGCCATATATACGTGTTCTTCATATTTTTCATACTCTATAATTTATGAAACTTTGATTAAAGCATGTTTACATGAAATTAATTACTCTAATTCATGAATATATGATATAAAACATGTTATTACCATATAATAACACATATATGATCATATCTTAAGTTAATCATAAAAATCATTCTTCACAGAGAACTTGAAAACACTTTTTATGGAGAAAACATAAGAACGTGAATTATAACCATGGAGATGAAGAGATTACCCTTGCTACTTTGTTTAGATGATTCAAAGATGATTAAGATCTTCTCTACTTCTTCTTCAATTCACAATTCTCTCTCAATTATGCTCTCAAACCTTCTCTCTTTTCTCTCTGATAAAAGATATCAATATAGAAACTGATATGATATATAATATATGTATAGATATATAATACGTATATATTATATAACAGATACGTAAGTGGTAAGTGGTCAGTTAATCCCATAATGGGTTAATTGCCCCAACTTCTCTTAGGGCCATGTTTGGCTAATGATAAGAGTTCCTTTTCATTTATTTTAATTACATGCTTATTATATAGTTTAATGTCACACTTCTAAGTAATCATATAATCATATTTAAATAAATTAAATAAAATATCATAACTCCACATTAAATCTTATTATCACATAATTAAAATTCTCCTTTATTAATTATGTCAAATCTTTAAATCTCTAATTAATTATTAATTAATTAGAATAAAATTATGCTTATTAAATAATTCATTTAATCAAATAAGCTTAATTAAATACATACTTTGAATATAAAAATTCTCCACATTAATTTAACTAATGTAACACATATAATAAAATTAATCTACCACGATTTCATCAATTAATTATTAAATTCAATAATTAAATCATTGAAAAAATATTTATTTAATTCAATAAATATTCAAATTAAATTACAAAAATCTCGTTCGTCACAATGACTAATTACATAAGTATTTGAATACATTATGAGACTATGTGACAATGTGAGTATTTGGACATTAGATTAATATCCCTTGAATATATAATAAACAATTGCTAATTGATGAATATTTTAATATAATTTGAATAATAGAATTGGGATAATGAAATAAGATAATACCCGGTTGATAATACTTAACTGTCTTATTTTATTTTCATTATGTAAACCCAATGTACATGGATTATCTGATATGAGCACATATATAATCCATAAACCTTCCATTTATAGTAATGTTATGCATTAAAATTACATGAGAGAACCAAAAGGGGAATTAAAGATAACTACATTGAACTAATGCTGGGTATTTAGAAGCCTTGTCCCATTTCAGTTGGCCCAAACAGTAACCTATATCTTCATTACGTAAACTACCAAGATATACACAGAAACCTTAAAACTAGGTGATCATTGCTATGCAAATGGCTGGGGGTGGTGGTTCAACAACTCTTCCATAGCCATTGTGTTCTTCTTCTACCCCATGGACTCAGACTTTGGTGTAAAGCAATTAACTAGATAACAATTCTTCTATAAAAGGGCAGCTCTATTCTTCATTTCTCCTTGCTGAAAATTGTCTGTCGATTTACAAAGTTTGAGAGTGTGAGTGTTTGTTAGTTCAGAAGGAGTCTAGAGTTGCAGAAGTAAGAAACTTAGCTAACTAAGCTCCATAGAAGGTAAATTCTTGTTTTAAATTCTTAATTCTAAGCTTAGCCAAATTATAGAAATTCTAACTAACTATTGTGAATTGGGTTTGGAAATTTACTACCAAAGTGTTTATGAAGTGTGTATACGTGTATGGAACCTTAGAGAATGAATCTAAGCACGTTAAAATCAAAGAAAACCAATTATGGATTCAACATTCTACAACAGAGCCTTTCCGTTTTGTCCAGGCAACGGCGCAGCTGCGCCCTATTTGTACTAGGGTGCAGCGCAGCTGCGCCAAAACCTGACTTGACTTGAACTGGCCGAGACCTGGCGCAGCTGCGCCAGTCCCTGGTTTCAGATTCTGCATTCTGCTGCAAATCTGTTAAGAAGAAGTTAGCTAATATGGCTTAAACAAGCATGCTAATAGGTTTGACATGCCTAAACACCTTTTCCTTGGGATTTTTTTATTACTTGTGAAAGTAGTATGCCTTCATGCCAATCACATTGGATGTGATAAACATTTACTTTGTAATCTTGTTCATTTATTAATAAGAGAATTTATGTAATACAAAAGTCATTCTTTATCCATGTTAATTAGTTCAATTAATAAATGTGATAAACCCATAGTTTTGGAGCAATGCTTTTAGAATCATGCTAATGAGATCTAAATTCTAGATATCTCCAAAACTAAAAATGTTCATAATCGTATGGATCACTAATGTGGGGTTATTGATTCCAGATAGATTAGTACATACTATACTTGCTCTGTTGAAGAGGATGATTGATCTCATAATCATTTGTGTAGAAACACTAAAGTAAGTATGTAGGTGCTTATTAGAGAATAAGTTCACTGAACGTGATTCGGTTAAAGGAACCCTAATGGAGTTTTACTTGTCTGACAATAGGAGTTCCTATAGTGATAGTTGTACAAGTGATCCTTAATGAGTAGGTTTTATACCTACTAATTCGGTATCAATTGAATGAATTTGTTGCTTAAACCCATGTTATGTAGTTACTTTTTATATATTTTGTGTTCTTTTTGTAGATATGATGTCTCGAAACTGGAATGGACACATTTGGCATGAAGCAGCATGAAAAGATCAGGAAAATTACAGAAACAAGGCAGCGCGGCAGCGCCCAAGTTGGCTTAAGGAGAAGCGCAACAGCGCCTGTCTCCAGTCCATGAAAACTACTCTCTGCCAGGGCAGCGCGGTCGCGCCCAATGAAGGCTTAATTACATCGCGGCTTCGATTTTGACCAGGAGTTGACTTTTCATTTAAGTACTGCAATTGAGTTGTAACTTATGTATGATTTCATAATTTGATCAGGATTTGTAACAGACTTATAAAATAAGATCTTATGTTAGTTATTATGTGATCTATCTCTTCCATTCTAAAAACCCTAGTATAGATTGGATTGATGGAGAATTGAAGCAGTTGATCAAGCACGAAAGTTTCAAGGCATGAGCAGCGAAGAGAAGGATTGATTTCACAGTTTTTATTCTCTTTCTCTACTTTTACTTGTGTGATCTGAATGTTTTATCACTTGTGGATTTTGGATTTTAATTCAATGATGTTGAACTAAATCTCTATTTAAGGCTATAATAGATCTTATTATACAATTGAGATTGACATGCTTCCTTATTAAGTTAATGAAATTATTTCTAGGATTGTCTATTATGATTTGTGCTTAAGTATTTAATTACATGGCCAATAATTACCATAGTAATCTGTATGAAATCGAGAGGTGGATTATAGATTGAGACTTGATCATAATAACATGTGTTTGTGATTTTCGCATGTTGGGATACATGATTCATGTTTAGGATAGAGATATACCTATGCATCGCATGTAATCTGGAAAAGAACTTGTGCTTTAAATCCTATTTAATTGTAATTCACATAGAGATATAGTGGATTAATTAATTATGGTGTTCATCTTATTTATATCATTTGTGGATTTAATTTCATGAGTATGATGTATTAAGAGATGATCATATTTACTTAAGTGTTCTTGATTAACAATTCAGGATAATTGTTTTGGCTTAACAGGAAGTGTGTTGATCTACGTGAAACAATAAGTGAAATTGTAGTCTTAAGTCTCCTTTATCTGATTAAATCTTGTGGCAGTTAGTTTTACTTTAATTAATTGGTTTCATAGTTTTCATAACATTGATCACTTGTTTAAAGAAACTGAGTTAATATAAAAAATGGTGCTTGTTAGAGTAAAATATAGTTGATTTTCTCCGTGAGAACGATACTCTACTCATCACTTTATTATTTGTGGACTGCGTATACTTGCGTATTTTTGCTGGTATAGATCTAGGCAAACAAGTTTTTGGCGCCGTTGTCAAGGAATAATTAAACTATTTTTATTACTTTCAATATCAGTTTAAATTAAATCGGTTTTAGTTAAACAATTTTTCTTTTTGTTATTTTCTGTTTCAGGTACTCTTGGGTGGTGCATGCAAACTCGATCGAAGAAGCTAGAATTGTTACCTTACGAGGACGATATCGAAAAAAAGGTTTAATCAGTTGTGTAAGTGGATTAAGGAAACTCGAGAGACACTAGAAACAAGGGATAAAATGGCAAACAAAGCTCTAAAATCACTAAGGGATTATGCCATGCTGAAAATTGGTGAGATCCAATCAAGCATCACGTGGCCAGTGGGAGCTGTCGACTAGCACTCCAAAATTAACCTTACTTCTATTCCACTAACTCAAGAATTAGTATAGTAACAAGTAAGGATCGATCCCACAGAGAGTGTATTGTTTTATATTTATCCAATTATTTTCCAATGAATTGGGGGTTTTGTTTTGAATAACTAAATTAACAAAAGTAAATTTAGAAGAAGTATCAATAAGTAAAAATCTTCAATTCTTTAGTTCAGTATCACATTTTCACAATCATGGATTAATCAAGTTTTACAATATTTATCCTTCAATGAGATTAACAACCCTAGATAACCGCGATTGCTAATTATCCGAAATTCTCTTTATGTGTAAATCTAATGCAACGATCGCCAACAAAAGATCCTAACTATCATATAACCCAGAACTATCAGTCTAGATTTAATACAATAGAAGCATGAAGAATGAGAATTAGATTGTTCCAAGCAACAAATGCACAATCAGGAATTATTTAACTTGTCTTTTGAAAACCTTAATAATATCCAAAAGCTTGTCCACAATTAAGTATCATTAATTGCTACTTATGATTAGACATTCATCGTTTGCTTAATATATATCATAATCCAGCAGAAGATATTTATCAGATTAATCTAACTGGCCATATCAAATAAATCAAATAGTATAGCATACAAGAAGTTTATGTAGATAATCAGAATAAATCTCACATACGAAGAAATAAATAAAGTAAACTTGATCAAACCATTAATTATGAATAAGGTTTAACATCCCTTCAGAATTGAATTGAGTAGTTTAGCTTGACATGCTTTGATTCCCCAAAACTAGGGTTTGAATGAATGAATAGCCTCCTTCTAGTTCCAAAAGATCCAAGATGATCAAAACTAAGTAAAATAACTAATATTTATAGTCTATCAAAACCCTAGTACAATTAGGTAAGTCCAAATCCTATTCCTAATCAACTTCCGCACCAAAAAGTCAATAAATCAGCTTTTCCCGTCAGCCACGCGCGGTTAGGGCTCCAAGAGGCGTGGTCAGCGCTTGGGTGTCAGAAAATCTGGTGTTCTAGCTAGGCCAGCACTCCAAGAGGCGCGGTCCACGCATGTCTGTTTTCTGCTGCGACGTCCTTTGGTAAAACTATCATAACTTTTGATCCAAAAGGAGTTACGATGCCCGCTACCTGTCAAATCAAAGCTGTCGACGAGATCTACAACTTTCATTCTTTGAGAATTGATAGATTCTGATTGGATCAAGATTGAAATCGGCTCCAAGTGACTGTTATGTAAATTGCAACTTCCAAACTCTGAGGTATCAACTTTCACTTGGTAAAAAGGTCATAACTCTTTCATATGAACTCCGTTTTGGATAATTCAAGATGTTACGGAAAGCTAAGGAATAGATTTACAATAAACTCCAAGTCCCTAAGCCAAGACCATGAACCCAACTTAGCATTAAAAACCAACAATCTTCCCGTTTTCCTCGTTTCATCTCCATTTTGACCTGAAACCCATAAACAAACCTATTAAGACCTTGTTAAAACCAAACATGCAATAGACTACGCATAAAGGAATCAAAATAAATGAATATCATGCACTCGTCAAATTACCCCACACTTAGCTTTTACACGTCCTCGTGTAAACCAAAAGTTTATTTTCCAAAAACTCTACTCAACCATAATGTCAAAAGATTTCAAGATCAAATCATGATTATCAACACTAAACCCACAAAAACATAATCAATGCTTCATCAATTAACTCAAAACAACAACCATGCCTTTTCACCATTGAATTTCATTAAGTAAAATTATATTCACATAAGCACTCTTTTATGATCCGCACACTTACTCAACTTAGTTACCATGAAGCAAAAACCGTGCACACCACTCAAGACTCAATTCATACCTTTCTTGCTTTATTTTTTACCAGAATCCTTTCATTTTACTCTTTGTTTCTGGTGAATACATTTTATGCTCCGTTTCACCTTCCTCAATCTTTCTTTTGTAAGTGAGTGCATTTTATGTTCCATCGCACTTATTCGCACGTGTTTATGAGAGAGTGCATTTTACGCTCCATCTCAACTCATCACATGATTTCTCTTTTTCTTCTTTTTTTTTCAACAATTTCTTTGATTTTCAACTTTTCTGATTTTTTTTTTTCATATGGTCTCTCAAAAAAAAAAAAGCAGTTCAATAGTTCTAAAGCATGAGATTAGTGCACATAGACAACTCCACAGATAACTAAGCCAAATGAGCATATATCACATGTTCAAGTATTCATGCGACACAAATTCAATTTAAATCAATTACTATGGATCATGACTAAGTTTTTCTCAATCATTAACCAATTAAGCATCAAACAGATTTTGAAATTTAGCATTGATTTTCAATTTTTTGACTTTAATCTTCGAACACATAGGCAGATAGAATTATGGAACTCAAATTTTTCAAAAATTTTCAAAGGCATCAAATTTTCAAATTTTCTATCAAAATTGGATCAATATCCCTAAATAAAATAAAAACCTAAATATTTCTCCCACACTCTATGATAACCCGAAATTTATAAGATTTTAAATGATTAAAATAACGATTAAAATAATAAACTTAGATGAGAATTTGAGGAATAAGTTACAAATTTTAAAGGACGTTTGATTTGAATTCTTAAAATGTGTATATGTATAGGTAAACATATATATATATATATATATATATATATATATAGTGATGTGATATACATATTTTAGCAAGAGGAATGATAAGAATAATTATAGTATGAGATTTGTGGGACATTTCTCAAAGTATTAAATTATTTGGTATGAGTATGTATATTATTTGATTACTTATATTTGTTTATTATATTATAAGCAAATAAAAAAAAACTAATATAACCTAATACATATATTAGGTATAGTAATTAAAAATCTAAGAGATTTATTTTATATATCTCAATTTATTAATTTTATAACTTAATTAAAGCAAGTCTAATTGGGTTAAGTAATTAAATGTACATGAGTAAGAACTTGATTTACAAATTTAGTGAATAGAAACTCTAATTAAATAATTAGGGTAGGATAGAATTAAAATTAATGGACTATGTTAATTTACATAGCCCAACTATTTTATTAGTAAGCCCAAAAGAATTAAATTCAAAGCCCGATTCTTAGCCTACTAGTTAAGAGATATTTTGGACATTTAATAAAGTAGATAAAGCATTAAAAAATTAAACAAAAATTGGTAGAAAAGAAGGGCATGGCCGAAATTAGTAAGGAAAATAAGGGAGATGTATTATGATGATTGCTTTATTTTGTGGTGGATAAGTGGGCTAGGTGGCACAAGCTTAATGGAGCCACCATTACCTTATCTAATAAGTAATAATGAGAGAGAGAGAGAGGATAAGATTGGAAAGATAGGGATGATAGATACTTTGTATCTAATCATTATTATTACTAGTAAACTTAAATATACTAACATCCACAATCATTTCATTTCTATTCTATTCTCTTTCATTTCATTTCTATCTCCTTTCTTTTTAGTTTACACCAAACAAGAGGGAGAGAGAAGAGGGATTTCGGCAGCCATAAGAAAGGTAGAGGGAGAGTATTTTGTGTACTCTAAGTCCATAAACAAACCCTAGAAAGAAGAAGAAAGAAATCATAAGCAAAGGTATAAACTTTAACTAGTTCATGCATTTTATTTTGATTATTTTCAATCAAAATTTGGATCTATGATTTCAAAACTCCAAAACCTTAGATCTATATGTTTATAAGTGTTATATGTTTAGATCTATCACTTTTAAGTATCAAAAGTTAGATCAAAAGCAAGAAAAAGGAAACTATGTTTCAAAAGTTAGAAAACTTTAATTTTTCTTAGCACAAATTATGTTTTGCTTGGATTTGGTGTATGTTTGGTGTAATAGATCATAGATCATGGTAGATCCATGATCTTAAGGTGTATTAGTATGTATTATGATATTTAATGTTTGGTTAATCAAGAGATCTAGGAAGATTTCTTAGAAATCATAAAAATTGGAAAATCAGATTTTTGGAAAACGAAATATCAAATGAAAACGACCATATCTCCTATTGTATTTTGAATTTTTGAGTGTGGTCAATTTTTGAAGTTAGATCTATGAGTCTTCTAACGTTTTCAAGTGGAATCACTGAAAAAGGAGTTATAGATTTTCGTGTGGGCTGTTTTTAGCAAAGGACGCCAAAACTGAAAATGCCAAAAAGTAGGCTGTCCGAATATTTCAAGGACTGTTTTGGCCACTTAATTTGTGTAATAAATTCTAATCTTTTGGAACATTAAAATATATGTTATAAAGTAGCTTGTGTCCAAAAATGAGCTCATTCCGACTTAAATTGAGGAAGTTATGACCATTTCAATATTTGCCTTTTTTCGACGAAAATCGCTATAACCGGAGTTGTATAACTCCGATGGCCACGAAATTTAAACTGGAGGCTCACGATAACATGTGTAAGTTCCCGCCAAGAGTTGAGAATTTCTGAAGTTAAGCATGATGTAGCAAATTTCTTAAGGAATTAACTAAAAATGGATTTTTGGAAAATACTTAAGAAAATTGAAAAATTCCTGAAAAATTATTTTTGTGTATGAAATACATGTATTTATGTATGGACAAAAGATAAAAAAATAATAAGATGATTAGATTAAAAAAAGAGGAATCCTGGATTGGCTATCAGGTTGCTGGATTGCAATCTGGTTTGCTGGATTGGCCATCAAGTTGCTGGAATGGTCTGCTTGGATAATCCAGGTTGCTAGAATAGAGGTAAGTTGAATCCAGGCTTGCTGGATTGGATGTCAGTTTAAATCTAGGCTTGCTGGATTGGAGGTCAGTTGAATCCAGTCTACTGGATTGAAAAATAGTTTACTAAATTGAAATTCAGTCTGAATCCAGGTTGCTGGATTAGGTATTCGACTTACTAAATTATAAAGGACTTATAAAATAAAAGACTAATTGTTCATTCATAAGTTGTATAATAAAGTAAATGATAAGTCTAAGGTAGTGCACTCGTACCATTTAATGGTTGATGTATAGTAGCTGGGCTAAACGACTCCTTCATATAGGGAAGATATCTATGAATTAGTAACCGATCTAACTCACTGTGAAAACAGTGTAGACGAGACAGAAACTAATTCGTTAGTTATTTGTGGGAAACCACTCAGTATACTATATTGAATACTATTAAAGACTCGATGTGTGCTAGGTTTAGATTTGTAAATAAGAATGGTGTTAAAGATATCTAATATTTGACTATTTGGTTAAGTGTTAGATGGTTTACTTTTAAAGTAATAGTATTATGAGATAAGTATGTTATACTAATTGAAAGATATATCTTATAACAGATAGGTCTTTTCAATAAAGCGATTAAATTAGATTGCGTAGCAATAATCGACGATACAGGCAAGTTCCTATACTCTTTTATTGAGCAAGTTTTCTCTAACTCAAACTTGAGTTATATTTTCAAAGCATGGTAGTGAATAATTATTATTGATTATTCACATCTATACTGATTATTGATTCACACTTAGTGCATATTGCATATGTTCATCAGGTATGAAAGGCTGATCACCTTCATTACCATTTGGTTCAGTTAAATTTGTTCATGTTTATTGTTGGCTATTCATCATTATTGACTAGGTCATTCAGTTATGAAAATTAATTTATATTCTTTTACAATTATTATATTGTTGAAAATTCGAAAGCTTATTCTTTCTTTCAATTATGATATATCCTTGTTGTAATTAAACTTGCTGAGCAAAGTCGTTGCTCACCCTTGCTATATCATGATAACCATTTCAGATTAAGATGAAACTTCGGACAAAGGTAAAGGCAAAGACAAGTTTCAGGATTGGATTATTGTACGGTTAAAATTGTAATAGTATTGGATGCAAATGACATTGTATGTCGTATAGGATATTGAATGCAGGTAATCAGTTAAGGTTAGCAGACCTTGGGAATTATGTGTAAAAGTTTATTGTATAAACAATTTATGTTTATATCTTTCGCAGTAGTTATAGAAATGATGTATCATAACGTACCCTGTCCGAGGTTCTAGGGACCCGGATTTGGGGGCGCTACACACTCAAACCTTATATTGTCCCTAATGTAAGAAAATCATGAAAAGAAGAAAGAACTACATGTAAAAAAAAAACTAATTAGTAAAAGGAAAGAAAAATCAAATCTGAGATTTTGGGTTGCCTCCCAAGCAGCTGCCCTTGTTTATTGTCATTGGATTGACATCTTCCCTCTCATTCTATGTAATTGGACTTGTGAACTTCAAGTGGACTGGTAACAGTTTCAACTCTAAATTAGGAACATTTTGTTCATCATGATCCTACTCCTTTTCAGTCACCAAATCCTCCTTGTATAATTGTATTCTATCAAAAGATTCCTGCACTGAATAATCCACAACATCAATAGGAAAAACAGATTTAACAATACCAAGATTCCTTTTAGCCTCATATGCGTTGAACTGGAACTTTGCATTGTCTAATTCCATGGTAAAAGTTCGATGGTGTGTATCACTCATTGTTTCTGTTGGTTGTATTGATGGAGATGAATCCACGTCTTTCTTTTAGAGATCTGCAGAATTTATCAAATTATTCCTCTTTTCCTCTTGTTCCTTCTCTTTATCAAATTCTATATTACTGTCTATATTACTGAATCCTCCTGCTCCTCTTCGTCACATCCCGTTGCACTCAAGTTCTCAACAAACTGAGGAGTTAACTTCCCTAAGCCTTGAGATTTCATACTGCTAACTGTGGTAGCAAGCTGACTCATCTTATTCTCCAACCTGTGGATAGAAGTCATTGTCTCTTACTGGAACTGTTGCGTCTGATTCATAAAAGCTTTGAACATATCCTCCATAGACGTTCCAGAATGAGCAGGTACTTCGTAGCTCAAGTCGGGATGATGTAGCCATCCGGGATTGCGAGTTTCTGCCCAAGGATCATATTGATGTTGATGATGTCCTAAGAATGTTTCCACAGCATTGACGTGTTGCACAGTTTCATCTTCATGCAATATTGGACAATCATCACTGGTATGTCCTGACTTTGAACAAATTCCACACTCTTTTGCAACTTGCATATTCCTTGTAGCCATCTGACGAACCAAAGCAGTTAATTTAGAAATTTGTTGTTCAATATTACTTGTACTTACCCCATTTACCCTTTGAGGTGTATGATCCATCCTAGTTCCATACTGCTGCGAGTTAGCTGCCATGTTTGCAATTAAGTTCCTTGCAACTTTTGGAGTCTTGTCTACCAGTGCTCCTCCACTTGCTGCATCAATCATGCTTCTATCCATTGGTAGCAACCTCTCATAGAAGTACTGAATCAAGTGATAGTCATCGATTCCGTGAGGTGGACAGCTGGAACACAACTTCTTGAACATTTCCTAATACTCATAGAGATTCTCTCCGTTAAACTGCCTGATTCCACATATCTCCTTCCTTATGTTAGCAACTCTCGAAGCAGGAAAGTACTTCTCCAAGAATAACTTTTGCATCTTAGGCCATGATCGTATTGATCCTGAAGGAAGATAGTATAACCAGTCTTTAGCCAAATCTGCTAATGAGAACGAAACAGTCTAAGCTTGATTTGCTCTTCTGGCACTCCTTGTGATTTCATTGTGGAACACACCACATGGAACTCCTTTAGATGCTTATATGGATTTTCACCTGCAAGACCACGAAAAATAGGCAAAAGACCAATTAGTCCAGAGTTAAGTTTGAAAGCAACATCTAAAGTAGGATATTCAATACACAAGGATGGTTGATCAAGGTCTGGAATAGCCAGTTCTTTTAAAGTTCTGTTGTTTCTTGGCACCTCCATCTTTTCCTTTTATAGTGTTGGAACAAGAGCTTCTTCTGTATCTGCAATTTTCTCTATCTCTTGATCAAAATTTAAGTTAATTGAGAGGATTGAGTCATAAAACAAAAATAAAAAATAAAAAACGAAAAACAAAAAACAAAGAATTAACAAAAACAAATAACACTCCCCGGCAACGACGCCAAAATTTGGGAGCTGTCGTTTATCACTCCAAAATTAACTTTACTTCTATTCCACTAACTCAAGAATTAGTATAGTAACAAGCAAGGATCGATCCCACAGAGAGTGTATTATTTTATATTTATCCAATTATTTTCCAATGAATTGGGGGTTTTGTTTTGAATAACTAAATTAACAAAAGTAAATTTAGAAGAAATATCAATAAGTAAAAATCTTCAATTCTTCAGTTCAGTATCACCTTTTCACAATCATGGATTAATCAAGTTTTACAATATTTATCCTTCAATGAGATTAACAACCCTAGATAACCGCGATTGCTAATTATCCGAAATTCTCTTTATGTGTAAATCTAATGCAACGATCGCCAACAAAAGATCCTAACTATCATATAACCCAGAACTATTAGTCTAGATTTAATACAATAGAAGCATGAAGAATGAGAATTAGATTATTCCAAGCAACAATTGCACAATCAGGAATTATTTAACTTGTCTTTTGAAAACCTTAACAATACCCAAAAGCTTGTCCACAATCAAGTATCATTAATTGCTACTTATGATTAGACATTCATCGTTTGCTTAATATATATCATAATCTAGCAGAAGGTATTTATCAGATTAATCTAACTGGCCATATCAAATAAATCAAATAGTATAGCATACAAGAAGTTTATGTAGATAATCAGAATAAATCTCACATACGAAGAAATAAATAAAGTAAACTTGATCAAACCATTAATTATGAATAAGGTTCAACATCCCTTCAGAATTGAATTGAGTAGTTTAGCTTGACATGCTTTGATTCCCCAAAACTAGGGTTTGAATGAATGAATAGCCTCCTTCTAGTTCCAAAAGATCCAAGATGATCAAAACTAAGTAAAATAACTAATATTTATAGTCTATCAAAACCCTAGTACAATTAGGTAAGTCCAAATCCTATTCCTAACAACTTCCGCACCAAAAGGTCAATAAATCAGCTTTTCCCGTCAGCCACGCGCGGTTAGGGCTCCAAGAGGCGAGGTCAGCGCTTGGGTGTCAGAAAATCTGGTGTTCTAGCTAGGCCAGCACTCCAAGAGGCGCGGTCCACGCATGTCTGTTTTCTGCTGCGACGTCCTTTGGTAAAACTATCATAACTTTTGATCCAAATGGAGTTACGATGCCCGCTACCTATCAAATCAAAGCTGTCGACGAGATCTACAACTTTCATTCTTTAAGAATTGATAGATTCTGATTGGATTAAGATTGAAATCGGCTCCAAGTGACTGCTATGTAAATTGCAACTTCCAAACTCTGAGGTATCAACTTTCACTTGGTAAAAAGGTCATAACTCTTTCATATGAACTCCATTTTGGATAATTCAAGATGTTACGGAAAGCTAAGGAATAGATTTACAATAAACTCCAAGTCCCAAGCCAAGACCATGAACCCAACTTAGCATTAAAAACCAACAATCTTCCCGTTTTCCTCGTTTCATCTACATTTTGACCTGAAACCCATAAACAAACCTATTAAGCCCTTGGTAAAACTAAACATGCAATAGACTACACATAACAGAATCAAAATAAATGAATATCATGCATTCGTCAGCCAGCCATCGCTGCTAATTCCTTTAAAATTAAATCGGGTACAATTTAGATGATTCATAATTCAGGAATGGCTAGTGATGATCCGAATGAACACTTGGTGAGCTTTTTGTAGATTTATGATACTTTCAAACACAGCGGGGTAACAGATGATGCAGTGAGATTGTGATTATTTCCATTCACATTAAGGGACAAGGCAAAAAGTTGGTTGCACTCACTACCACCAGGCTCTATCACTACTTGGGAGGACTTGGCACAAATTTTTTTATCAAAGTTCTTTCCGGCGGCGAAAACTACTAAACTGAGGAATGATATTACTACCTTTGAACAACAACATGGGGAATCACTTTACGAAGCTTGGGAGAGGTTTAAGGAATTGTTGAGAAAATGTCCACATCATGGACTACCCAAGTGGCTACAGGTTCATACATTTTACAACGCGTTAAGCAGTAATACGAGGACAGACATTAATGCAGCAGTGGGTGGAACACTTATGGCCAAGGGTTATAATGAGGCTTTCGAGTTATTAGAGACCATGACAATTAACAAATATTAGTGGCCGACTGCTAGGATGACACATCCGAAGGTAGTCGGGGTATTAGAAGTGGACGCAGTAACAACTTTAGCAGCTCAGATGTTAGCACTTTCGAAGAAAATGGATGCAATTACAGGAGCAAACATTCAATAAGTAGCATTTGTATGTGAATTGTGTGCTGGTTCATTTACGACCGAGCAGTGTGCAATCAATCCAGAGGTAGTCCAGTTTATGGGGAGTTACAATCGCCCGCCAAATCTATATCAGAATAGTTATAATTCGGGGGCAATGAACCATCCTAATTTCTCGTGGAGTAATAATCAGAATCAATAACAGGCTCCACGACCATCATATCCTCCCGGGTTTCAGAATATGTAACAACAGACAGTTTAGCAGCCAAAAAAGAAATCATATTTGGAAGAACTGTTAATGAAATATATAGCGAATAATGAGGTGGCAATAAAAAGTCAAGCGATAGCAATCCAAAATCTTGAGAATTAGATGGGACAAATGACCAATATTTTGACTAACAGACCTCAAGGAGCTTTATCAAGTAACACGGAAATCAATTCGAAGAATGAGGGTAAAGAGCAGTGTCATGCAGTTACACTTCGAAGTGGGAAATAGTTGGATGAGCCCAGCGCGGCCGCGCCTAACCCAAGCTTAAACCAAGCGCGACCGCGCCATGAAGCAGCAAAAAAGGATGAAGAGAAAAAATTAGAGGAAGAACTAGTGGTAGAGGATAAGGTCGAAAAACCAGCAGTATTTTCACCAGTGCCATATCCACATCGGGTCCAAAAATAGAATTTAGAAAAGCAGTTTTCCAAATTTCTAGAGGTGTTCAAGAAGTTACACATCAACATTCCGTTTATGGAAGCCTTAAAGCAGATTCCTAATTATGCAAAGTTCATGAAGGATATATTATCCAGGAAAAAGAAGCTAGGAGATTTTGAGACCGGCTCTAATCGAAGAGTGCAGCGCTATATTGCAAAAGAAGCTACCTCCAAAATTGAAAGATCCAGACAGCTTTACTATTCCATGCACTATAGGTACCTTGTCTTTTAACAGATGTTTGTGTGATCTGGGTGTGAGTATTTATCTGATGTCGTTATCTATTTACACTCAGTTAGGACTACTGGCACCGAGACCGACAAATATCTCTCTACAGCTTGCAGACAGATCAGTGACTTGCCCGAGGGGAATTGTGGAGGATATTCTAGTGAAATTCGACAAGTTCATATTTCCAGCCGACTTCATCATTTTGGATTATGAAGAAGATAAGGACATTCTGATCATCTTGGGAAGACCATTCTTGGCTACGGGTAAGACACTCATTGACGTGCAAAAATGGGAACTTACGATGAGGGTTCAAAACTAAGAAATGACATTTAATGTGTTTAAGGTCATGAAATTCCCTACGGATGAAGAGGTATGATACCATGTGGATGTGATCGAGAAAGCAATGGATGATGAGTTTATGAGGATGTTGACTACAGATCCGCTGGAATCTACATTATTGGGGGATAGTGAGATGGATGATCCAGAATTGATAGAGTATGTACAGATATTGGATGCATTGTCAAGGGTAAGTAAGTTCAAAATTCCTTTTGAGCCATTGGAATATGCAGAAAAATCTTCAGCTCGAATGAAATCATCTATAGAGGAACCTCCCACACTGAATTAAAACATTTACCTAATCACCTCAGGTATGCATATTTGGGTGATTCATCTACTTTACTTGTAATTATTGCATCTGCACTTAACGAATTATAGGAAAGTAAGTTGCTATGAGTTCACTGCGAGTACAAAACTACAATCGGATGGACCATCACAGACATCAAGGGGATAAGTCCATCATTTTGTATGCACAAAATCCTTTTAGAAGATGACGTGAAACCGAAGGTTGAACAACAGCAGAAGCTTAACCTAATTATGAAAGAGGTGGTAAAGAAGGAAATTCTGAAATGGCTTGATGCTGGAATCATTTACCCCATCTCCGACAGCTCATAGGTAAGTCTAGTACAGTGTGTCCCGAAGAAGGGTGGTATGAAAGTTGTTGCAAATGAGAATAATGAACCGATACTGACAAGGACAGTGACCGGATGGAGGGTTTGTATGGACTACAGAAAACTCAACAAAGAGACCCGAAAGGATCACTTCCCTTTACCCTTCATTGATCAGATGTTGGACACATTAGCCGAGCATGAGTATTACTGTCTTCTAGATGGTTATTCGGGGTATAATCAGATTGTCATTGCTTTGGAGGATCAAGAAAAGACAACATTCACCTGTTCGTATGGCACTTTCGCATTTCGGAGAATGTCGTTTGGGTTGTGTAATGCACCGACTAATTTTTAGAGGTGTATGATGACAATCTTCTCAGATATGGTGGAACAAAATGTTGAGGTTTTCATGGATGACTTTTCATTATTCGGGGATTCTTTTGACAATTGTTTAGAAAATCTAATCATGGTGCTAAAAAGATGCGTGGAAACCAATCTAGTGCTTAACTGGGAAAAGTGCCATTTCATGGTTCAGGAAGGGATCATCCTTGGGCATAAAGTTTCAGCAAAGGGGCTGGAGGTAGATAAATCCAAGCTTGAGATGATTGAAAATTTACCACCACCAAATTCAGTGAAGGGTATTTGTAAGAACTGTGAATTTCATGAATAATTTTTTATTTATTTATTGATATAATAAGAAAATGAATATTTATTTAAATATAGATGTTTATGAGTTATGAGAGAAGTAATTCGATTATATTAAATTGAATTTATAAAAATTGAGAAAATATGGAGAATTGCGACAAACTCGTAGAATGCCTTGTGTGGCATGAGAATGGAAATGATGATGATTTAACTAATTCAAGAGGGAAATCGATAAGTGAAGGATTAATTAATATTACATTGTTAATTAATTGTTGTTAGTGATAGCCTATTAATGAGTAATTATTAATAATATGTTATTGTGAGTAACAAAACATTTATGAGTAAATAATTGATGAATATAATAAGAGTTATATTTATATAATTATTTGTTGTGTGCAAAGTGTGTGATAATTAGACACAAAATGTATAGTAGTTACAATTATATTATATAAAGTGTAATATGACACTAAAATGTGATTTCATATAATATATAAGAATCATATATTAAGATTGATTAAATGGTGCAAGTTACATGATTAATGCTTATGTGACATTGAAAAAAATGACTATGTAATATAGAAACTATATAGTAAAAGGAAGTAAGTCACATGAAATACATAAATGGACCCATGAGAATACCTGCTATGTGTACACTATGCAATACTAAGTCAAACAACATTATATAAAGTGTAGGGTGACACTTTAATAAGACTATATTATATATGAGAATTATATATTAAGATATAAGGAATTGTGGAAGTTACATAATAATGTAAATGTGACTGTATGTATGTGTAAGGACATTAAAGATGTATTTCATATAATATTATAATAAATAAACAATTGTTATGCATGTGATGACTATTTCAATAGATTAATATAATTGGAAATAATAGAGTTGTAATGATATTATGTGACAACATATATGTATGGATACATTAAAGGTGTACTTATGGATTATTAAACTAAGTGTATACTTAGTAATATGAGAGAAAACAAATAAATAGTCATCTATTTTAATATTAAAGTGGAATTAAAATAATATTTATTCTAATAAATATAAATAATTGAAATAGTATGGTTCATGGTAATGTGGAAAGAAAATACCCTAGTAGATTATGTTCGGTATTATAGATGTACATGGATTATATATTGAAAGATATACATGAACCCTAAACTTACTACATTGTAACATTGTTTCCTTATTTGAAACTACATTGTGATTCTAATTGGATTTATAACCTAAGTATGTTATGTATATGTAAATAAGTCTATAGTATATACTAGTAGTTCACTTCCTATTTGCAAGTTGCTGAACTCTCATAAGCCTTGTCCCACATTCATTGTCATTTCTTTTCACGTGTATAACAAAGGCTAGCCTACTCTATCCTCTCTTTTCAAACTCAGCATTCATAGCAATCATGGCATGGGGAGTGGACTTAATAATGGGATTCACCAACTACTCAACTACCCTCCCTTAACCTCTGAGTTTTTGTTTTTCCCATTGGTTGAAATTGATGAACAAAGCTATTATCTGTACAATTCATTCTCTATAAATGGAGCTCCCTACTTCTATTTTTCATTTGTTGAGTCTATGTTAACTGAGAGTTGAAAGGGAGTATATCATTGAGGTGAGGGCCTGTGAATTGAGAAAGTCTGATATAGCAGTGAACCCAATCCAAATATAGCAGAGGTATAACACCTTCTTGTTCTTCATTTATGAGAATTTCTAATTCTTGAATTGAGCATGAATTTCATTTGGGAAACGTTTGTTAGTTGTTATATAAGTTAGTGATCATGTTAGTTATATTATGTGGCTGCTTTGGAATCAAATTCGTGAAAAAACTTTGTATTTGGGATTGGAAACTGCCGATCAGAAGCATTTCTGGTTCTGGTCGGGAAGTGGCGCAGCTGCACCCAATTTGTTCTTGGGTGCAGCGCAGCTGCGCCAGTAACCAAAACCAGATTCTGATTTCTGTTTTGTTGTAATGTTCTAGCATGAAAGTTTGGTTTAGATATATCATGGAAACATAATTAAAATATATATATGAGTACATTGACATAGTATGAGCATATTTGACTATGTTAGTCTATAATTACTAAATGAAAGTTAGAGTTTTTAAAATAAACTTGACATATGCATGTGAGGTTTACATTCTGACTTTTAAGCATGTTTGTATGGCTTAGCAATGCATGGAGAACATGTTTAACTTGTGCATATGTGATTCCTGATGTGACATGAGTTGTTTTGCCGTCGTTAGTATACATTGCTAAATAAACTTAAAGTTTCTAAAATAGACTTTCACATATTATGTTAATGTTTATGTTCTGACCTTGTAAGCACGTTTGTGTGGTCTAGATATACATGAAGATCATATTAACATGTGAATATATGTGTCATGATATAGCATGAACGTGTTTGACCTCATTAGTGAACATTTACTAAAGAAAGTATACGTTTTGAAAATGGACTTTGACATATAAGTATGATATTCATATTCTGACCATATGAGCATGGTAATATACATACATAACTAATTTATGAACTTAAGCTAGCATGAGTAGTGATACATGGTTTCCTTGTTCATGCCCAAATTGTTTGGCTTTAAACTAAATGACTTTTCAAAGGAAATTTGATATATTCAAAACTAATATCCATGAATACCACATGGGAGAAGTTCTAACTCATGGGCATGAAAACATGACTTAACTACATATGAACTGTGAGTATAAGGTGTTGAGTTACGCTAGCATACATGGTTTAAGTCGTAATGATTTCAAAAGCAAACCCGCATATTTTTCAAGCTCAAATTGCAATAGTATGAGTAGTTGAGTTCTGAAGATTTGAGATGACATATTTATGCTCCTTTTGTCTCTAAACATGATTCACATGTGTTAGATATAATAAATGTTAACTAAGCATAAGTTTAAACATGTTTTATAGTAATAAACAATGCTAGCCATGCATAAATGATATGAACACATGTAAGCATGCATGTTTCAGATTAGGTGGCCACTTTATGTGTATGCATGTCAAGCATGATAGCCTTTATGATTCCATGACATTATTTAGCCATAATCCGATAGAAATTCCAACTAAGATATGATAAATAAGCATGGACTTGGAATGACCCTATGAAAGTCCAATACCTTTTAATATGTATGATTGTTATGTGTTAACACTCTGTTACGCTAAAAAGTAGAATGAAAATGAGGAAACAAAAACACAACTCTGGTCTGGCCAAGGGACAGCGCAGCTGCGCCGTCCCTAAGCCTTTCCAGAGCACAGCTGCGCCAGGCTGAAAACTAATCTGGAGCATTCTGCTTGATTCTAATTTTTACAGTTGAGTTATAATGTTATCTAAGCTGCTAAACAGCGTCTTATTGACACTAATATGTGGTAATGACATACTATGAAGATATTCTAAAGATAATAGAGACATAATCAATTAGGCATTGTCATATAATGCGATACCTATGTATCAAGGATAAGACTTATGTATGTGTTGCTTATATTAGGTAATATATGTTGATTAACTATGTAACTAATGGATATAATTATAACTATGTTACTTGATTCCATAATGTCTTACGAACTAGTTATGTTGTAGCGCCCCCAAATCCAGGTCCCCAGAACCTCGGACCTGGTACGTTACGATACATTATTTCTATAACTATTGCGGAAGATATAAACATAAATTATTGATACAATAACTTTTACAACATAATTCCCAAGGTCTGTAACCTTAACTTAATACCTGCATTCAATATCCTACACGACATACAATGTCATTTGTATCCTATACTATTACCATTTTAACCGTATAATAATTCCATCCTGGAACTTGTCTTTGCCTTTGACCGTGTCCGAAGTTTCTTCTTTGATCTAAAATATTTATCATGATATAGCAAGGGTGAGCAGCAAGTTTGCCCAGCAAGTTTAAGTTCAAATGAAGATATATCATGATTGAAAAAAATAATAAGCTGACAAACTTTCAACAATATAAGAATTGTGAAAGAACATGAATCAATAATGATGAATAGCCAACAATGAACATGAACAAATTTAACTGAACCAAATGGTAATGAAGGTGATCAGCCTTTCATACCTGATGAAAATATGCAACATGCACTAAGTGCAAATCAATAATCAGTATAGATGTGAATAATTAACAATAATTATTCACGAACATGCTTTGAAATATAACTCAAGGTTGAGTTAGAGAAAACTTGACTGTAGCAGTCGATTACTGCTACGCAATATAATTTAATTGCTTTATTGTAAAGACCTATCAGTAATAAGATTGATCTTTCAATTAGCATAACATACCTTATAAGTAAACTATCTAACATTTAAACACATAGTCAAATATTAGATAACCTTAACACTATACAAACACAAGTCTAAACCTAGCACACATAGAGTCTTTAATAATATTCAATATAGTATACTGAGTGGTTTCCCACAAACAACTAACAAACTAGTTTCTGTTTCGTCTACACTATTTTCACAGTGAGTTAGATCGGTTACTAAATCGTAGATCCCTTCCCCATATGAAGGAGTCGTTTAGCCCAGCTACTATACATCAACCATTAAAAAGTACGACTGTACTACCTTAGACTTAACATTACTTTATCATACAACTTGTGAATTAACACTTAGTCTTTTATTTTATAAGTCCTTTATAATTAAGTAAGCCAAATACCTAATCCAACAACCTGGATTCAGACTGAATTTCAATTTAGTAACTAATTCCCAATCCAGCAGACTGGATACAACTGACCTCCAATCCAGCAAGCTTGGATTCAAGCTAACATCCAATCCAGCAAGCCTGGATTCAACTTACCTCTAATCCAGCAACCTAGATTATCTAAACAGACCAATCCTGTATCCTGGATTATCCAAACATCTCATCCAGTAACTTGATGCCCAATCCAGTAAACTAGATTGCAATCCAGTAAACTAGATTGCAATCCAGCAACCTGATGGCCAATCCAGCAAGCTGGATTCCCCCCTTTTTTTAACCAAATCATCTTATTATTGTTTTATCCATACATAAATACATGTATTTCATATACAAAAATAATTTTTCAGGAATTTTTCAATTTTCTTTAGTATTTTTCAAAAATCCATTTCTAGTTAATTCCTTAAGAAAATAACTACCTCACGCTTAACTTCAAAAATTCCCAACTCTTGGCGGGATCTTATACATGTTATCGTGAGCCTCCAGTTTAAATTTCGTGGCCATCGGAGTTATACAACTCCGGTTATAATGATTTTCGTCGAAAAAATGCAAATATTGAAATAGTCATAACTTACTCAATTTAAGTCCGAATAAGCTCATTTTTGGACACAAGCTACTTTATAACATATATTTTCATTTCCCAAAATATTGGAATTTATTTCATAAAATAAGTGGACGAAACTGCCCCTTCAAAAATCCAGACAGCCTACTTTTTGTGTTTTTCAGATTTCACGTCCTTTGCTAAAAACTATCCAGACGGAAATCTACATGGAATTTTTTAGTGATTTCACTTGGATCTGTTAGAAGACTTATAGATCTAAGTCCAAAAATTTACCACACTCAAAAATTCAAAATACACTAGGAGATATAGTGGTTTGAATTTCATGTTACGTTTTATCAAAATATGATTTTTTAGGTTTTGTGTTTTCTAAGAAATCTTCCTAGATTTCTTGATTAGTCAAACATCAAACATCATAAACCATCATAATACATACTAATACACCTTAAGATCAAGGATCTGTCATGATCCATGATATATTACACCAAACATACACCAAATCCAAGCAAAATATAATTTATGCTAAGAAAATCAAAGTTTTCTAACTTTTAAAACATAGTTTCATTTTTCATGCTTTTGATCTAACTTTTGATCATCAAAAGTGATAGATCTAAACATAACACACTTATATACATATAGATCTAAGGTTTTAGAGTTTTGAAATCATAGATCCATGTTTTGATTGAAAATAATTAAAATAAAATACATAACTAGTTAAAGCTTATACTTTTGCTTGATTTCTTTCTTCTTCTTTCTATAATTTGTTTATGGGGCTTTGAAACTTAAAAATAAAACTCTCCCTCCGCCTTCTCTCTTTGGCCGAAAATCCTTCCCTCTCTCTCTCTTGGACTCTTTTTCTTTTTCTTTCTTTTACTAGCAACTTATGGAAATGAGAGAGGAAATAATGTTATTTTGTTTGGTAAAAATTGGTGTAGATATATTTGTTATATCTATAATTATCTACCAATGTCTTAGCTCCTTCTCTCTCTTCATCATTACTAGTTTGCTTGCACTCCTCAACAAGTGTGTTGGTTCCATCCAAGGCTTGACACCTAAGTGTGGTTAGGTGAGAATTGTTTACCAACTAAAGTAAGCAATGATTACTAGCATCCCCCTTCTCCTCTCTTCTCTCATATCCGGCCATAATGGCGATTATCCTCCCCATTTTTGTTTTATTTATGCTTCACTTAATGAATAATATACCCTTGCTCAAGTGGGCTTGGCTTGGGCCATTAGTAATTCCTTTTGGGCTTGCATTTTCTTAATTTACTTACTAATTAAATAAAACTTGGGCTTCCACCCATAAATAAATTGGGCCGTCATAATATTTGTCTCATACATGATATGTTAGGCTAGCTTAATAACTTAATTGCTATTAAATCAATTAGCTACAAGTCCAATGCTTAAATAAACAATTGGGATTATTTAAATTACTTACCATCCTTAGTCCATTAAATCTATTATCACTAGAACTAATGCTCAATATTTTTGATATTTATATATTCTTAATTATCTTTATATACAAAATAAATGTATACACAATATATAATGTATATTTATTTAATCATACACATAATTCACATAAGTTATAACACACTCCACTAAGTGTATTAACTTAATAGTCCTAATTGACTTAATAAGTTATAAACACTCACATAATTCACATACCTAATTTATATATTAGGTCACCAAACTTTATAGGTATCGTAGTACCTTATTCTTAATATTTCATCAAACACATATAGATTCATCTCTAGGGATTAAAAATTTTGTAACCCATATATTCTCTATTCTCATTCGAACAGTAAACCATATAGGTTCTTCACAAAATTTTTAAATCTATACTCTATTTTCAGTCTAGGTCTTATTATTTAACCTTTATTTAATCATTTAAGATCTTATTAATCTTATAAATTCTCAGGTTGTCACATATGTGTTATGTGTATGTGTAACTTACATATCGAGCATGTGTACAGAATGTATTTAGCTAATGAATATCCTATACATGTAAATATATTACGATAGGAATTCGAAGTGTTGATAAGCTTTACATTGGTAAACTACGCTTAAGGCAAGTATCCTAAACCCTTGTATTACTTTATTCAATGAATCTTGTAAGCAAGTTCCCTGACTTACACTCTTTTATTGTGCAAGTTCGTAATATATAATGTGCAAGTCTCCTAACTTACACAACTTTGGATTTTGTGCAAGTATCTAACACTTATCTCTTTAATGCAAATTCTTACCCTACTTTTATCGAGCAAGTTTTCTAACTTCATTCGATTTATATATTGAATGTAAGTATCTGGACTACTCTTTTTATTGAGCAAGTATTCGATTCATACTATTTATTGAACACTTATTTGAGCTTGTACTATTATTGATCGTACGAGTAAATAAGTGCTAGAATAATTCTTGTCTTATAAATTTATAGTTCATAGCTTGATTTAAATCACGATTATGTTCTTCGAATTATGTTGCGAGTATTGAACTCATAAAATATTCTTATATACATTGTTGAAATTGTCTACGCCATTTGATTAGACTAGACCAATATCATGAATTGGAAAGCGATCCACACCAATTGCCTTGGTGTGGACTCTTATAAATTGACTGAGATGAACAACCCTTATAAAAGGGAAACTACATAGTCGGAGTACCAACAGTGGTAGGATAGGTTATGCATAACACCAAGTACGATAGGCTGATCCCCTATTTGTACTTGTTTGGGTTACCAGAAATATTTTTGGTAATTCTAGTAGAAGTTCATGGTTCTTAGCGACCACTCAGTATCCAGTATTTATTAACTTGAAACTTTGAATTCATTGGATTCTTCTATTAATTCTTGGTCCACAGTGACACTCAGTGATATCTATTCATTCATTTGAAAATTGTTGAAATCTTTGAATCCTTTAATAACTTCTCGACCCGTAGTGATTCTTATATAATTTCACAAAATAGATTTGGAAGTCATTGATATTATTTTGTTCACAACATTCTTATTTAAATTCCTGAGCTATTAATTATCGTTTTACCCTTGAGATTAAGGACCGTATATACACCTGTTCACATTTGTTGGCATATTACTTGCTGAGAAAATTTGTTGCTCACTCTTGCTTCCCATAAACATTTTAGTTAGGGCAGGGCAAGGTGGAACCCCAGGACAGGATGAGAGCGAAGGCAAGGCTATGAAGTAGTTGTGTTCTTCTATATTAGGATGTTTCCTTTATGTTGTATTAAGACTTATTAATGTTATGTATTAAGATATGTTTGGATTAAGTTATGAAAGTGTATTAGTAATAGTTTCGAGACTTGGGACGAGAATATTTATGTTATATCAATGTAAATTATTCTGTTATTCCATTGTTTGAGATTTTAGTCGTTATTAGAATTAGTACGTGACGAACCGAATTCGAGATCTGTGACGGTCTGAATTTAGGGGCGTCGCAGTATTCGTAACTTTCTTGGACATGCTGGGTTTTACTGCAGATTTATAAAGGACTTATCCAAGATCACGAAACCTTTATGCAGTTTATTGGAGAAGGATGTGCCTTTTAAATTTGATGAGGAGTTTTTGTCAGCATTTGAGCAGCTAAAGAAGAAATTAACAACAACATCTGTAATCGTGGCACCGGATTGGTCTATGCCTTTCGAGTTGATGTGTGATGCTAGTGACTATGCAGTGGGTGCAGTTCTGGGCCAACGCAATGATAAGATTTTTTATGCCATCTACTACGCTAGCAAAACACTAACAGATGCTCAATTGAACTACACTACTACTGAGAAGGAACTACTAACAGTCGTGTATGCATTTGACAAATTTCGTTCATACCTAATCGGGACCAAAGTTGTGGTGTTCACGAATCATTCTGCGATACGGTATCTAATTTTGAAAAAAGATGCAAAACCGAGACTTATTAGGTGAATTTTTCTTCTTCAGGAGTTTGACTTGGAAATTCGGGATAGGAAGGGTATGAAAAATCAGGTGGCGGACCATCTATCAAGACTAGAGAATTCGAATCACGACAAGGGAGACAAAGTGTTAATCAATGAGTTCTTTCCTGATGAGCAGTTATTTGTGGTTCAAAACGAATTTCCATGGTATGCTAATTTTGTCAACTACTTAGTGAGCAATGTGTTCCCTCCGGACTTGACACGCCAACAAAAGAAAAAGTTTCTACACGATGTGAAAAGGTACATATGGGATGACCTGTTCTTATTCAAATAGTGTGCATATTAGATGATACGACGGTGTATACCACAAAACGAAACGGAGAGTATCTTACATCATTATCATGCATCATTATATGCAGGAGATTATGGGAGTGATAGGACAGCCGCTAAAGTTTTACAAGCTAGATTTTATTATCCCACTGTTGGTCATTTTCACGATCAATAAACTCGCGCAAGTATACGCAGTCTAACAAGTAATATAATAGTAAGTAGAGTGTCGAATCCACGAGGACAAAGTACTAACGCTATTCAAATACTAAAATTATATCTATTTGGTCTTATCTAAACAAGTAAATAGTGATGGTGTGTTTAAAACTAATATGAATAAAAAACAGTAAAAAGTGAGATTGAGTTGGTTCAAATAAGGCAAGCTAGGATTACAACTCCCCTAATGCACCGTTTAATCTCCTAACTTTCCAAATTATCTAACAAATCAGAAGAATGGTCAACCGAAAACGATAAGTATACATAAGCCTCTTGCGATGGTCAAATGCAATCCCTTAGCTAAATAAATCACAATATTCCTATGGTGAAAATAATTAATCTAAGGGTCATTAAGCTTAGTTCTCAATGATTGCACAAGGCAAATAGATATATTCCTATTCTATTATGCAAAATATGCTCTAATTCCCATAGACATGGACATAACAAGTGTTGTTGCATTTAGGGTTAGGCATTAAAATCCATTTTCTAATATCAAATAATAGCCATATCAATTCCTTAATCAAGCAATCAATAAATAAGCATGAAATGCAACAACCCATTCAAACATGATTCATTATAATAAATAGGAGAGAAATTAGATTAAACTAATCATTAGGTTACATTGCAATCCTAGAAATGTAGTTAGTTCATAACTATAGAACAAAATAACATTATCATAGTGTTCAACATGCTCAAAATTACACAAATGAATGAAAGATTTGGATAAAGAAAACTCCTCTATTGAAGTTTTCTGGCTCCAACTCTTATCTTCTCCGTGTAGATTCCGAGCAATCAAGGACGCAATGATCTTGGAAGAATTCAAGGTCCAACTTTTCTCTCTTTTTCTAAGCTATCTCTCTGTATTTTCTATACTAAGTATATCTGATAAGTTGTGGCTGCTCAAAACTGATAAGGCAAGAAGGTTATAAGCAGCTAGGTCATTAACTCTGGCTGTTTGCCTAAAAATCGGAGGTGGCGCTACGGCGCCACCATTATGCCTTGGACAGGCTTTACGACGCCGGTCAAAGCCCTTTGTTTAATTAGTCGCGCTGCGGCGCCATATTTGTATAGGAACAGAGGCGCTGCAGCGCTGAAAGGTGGTGAGCTGGCAGGCGTCTGGCGCTGGGGCGCCAGTTTACAAAGGGAACCTGGCGTTGGATCTATGAAAAAGACAGATTTATTTTTAATAAGCTAAAAATGACCTAATAATTCATGCAAAACACTTTTAAGGCAAATAATAATAAATAATATATAAAAGCAGTATATAATAAGATAAACAGGCAACTTCTGAAGGTTTTGAGTGTTCGATTCGCGGGTATAAATCCCACTCATCAAATACCCCCAAACTTAAGCTTTTGCTTGTCCCTAAGCAAAAATATCTGAACAAAAATATCAAAAAGAAAATATAACTGCGAAACATGCGCTGAACTACTATATACCCGCATTGTGGTCTCAAGGATAAGAATAATGATTTCAAAGCAGAAGCAAACTCAAAAATAAGGCTTCGATCAAACTTCTAGCTTAGACTGCTACTGATCCAAATCTGTGTGTGTGTGACTACCAATTATTCTTACTAATTATCATTCATAAACGTATACAATTGCAATAAGGGAAATGCTAACTCAATACGCTCAAGCTACATCAAGACTTCGGAATAAGACACAATGCAAGAACAGACCACTTGGTATTAGCATGAGAATGGCTGGAATTGCTTTTGCAAAATTCGGCTACCTTAGGCTGAGTTACCCATGTAAATAGTTTTCGATCAATGACTCCCAAGCTAGATGGCTTTAGGGCATTAGGTGTAGAACACCCCTAAGAATCTAATAACTTAAGTAACACTAGCCACGTAGCCAAACTTAAGTCAAACCAGAATTATTATTTTTTTCGTTGTATTTTTTTTAACTCGGCCTCAAGCATTACCGTGCAATGCCTAATTACCTTAGGCGATTCAGAGTTACCTATGTAATGAGCTTTTGATCAATGACTCCCAAGCCAGATGACTTTAGGGCACTACGTGTAGAACACCCCTAAGGATCGATTAACTCGAGTAACAAAGGCCACGTAATCAAACTTAGTCAACTAAGGTTATCAAAACTCCTTTTATTGTATTGTATATTAATTTTTTTAATATATGCTATTAGACCATGAATGTACTAGAACTTGCATAAGAATCTAAATCTCACTACCATCGACTCACTTAATTTCGCAAGAGCTAACGCAAAAAGAATTTTCGTAAAAATTACCAAATAAGTCTATTAGAACATAACTAGCTATGACAGTTGGTATGTGCTCGATAGGCTAGACAGTATCAACATCAGTCTTTACTAAAAATTAATATAAGAATCTCATTCATAAATGCTTGACCAATTTGACAAAGTCATAACACGCATATCATTGGCCACAATCAAAAATTTAATTATAAATAACCCACCAATCATATGAACAGTTAAAGATAGGGTTAGTGTAAGAACCGTGAATTTCATAAATAAATATTAATATTGATATAATAAGAAAATGAATATTTATTTGAATATAAATGTTTATGTGTAATGAGATGAGTAATTCAAATAATTTCAAATTGAATTTATGATAATTAAGAAAATATGAAGAATTGCGATGAACTTGTAGAATGCCTTTGTGTGGCACGATGATGAAAATTGTGATGAATTAATTAATTAAAGGATGAATGAATTAATGAATGATTGATTAATTAATGGTATATTGATTAATTATTATTGCGAGTAATAAGTAATTAATAAATATAATAAGATTTATATTTATTTAATTAATTGTTGTGTGCATGACATGTGATAGTTAATCGTATGATAATGTTAATAATTGTTATTATGAATAATAAACAGTTAAAGAGTAAATGAATAATTGATATAATGATTACTCAATTAATTGCTAAGTGTCATATTATGTAAATGAGTGATTGTGTATTAAAGTGCCTACATCTAAAATATGATGGGGTGTGACACTAACATGTGACTATATAATATATAAGAACTATATATTAAGATTTAATAAATTGTGTGAGTTACATAATAATGCTTATGTGACAATATGTGATGTGTGGCTATATTAAATATGTACCTTATTAATATTATAATAAACAATTGTTACTTAATGATTATTTCAACAAATGAATATAATTGAAATAATGAGAGTGGTAATGATGTTATGTGACAACATGTATGTATGGATACATTAAAGGTGTACTTTATGGATTATTAAATTAAACTAAATATATACTTAGATACATGGGAGGAATTAAATAAACGGTTACCTATTTTAATATTGATGAAATAATAATTATTTCAATGATTATAAATAATTGAAATAATATAGTTTATGATAATGAGGAAAGATAATACCCAATTAAATTATATTTGGTATGATGAAATGTACATGGATTATAATATAAGATATATACCCCTAACTTGCTAGTATGTAATAATATTATCCCATTAAAAGTCCATGTGCACACCTAAATGAACTTATAACCTAAGTGTGGTATTTATGTTATATTACCAAATTGCTGAGAGATAACATTATCCCATAATAAGAGGCTCATTCCTTACTCACGTAAAACACTCAATAGCCTAGCCTACTTCTTCTTCTCAAACTTAGCATTTATAGCCAATGATCAAGGGGAGTGGGCTCAATAGTGGAAATCACCAACTACACCAACTACTCTTCATTACCCATCAAATTCTTCTTCTTCCCATTGGTTTAAATTGATAGATGAATGCATTGTCTGTGTAATCATTCTTTTATAAATAAAGCTTCTCTCCCTCTTCATTTCAATTGCTGAGAATCTGTTAAGTGTTAAATATAGAGTGAGTTTATTGTATTGGAAAAGGAGTCTGAGAATTGAGAAAGAGTTAGCAGCAAGCTCAGAGGTATACCTCCCATGTTCTTTATTTTAGAATTTACTACATTCTTGATTATGCATGAATTGTATGATAATTGAATTAGAGAATGATTGTTAGTTGTTATCTAAGCAAGCAAGCATGTTAGGAATACAATGTGATTAGAAATCTGCATATTACGTGATGAATTTTGTGTTTGGGTTTGTTAACTGCCGTTGCAGAAGCCATTATGAACTATCCAGGGTATGGCGCAGCTGCTCTCTCCCTGCAGTTCAAAATGGCGCAGCTGCGCCAGTTACTGCTGTCTGAGTCTGTCCCGGGTCAGCGCAACTGCGCCGCTCCCCAGGCTTAGAACAGCGTAGCTGTTCCAGGCACCAATATTGAATTTCAATTTTTTGTTACAATCTGATAACTTCTATCATGTTGATATTACCTAGTCATGCATGAGAAACAGGGTTAGCATGTAGATATATGTTCTTTGGCATAACACGAATGTTCTTAACTTGTTAGTATGAGTTTACTAAATGAAAGTTATAGTTTTAAAATGGACTTTGATTTATAATATTGGTGTTTAAGTTCTGACTTTGTAAACATGTTTGTATGATCTAGATATGCATGAAATGTGAGTCTAAAGTGTTGAACATACACTAGGACACATGGTTTAAGTTGAAAATAATTTCAAAAGTAAAACTTGGACTTTTTGCAAACTAAGTGGCATAAGTATGATGTAGCTATATTCTGATATTTTGATCATGCATGTTAGTACTTTTAACGTCACTAAGCTAGCCTATATGTACACACATTTTGTTAGATACAATGGAGATTAGTCGAGCATAAGTCTAGACATGTTTTAAGAGTGATAAACTATATACACTTTGAGTTATGAACTTGTGAGCATACTTATGTGGTCTAGTTACGTGTATATGAAAGCATGATGTATAGTAAGTGAAGTAGCTTTGCATACTTGGTGGGTTAACATGAGATTTTCAAAAGAAACCTTAAGAGTTTGAAAACTAGTTTTGTCAATAACTACGTTACAAGTATTCTGAAATTTGACCATCATTATAGGGTGTGTTATGGCTATAGACATGATTGACATAAATGCTTAACTAATCTTATGCATTGTAAACTAATTGAGCATGACTTGAGACGAGTGTTAAAGAAGTGGAACCATAGAACATGAGATGCATGACTAAAATAACTTGAACATGTGTAAATGATACTTAGTGATCTCATAGCATATGTATAAAGATTAAACATAAGAGATGTTATTAATTAAACACTTAAAGCCTTGATTGAATGAGAATGGATAACAACTATGTTAAAGATGATATGGGGTCGAACCTAGTTATAAGCATCCTGACATATGTGTTTCGCGTAAATCATTGTCTAAGTGTATTATCAGGTTAAGCTTGAATTCTGCAGAAGCAGCCATGTCTTGGTTTGAACCAGGAGCAGCGCGGCCGCGCCACTCTGTAGTGCAAACCAAGCGCGGTCGCGCCAATCTGCAGAATGGTCAGAGCCTACTTAATTGTAATATGAACTTGATGCATGTTTGTATTGTTATCCTAATCTGTAATACATGTCCAGAACATTATTCAAAGTGTCAATGATCATGATAAGATGAAACCATATAGATTTGATAAATGTTTATAAACTTTCAAATGTTAAGTCAAGTGACGATTATGAATTATGTTATTTAGTTTCATAGTATGTTGTGCTACGTGTATGTTAAGTGCGTAATGACGGACGTAAAAGATTATACGACTAAGCTAGAATCGTGTGTGTATGTCTAATTTACATAATAAGTTTGTGTATCGAATGTACATAACTAATAAATGTCCTATATACATAACTATGTTATAATAGGATTCGAAAAGTGTTGATAAGCTATACTTTGGTAAACTATGCTTAAGGTAAGTCTCCTAACTTAGCCAATGTTGGATTTTGTGTAAGTATCTAAACCTTATCTCTTTGATGCAAGTTCTTACCCTACTTTTATCGAGCAAGGTTCCTAACTTCATTTGATTTATATATTGAATGCAAGTATCCAGACTACTTTTTTGAGCAAGTATTCGATCCATACTCTTTATTGAACACGTATTTGAGCTTGTACTATTATTGATCGTACAAGTAAATAAGTGCTAGAATAATTCTTGTCTTATAAATTAATATTTCATAGCTTGATTTAAATCACGACTATATTCTTCAAATTATGTTTCGAGTATTGAACTTATAAATTATTCTTATATACATTGTTGAAATTGTCTACGCCATTAGATTCGGCTAGACCAATATCATGAATTAGAAAGCGATCCACACCAATTGCCTTGGTGCGGACTCTTATAAATTGACTGAGATGAACAACTCTCATAAAAAGGGGAACTATATAGTCGGGGTGCCGACAATAGTAGGATAGGTTATGCATAACACCAGGTACGGTAGGCTGATCCCTTAATTGTACTTGTTTGGGTTACCAGAAATATTTTTGGTGTTTCTAGTAGAAGTTCGTGGTTCTTAGTGACCACTCAGTATCCAGTATTTATTAACTTGAAACTTTGAATTCCTTGGATTCTTCTATTAATTCTTGGTCCACAGTGACACTCAGTGATATCTATTCATTCACTTAAAATTGTTGAAACCTTTGAATCCTTTAATAACTTCTTGACCCGTAGCGGTTCTTATTTAACTTCACAGAATAGAGTGGGAAGTCATTGATATTTATTTTGTTCACAACATTCTTATTTGAATTCCTGAGCTATTAATTATCGTTTTACCTTGAGATTAAGAACCGTATATACACCTGTTCACATTTATTGGCATATTACTTGCTGGGCAAATTTGTTGCTCACTCTTGCTTCCCATAAATATTTTAGTTAGGGCAAGGCAAGGTGGAACCCCAGGACAGGACAAGAGCGAAGGCAAGGCTATGAAGTAGCTGTGCTCTTCTATATTAGGATGTCTCCTTTATGTTGTATTAAGACTTAATTAATCTTATGTATTAAGATATGTTTGTATTAAGTTATGAAGTGTATTAGTAATAGTTTCGAGACTTAGGACAAAAATATTTATGTTTTATCAATGTAAATTATTTTATTATTCCATTATTTGAGATTTTAGTTGTTATTAGAGTTAGTACGTGACGAACCGAATTCGGGACTGTGGCCGTCTGAATTTGGGGGTGTTACGGTTAGTCCAAAAGCCATAACATGGCATCAAATATACCAATCTATGTAAGTCCCAAAAGATGGCTATAAACCAAATATGCTGATAATAAAAAGCATCCATCTATAAAGATAAAAACTGTTCATGTATCCATACACAACTAAATAAAACAAAAATGATAAATCCATACATGATTAAACCAAACATAATAAGTTTGGGGCTACAAAAGCCCAAAAACCAAAACATAGATAGTTTGAGGCTACAAAAGCCCAAAAGATACCAAACACAGCAGTTCATATATATAATAGCTCATATAAGGCATAACATGAATTAAAGATCTCCCCCAGACTGGAATCAGGCAATACCCTCATTGGCGAGAAGTGCAGAAATCTGAATGCTAGGGCCTGCCATGGGGGAACAATTACTCGTCACCGCCATGTCCTTCGCCTTGGTCATCGCCGTCGCCTTCCGGAGATGGTGGTGGATAAGGAGGGAACGACGACATCTGAGGGAACTGGTAGGGTATGAACTCAGGATCATCTCTGCCAAACTGTGTATTTATGTTTGCCATTGTGGTGGAAAACTCAGCATGATACTGAGTGAAGATGTCCTGCCGCTGGGCAACTGTGTCGATCCTCCTGGTGATCCACTTAGTCTTGTTGTGCAGAAGGTTGAGAGATGCCAGAATCTTTGCTATTGGCCTAGAAGATGATTCACCAAGTTCCGGCGTCTGAGTAGATGGTACTGTCTCGGAAGGTGGAGGTTGAGTAGCTGGAAAGTACCCTTCACTGCGGGGGTGAGACTCGGCTCCATCCCAAACTCCATATCGCTGGATGAGTGCATAATCAATGGTCGCCATGGGAAAGTCAACCATTTCCTCTGGACGCCATTGAACCCTCACCTTTTTGCACAGGTGCGTGATCAGTGAAGGGTGAGGGAGGCCTCCAGTCGAGCTACCCTTAATGGCTCTTAGAATTGACTCTTGGATGGCAATGCCGATGTCCACATCCAGTCCTGTGACTATGGAAAATAGCAGAACGACCCGCTCTTTGGTGACATCGCTGATAAAACTGTACCCTGCCTTGCCATACTTGCTGAGCGTCGCTTGCGGGAAGCTTGTCTTCTCCCCTCGTGGTCTGATTCGTCCTCTAGGTTATCCCTAGTTTGCACAGCCTCGTGACGATGCTATTCATGTTGTAGTGAGAAATGCCTTGGTCGAGGTAGTCCCTGTCAATGTTCGACAGTTGGAAGTAAGCTTTGATCGTCTCACTATCATAAGCCACTTTCTAGCCTCAAACTATGACCTCAGCGGGTCCCTCAGTCTTAGCATTAGCGTAAAACTCTCGGACCAATGCGATGATGGCGTTGTCTGGTGGCGCTATGAATCGGAAATATTTCTTTGTAACTATCATAGACCACATCTCTCTATCTTTATTCGGTTCCGGACGAAGTCCTTGCTTAGGTACCATAATTTTTCCCAAAATGGTAGAGTTGTACTTGGCCCATGCTTCATCGGTAACAAACTTGGTCTTGTCTCATTTATGTGTTGAAGAGGAAGTGCTACCTTTGGTTTGCTGGCGTTTGGATGCCATGTCAGAATTGGATGTCAAAACTGAATGCCCAAATGTGCCCAAAGCGACTCAAAGCAATGCCCAGACAATACAAGTAAACTCCCAAATAAACTTTTATGAAACGATGCCAATCCAATGCAGATGCAAGCCCAAATCAATGCCCAACCAATACTCAACAAAATCCAAGTCTAAGTTGGCCAAAATCAAACTAAAACTCTTTTAGGCAAACTATCAAACACTTGGCATGCACTGTTGAAACCCTAGGTTGATAAGTTTTGTTTGTAAATGGAACTAGCCAATTTTTGTCAATGGAAATCACCCAAGAAAATAGAGAAGAGCAAGCAATTGCAAATCCAAGAGTTCTTTAGAAGAAAATAAGCACAACTAGAACAAAATCCAAGTTTCTTGTAAAAAATGAAAATCTCAATTACCTTTGTCAATGATATGGAATCCCTGCAAACTCCTTGAAGGTGGACAATCAAAGCGGGCGACTAAATTTAGCAAAAAAATTCTTTGTGTTTGAGAGAGTTGGAGTTTAGTTGGGGAGAAGGGCTACTGGTGTCAAGAGATGTCGAGAGAAGTCTTAGAATTTTGGCCAAACTGCTGAGTTAAAGGCAGTTTTTAAAAATAAAAAACTGCTACCGGTGCTGCGGCGCCGGGTATCCTTCATTAAATGGCGCTGCGGCGCCACCTATGTAGAGAATTTGAAAAGAGATGGCACTACGACGCTGGCTTTTATGCCTTGTTAGGCATTACGGTGCTGACCATACAGGGAGTTAAAATGGCTGTGGCGCTGGGGCGCTGTCTTTCCTTCATTGATGGGTGTCCGTGACGTTGACCATACAGGGGCTTGAACACCACTGGTGCTACGGCTGATTTTAGTACAAATTGAGGCGCCGCGGCGCCGGCTCTGCACCAGGCAATATTTTTTAAGGAAATCAGCACAACAGTTAATGACTAATGGTTTACTCAAAAACAACAAACTCCAAAAAAAAATATCTAGGTAAGATAAAGTTGTACAACACTATTAGGCTTGCTAAACCCAAAAGGACGAACTCTGTGAGACTTAAAGATGCTAAATAACACAACTAATCATAAAAATCAAGAAATTTTGTCATAGGTGTTTAGAATTCACATGGGCGATACGCACACATTTGACAAAAGTAATACTACATTTTTAGACATAAAACCATAGCAAAGCTACATATTGACCAAAAGTCTACCTATTACCCAAAATATACTATATTACTATGTATTACCCAAAACATGTGAAAAAACTACTGATTACACACTGACTATACAACATCACACTAAACCACATGCAAAATTACTGAAATCATACTAACTACTATAATAAACGAAAATAGACATAATATCATACGAAAAAGCTAAAAGGTTATAAGAATGATACTGAGATGGGGTTGCCTCCCCATTTAGCGCTTGTTTTAGAGTCGTCAGCTTGACTATTCCTCCCCGGCTCAGACCGGGTTTATAAGGGTAATTGACGTCATTTGGCGATCGACATCGCCACCCCAGTAATGCTTGAGGCGTTGCCCATTCACCTTGAAGGTTCCTGTCAGAATTTGGGTCTTCAACCTCAATGGCACCATGTGGATATACCTTCGAAATTTTGAAGGGCCCCGACCATCGGGATTTTAATTTCCCGGGGAATAGTTTTAGCCGGGAGTTGAAGAGCATCACGTTCTGCCCTGGTTCAAACTCTCTATCCACAATCTTCTTATCATGCCACCACTTTGTTTTCTCCTTGTACAACTTTGTGTTTTTATATGCTTGGAGCCGGAACTCGTCCGACCAGGTCAAAATTGAGCTTTTGAATCGCCCAATATGCATTGTGCTCCAACTCGACGGGGAGATGACTCGCCTCACCATAAATAAGCCTATACGGAGACATTTCGATAGGCGTTTTGTAGGCAGTGCGATACGCCCACAGTGCGTCATCCAACTTCTTGGACTAGTCCTTCCGGTTAGGGTTCAAAATCTTATCTAGAATCCGCTTGACTTTTCTATTTGATACCTCGGCTTATCCACTGGTTTGCGGATGATAAGCAGTGGCAATTTTTTGGGAAACCCCATATTTAGCAAGAAGGGCTTCGAAGTACTTGTTGCAGAAATGCGAGCCCTCATTGCTAGTAATTGCCCGAGGCGTGCCAAATCGGGAAAAAATATTCTTTCTCAAGAAGTTAAGCACGACCTTGGCATCATTAGTAGGCAAAGCTATGGCTTCCACCCATTTGGATATATAGTCCACAACGACTAGTATGTACAGCTTGTTGTAAGAGAACGAAAACAGGCCCATGAAATCTATGCCCCAGACATCAAATAACTCTACCTCAAGAATATTCTATAGAGGCATTTTATGCCTTTTTGAAATGGTTCCTACTCTCTGGCAATTATCGCAACGCGATACATATAGGTGGGCATCCTTAAACATGGTTGGCCAGTAGAAACCCGATTTGAGCACTTTCGCTGCTGTTCTTTGCCCAACAAAATGCCCCCCATAGTTAGATGAGTGACAGTGGTGGAGCATACCTTCGATTTCTTCCTCGGGCAGACACCTTCTTAAAATTTGATCCGCTCATTGCTTAAACAGGAAGGGCTCATCCCACAGATAGTGCTTTACATCATTCAGGAATTTCTTCCTCTGCTGATAGTTCATGTTAGGAGGGAGCACATTGCACGCGACATAATTTGCAAAGTCTGCATACCACGATGCTACAGTGTGAACTACATACAACTACTCATCCGGGAAGAAGTCATTGATATCTGTCTCATTTTCCCCTAAGTGACTTGGGTTTTCCAGTCTCGATAGGTGATCCGCAACTTGATTCTCAGTTACTTTTCTATCGCGAATCTCCAGATCAAATTCCTGGAGGAGAAGGACCCATCTGATCAACCTCGACTTTGCATCCTTCTTCGAGATCAGATATTTGATCACCGAGTGGTCAGTATGTTGGGAATTGCATATTCAAATTTGATGTTGAAAGTAAATATATATGCTTATGTGTAAAGTCCTTCAATAGAATATATGTACAAGGACTTAGATGGTAGATCAAAATTGTTAGGTTGATCTGAGCTAAATGTTTATCATTCTGTAAATGAATGTATAGAAGAAAGATCAAATCTGTTAGGTTGATCTATTGCAATGTAATAGATAGGCCTCAATAGAATTGTAGTCTGTTGAGCCAGCCAAGAGATTGCAGAAGCCAAGGTAGAATCATGGAGTATCGAGTGTATTCCAAGTCTGCTGGATTTGAAGAGTTCTAAGTGAACTAAGAAGTTCCAAGACTGCTGGTCTTGAAGGAATCTAAGTGATTCAAAGATTGTAAAGATATCCTTAGTGGATTTCCTACTCGTGGAGTAGAAGAGTGGACTAGGAGCCTTGAGTGCTTTGAACCACTTAAAAATCACTGTGTTTGATATATCTGCTATAACTGCTATATCTGTTATAACTGCTTATCACTTATAAACCTGGTTTATCTCAAGGGGAACAAACAAATCATATATTCCGTTGTGGTTAATTTATTAACAAATTTGATAAGTATTTTGAAAAGGAGAAAGTTTTAAAATATCTATTCAACCCCACTTCTAGATAACTATTATGCCTCTGGGAACTAACACAGTATATACAATGACTTTGGTTTGGACGAGATATGCGCGGAACTTATCAAAGGTATAAACTACCGCCTAGTAGCTCTTTCTCAGTAGTGGTGTAGTTAAGCTGAGCATCTGTCAATGTTTTACTGGCGTAGTAAATTATGTGAAACACCTTGTCTCTCCGTTGTCCCATCACATCCCCAATAGTGTAAGACCCCAACTTTTATGAATAAAGATTTAGTTTTCTTTATATATTATTTCAAAACAGTAAGGTGTTGTTTTGATAAATATGAAAGTTATGGGTGAAATGTGCAAACATTTTTAAAATGTGCAAGTGGTTATAAAATATTCTTGTTGTCGGAGAATATTCGTTTGGTCGTGGAATATTCTTGTTGTCGGGGAATATTCGTACGACGGCGCAGCTATTTGTGGGCCCCCACAACGGAATAACTGTCGGATATAGAAAGCGACAGAAATAACTTTGTACAAAAGAACGGCGTGGTTGTTACCGTTAGTACTGTGGAAATATCCGGTGGTTAAAATACAGTGATACACGGTGTTGCATAGTAGCACACGGTATTGCACAGTATTTCGAATTATTGAGTCTTACGTGAGAAGCCATTACTCAATTATTGTTACAGTAATTACTGTTCAATATTTTATATTATTGACTCAAATAATTGTTACATTGATATTTTATTGACTCAATAATTGCTACGTTGCCATTTTATATGATTGATTCAATAATGGCTACAGTTGATATTTTGTAGTATTGATTCAATAATTGTCGTTGCACAGTATTTCATGTTATCAACTCAATAATTCATATTATTTGAATAATATTATTAGATAGCATTATTGACAATGTCTAAGGAAGTTCTGTCTAGGAGGGGTTATTTAATTGCGCGCCAGTAAGGAGAAGTCCTTATCGGAAGGCCCCCTCTGTCCTGGGAACGACCTGGTTGTTAATATTGTAGTTCTATAATATTATTTGTGAATAATTAATTATTGATTTATATGATAAGAAAATATTTATTTTGTGGATATTAAAGAAGGAATTGGCGCTGATGAGTTTTTATCAATATTTTGGTGTGAGAAATCATCTGTTTTTGGATTTCGGATAATTTATGTTTGGAATTTGGAAAAACTTTCTTCTGCAAAGTTATAGAGAATTAAATTTCCTATGGAAGGACATAGAATTTGTATTTTTCTGACGAAGGGGCTATTTGTTATGAATTATTGAAGTTTCAGAAAATATATATATTTTTTATGGACGGGCCCCACTTTTGGTGGAAAATTTTTTAGCCGCCAGGCGGCGGAAAGTTTGAAAAATATATAATATTTTATTTATTTAGTCTCCTTTGGCATCCTAAGCTTTTCCTATAAATAGGGTGCTTAGGTTAGAATTGAAAATCACACCAGAATCAGAAGTTTTCTCTCTCTATAATATCGAGCGTATTTTTGTGAGTATTTCTATACTTTGAGTATTAGTATTCAGCGCAAGTTTCCTTCGGTATTATATCCGATATTCCAGTCAGAGGTACTATCTTTTTGAGGTAAGGGATGTTATTTTCTTTCGTAAATGATGTTATTCTTTTCAATATCATTATACAGAAATATTGTCATGGATTTTATGTTGAAATTCTTACTTTTTCCGTCGGGGTTACTATTCACGTATACGACACTATTCACGTATACGGCACTATTCACGGAAAAATTAAATTTTCTTTTATTTGTCCAAATTGCTTGTTAAGGTTACTATATTTGATTGTATCCAAGTTTTGAGCTCTATTCTTGAATTTTGCTCCATAATTGATTATTACGAGGTATTTTTGAATTGGATATACTAAAATACGAATCCTTAGTCTTTGTCTTTTATCTCACTGGATTCGTTTTTTTTAAAAAATATTTTTCATCCTTCTCAGTCCTAAAAGGTGATGTAACTGAATATCTTTGGCCTGTAGAGCAAAGATGAATGATTACTTGATGAATATCTTTGGCCTGTAGAGCAAAGATGAATGATTACCTGATGAATATCTTTGGCCTGTAGTGCAAAGATGACAGGTGTTGAGATGAATATGACCACTGATGATACAAATGAATATCTTTGGCCTGTAGTGCAAAGATGAATATTTGATTCGAGATGTATATTGATTGATGTTACAGGGATAAAATATTGATGATGGACTTTTAAATCATAGAAGATAGTAGACTTGATTCTCTGCTTAACTCTTCTAATGATTTGTTATTTCCGCTGCGAATATTGATCTAAGATTGGTTGTCCATTATATTTTATCTGATTTATTGAAGGCTAACGATAATTTATTTTCCATTATCTTAGTCATAATATTCTTTACTGAGCTAGTTGAGCTCACCCTTTTCATCTGTTGTCCTCTTCAGGAAATGAGAATGTTGCGGGAACTAGTCGGGGGACAGAGTGATGGTCCGAGTTAGAGCAGTAGTAGTCCTCACTATTTCTGATAAATAGTGTGATAATAATTGTAATGAGGACTTAGTTTGAATCTTACTATTTTTTACATATTTGTATTGACACTCATAGTTGTGTGGTCGTATTTTGCACGACCGTATGATATAAAGTTTGTATTTGAATTCTGTACCATGTATTTGGCGGCTCAGAATGGGTTGGGTTGAATGGACCTATTCTGGGGGCGTCACAGTTGGTATCAGAGCTTAGGGATATGATCTCTGGCGGAGATCGGGGAATAGAACTAGGAGGGGAGAGACGAGTAAATCCTTCGCTAGTGTGTCCTACCTAAGCTTATGTGATATTTAATTGGTCAATCGGAGCATAGGGTTAATATGTGATATGTTGATTTGTTTAATTAACCCTTGTTTTATGGTAGTATTTGAGAATGGCAGCTGAGAACGTTAACAACTGAAGTGAATGAGACTGTGGAGACACCTTTAATCACTAACCAGGAGAACGTGCAACAAAAAGGCAATGTTCATCCTGAAAATAACGCTGGTCAGACGATAAACGATGAGATGTTTAGAAGTTTTTTGCAGTTTATGCAAAACCAGACGAGGGAGACTCGTGTGCAACATACAGGTGGAGATAATAACAGCACGCGAGCTGTCACTGCTAAGCAGTTCAAAGAATTGGGACCTCCAGAGTTTCTGGGAAAGCCAGATCCGATAAAGGCGGAGACGCGGATTAAACAAATTACCAAGATATTTGATGTCTTGGGATGTACAGAGGAACATAAGGTTCCATTCGCCACGTTTATGTTCCGTGGAGAGGCAGATTACTGGTGGGAATCCGTGAAGCGTACCCAACCTGCCGCACTCAAGATGTCTTGGGAAGCGTTCCAGAAACTGTTTAATGACAAGTACTTTCCTGAAAGTATTCGTCATATGAAGGAGGTAGAATTTATTAGACTCGAACAAAATAACATGACGGTATCCCAATACGAGGCTAAGTTCGCAGAGCTGTCCAGGTTTGCACCTCATTTGGTGGGGAATGAGGAACGTATGACGCGGATGTTTCTAAGAGGTTTGAAACCCGAAATACGTCAATACCTCATTTCTCATAAATTTTCTTTATATTCGGATGTAGTAAACAGGGCCCAGTTATTAGAACGAGATAATGATTATGTTCAACCGAGGGACCACAACCAAGGTCGTACCGGTGGCAGCAGTCATCGGAGCAATGACAACCAGCGAGGAGGAAAGTATGACAGAAACGGTAACCACTCCGGTGGTTATCGTGGCCATGATAGTAGAAGAAGCGAATCAGGGGGAGATTTCAAGAAGAGAAGGTACAACAATGAGAACGTGAAGACGTCGACATCAGCACCAGCACCAACTGTTTTGAGGGGAGGAGAACGACCACTGGTCGTATGCTTTAAATGCGGGAAAGAGGGACATATCAGCCCAAACTGCCCACAACAATTCAAAGGATGCTATAACTGTGGAAAAGAAGGACATATAGCTCGAGATTGTCCTGTTACGAAACCAAGTTCAGCGGGGGTGGTGATTCCAAAGGCGGTTGCAGACAAGTCAAAGTCGGTGATTCCTGGAAGAGCGTTTGTCGTGACAGCCCAAAACGCTAGGAATCCACACGAGGTGATTACGGGTAAGCTGATCATAAACTTTTGCGAAGTTTATACCTTGTTAGATACCGGTGCTACCCATTCCTGTGCTACCCTATTCCTTTATTTCACCTGCTTGTGCTCAACGTTTGAACTTGACTTCTGATAAATTAGACTTTGATTTATCTGTTGAAACTCCGTTAGGAGAAACCTTTGTTACATCTACAGTTTACAAATCTTGCTTGATTCATATTGGTACCCTTACCTTACCTGTTGATCTTATATCTTTGAAAATACTTGCATTTGACGTGATTTTAGGAATTGACTGGTTAACCACTTACCATGCCAAAATTGATTATTTTCGTAAGGTTGTTAGTTTTTATATTCCTAATCAACCTGTTGTGCGAATTCAAACCACCAAACCACTAAAATCAATCAATATCATTTCAAATCCCAAGGCTATTCGTTTATTGAAAAACGGATGTCAAGCTTTCTTAGCTCATGTCACTGATTTAAACCAGAATACATCAGATTTGAATAATATTTCTGTTGTTAATGAGTTTCCTGATGTATTTCCCGAAGAACTTCCCGGTCTACCCCCAGAACGTGAAGTTGAATTCTTTATTGACCTTGAGCCCGGTACAAAGCCCATTTCTAAAACCCCATATCGAATGACTCCTATTGAACTTCAGGAGTTAAAGGTCCAATTACAAGAATTGTTAGACATCGGTTTTATTCGTCCTAGTACGTCTCCTTGGGGTGCTCCTGTTTTATTCGTAAAGAAGAAAGACGGGAGTATGCGACTTTGCATTGACTATCGGGAGTTGAACCATGTCACCATCAAGAATAGGTATCTGTTACCTTGTATTGATGACCTGTTCGACCAGTTGCAAGGAGCGCAATTCTTTTCAAAGATCGATCTTCGTTCTGGATATCATCAGTTGAAGATTAAAACTGAGGATATTCCAAAGACTGCTTTTAGAACACGGTACGGGCATTATGAGTTCTTAGTCATGTCTTTTGGATTGACTAATGCTCCTGCTGCTTTCATGGATATGATGAACTGTGTATTTAAGGAGTATTTAGATCAATTCGTTGTTGTCTTTATTGATGACATTCTCATCTATTCTAAAAGCCGTGAAGATCATGAACACCATTTGAAGTTAGTACTTCAAAAGCTTCGTGAGAACAAGCTATATGCCAAGCTAAAGAAATGCGAGTTCTGGCTTGAGGAAGTAGCATTCCTTGGGCACGTGGTATCGAAACGTGGAGTATCTGTGGACCCGGCGAAGATTGAAGCAATACAAAGCTGGGAGCAACCTAAGTCGGTGACTGAAGTACGAAGCTTTCTGGGCTTAGCTGGTTATTATCGGAGATTCGTAGAGGGATTTTCTCAAATCGCTACTCCATTAACTCAGTTGACTCAGAAAGATACGAAATTCATTTGGAGAGAGGAATGCGAGAAGAGCTTCCAAGAGCTCAAGAGGAGACTTATTTCGGCACTTGTTCTGACAATACCATCTGGTTCGGATGGATTTGTTATTTACAGCGATGCTTCGGGCAAAGGGTTAGGATGTGTTCTCATGCAACATGAGAAAGTCATAGCCTATGCCTCGCGACAACTCAAAGAATATGAGAGGAATTATCCTACTCATGATCTAGAGTTGGCAGCAGTCATTTTCGCGTTGAAGATTTGGAGACACTACCTGTACGGGGAGAAAGTGGAGATTTATACGGATCATAAGAGCCTTAAATATTTCTTCACTCAGAAGGAACTCAACATGCGGCAACGACGTTGGCTTGAGCTGTTGAAAGATTACGATCATACTATCCAATACCATCCTGGAAAAGCGAACGTGGTAGCTGACGCGTTGAGTAGAAGATCATATGCGGGAACGAGTGCGATGATGTCAAGTATACGCGTAGAACCAGCTTTGATTGATGAAGTTAAAGCTGCTCAAGCTACGGATGCGGAGCTGATGAAGATGAAGAAGAAGGTGCAAGAAGGTGCAATTCCAGAAGCGAGAATCGATGAAGATGGAATACTTTGAGTCAACTCCAGACTTTGTGTTCCTAACGATTCTGACTTGAAGTATAGAATCATGATGGAGGCACACAACACACCGTTTGCAATCCATCCTGGGAGTACTAAAATGTATCGTGATCTTCGACATACATTTTGGTGGGGCAATATGAAGAGAGAGATCGCGGAGTTCATCTCGAGATGTTTAACTTGTCAACGTGTAAAGGCGGAGCATCAAGTGCCGAAGGGTCCATTGCAACCACTGGAGATTCCGAAATGGAAGTGGGAACACATTACGATGGATTTCGTTACGGGTCTTCCCAAGGTTTCTCAAGGCTTAGATGCGATTTGGGTTATTGTTGATAGATTAACCAAGTCTGCTCATTTCTTGCCGATACGAGAGACTTATTCCCTTGAACGTCTTGCTCATATGTACGTGAATGAGATTGTGAGGTTGCATGGCATGCCAGTATCCATAGTTTCGGATCGTGACCCCAGATTTACTTCACGATTTTGGATCAGTTTGCAGAAAGCTATGGGTACGGATTTACGATTCAGTTCGGCTTATCATCCTCAAACAGACGGACAATCGGAAAGGACTATCCAAACTCTTGAAGATCTATTGAGACTCTGTGTTCGAGACTTCAAAGGGAGTTGGGATAAGTACTTACCATTGGTGGAATTCTCCTATAACAACAGTTATTAGGCAAGTATAGGCGTAGCTCCATTTGAAGCGTTGTATGGGAGAAAGTGTCGTTCTCCAGTATGTTGGGATGAGGTGGGTGAAGCAACATTGTTGGGACCAGAGTTAGTACGTATGACTACAGAAAAGATCCAAATAATCCGACAACGTATACAAACAGCACAAGATCGACAAAAGAGTTATGCGGATCTTCATCGAAAGGACGTGGAATTTAACGTTGGAGACCATGTGTTATTACGTATTGCTCCATGGAAGGTAGTTACGAGGTTTGGGAAGAGAGGAAAGCTCAACCCACGATTCATTGGTCCAATTGAGATTCTTGACCGAATAGGAAATGTGGCTTATAGACTCGCTTTACCTCCAAGCATGTCTCGTGTTCATAACGTGTTTCACATATCCGTGTTACGTAAATATGTGAAGGATCCAAACCGCATTATTGAGTTAGAACCAGACGAGATAGCTAAAGATTTAACGTACGAGGAGGTACCTGTCAAGATCTTGGATAGGAAAGAGCATGTCCTACGCTCGAAAATTATACCTCAAGTTAAAGTTTTGTGGAGAAACCATGCAATTGAGGAAATGACCTGGGAGTTGGAATCGGAAATGAAAGCGAGGTATCCTCACCTTTTCGACATACCAGGTACGTACGTCAATTTCGAGAACGAAATTTCATAAGGAGGGGAGGTTGTAAGACCCCAACTTTTATGAATAAAGATTTAGTTTTCTTTATATATTATTTCGAAACAGTAAGGTGTTGTTTTGATAAATATAAAAGTTATGGGTGAAATGTGCAAACATTTTTAAAATGAGCAAGTGGTTATAAAATATTCTTGTTGTCGGGGAATATTCGTTTGGTCGTGGAATATTCTTGTTGTCGGGGAATATTCGTACGACGGCGCAGCTATTTGTGGGCCCCCACAACGGAATAACTGTCGGATATAGAAAGCGACAGAAATAACTTTGTACAAAAGAACGGCGTGGTTGTTACCGTTAGTACTGTGGAAATATCCGGTGGTTAAAATACAGTGATACACGGTGTTGCATAGTAGCACACGGTATTGCACAGTATTTCGAATTATTGAGTCTTACGTGAGAAGCCATTACTCAATTATTGTTACAGTAATTACTGTTCAATATTTTATATTATTGACTCAATAATTGTTACATTGATATTTTATTGACTCAATAATTGCTACGTTGCCATTTTATATGATTGATTCAATAATGGCTACAGTTGATATTTTGTAGTATTGATTCAATAATTGTCGTTGCACAGTATTTCACGTTATCAACTCAATAATTCATATTATTTGAATAATATTATTAGATAGCATTATTGACAATGTCTAAGGAAGTTCTGTCTAGGAGGGGTTATTTAATTGCGCGCCAGTAAGGAGAAGTCCTTATCGGAAGGCCCCCTCTGTCCTGGGAACGACCTGGTTGTTAATATTGTAGTTCTATAATATTATTTGTGAATAATTAATTATTGATTTATATGATAAGAAAATATTTATTTTGTGGATATTAAAGAAGGAATTGGCGCTGATGAGTTTTTATCAATATTTTGGTGTGAGAAATCATCTGTTTTTGGATTTCGGATAATTTATGTTTGGAATTTGGAAAAACTTTCTTCTGCAAAGTTGTAGAGAATTAAATTTCCTATGGAAGGACATAGAATTTGTATTTTTCTGACGAAGGGGCTATTTGTTATGAATTATTGAAGTTTCAGAAAATATATATATTTTTTATGGACGGGCCCCACTTTTGGTGGAAAATTTTTTAGCCGCCAGGCGGCGGAAAGTTTGAAAAATATATAATATTTTATTTATTTAGTCTCCTTTGGCATCCTAAGCTTTTCCTATAAATAGGGTGCTTAGGTTAGAATTGAAAATCACACCAGAATCAGAAGTTTTCTCTCTCTATAATATCGAGCGTATTTTTGTGAGTATTTCTATACTTTGAGTATTAGTATTCAGCGCAAGTTTCCTTCGGTATTATATCCGATATTCCAGTCAGAGGTACTATCTTTTTGAGGTAAGGGATGTTATTTTCTTTCGTAAATGATGTTATTCTTTTCAATATCATTATACAGAAATATTGTCATGGATTTTATGTTGAAATTCTTACTTTTTCCGTCGGGGTTACTATTCACGTATACGACACTATTCACGTATACGGCACTATTCACGGAAAAATTAAATTTTCTTTTATTTGTCCAAATTGCTTGTTAAGGTTACTATATTTGATTGTATCCAAGTTTTGAGCTCTATTCTTGAATTTTGCTCCATAATTGATTATTACGAGGTATTTTTGAATTGGATATACTAAAATACGAATCCTTAGTCTTTGTCTTTTATCTCACTGGATTCGTTTTTTTTAAAAAATATTTTTCATCCTTCTCAGTCCTAAAAGGTGATGTAACTGAATATCTTTGGCCTGTAGAGCAAAGATGAATGATTACTTGATGAATATCTTTGGCCTGTAGAGCAAAGATGAATGATTACCTGATGAATATCTTTGGCCTGTAGTGCAAAGATGACAGGTGTTGAGATGAATATGACCACTGATGATACAAATGAATATCTTTGGCCTGTAGTGCAAAGATGAATATTTGATTCGAGATGTATATTGATTGATGTTACAGGGATAAAATATTGATGATGGACTTTTAAATCATAGAAGATAGTAGACTTGATTCTCTGCTTAACTCTTCTAATGATTTGTTATTTCCGCTGCGAATATTGATCTAAGATTGGTTGTCCATTATATTTTATCTGATTTATTGAAGGCTAACGATAATTTATTTTCCATTATCTTAGTCATAATATTCTTAACTGAGCTAGTTGAGCTCACCCTTTTCATCTGTTGTCCTCTTCAGGAAATGAGAATGTTGCGGGAACTAGTCGGGGGACAGAGTGATGGTCCGAGTTAGAGCAGTAGTAGTCCTCACTATTTCTGATAAATAGTGTGATAATAATTGTAATGAGGACTTAGTTTGAATCTTAATATTTTTTACATATTTGTATTGACACTCATAGTTGTGTGGTCGTATTTTGCACGACCGTATGATATAAAGTTTGTATTTGAATTCTGTACCATGTATTTGGCGGCTCAGAATGGGTTGGGTTGAATGGACCTATTCTGGGGGCGTCACAAATAGCATAATCACTGGCATCGCACATGAGTTCAAATGGCAATTCCCAGTCTGGGGCAACTACAATGGGTGCTGACACAAGTCTCTGCTTGAGAATATGAAATGCCTTAAGGAAAGCCTTTTCAAACGTGAAAGGAACATCTTTTTCCAAAAGGCTATAAAGGGGCTTGGTTATTTTTGAGAAATCCTTGACGAACCACTTATAGAAACCGGCATGCCCTAAGAAGCTTCGGACTCCTTTCACATTTGATGGAGGAGGGATTTTTTCAATAACATATATTTTTGCCTTGTCTACTTCAATTCCACTCACAGACACTCTATGCCCCAAAATAATTCCCTCTCTGACCATGAAGTGGACATTTCTCCCAATTCAAAACCAGGTTCGTCTCTACGCATCTTTTTAAAACTGCGATCAAATTTTGTAGACAAGCCTCAAAAGAACTCCCAAAGACAGAGAAGTCATCCATAAACACCTCTAGTGTCTGTTCCACTATATCAGAGAAGATGAACATCATACACCGCTGGAATATTACAGGAGCATTGCACAGCCCGAAAGACATTTTTAGAAGGCAAATGTCCTATATGGGCATGTAAATGTGGTTTTCTCCAGGTCTTCGGGTGCTATTTATATTTGATTGTAACCCGAGTACCCATCCAGAAGACAATAGAAATTGTGCCCGACGAGTCTATCTAGCATTTGGTCAATGAAGGGAAGAGGGAAGTGATCCTTGCATGTGGACTTATTCAATTTCCGGTAGTTCATACATTCCCTCCACCCAGTCACCATCCGTGTAGGAATGAGCTCATTGTTCTCGTTAGGCACCACTGTCATGCCGCCCTTTTTTGGCACACATTGTATCGGACTAACCTAGGGATTGTCAGAGATCGGGTAGATAATGCCCGCATCTAGCAACTTGATTATTTCCTTTCTGACCACCTCCTTCATGATGGGGTTCAACCGCCTTTGATGCTCAATTGAAGGCTTAGACCCATCCTCGAGGAGGATTTTGTGCATGCAAAATGAGGAACTAATGCCCTTTATATCAGAGATAGACCACCCCAAGGCCATTTTGTATGTCTTGAGAACTCGAAGGAGCTTCTCTTCCTGTGCCTCATCTAATGATGCAGAAACTACAACGGGCAAGGTAGATGACTCGCCGAGATAGGCATACCGCAGATGGCTCGGCAATGGCTTCAGATCAAGTACATGTGGTTCTATAATTGATGGCCTTGACTGGGAAGTAGACGCTCCTTACTCATTCAAAGTTTCAAATTGGCACTTGAACTGATTAGATCTCGGGGTTGCATGTAACGCCCCCAGAATAGGTCCAATCAACCCAACCCATTCTGAGTCGCCAAACACATGGTACATAATCTAAATACAAACTTTTATATCAAAAGGTCGTGAGTAGGACGACCATACATGCTGTGAGTGTCAACATAAATGTAGAAAATATAAACACTCAAACTGAGTCCTCATTACAGTTATTATCACACTATTTTACAAAAATAGTGAGGACTTCTACTGCTCTAAATTGAACCATCACTCTGTCCCCCAACTAGTCCCTGCCACATTCTCATTTCCTGAAGAGGACAATAGAAGAAAAGGGTGAGCTCAACTAGCCCAGTAAAGAATATTATAACTAAGATAATGGAAAATAAATTATCGTTAGTCGTCAACAAAACAGATAAAATATGATGGACAACAAGTTTTAGATCAACAACTGCAGCGGAAATAACAATATATCAGAAGAATTAAGTAGAAAATAATGTCTACTATACTCTATGATTTAAAAGTCCATCATCAATATTTTATCTCTGTAACATCAATCAATATATATCTTGAATCAAATATTCATCTTTGCACTACGGGCCAAAGATATTCATTTGTATCACCAGTTGGTTACGTTCATCTCAACACCTGTCCATCTTTGCACTACGGGATAAAGATATTCATCAAGTGGTTCCATTCATCTTTGCACTACAGGCCAAAGATATTTATCAAATAATCATCCATCTTTGCACTACAGGCCAAAGATATTCAATTATATCACCATTTATGACTGAAGATGATGAAAAATATTTTAAAGAACGAATCCAGTGAGATAAAGGACAAAGATGAGGGATTCGTAAATCAGTCTGTCCAAGTTCAAAAATACTCCATAATAATTATTTGTGGAGCAAAATTCAAGAATGAAGTTCAAAACATGGATCCAATCAAATAATAGACAACTTGGACAAACAAAAGAAAATTTAATTTTTCTGTGAATAGTACCGTATTTGTGAATAGTGCCGTATACGTGAATAGTGTCGTATACGTGAATAGTAATCCCGACATGAAAAGGTAGAAATTTCATAATAAAATTCATACCAATATTTCAATGAAATGATATTGAAAGCAATAACATCATTTACGAAAAATATAACATCATTTACGAAAAATATAACATCCCTTACCTAAAAAGAACAGTACTTCTAATTGGAATATCGAAAATAATACTGAAGAAAACTTGCACTGAATAGTAACACTCAAAGTATCTAAATACTCACAAAAATACGCTCGATATTATAGAGAGAGAAAACTTCTGATTCTGATGTGATTTATAGAAAAATGCTTAGAACGCCAAAGCAGAAAATTTAATAAAATAATATTTTATTTAAAAAATTTTGTCGCCCACCTCTTGACCAAAATCATCGGCTCACACCAGTGGGGCCCACCCACAAAAAAAATATTTTATTAAAAAAAATATTTTTAACCCCAAAAATCACTTCCGACCCAATATTTTGGAACTTTCATAATTCATAAAAAATAGCCCTTTTATCAAAAAAATACGAATTTTATATCCTTTTCATAGGAAATTTAATTATCTACAACTTTGTAGAAGGAAGTTTTTTCAAATTCCAAATAAAAAATTACCGAAATCCACATACGGATGATTTTCCATGCCTCCATTCCGACAAAATACTGATAAAACACCTCAACATTAATTCCTTCATTTATATCCACATAAAATAAATATTTCCTTATCATTTTTTTTATCAATAATTAATTATTCACAAATAATATTATAGAACCACAATATTGACAACCAGGTCGTTCCCAGGAAAGAGGGCCTTCTGATAAAGATTTCTCCTTACTGGTGCGCAATTAAATAAACCCTCATAGACAGAACTTTCTTAGACATTGTCAATAATGCTATCTAATAATATTATTCAAATAATATGAATTATTGATCTGATAATGGGAAATACTGTGCAGTAGCAATTATTGAATTAACAATAATATAAAAATACTGTGCAATACCGTGTGCTACTGTGCAACGACGCGTATTACTTTATTTTTAACCACCGGGTATTTCAACAGTGTTAATGGTAACAACTACGCCGTTATTTATAGAGAACTCATTCTTGTCGTTTTCTTCATCCGACAGTTTTTCGTTATGGGGCCCACAAATGGCTGCGCCGTCGTACGAATATTCCCCGACAGCAAGAATATTCTACAACCAAACGAATATTCTCTGGCAACAATGAATATTTTATAACCACTTGCTTATTTTAAAATATTTGCGCATATTACCCATAACATTCCACATTATCAAATTAACCCCTGACTATTTTAAAATAATATATAGAGGAAATTTAATTTTTTATTCATAAAAGTTGGGGTCTTACATTGCATCTAACCACTGAGTATGCTCGAGATGATTAGGCTCTTCCTCATTACTTGCACCCGTCAGAATAGCCTCAAGCGAGTCAGAACAACAATTTTCTGAGAACACCTCCTGTACAGCTTCGTCAATCACATTAAACCGGAAACAGTCTTCAGAGGCAGAGAGGTACTTCATTGACCTAAAGACATTGAAAGTTACTTCTTGGTCTTGTACTCGCATTGTTAGTTCCCCCTTTTGCACATCTATAAGTGTCCTGCCCGTGGCTAAAAATGGTCTGCCCAAGATAATAGGGACCTCCCTATCTTCCTCGAAGTGCAGAACGATAAAATCAGCTGGAAAGATGAACTTATCCACCTTGACAAGAACGTCTTCCATAATTCCCTTCGAGTATGTGAGGGATCTATCGGCCAACTGCAAAGTTACACTTATAGGTTTGGCCTCATTCAACCCCAACTTCTTGTAGATAGATAGGGGCATCAAATTGATGCTAGCTCCTAAACTGTATAGGGCTTTCCCGATGAATTGATCTCCAATTGTGCATGGTATTGTGAAGCTGCCTGGGTCCTTCAACTTACGAGGAAGCTTATTCTACAGAATTGCACTACATTCCTTATTAAATGCCACTGTCTCGTAGTCCTCCATTTTCCTCTTCTTGGACAAGATGTCATTCATGAATTTAATATAGCTGGACATTTGTTCCAACGCCTCAACAAACGGGAAATTAATGTGAAGTTTGTTAAAAATTTCTAAGAACTTCGAGAATTGATTGTCTAGCTTTTGTTTTTGAAGGCGCTGAGGAAATAGTACTTGTTGAATCACGGGACTAGGTTTGTTAACAGTAGAGGTTGGTGTTGTGGTTTTCTCATGCACCTTCTCTTCTCCCCCAGACTTGTCACAAGTCGGCTCAACACTGCTTTCCTCATCAACAACTTATTGTTGCACTATTGAGGTCTCACCTCCAGCCTCATTCACTGTCTTGCCACTCCAAAGAGTGAATGCCTTGCATTGCTCCTTGCCCTCCCTGTTTTGGGTTGATATTAGTGTCGATTGGCAAGGTGCCTGGAGGGCGACTATTCAGGGCAGTTGCCATTTGTCCCATTTGGACCTCCAGATTTCGGATGGATGCCTCTTGACTGTTGCTCCTTGTTTCATTCTGAGCAATATACCTCGTGAGGAGATCTTCCAAACTAGGCTTTTTGTCCTGAGGAGGTGGGGGTTGGTAAGAGCCTTGTTGGTGTTGATTCTGGGATTAAAAATAGGGAGGATTAGAATATGTTGGTTTGGCGGTAGAGGTTTGAGCTTGGTTGTTGCTCCACGAGAAATTTGGGTGATTTCTCAATCCAAGATGATAGTGTGTTGGGAGATTCGAATTCTACTGCCGCCCGTAATTTGAGATAAATTGGACTGATTCAGAGCTAATGGCGCACTGATCAGTATGTTGGCTCCCCGCACACAAATCACATAGCGGAGCTACACTCTGCACTGTTTGCACCCCCATAGTGTCTAGTCTATTAGTCAGAGCAGCAACTTGGGCAGACAATGCAGTAAATGCATCAACCTCAAACACCCCCGCCACCTTCCGTGGTGCTTGCCTATCATTAGGCCACTGGTAATTGTTTGCCTCCATGGTCTCTATCAGTTCATAACCAACAATATGATGCTTCGACATAAGGCCCCACCAGACACGACATCAATACTCGAACGAGTAGAGCCGAATAATTCGTTATAAAAAGTATGAATTGGAAGCTATTCGGGCAACCCATGGTGTGGACACTTCCTCAAAAAATCTTTAAATCGCTCCCATGAGTCATAGAGAGATTTGGATTCATACTGGGTGAAAGATGTGATGTCATGTCTAAGCCTTGCTATTTTCGTAGGCAAAAAGAACTTCACCACGAATTTATGAGCAAGGTCAACCCATGTGATAATAGAGCCCGGAGGAAGCGAATGCAACCAGCTCTTGGATTTGTCCCAAAATGTAAACGGGAACAGTCTGAGTCTGATAGCATCATTGGTTACTCCGTTCCATTTGAAGGTATCACATATTTACAAGAAATTAATCAAATGATCGTTCGGGTTATCATTCGGCATCCCACTGAATTTAACGTTGTTTTGTATCATTTGAATTATGCTCGGCTTGATTTCGAAGTTATTCGCTTGAATCGCGGGCCTTAGTATGCTCGCTTAAATGTCTGTGATATGAGGCGTGGCATACTCCCTTAGAGATTTTTGGATTTCCTAAGCCATTATAATCGGGGTAGGTATTTCCCTAGCTCTTTCTCTTCTCAGTCTTCTAAAAGTTCTGTCAACCTCAGGATCAAGAGGTATTGTATTCTGATTTCTACGAGGTGGCATACACAGTCAAGATACTTGAGAGAAAGATTAAACAGATAAATCAGTTTAAATTAAGATCGTTATGAATTAGTATTAATATTGAAAGACAAATAATACTTAGTCCCCCGCAACGGTGCCAAAAACTTGTTGGTCGTTTTCACGATCAATAAACTTGCGCAAGTATACGCGGTCTAACAAGTAATATAATAGTAAGTAGAGTGTCGAACCCACGAGGACAGAGTACTAGCGCTATTCAAATACTTAAATTATATCAATTCAGTCTTATCTAAACAAGTAAATAGTGATGGTGTGTTTAAAACTAATACGAATAAAAACATTAAAAAGTTAGATTGAGTTGGTTCAAATAAGGCAAGCTAGGATTACAACTCCCCTAATGCATCGTTTAATCTCCTAACTCTCCAAATTATCTAACAAATCACAAGAATGGTCAATCTAAAACGATAAGTATACGTAAGCCTCTTCTGATGGTCAAATGCAATCCCTTAGCTAAATAAATCACAATATTCCTATGGTGAAAATAATTAGTCTAAGGGTCATTAAGCTTAGTTCTCAATGATTACACAAGGCAAATAGATATATTCCTATTCTATTATGCAAAATATGCTCTCATTCCCATAGGTATGGACATAACAAGTGTTGTTGCATTTAGGGTTAGGCATTAAAATTCATTTTCCAATATCAAATAATAGCCATATTAATTCCTTTATCAAGCAATCAATAAATAAGCATTAAATGTAACAACCCATTCAAACATGATTCATTATAATAAATAGGAAACAAATTTGATTAAACTAATCATTAGGTTACATTGCAATCCTAGAAATGTAGTTAGTTCATAACTATAGAACTAAATAACATTATCATAGTGTTCACTATGCTCAAAATTACACAAATGAATGAAATATTTGGATAAAGAAAACTCCTTTATTGAAGTTTTCTGGCTCCAACTCTTCTCTTCTCCGTGTAGAGTCCGAGCAATCAAGGACGCAATAATCTTGGAAGAATTCAAGGTCCAACTTTTCTCTCTTGTTAAGCTATCTTTCTCTATTTTCTATACTAAGTATATCTGATAAGTAGTGGCTGCTCAAAACTGATAAGGCAAGAAGGTTATAAGCAACTAGGTTATTAACTCTGGTAGTTTGCCTAAAAATTGGAGGTGGTGCTGCGGCGCCACCATTATGCTTTAGACAGGTGCTGCGGTGTCGGTCAAAGCCTTCTGGTTAATTAGTCGGGCTGTGGCGCCATATTTGTATAGGAACAGAGGCGCTGGAAGGTGGTGAACTGGCAGGCGTCTGGTGCTGGGGCGCCACATTTATGTTTTACCTCGGCGTTGCGATGCTGGCATCGGGCCTTACTGGCAAAAGGCTGGCGCTGGGGTGCCAGTTTACAAAGGGAACCCGGCGCTGCGGCGCCAGATCTATGAAAAAGATAGATTTGCCCTTAATAAGCTGGAAATGACCTAATAATTACTGCAAAACACTTTTAAGGAAAATAATAACAAATAATATATAAGAGTAGTATATAATAAGATAAACAGGCAACTTCTTAAGGTTTTGAGTGCTTGATTCGCTGGTATAAATCCCACTCATCGCCCACATTGTTCAAAGACGCCCACCAATTCGTTCAAAAGTGTGACAGTTGCCAAAGGGTGGGTAATATCTCCAAGTGTTATGAAATGCCGTTAAACACGATCTTGGAAGTGGAAGTCTTTGATGTATGGGGCATCGATTTCATGTGGCCGTTTTTGTCATCTTTCAACATTGTGTATATTTTTTTGGTGGTGGATTAAGTTTCCAAATGGGTTGAGGCAGTTGCTTTGCCGATAAGTGATGCGAAAGTAGTATTGAAGTTTCTTCAGAAAAATATCTTCATCAGGTTTGGCACGCTAAGGGCAATTATCAGCGATGAAGGGAGCCATTTCTGCAACAAGTATTTTTCAGCTCTCCTAGCTAAATATGGGGTCACTCATAGAATTGCTATATTATATCACCCGCAGCCTAATGGGCAAGCTGAGATGTCTAATAGAGAAGTGAAGAGAATTTTGGAGAATATTGTGAATCCAACTCCGAAAAGACTGGTCAGTAAAGCTAGATGACGCTCTATGGGCATGTAGACACTCAAAATTTTCCTTACCCCAATACGAATACTGCTGGAGGATAAAAGGTCAATCAATCCAATCCCGGTACCGATACCAGGCTTTCGATCCAAATTTGATCCCCAATATCGGTAAATTTAAATTCGATCACCAATATCGGTACACCAGTCAAATTCGATCACCAATATCGGTACTCTAGTCAGCTTTGATCTCCCATCAGACCATCAATCCAGCTCTGATCTCCAATCGGACCGTCAATCTAGCTCCGATCTATTATCGGACCGTCAATCCAGCTCCGATCTCTAATTGGACCGTCAATCCAGCTCCGATCTCCAATCGGACCCTCAATCCAGCTCTGATCTCCAATCGGACCATTAATCCAGCTCCGATCTCCAATCGGACCCTTAATCCAGCTCCGATCTCTAATCGGACCATCAATCCAGCTCTGATCTCCAATCAAACCGTCAATCCAGCTCCGATCTCTAATCGGACCGTCAATCAAGCTCCGATCTCCAATCAGACCGTCTATCCAGATTCGATCTCCAATCAAACTATCAATCCAGCTCCGATCTACAATCGGACCGTCTATTCAGCTCTAATCTCCAATTAGACGGTTAATCCAGATCCGATCTCCAATCGGACTGTCAATCCAGCTCTGATCTCCAATCGGATCGTTAATCCAGCTCCGATCTCCAATCGGACCGACTATCCAGCTTCGATCTCCAATCAGAACGTCAATCCAGCTCCGATCTCCAATCGGACCGTCTATCCAGCTCCGATCTCCAATCGGACCGTCAATCCAGCTTCGATCTCCAATCGGACCGTCTATCCAGCTCTGATCTCCAATCGAACCTTAAATCCAGCTCCGATCTCCAATTGGACCATCTATCCAGCTCTGATTTCCAATCGGGTTGTCAATCCAGCTCCGATCTCCAATCGGATCGTCAATCCAGCTCTGATATCTAATCGGACCTTCTATCCAGCTTCGATCGTCAATCAAACTGTCAGATCAATCTCGATCCCAATATCGGGCTATCAAATCAACCCTGATCTTTGATCGGGCCGTCAAGTCAAACCCTGATCTCAATATCGGGCCCTCAAATCAGCCTCGGTGGCAATCCGAGAGGTACAAGTCAACCCCAGCATTAACCCGCGAGGTATAGGTCAACCTGAACATCAAGCTAGGACGTGTCAAGTCATCCCCGATCTCAGCCCGGGAAGTATAAATCAGCCCCGGTGTTAATCCGGGAAGTGCAATTCAGCCCCAGAGATAACCCTGGGAAGCCAGATCCATCAAGGACCACCTCGGGAGGGGAAAAATGATCATTTTATCAACTATCAAATGATTTGTTCAAACTCAAGCTGATTTGATGCCATCAAAGTCAGAATGAACCATAACGATGATCCCGAGTGCAAACGACGCAAGACAGCTCAACAGACAAACTGCGGGGAATCGAAGACCTGGTTATAAACCCGTCTTTTCGGACCCAAAAAACATTTTATCCCATGTCATTGCAACACTCTCGGCAAGGGCTTTCTGAAAAGGTATCGCACGCCTCAAACGGAAGCTCCGATCAAAAGTTAAAAAGTTTCGACTTTAACTACACGTTGTTCGGAGTGCACGTACTTCGAGACGATAGAACCTGGCACCGCGGGCCCCACCAGGGGAGTCGCACCTCTACCTGCAAAAGAAGCAGGTAGAGTGGAGGCTCCCTGGTCTATAAATATGAGGCCACCCCCCTCATTTTAAAAAATTAAAAAACGCAGCGAAGCTCTGGCAGTTCAATTTTTTGACTTTTACACCTCTTTCAAACCCAAATATTTTCACTCTAACACGTAGATATACCCATATACTACCACATATCAGAAAATAACTGGTAGATTTGGACGTATACAGCCTACGATTTGGCAAAAAGCCCGTGTAGCAGTCCATTGTAAGTATTTTCACGATCAGAAAGTGAATATTACTTCTTCGTACTTTTATACACTTGCACGTTAAGTTTTGTTTTCTAAAAATTCCCGGAACCTAGTTCCGTGGCCGTTTTCGTCAAAATTTGGTATATTTTTGTACATAAATTGATTTTCTGGCATTTTTACAACTCGGATTGACGATCCGTCAGCTCCAGCAGCTTTAATGCAATAGCACACACGATCTAGCAACTTCGCCAGACTGGGTTATCTTTCCAGTCCGAGTTTGGCCCTTTTATATATATATATTTAATAGTATATATACTAACATTTCAATTCTGTCAAGCCCGGATGTCAAATCCGAGGTAGTTTACTGCTTTTATATATATTTACGCATATATGAGCGATTTTCACCATCACTGGTCCTCGTATTAGTCTTGGTTGACTACATTTCTATCAATATATATATATATATATATATATATATATATATTTCAATTCAGTCCGGGCACCGACGTGAAAACCCATCACCCTTTATACTATTTTTGCACACTTCGCCATACTGGGTGATCTCCCCAGTCACTGGTTGACTACTTTTTTGCAATTTACATTCAGTCTGGCTTGGATTATTCGTGGCCTTTATACTATTTTTTGCACACTTCGCCATACTGGGTGATCTCCCCAGTAACTGGTTGACTACTTTTCTGTACATTTACATTCCAGTTCGGCCTGGATCATTCTGTGGCCTTTTTACTGCTTTTATATATATATTTATGCATATATAAGCAGCCTTCACCATCACTGGTCCTCTTCCAAGTCTTGGTTGACTACGTTTCTCTCAATATATATATATATATATATATATATATATATATATATATTTCAATTTCAGTCCGGGCACCGGCGTGAAAACCCATCGCCCTTTACAGCTTTTATATATATATTTGTATATATATATATATTGCTTTATTCACTTTTTATTCAACTCCTGATGTAAATATTCATCTTATGTGAAATGACACTGATATATCTATAGGCGGACAAGATTTATTCAAATCTCGCCAATTCTAGTTTTCAAACGGTTCAAAACCTCCAGACTGAACCGAAAAGCTAGAATGGCTGAGATTTCCTTAAATCTGGCTTTCTTTCTAGTTTTAGCTTCAAAAGTAACCTCGTGTCTCTTAGATCGTTATCTAGTGGGAACGAGACGCTTTGGCCGTGCGGACCAGGATTTACTGAATGAATCCTTGGTTTTGGCAATTTTGGGATATTTATCTGTTTCTGTACAAATTTAAACTGTGCAGGTTTTGGCAACTCATATGTGAGACTAGGAATCGTGGGATTCACGATCAAAACGATCGGAATCTGATTCCCACGATGGACAAACTCCGATTTACAAATGTACCATGCCAATTTTTCTGCAAAAAAATGTATATGTAAATAGACTTTAAAACGGTTATCCGGATTTAAGGTCTCAAGATAATGAAAAAATATCGATTGTCGTATCAGCGTCCCTCTGATGGTTTTCATACCCATGAGGAGACCGACACTTGTATATTCTAGTGGTCGAGATGCTTCGCAGCCCGACAAAACATCATTCACATGCAGCCTTAAGCCTATAAAGATAAAATTGGAAGTATCAACTGGCTTCAATTCCTATAGCAGCGTAAGGGTTTGATAAACCAGCTTTCAAAACATCATTTTCAAATCAATGAAAAAGCTTTTCAAAGAAAATCAAATTAAATGCTTTTGCAAATCAAATCAAAGACTGATTCTCAAATCAAATCAAAGACTGATTCTCAAATCAAATCAAACCCTTTGTATATAGGTTCAACGAAGTGAAGCACTACTTTCAATCAATCAAATTAATAGGCCCAATTTTCAAACAGCATTCACTCACGCATTCTAGTTTTAAAGGGAAATATTGAAAAAATACAGGTACCGTGTTTACACGGGAGTCGTGGGGTGCCTAACACCTTCCCCACACTTAACCAAGCCCCCGAGCTCAAAACTTTGTTTTCAAAGATCAAGTTTTGACATTGTCCAACAATTGGGCCTCTTTCAAACAAAACTCGGTTGAGTTGGTACAACTATTTCAAATCTACCAACTGGCGACTCTGTAAAATGTTCAAATCGTCGACATGATACATGTTGGCCTTTCTCCTAAAAAACCCTTCGAAACCTTTTTTCTAAATAAAAAGAGTGAGGGTAAAGAGAACTTAGGAAAAGAGATTAAAAGACCCGGGTTGTGACCCGACCCGCGAATTTTTTAAACCAACATCGACAGGGCATATAGAACTATATACAAGACACCGATTGACATGTCACCCTACCAACTCGTTTACGGCAAGGCATGTCATCTACCGGTCGAACTCGAACATAAAGCATTAATGAGTGCATGATATTCATTTATTTTGATTCCTTTATGCGTAGTCTATTGCATGTTTGGTTGTTAACAAGGGCTTAATAGGTTTTTTTTATAGGTTTTAGGTCAAAATGGAGCTTAAACGAGGAAAATGAGAAGATTGTTGGGTTTTTAATGCTAAGTTGGATTCATGGTCTTGGCTTGGGACTTAGATTTTATTGTAGAGCTATTCCTTAGCTTTCTGTAACATCTTGAATCGTCCCAATTGAAGTTCATATGAAAAAGTTATGACCTGTTTACCAAGCGGAAGTTGAAACCTCAAAGTTTGGAAGTTGTAATTTACATAACAGTCACTTGGAGCCGATTTCAACCTTGATCCAATCAGAATCTATAAATACTCAAAGAATGAAAACTTTAGATCTCGTCGAGAGCTTCGATTTGATAGGTAGCAGGCCTCGTAACTCTTCCTGGATCAAAAGTTATGCTCATTTTACCAAAGAATGTAGCAGTAGAAAATGGAAACTCGCCCCGATGCGATTTGCTAGGCTAAAAACTCGCCCCAACGAGTTCTTCTCTGCCAAACTTTGCCCCAGTGAGTTTTTATGAAGGAAAACTTCACCCTGGCTAGTTTTTCTCTGCCAAACTTTGCCCCGACGAGTTTTTATGAAGGAAAACGCGTCCCGACGAGATTGTCAGCAAGAAAATAATAATATCTAGTTTTGGGAAGTTTTAGGCAGACTTTTAATACGATTTAGATTGTAAACTTTTAGGTTTTAGGGATTGTTTTAGACTTTATAAAGACATGTAAGACCCAATATAAAGGGGATCATCTTATATCATCAGATATCTTATTCTACATTCATCTAAACCCTAGTTTTGGAGGATCAAGGATGTTGAACTAATTTCTCAATTCAAATCTGAAGGGATGTTGAACCGGTTAGTTCTCAAAGGCACGTTAGTTATCTAGAAAGGAGGTTGAATAGATATTTTAAAATTTTCTTTGTTTAAAATACTTTGTTAGTATTGAATATACTGACAGCAGCGAAATATATGTTTGTTCCCCTTCAAGATATTATAGTCATGGTTTGATAAGCAATTATAGAAGTTATCACAGGTATAGCAGCTATAGCAGTTAATGAGAGACAAAGAGACACAGAGGTTTTAAGTGGTTCAGAGCACACAAGGCTCCTAGTTCACTCTTCTCCTCCATGAGTAGGAAATCCACTAAGGATATCGCTTACAACTTGAATCACTTAGATTCTTTCAAGGCCAGCAGCCTTGGAACTTCTCTTAGTTCACTTTTGAACTCTTCAAGTCCAGCAGACTTGGTACTTCTCTTAGTTCACTCTTGAACTCTTCAAGTCCTTCTGACTTGGAACTTCACTTGAGTTGATAGTTGTATTCTGGGGTGTGCTACTCAGCTGCAATTAAGCATCAGTTCTGAAGAACTGAGTAGCGAAGCAAGCCTTCCTCTTTCAGGATTCGTAGAGTTGATCGTTGAGTGTTCTTGAGCTTTTCTCGTTGTATATTCTTTCTTTGCTTGTCTTGCTTGCTTAGTCTGAATCCTTGTCTGATTTCCTTATAAAAGAGCCATTCAAAGTGTATCCGTTTGAATGCTTCCGTTGCAGCATTAAATGCTTCAGACGTTTCTGTGCAGTTGATGTTGACATCCTGCTTTCCTGCTGCTGAACCGTCTGGCCCACTGACACAACTGACTGCAACTTCACCTAACACCTAAAAAGGTGTTTTCAGCAGGCGATTTAGTCCTTTCCTTAGCTTCTTCAATACTCTTCTTTAATTTGTACTAAGGATGAATATGGAATCATTGGGACCATCAAATTGTCAACGACTATAAGCCTTTCTTCATTTGTTGCTTTTTCTCCCTTCATCAGAACTATGAACTTTGATGCTGACTGGAGGAACACCACGATTGTAGTCATTGTACCATAATCGTTGTGTGTTGGCTTGCACAGGCTGGACTCAGACTTGATCGTAGAGAACACTACAATTTCTCTAAAGCTCTTTGGTAGACTACGATTCCTTCTTACTTGTCTTGCAGACTCCACGCTTCTGAGAGCACACTGCGATTCTTGATGTAGCTCGGCAGGCGCTCGGATCATCTTCATGATTCTCAGTGTGGCTTTCAAGGCAGACTACGATTCTTTGATGCTTTTACTTAAACTCTACGAATCTTGCCTTGGCCTCTGCAGACTTGGTTTTCTTGGCAGACTACGATTCTAGACATCTTCATTGAAACTCCACGATTCTGCCTTGGCTTCTGTATGCTGCCTTTGACAGACTACGATTCTGTCAAGACTTTAACTTTTACATCTTAAATAGATCAACCTAACAGTTTTGATTTTTTCTTCTATACATTTATTTACATAAATGATAAACATTAAAGCTCAGATCAACCTAATAATTTTGATCTATCATCTAAGTCCTTGTACATATGATCATTGAAGGACTTTACACTTAAACATTTATATTTACTTTTAACATCAAATTTGAATATGCAATTCCCAACAATCTCCCCCTATTTGATGTTGACATAATCAAGGAGATTTGTACCATTACATCATTTTCTAAATGCAGAGTGCTAGAAAGTAAAAATGGCTTAGTGTTTCAGTGAGCAACTAAAATTTCTAGAGAATAAGTATGAATTTATTGATGTTTGAAAAGATATTACAATCTAGCATTAAAACATCAATACAGCATTAAATTTAACTTATCTCTATCTTCTTTGCCTCTTATTCCTTGGAGGGTTGGCATGCTCTTCAGCTCTTCTTCTCCTTGAGGCTTCATCTCTCCATGAAATGTCCTCTATCTCTTCTCGGGTCAGAGGTTCTTGATGATCATGTCTGGTCATAAAGGCATGATCTCCAACTGGCATGTTAAGACCTTGACTCCTTTGAATAGGTTCAGCCATAAGAAGACACTGCAGCTGTTGATCAGATCGTGGAGGTTGATAACTTGGACTCCTGGGGTTGCCACTCGACGATTGACCAATTTGAGTTTATCTTTGCCTCAGCTGAGGTTGCCTTCTGCTTCCTCCTCTGCTGCCTCTACCTCCTCTGCTTCTATCTCCTTGTTCATTATTCTCCCCCTTTATGTCAGCATCAAGGGTTCAAATATTGTCAAAGAGAAGCTTGACCCCTTCCACCAGCTCATGCATCTGAGAGCGGTTGAGTGCAATGTCACTACGATTTTCCTCGACTAGAGCCTCAGTTTGTCTTCTTTGTTGCTGAAGCCGCTCCATTGCGTTGTTATTCTGATTAATTTGGGTGACACTGCAGGCTTGGAATTATTGTAGTGAGATATATAGTTCTAAAATTTGTTTGGTCATCATCTCATTTTGAGATTGTTGAGTCTTCTACATGATCTCCATAGCCTCCTTATGCTTCTTTGTTGCAGCAAAGTGAATAGCATCCCTTTTACTGAGGCTCTCAGCCATTTCCTTGACAATCTCCCTTAGCTTCTTGGACAGCTCAGTTGCCAAATTTCCTGGCAGAGTCTTGACAGAGTCAATTATGTGATCGAATCTCAGGTGAAGCTCCAGAGAGTGTGCTTCAAGTATCTCTCCAGACTCTGAAGCCATTTAGCTTGTCATCTCAGCCAGCTCCTCCTTTGTTGGCATTAGAGAATCGATCAAGAATTCGTTGTGTCTCAGGAGGAGGAGGGGCATTATTGGGTTCACCTCTCATTGACATGCTTGAGAGAGCAAGTGCCATGTCAAAATATTCATTGTTGGAGGATGAGAGAATATCGGCTTGGGTTATAGGGGCTTGTGTTTGCTGTATGGGCGAAGTGTTTGGTTCAGGATTTGGGTTTTTGGTTCGTAGAGCTGTTCTGGGGACTCTACGATTGCCGTGTCAGATTGATCAATAGGCAAAAATCGTAGTGTGTCGTCCAGAGTTGGTGTCTCAATGGTTGAGCTTGCAACCATTTCTTTAACTACTCTTGTGATATGCTCAATCACCATTGGTTCATTTACAGTTGGCTCTACGAGAACAAGTTGATTATTTGGTTCATCAGTCACAGAGTTTTGGGACTCTGTAACTGGAAATTGATTGAGTGGATATAGGACCACTTCCAACCATTTGGGCAATTCGTAGAATTGACTGAAGTGTGGTGATGGAGAATGGTTGACAATAAAAAAGAGGGGAGTGGAATGTACCTCATACTCAGATTCTAAAGTTGATTCATTTGTAATCAGCTTCTGAGCAAACCTCCTTTCTCTTGGGAATCCATAGGCAAGTACTGAGATTGCTGGATATGCTTTGAAGGTCCAGAATATGTGATCCCAGGAGTTGAGAATCATAGCTCTATGATATGGCATCATGGGCAAGTAATTGAACAGCTGGTTGTAGTTAGCTGTCCTTTCTCCATCTTGTCCCACATATAGGATCTCAAGTTCATCCTCCTCTTCTTCATCATTATCTTCATCATAAACTTCCACCACATCATTCATCACATCATCATCAGCAATATTCACCATTTCTGCAGCAGCAGACTCTACGAATTCTTCATGAACTGGGGGGACTTCAAGACTTTCCTTTGGTAGCTCCCCCTTGGCTTCTGCATTTTTTGGCTCGAGTGCTTCTAACAGCTCCCCCTCAGCTGTAGCACTTTCTTGAACAGGAGCTCCCAGAGTTTCTTCTTCAGCATTGGCTGAGTTCACTGTAGACACTCAAAATTTTGCTTTAGTCGTACTAACCCTGTAGGAGGGTAAAAGCGTCATTTTACTTCGAAGACAACCCCGAAGTAGGGAAAAAGATCCCGGTCATCTCAGAGACAACCCCAGGAATGGTGAAGAGGACCAATGAAGTCCGACCATACTGCAACCCGATCGAAGATCGACGAGCTGAGACAGTGATTATCAGAAACCACCTCAGCAAACCTCGAACGACGTTCCATCGAGAGATAAGCCTGCGGACTGATATCTGGACCTGGAAGGTATCTCGGCTATCCCGAACCCTAATTCAGTCAGACTCGATCTTATCTCGCTACATTCGTCAAAGACGGTTGGAAAGATCAAACGGCGGACGTCAGCTTCTGCCGAATCAAGACCGAAGGAGCAATAACCAAGCCGGGGGGGTCCCATTTGGGTAGCCTTGACCATGTATGCGGCTAGCCGCATACATGTATGCAGCTAGCCGCATATATGTATGCAGCTACCCAGGACAGATTATAAACCCCCATTTTAGTTCATTTAGAAGAGAGAGAGGTACATGTTTAGAGAGAGAGAGAGTTTCTAGAGAGAAGGAGGCTCGGGTGGAACTCTTCTTTATATATTTGAAGCTCAATCATCCCACTTAATACATACTTGAAGCCGTCTTAGTGTTCTTACTTCATCCCAGGAGTCAAAACGCTTGTTCACGCGTCCCCCAAGGTGAAATAATGCACTTTTAGCTTCGGTTTCTTTGTAAACTATGTTCAAATGATAGATTAATGAAGTATCTTGTTTGAATCTAGCTATACTTGTTGTATTTTAAGCATATCGTGTAATAGTTGGTAGTTTTTACGTTTCTACCGGTTATTTTGTGCTTGATACGTTGTATATAGTCTTTGGAGGCTAGATATACCTTAAGTTAAGCCTAATCTAACTCCGGAGAGGTTATTAAGCATGAAGCTTTAACTCGGGAGCTATAACGGCTTAGATCCGTGGTATATCTATGGATTTATCATTTTTGAATCTTCCCGGTTAACCCGTATAGCTCTAAATCTATATTTAGATGTAAAAGGGGGGCCGAATTGGCTTGAACGGTGATTTCGAGCGATGAAATCACTTAGTATCAAAGCTATGGACGTTATGTATACATAATATTGTATAAATCATGTGAGCCTAGGAATCCCGGTGTCGAGATCCCCGAATGGATTGGACTTGATTCCCACGATGGACCGATTTTTATGTTGTAAATGCTTTAAATATCGTAAATATCGATGTACATGTAATATTTGGATCTTGAAAACGAACTCGAGGGGGTTAGTCTCGAGCTCGGATCCAAGTTCCCGTGATAGTGAAAACCTTCATTACGGGAGCTCGGTTCATCGAGATGGCTTTTATGCCCGATGATGATCCGAACTTTTTTAACGCTTTAGCATACATATCATCAAAATGATTTCTCAAAGAAAAAACCACAAAGAGCTTTTGATGAAATAAAGCGATTCAGGGTAGATCACGTAATTAACGTAAAGAATAAAAGGAAGTATCGAAGTCCTCGATTCCTAGTCGGGCAAAGGATTTAAAAACCCTACTTTCTAAAACCTCATTTCAATTCATATATCTTGCTAAAAATAAACTTTTGATTAAATCAAATCCTTCGTACCTAGGCGCAAAAGAGGTACAACACTACTTTAAGTCACCAAAAAGACTTAGAAACCTACTAATAAAGCTTTCAAAATCAAAAACACACACACACACACACACACACACACACTCTTTTTGCATAAGAAAATTAATAAGATGCGGTACCGTGCTTTCACGGGAGTCGAAGGGTGCCTAACACCTTCCTCCCCGCTTAACCTAGCCCCCGGATTCCATAAATCTCGGGTTTTAAGACCAAATCAAAGAGTCACGCATTGGACCATCTTGAGAAAAACTATTAAAACCCGAATAAGTTGGTACATCCATTTCCAAAATACCAACTGGCGACTCTATCTCAATCGGTCCAATCAATAAAATCAATCTTTTAAAATCATCTACACATATATCAGTACCGATTTCCTACGAAATTCACCCTTTAAAACGGAACCCCAAAGACAAAGCGAAAGCGAAACAGAAAAGAATAAAATAAGGAAATCGGGGCACTCCTCTCTCGTTCCACGGACAAGAGACGAGGGCAAACAACTCCAAAAGAGAAAAAAGAGACCTCCTCCTTCAACAAAAAGGGAGACCGAGGACTTGATTTTCCGCCCGGCGTCGACAGGTGGTGACTCCGCAGGGGATCAAAGAGGGCTTAAGCCGCGATCAAACTTTTTGATTTTCATTCTGCATATGCATTTGTGTGAATGATCTTTGTGTGTGTCAATCTTTTAGCATTTTGTATTAGTGCCTCGCACAATATATTAGTGCTTCGCGCAATGTCATATATTACATGCGGTGAGGATGTGAATGTATGTTGTGTGGTACCTCCATTAGGGGGCAATCCCGTCGGTTGTTTATTACTGGACTCCTATGGATGTTTCTATTGTGAGGCTCAGGAAAGGCACCACTCAGATCCGCTCCAATCGAAACATGGATGTTTTCATCAAGTAGATTGCGAAGATTTGGGAACCAATTTCAAACAGCCCGTGAGAGTAACCCTAAGATAGGTCAGCCTCTGATAAACCAAATGCGCGGTGTGCTTCTTCATGCCCCATTTAAATCTTTTGCGTATATAAATGACTGTTATCTTGAACTGTTATATATACATCTTTCATACCCTGTCATCAATTTGACTAACTCGTTGTATTGCAGGAAAAGATTAAAAAACCATTAAACTGATGCATAGCATATCATGCATCCCTATCCACCAGTATCCAGTCTAAACTAGATATCGATTGTTGTGCAGATTGGTCTTAAAACCCGATCTCGAGCCAAAAAGGCCCTTTCACCAGTCCAGATGGCTGCAGGAAGTTCATCAGAAACCATCCCAATATCTCGAGATGAATTCAAGGAGTTTAAGAAGCAAATGGCCGAGATGACAACCCTGTTAAAAGAACAATGCAAACTATCTCAGGAATCTAAACACAAGAGTTTGACTGAATCCTCTGTGCAAGGAGACATGAAAGTACCCGAAAAGGAAGGTGATACCCATACGTCCACACCTATATCTCCCCTCGATGTTGAAGTACCCAAGGAGGCCCCCATCCAGAAGATGACATGGGACATCACAAACCTCCGGGAGGACAAAGACACTGGAGACATTAGGAAGAAAGTTAGACAAATGGAAGACGCTATCTGGTCTATGAAAGGGACGGGATCCCACGGGAGCGTGAATTACTCGGATCTATATATTTTCCCAAAGGCGAAATACCCGGATAAGTTTCAAGTCCTCGAGTTTGAGAAATACAATGAACTGGGAGACCCGTACACTCACTTGAAAGTATACATAGGTGAACTTGGAACTTACGCTGAGGATGAAAACCTCAGGATGCAGCTGTTTCAGAAGAGCCTTATCGGTGAAGCCCGCACGTGGTATGCACGGATAGACAATTCCAAAGTCAAAGGTTGGGAAGATTTGGCCCATGCTTTCCTCAACCAATACAGTTTTCAATGCCAGATGGCACCTGATCACTACTAGGTTACCAAAGTCAGAAAGCTAGGCAATGAATCGTTCAGAGAATACGCGCAGTGGTGGAGGCAAATGGCGGTCCAAGTCAACCCACCAATGGATGAGGGTGAGATGGTGACCACCTTCATTGATATACAAGAAGCCCCTTTCTATGAGAGAGTCCTCGCCGGGTTAGGAAAATCCTTCTCCGAAATGATCAAACACGGGGAAATGGCAGAAATGGGTTTGAAGTTTGGAAAAATTAAAGACCTCGCTACTTTGGAAGCCGTAGCCGAGCACATACAGTCGAGAAATTATGCAAACGCTCCCAAGAGAGGATCAAAGAGGAAGGAAGAAGATGTCTCGTTAGTATTGCAAGGACAATCTAATAACAAGAGCCCTAACTCACCTATCCAGAGGCAGAACCCTCATCCAGCGAATTTTTGAAATCCTACAGCACTAAAAGTTCGGAAAACAAGTGAAGAAGGATATTCACTCCTTTAGGAGACTCCTTCGAAAACATATTAGCCCTACTGATCGCCCAGAAGAAGATCGTTGAGCTCGCTCCACCTTCCAATCCAAATGGAAGGCAATTCGATTCCAGCAAGAAGTGCGCCTACCATTCCAACTCACCGGGGCATGATACTCAGGAGTGTTGGACTCTGAAGCACAAAATTCAAAACTTGATTGATAGCGGGGAGATTATAGTCAAAACGCCCGAACAGCCGAATGTCAACAACAACCCTCTGCCTCAGCATACGGAGGAAGGAGTCAATATGATCAGTGCCGGAAGCAAGGAAAATCGTAAATACTTGAGGAAGATGGGAGAGTTAACCTTTGCACATGACCCTGTAATATGGGGATACCCTGAAGAAAAGTATGGGGTAGAGCAAGAATTGACTTCAATCAGAGAGCAGGTGGATCAGCTAGCTGAATTGGTGGTATACCAACACCAGTTGACCCGACAGCTCATCAACCAGGTCTTATCAAAGCCAAATGACCCCATATCTATCCAAGATGTTTCCACCTCCAGAAGGGATCAGATCCGTTTCCCAGAGCAGAACAATGGACTGAAAAGATGGCTCGAGAAGCTAGATTGCAGAGCCATCGAGATTTTGCCTCCAAATGGAAATTCACCCCGTTGAGGCAATCCAGGGAGGAGATTCTCTGTACCTTGATCGAGGAAGGGAAGATTACAGAATTTTTGCCACCCCCAGATACGAGATCGAAGTGTTTCGATCCTTCCACATCCTGCCTTTACCATTCTAATGCTCCTGGACATGCCACGGAAGAATGTTGGGCTCTGCGACATCTAATCCAGAACTTGATTGAATCCGGAGAGCTGGACTCAATAAACAAAGCTTAGATCTTCCCTGAGGAAGAAATATACTACCGTCGGGGACCAAGGAATGTAGAAGGTATGATAGCCGTTATCCTTTGCATGGAAGGAATATCCGGCGAACCCATAACCATCCAAGGGGTACCTGAGCAGAGAAATAAAGCCACTCTCGAGATACCAGCGCCTAAACCACTGATATTGACCCCTTGGCCACAGCTCCCAATTCTCAGCCTGAAGAAGGTACCGTGGAATTACGGAGAAGGGATAAAGTTGGCACCAGACTGTACCGCCATCATACCTAGGGAGAATATATGTTACCTCCCAGGGCGTTTAGCGAAACCCGATAACCAAGGTATTAGGGAAGGTATCTACTGAAAAGATCACAGAGTTCCTCCACAAAATGGGACACGGTAAAGCCAGGATGGTGAGGCAATTGGAGGCTGAACCCCATCAAATTTCTATCCTAGATTTGGTATTAGAATTTGATGACCATCGTGAAATTTGATCCAAGTATTGGAGGAAGCACACTTACCCAAGATTATCGATACTGAGAAATTCCAGCACTTGATCAGCCATGTTCTGGACAGTAACGTGATAGCCTTCACTGATGACGATATACCAGCCGAAGGAACTGGGCATCACAAACCATTGCATATCACTGTCGTTTCATCAGGATATGTGGTAGGTGGCGTGCTAATCGATGGAGGGTCGTCTTTAAACATCTGTCCACAAGATACTCTAGAGAAGATGAAGATCAACCCGAATCGAATTCGGGACAGCCATGTCGTGGTACGGGCTTTCGACGGATCAAGAAGGGATACCGTGGGGGAGATTGAACTTCCTGTGGAGATTAGCCCTTTCACTTTCAACATACCTTTTCAGATCCTGAAGAACACTACCAGGTATAATTTGTTGTTAGGACGACCATGGATCCATATGGCTGGCGCCGTCCCTTCAACTCTTCATCAACAACTGAAATATATCGTCAACGACAATCTGGTGATTGTCAGTGCAGAACCTGATTATCCTGTTCATGACCTGGGAGATATACCCCTGATCGGTGTGAATGAAGGGGTCGAGCCCACCAGTTTTCAAGCCTTTGAAATCAGTAATCCGCGATATAACTCTGTGGGAGCCCCGGTCTTAATTCCTCGGATATCTATAGTGGTGATGGCAGTTGGCCAAGAGATGTTGTCCAAAGGACATCGACTAGGCTGAGGATTGGGGAAGAATGGCCAAGGAATTAGGAACCCAATCCGTATACCCACGCAGTTGGGAAAGGTTGGACTCGGATACCATGGTGGATCCAAGCATCAGAATCCTCACAGGCGTCAACTAGTTAATCAGTTAATTCACCTCAAGCCAAACCTTGGTGAAATTGGATTTAAAGAGCCACTCAAGAAGATCCCCCTCATTATTTCAAACCTTCTGATTCCTAAAGTCGATCAAAGAGGACATCAGATGGACGGGGATGAAAAGCCTCTCAAGGATGCGGCCCAGAAGGCCAAAGACCAGAAGTTTTTGGAAGAAATCTAGTTGCAATTCATGTGCAATTTTTGCCTCTCTTAAGGGGACCTGAAGAAGTCTGACGGGGAAGATTTGTCAAGTGATCAACCTATCCTCCCGACATTTAACTGGGGAAATGTAAACATCCCAGGCAGTAATCCAGGGACCAGTTCCAAGCCAGTTATGACCATCTTGGAAGACTGCGACTCCAGTAGCGCGTCTATCTCAACGACTCCCCAGGAACTCTAGACCAACAATTGGACGATCACTCCACAGATCGTCCAAAAAGGGTAAAAACCAGGAAGTGACCGCTGACAGGGAGCTCCACCTTTATCTATATTTATGTCTATTTTATTTCAACTGTAGCTTGTTATTGCCAGTTGTCATATTAACTGATGAATCTTTTTGTAATTGATGACTACTTGTATATATATAGCAATCAAGTTTTTGTATCAGGTTTCCAAATTTTCATGTCTCTAGCCACGTCCATGGTTTGCCGAATTTGAGTAATGATTACGATTTTGACATAGAATTGGACTTTGACTTGATGGGAATCGAGCAAAAGGAAGGGGATGATGACGAGGTGCCCGAGGAAATCAAAGCATTGGTCGAAGATAAACCTAAACCTAACCTCGATCAAACCACCACCATAAATATCAGAACCCCGACGATCCCAAAGAAATACCGATTGGAACCAACCTTCCCTCTAACTAAGAAAAAGAACTAATCCAACTCTTAACACAATTCAAGGATGTTTTTGTCTGGTCTCATGAAGACATGATAGCTCTATCCACCGATATCGTCGTCCATCGACTACCAATTAAAGATGGGTTCAAACCATTCAAGCATAAACTGAGACGGTTGAAGGCTAGAATGGAGCCTGAAGGTCAAAGAAGAAATTATCAAACAGTTCAAAGCGGGAATCATTATGGTGTCAACATACCCTGAATGGTTGTCTAATGTAGTCCCAGTGCCTAAATCTGGAGGAAAGGTGCGAGTTTGTGTAGATTATCGAGATCTCAACAAAGCCAGCCTTAAGGATGACTTCCCAGTGCCGTTCATCCACGTATTAATCGATAACACTGCACAGTTCGAGATGTATTTTTTCACTGATTGCTTTGCTGGATATCACCAGATCATGGTTGCTGAAGAAGATAGGGAACAGACTGCCTTCATTATCCCGTGGGGAACCTTCTATTATTGAAGACTAGCTTTTGGCCTTACCAACGCTGGGGCTACTTATCAAAGAGCCATAATGACCTTATTCCACGATATGATGCACAAAGAAATCGAGGTGTATGTGGATGATATCATCGTAAAGTCCTGGCAGGCTGATGATCATTGCACCCATCTTCGAAGGTTGTTTGAATGACTCCACAAGTTTAATTTGAAGTTAAACCAAGTGAAGTGTGCTTTGGGGTGAAATTCGGTAAACTACTAGAATTTTTAGTGAGCAACCGGGGCATTGAATTGGATCCTGCCAAAATCCAAGCCATCAGGGAAATGCCTGAACCAAAGACAGAGAAGGAAATCTGAGGCTTCCTGAGAAGAATAAACTTTATCAGCCGGTTCATATCGCAGTTGACGACAACCTGTGAACCCATTTTCAAACTGTTAAGGAAGAACTCTTCTGGAAAATGGAATGAAGACTGCCGGAAAGCCATCCACATCATCCAGAAGAGGTTGATTGAAGCACCTATTTTGGTACCCCCAAAGGATAGGATTCCATTGTTCATATATATCTCAGTCAACTCCAATGCTATGGGTTGTCTACTGGGGCAGAAGGATGACATATGAAAAGAAAGAGCAATCTATTATCTCAGTAAGCGCTTCAGCAGTAGAGAACAAAAATATACTCTGATTGAAAAAACCTGCTGTGCATTAGCTTGGGCAGCCACCAGGTTACAGCATTATCTGCATGGCCATACCACTTATCTCATATCGAGGATGGATCCTTTGAAATACATCTTTAGTAAACCAATTTTGAACTGCCGTCTATCCAAGTGGCAGTTAATCCTTCAACAGTTCGACATCATATATGTCACCCAAAAGTCAATTAAAGGGCAAAGGATTGCGGATCACCTGTTGGCTGCACCGACAGGGGGGTTTGAGCCTCTGGAAACGTATTTCCACGAGAAGGAGGTGTTGACTATTCTCCTGATTGATAAGGAGGATCAAAGTCAATTCTGGAAAATGTATTTCGACGGCGCATCAAACGCTGAGGGCGCCGGAGCCGGGGTAGTCCTGGTATCTATCACGGGAGATCAATACCCCGTGGCAACCAAGTTGCATTTCAACAACTCCAATAATACCGCAGAGTATGAAGGGTGCATTGTGGGGTTGAAGCTAGCTCAGTCCATGGGAGTGAAACGTTTAACGGTGTTTGGAGATCAGAACTAGTCATCAGACAGTCTACCGGGGCATACACCACCAAAGAACTGCATCTACTGCCGTATCATCGACATGCTCTCAGATTGGCAGGGGAATTTGAAGATATTGCCTTCATGCATATCCTCCGGAACCGAAATAATTTCCCCGATGCATTGGCCACATTAGCTTCACTAGTGAACCTGTCACCAAGAAGGGGAATGCCTGTCATCACTTTCACTGTGCAGAAGACACCGTCATATGGGAACAATGTAAGGGAGATATCAAATGAGATACTACCTGCGGGACCACCTTGGTACCACCATATAAAAGAATATCTGCGAGATCAATCAACCCCGGAAGGGATGAGTCAAGCCGCGAATAAGCGAATACAAAAAATGGCTATGAATTCCTAAGTGGAGATGCTCTCTATAAGAGAGATCCAGGTGTAGGCCTTCTGAGATGTCTAGACCGGGAGCAAGCCCAGCGACTTATGAATGAAGTACATGGTGGAGTATGCGGAGCACATATGAGGAGACCTCTGCTTGCCAAAAATATTCTGAGGACAGGACACTACTGGGTATCCCTCAAAGCGGATTGCGATGATTATGTCAAGCGTGTTGGGTTTGTACGAAATCGTGATGCAATCAAATTGCAAAAATTAGCGGAAGCATGGTATATCAGAGTTTAAAAAAATTTCTACAAAACCATTACCCGGATCATCCTTTATGCAAATTATTAATTTAAAACGATAAATAAGAAGTTATGGAATCATACCCTTGTAGAACGAAGCTTCCACAGGTACTAGTTCAACTCCTTGTTCTTCGTGATCTCCTTGAATTTCCGGATTAGATTCCTTCCTTTGATCAACGTTAGCCACCCAAGTGTTTGGCCTCTAGAGGTGATCCACCAAGGAAGATGAATTATCAAGAAGGAGGGTGGTTGGCTTAGTTTTCTATCCTCTATAGAAAAGGAGTACTCTCCAACAATTGGAATTGCATCAAGTAATATCTATTATAAGAATCCTCTTATATAGATATTGGTCAACCCTTCTAATCCTATTAGACATGGGATTTCTTTTAATTAATTAAACTCCTTTAATTAATTTAGGCTTCCCACCACATGGGAAATAATTAATTAAATTATTTAATTAATTTATCTCCTAATCTTATTAGGAATAAATGAGAGTACTAATATTAAATTAATTACTAAACTCCTTTAGAAATTAAAATAATAATAATTATAATAATATTAATAAGACTCCTCTTATTAATTTATATTTAATATTTTCAAAATATTAAATAATAAATATTAAGCTATTTAATTTATTCTATCACCATAGATTAAATTAATTTCACTTAATGCATTATTACGATTATGCCATTACCTTCTTAAATAATTATTCTTCCTTTTATGGTGTGACCCTTTAGGTTCTCCATATTAAACCGGTTGTGAATAAATCAATTAGAACAATTCTAATCTTATTTAAATAAATAAATTAAACTAATAATCTATTTAAATAAATAATATTTATTCTACAATAGGGATAAGCCTCCCTAGCGATCAACGACTTTCCAGATAATATAGATTTCAACATTAATCATAAAAGAACCTGTGAGTAAATAGTTACCATACAATTCAATCCTTCCACCATACAATGTCCCAATTAAATATAAGACATGAATTTACTGTCAAGTCTTATTTTATTTAATTATATGTATTTCGATTAGAAAATGCACAACTCCAAATAATGTAAATTAGAAACTCCTTTCTAATTTCATTTTACCTTGGCCAAGGATTCCTGGGTTGTCATTTAACGAATCACATAGGACATATCTCCTCCTTTACTAGAGGTGGTAGATTCTTTATTGATCATTCATTGTCTCCATATGTAACTCATTATACCCAAGCATACCCTTTTATATACCCTAAAGGGCTTTAAGGAATAAGTCAAAGTATAATTCATTACATACAAGATACTATGATGATCTCAAGTCCAAGGATCACTTGTACTACTATCACATTAGGAATTCCTATTGACAGGCGAGTAAAACTCCATTAGGTATTCCATAGCGAGTCACGTTCAGTGAACTTATTCTCCAATAAGCACCTACATACTTACTTTAGTGTCTCCACACAAATGATTATGAGATCAATCATCCTCATCTAATGAGCAAGCAACATATGTACTAATCTATCCGGATTTACTAATCCCCTTTTTAGTAATCCCATGATTAGGAACTATTTTAGTTTTAGAGCTTTCTAAGAATTTAGATCTCATTGGCATGATCATCATCATGATTCTAAAAGCATTGCTTAAAACTATGGGTTATTTACATATTATAAAAACAGCACCATGTAGATAATTAAATGCCTTTAATAAATGAATATTTTTATTAATAAATAAATAAGATTGCCTCCAAAGTATATGCTTTATCATCATACATGATTGGCTTGTATGCATACTACTTTCAATCTCCCACTTGCACTAAAGCCAATCGCCATGGTATCTCATACCCAACTTCTCTAAGTGACGATCAAACTGCTGTTGTGTTAAAGCTTTAGTTAATGGATCTGCAATGTTGTCTTGAGAGTCTACACTCTCCTCTTTCAATGATTTCTTTAATCAAAGTGCCGCAACACATGTTTAGATTCAAGACGAGACTTAGGACCTATTCCTAGTTCTGTAATGAACTTTTCATCTAAAACATCAACTTGCAGCTTCACTTACAGTTATATACTTTGTCTTTGTCACTAAACCAACAACCTTTTGTTGTTTGGAACCTTTTCAATTCACTGCACCATCTTTCAAGGTAAACACATACCCTGAAACAGATTTACTGTCATCTTGGTCTGTTTGAAAACTTGAGTCTGTGAATCCCTTGAGTTTTAATTCAGACCCACCGTAGACAAGAAAAATATCTTTAGTCCTTCTCAAGTACTTTAGGATATTCTTCACTGCCTTCCAGTGCTCTTCTCCAGGGTTTGACTGGTATCTACTCATTACACTAAGTGCATGAGCAACATCCGGTCTAGTACATATCATACCGTACATGATAGATCCTATTGCAGAAGCATAAGGGATCTTACTCATACGGTCTCTCTCCTCAGGTGTCTTTGGGGCCTGTTTCTTGGAGAGATGTATTCCATGGCTCATCGGCATGAGACCTCTTTTGGAATCTTCCATGCTAAATCTCTTTAGCATTGCATCAATGTACGTTCCTTGGGATAAACCAAGCATCATTTTAGATCTATCTCTATAGATCTTTATCCCCAAAATATAGGATGCTTCTCCCAAGTCCTTCATGGAGAAGTGTTTAGATAACCAGATTTTAATCGATTGTAGCATAGGAATGTCATTCCCTATCATTAATATATCATCAACATATAATACAAGGAATGAAACTGCGCTCCCACTAACCTTCTTGTTCACACATGGTTCATCGTCGTTTTTGACAAAATCAAACTCTTTGATTGTCTCATCAAAACGAATGTTCCATCTACGAGAAGCTTGCTTCAATCCATAAATGGATCGTTGCAGCTTACAGACTTGATTTGTTCCAACCTTTGAAACAAATCCCTCTGGCTGTGTCATATACACATCCTCCTCAAGTTTCCCATTGAGGAAGGCCGTTTTCACGTCCATCTGCCAGATCTCATAGTCGTTATAAGCTGCAATCGCAAGCAAAATCCGAATGGACTTGAGCATAGCTACTGGTGAGAAGGTTTCATCATAGTCAACTCCTTGTCTTTGTTTGAAACCTTTTGCAACCAGTCGGGCCTTATAGGTCTCTACCTTGCCGTCCGCTCCAGTCTTTCTTTTAAAGACCCATTTACACCCAATAGGCTTAATGCCTTCAGGTGGTGAAATCAAAGTCCATACTTTGTTTTCATACATGGAGTCCATTTCGAATTTCATAGCTTCAAGCCATTTCCCTGAGTCTTTATTACTCATAGCCTGTTCGTAATTCAATGGATCATCATCATTCATGATGTGTACCTCATCGTCATCCTCTATAACGAATCTATATCTCTCAGGTATCTTCGGTACTCTTTCAGATTTACGAACAGGGTGTGGTATAGTAGGTTCTTCTACTTTGTCAGGTACCTGACTTTGATCTGTGGTAATTTGTGGGTCTTGAACTTCTTCAAGATATATCTTACTCCCACTGACCCCTTCATGGATAAAATCCTTTTCCAAGAAGGCAGTATGTTTCGTAACAAACACCTTTTGATCAGTTGGATGATAGAAATAATACCCTAAAGTTTCTTTAGGGTATCCCACAAATCTACACTTATCGGATTTAGTCTGTAGCTTATCGTTTTCAAACTTTTGACATAAGCTGGACAACCCCAAGTCTTAACATGCTTAAGATTTGGTTTCCTCCCCTTCCATATCTTATATGGAGTCTTTGGGGCGGATTTGGTAGGTACCTTGTTAAGTAGGTATGCAGCCGTTTCTAGGGCATATCCCCATAAGGAAATTGGAAGGTCGGTAAAACTCATCATAGATCAAACCATGTCCAACAGTGTTCGATTTCTCATTTCAGATACTCCATTTAACTGTGGTGTACCTGGAGGAGTCCATTGTGAGATTATACCATTTTCTTTGAGACAATTGAGAAACTCACCGCTTAAGTATTCTCCACCTCGATCTGATCGAAGTATCTTTATACTCTTGCCCGTTTGTTTCTCTACTTCACTTCTGAACTCTTTGAACTTTTCAAATGATTCTGACTTGTATTTCATTAAATACACATATCCAAATCTTGAGTGATCATCAGTGAAAGTAATAAAATAAGAATACCCACCCCGTGCACTTGTTGTAAACGTCTGTGTGAATCAATGCCAACAACTCTGTAACTCTTTCTCCTTTTCCACTAAAAGGAGATTTAGTCATTTTACCCATGAGACAAGATTCACAAGTTGGATATGATTCATAATCAGATAACTCAAAGAGCCCATCTTTATGCAACTTGGATAATCTTGTTTCATTGATATGACCGAGTCTACAGTGCCACATGTAGGTATAATTAATATCATCTCTTTTCCTTTTCTTAGTTTGTTCAATTTGAAAAATATTTTCTTGTAAGTCAAGTGTATAAAGTCCATTTCGCAAATTTCCAACACCATTTAAAATATCGTCTTTATAAATAGAACAACTATTGTTCTTTATAACAACGTTAAATCCTTCCATATCCAATACAGAAATTGAAATAATATTTTTAATAATATTCGGAACATAATAACAATTATTAAGATAAATGAACTTGCCCGAAGGCATTGCTAAATAATAAGTTCCTACAGCTAATGCAGCAACCTTTGCTCCATTCCCCACTCGTAGGATCACCTCATCATTGTTCAGCTTTCTACTTCTGACCAGTCCCTTCACATTATTACATATGTGAGAACCACAGCCGGTATCCAATACCCAAGTAGAATTTTGACTTTCTGAAAAATTAATTTCAATCATGAACAAACCTTGATTGGAAGTCGAAGCTTCTCCAAGCTTCTTCTTTGCCAGAAACTTCTTGCAGTTCCTCTTCCAATGACCCGGCTCGTTGCAATGGAAGCACATTCCTTTGCTAGCTGGATCAGATTTCTTTTGTTCCTTTATGTTCACTTTGCCCTTGGTCATCCGAGATCGGAAGAGCTCCTTAGATATCTCATATCTAGCAGTCCTACTTTGTTCACCATACAACTCCTTGAGGTGAATCAACATAGTAGGAGCATCCATGTTTTCGTGCTGACGCTGAAGTTCGTTATTCATGGATGCGAGCATGATGCATTGAGCCACAGATGCATCATTTTGCCACTTTACAATGGTGGCAATCTCTTCCTCAGAGGCTGTTTCTGGAACAGTTCCAGGGACAGGTGAGTTTAGGACATAAGAAATCTTTTCAGCAGTGAGAACTATTCTCAGATTTCTTAGCCAGTCCGTATAATTCGGCCCGGTAAGCTTATTAGCATCAAGTATGCTTCGCAGTGAAATTAGTGATTTTGACATTTTTAAAATTTTGCATGTGAAAAACAACATTTTAGCAAACATTCATTTTATTAATTTTGCATTCTAAAATAAATTTAGGTCTTTATTTTAAATTGGTATCTCTCACTATTTTTATCAAACTATATTACCCTCACTTATATAGTTCGGCAACATCTAATTAAAGATTTGCTAGTGAGAATAAGGATCCCATTTCAAATGTATATAACCTTGTGGATAGCACAACAAGCGATATACAAATAAATAGGTAGACAACTCTTGTCAATTACATCACTATATAACTCCTTTTATTTTGCCTCTTAAATCATAATGGTCAAGTGTGTGCACATCCGAACTAAAACGATTTAAGTTAAGTCCAGCCTAGCACTTCTATAAATTCAAAAAAGAAAAATGTTCGTCCTTGTGGATAGCACAACAAGACTAGATCGTTCAATTTTCTTGATAAGCATCAAATGTGATTAATTAACATCTTAAATATGCAATACTCGCCTTGTGGATAGCACAACAAGCTCATATTAAATATTTAATACTCTATTAATTTATCATGCTAGAAGGCGACGTTCGATATTCCAAATATCATTTGAACGCTTCGGACTTAATATTATTTCTTTGAGGGATTTGTTATTATTTGTCTCATCTTGTTTAGCGTGCATGCACATATATATATAAAATACGCGTCATTTTATTAAACATGCAAAGCATGTTTGCATAAAATATAATATATATAATATTTAGCATGCAATATAGAATACTATATTCTACCCAGATTGATTATGGACTTTTATTCTAGTTTGGTTCACTAGAGCCACCAAGTGAACCAAAAGGTCAAACCTAGGAGTGCAAGAATTTAAATTTAAATATAACTATTACATTTAAACCCGGGCTCCATACAAACGGGTCTTCACGCGCTCCTTGCTCCTTGGTCTCCAATTTCTTCAAGATAATTCTAACTATTTCTATTACATTAAACTATTTAATTTAAATAGAAACCTTGATCAGCAGTCAAGGGGAAGTACATAGGAGGGAGATAGAATTTTACATCAAGAAAAAAAATTAGAGAAGACGAGGTACACAGACCCCATTTAATAAAACCCATTCATTCAAGCATTCAACTAAAATAAAATCCAATCACATTGGTCAAATAGTCCATAATCAATCCCCATTTATTATCATACATATCACCATATATATCAATAAATAAATATTCATCTCATGAATTAAAACATTCCATATATATATGAGTATCATTTAATGGGCAATTTTAAATTGCATGAAATCCAATTTCAAGATTAAAATAAACTCTTTATTTTAATTATAAAATTATTTAGAATATAATATATAAATATATCATATTTATTTTTTTAAAAAGAAGTCACCTTCTTTTATAAAAGAGTCCTGCAGGTTTATTAAAAGAGTCCTTTCCTGATGGGTCACATTCTTTTTGGAGTAAGAAAGAGACAACACATTTTCTTTGCAGAATTCAAGATTAGCACCCAAAAAAAAATATTTTTGATTCGTCCCAAAAAAAAAAAAAACGTCATTTTTTTTTCTTAAAAAATAATAATTTTATACAATAAAATTATGCCCAATAAATTATTTTAAATATATACCCATATGTATATGAAATCAAAAATAAATTAATAATTGCATAAAAGTTTGGCTCTGATGCCACTGTTGGGTTTGTACGAAATCGTGACGCAATCAAATTGCAAAAATTAGCGGAAGCATGGTATATCAGAGTTTAAAAAAATTTCTACAAAACCATTACCCGGATCATCCTTTATGCAAATTATTAATTTAAAACGATAAATAAGAAGTTATGGAATCATACCCTTGTAGAACGAAGCTTCCACAGGTACTAGTTCAACTCCTTGTTCTTCGTGATCTCCTTGAATTTCCGGATTAGATTCCTTCCTTTGATCAACGTTAGCCACCCAAGTGTTTGGCCTCTAGAGGTGATCCACCAAGGAAGATGAATTATCAAGAAGGAGGGTGGTTGGCTTAGTTTTCTATCCTCTATAGAAAAGGAGTACTCTCCAACAATTGGAATTGCATCAAGTAATATCTATTATAAGAATCCTCTTATATAGATATTGGTCAACCCTTCTAATCCTATTAGACATGGGATTTCTTTTAATTAATTAAACTCCTTTAATTAATTTAGGCTTCCCACCACATGGGAAATAATTAATTAAATTCATTTAATTAATTTATCTCCTAATCTTATTAGGAATAAATGAGAGTACTAATATTAAATTAATTACTAAACTCCTTTAGAAATTAAAATAATAATAATTATAATAATATTAATAAGACTCCTCTTATTAATTTATATTTAATATTTTCAAAATATTAAATAATAAATATTAAGCTATTTAATTTATTCTATCACCATAGATTAAATTAATTTCACTTAATGCATTATTACGATTATGCCATTACCTTCTTAAATAATTATTCTTCCTTTTATGGTGTGACCCTTTAGGTTCTCCATATTAAACCGGTTGTGAATAAATCAATTAGAACAATTCTAATCTTATTTAAATAAATAAATTAAACTAATAATCTATTTAAATAAATAATATTTATTCTACAATAGGGATAAGCCTCCCTAGCGATCAACGACTTTCCAGATAATATAGATTTCAACATTAATCATAAAAGAACCTGTGAGTAAATAGTTACCATACAATTCAATCCTTCCACCATACAATGTCCCAATTAAATATAAGACATGAATTTACTGTCAAGTCTTATTTTATTTAATTATATGTATTTCGATTAGAAAATGCACAACTCCAAATAATGTAAATTAGAAACTCCTTTCTAATTTCATTTTACCTTGGCCAAGGATTCCTGGGTTGTCATTTAACGAATCACATAGGACATATCTCCTCCTTTACTAGAGGTGGTAGATTCTTTATTGATCATTCATTGTCTCCATATGTAACTCATTATACCCAAGCATACCCTTTTATATACCCTAAAGGGCTTTAAGGAATAAGTCAAAGTATAATTCATTACATACAAGATACTATGATGATCTCAAGTCCAAGGATCACTTGTACTACTATCACATTAGGAATTCCTATTGACAGGCGAGTAAAACTCCATTAGGTATTCCATAGCGAGTCACGTTCAGTGAACTTATTCTCCAATAAGCACCTACATACTTACTTTAGTGTCTCCACACAAATGATTATGAGATCAATCATCCTCATCTAATGAGCAAGCAACATATGTACTAATCTATCCGGATTTACTAATCCCCTTTTTAGTAATCCCATGATTAGGAACTATTTTAGTTTTAGAGCTTTCTAAGAATTTAGATCTCATTGGCATGATCATCATCATGATTCTAAAAGCATTGCTTAAAACTATGGGTTATTTACATATTATAAAAACAGCACCATGTAGATAATTAAATGCCTTTAATAAATGAATATTTTTATTAATAAATAAATAAGATTGCCTCCAAAGTATATGCTTTATCATCATACATGATTGGCTTGTATGCATACTACTTTCAAAGCGTTGCTATCAATGCCAGATCCATGCCAACATTATTCATGCGCCTCCGAATCAACTGCATTGCATGACATCACCATGGCCTTTTTCATGTGGGGAATGGATGTGATAGGACCAGTTGAGCCTAAAGCCAGTAACGGTCATCGATTCATCTTCACTATGATTGACTACTTTACCAAGTGGGTGGAAGCAGCTTCTTTCCCCAGGGTCACCAAAGAGGTCATCGTTGGTTTCATTAGAAACAACGTCATCTGCCGGTATGGACAACCAGAGGTTATCATATTAGACAACGCAAAGAATCTGAATAAGAGATGATGAGGGAACTGTGCAGTAAGTTTAATATCAAACACCTCAATTCGGTTATTTATCGTCCAAAGATGAACGGCGCGGTGGAAGCGGTTAACAAGAACATCAAGAAGATAATGATGAAGATGTCAGCAAATCACCGGGGATGGCCTGAGCTATTTCCATTAACCCTACTTGCATATCAGACGTCGACTCGAACCTCGATTGGAGCAACACCCTACTCATTGGTATATGGTATGGAGGCTGTACTTCTTGTCGAAGTGGAGATGGAATCACTAAGAGTGATCCTTGATGCCCAGATATAGGAGGGCCAATGGATACAAGATCGATACGATCAATTATCCTTGATAGATGAAAGAAGAGCTGTTGCTATATTTCACGGTCAACTCTATCAACAGCGAATGTCTCGATCTTATAACAAGGTGCGACCTCGAGAATTCAAAGAGCATGATTTGGTATTAAAGAAGATCATTCCGGGCCAGGATGCAGCTAAGGGAAAATTTGCCCCAAACTGGGAAGGACCCTTTCTTGTCAAAGCAATCCTATCAGGTGGAGCTTTGAAATTGAAAGAGATGGACGGTGAGGAATTCTCGCAACTGATCAATTCCGACTCGGTGAAACGGTATTATGTCTGAGACCCCTTTTCACTTTCTGACTGGACTGCTATGTCTTGATAAAAAAAAAGAAAAGAAAAAAAAAGAAAAAAAAGAAAAAAAGAAAAAAAGAAAAAAAAGAAAAGAAAAAATATATCAAATCCAGTTTTTCAGGTCTGAGCCTGAACTACGAAAGACCTGATCTCCTATCTGTGGGAGTACGTAGGCAGCCATTTATGGTGCGGTCTAACCCTAGAAAAACATTAAAATCCTATCAAATCTAACCTTGGAAAAACATCAAAATCCTATCAAATCTTACCCTTGAAAAACATCCAAAACCTCATCAAATCAAACCGAAAAACATCAAAATCTTATCAAATCAAACTCAAACCCAAATAAACCCCTTTCAAACTTTTCAGGTCTGAGCCTGAACTAAGAAAGACATGATCTCTTATCTGTGGGAGTACGTAGGCAGCCATTTATGGTGCGGTCTAACCTTCGAAAAAGTCAAACACTTTCCTAACCTATACAGAAATCCAAAACCTATCCATCAAGCCCAAACCAATCGACGGCTCATGCGGAGATGACCTAGCGACATCTCATCATCATTCCCCCCAAATCTGATGCCACATGACGAGACTAGTGCTATTTCAACATAATAAATCATGAAGCAAAAATGGCAACAGTGGATATGGTTAGACATGCGCAAACAAGGGAAGTGAACTGGACTTGCTTCTTTTTAATATATACAACTGTTTAGAATACGAAAGTTGATTCTAACCTATGACAAGTGATAATAACAAAGTCTCTATAGGAAAATGAAATAGAGCTATAAATCAATGGTGAGACGAGCCAACATCGCCAAATATCCAGCAGTCTCTGTAGTCGGGGGAGAAGCTCTGAGCTCGTGCTCCAACATATCAACCCGCCTTAGCATCTCCGCTGCCATGCGGAAAATCTCCTCTCGACTCTGCACTACACCTTATACGTGATCGATGAGTCCATCTGAGAAAGTCTCAGCTGCATCTTTATCAATGATGGCCTTATCTCTGGAAGCACGGGCTGCATCTTTCTCAGTGATAGCAGTATCCCTACCAGCTACGTGGCCAATAACAGAGCCCGAGCCTGATCTCTCTCAAATGTCACCAGCTGAAGCTGTCTATCCATCGCCTCCATGGAAACTGAGGCCAAACGCGGGACAGTGCTCACTAAAGAAGCTGTCAACTCTGCAAATAATACATCCTCAGTCGGAGATATAGGATCCTCCATTGGTTCCCCCGCATCCATGGACCAACCATCGTCATCAGATAAAGATCCTATACCAACCTGATCTACGGTCTCTGGTGCCGAATCCGACTCAAGCCAAGCTGAATACTCTATAGAGCTGCCCGGGTGGCCATCTCTAAACTATGCTATCTGTCGATGAGACCAGAACCCATAAACCCGAGCCAAATCAGCCTCGGTAACTGAGCAGATGGGGAAGCGATAATCCTCAATCCCCTCAAATGCATGGACCTCCTGGTGTTGATCAAACTGACCCATCACTGCCAGAGGATGATAGGTCGTCACACGCCTCAAACTCGCCAAGGGGAGGAAATCCAGGTCAGCGACATGGGTGGTGAAACTCATAAAGGAGCAGTACCCATAATACATGACTATAGCAAAAGGCTCCTCCATGGCACCCAAAAATGAAGTCCAGGATGCCTCATCGACGCAAGAAGTTTTGCGATATGAATAAACCTGAGACAGGCCATGTCCAAAACAGAAGCCATGACGGCGAAGCTGCCCTATCGGTCGAAGGTGCGTCATCAACCAGATGTATAAAAGCACTGGACTACCTCTGAACTTCTGATCACCAGCTTCATGGTAGATAAAGGCTGAAATCAATGTCTCTGCCAGGATAAGGGGAAATATAGTGAAGTCCTCTTGAAGAGCCCTAACAGCCACCAACATCACCACATCCAGATGATTGGTATAAAATGGCATGCATAGATAAGCTACGAGGCACATAATCAAGGCATCCACGCGGGCAACGTACCAGCGCTCCTCCGAAATGGCGAAGTCTCTGTGATAAACAGCGAAGCTATCCGCAGAAGCAAAATGCCTAAACATAAAGTCCATGGAGATGATGTGGCTACCACCTACCTCAGCCATCACAACTGCTCTCCTCAATCCAGTCACCATTATGAACTGGCGGCGCATATGGCCTAAAGCCACTAGAGCACATGACCCCTCTATCGACAGTCCTGAAATGTGACTATACTCCTCCAATGTAGGAGTCAACTCGGCTGAGCCAAACCAAAAGATGTGACGCTCAGAAATCCAGTACCTGAGTATCTCAGAAATAAATCCCTCCAGAATTTAGAAGGAGAGTAAAGACATGGAGTGACCCAGCATGCGGCTAACATCGATATGATCGGTGGATGGCAGCTGGTCATACCAAACCCTCAAGCTGGTAGCTACATGGCTAGGAGGAAGGTGGTCCAAACGTACCACAGCAGAGGATGACATCTGTATAACCTGTGTCAATAAGACCATACAGGGGTTAATCTCTATCCAATCATTCAAATATATTTAAAGCATGCATCATACCAATGATAAAACAGCATGTGTGATGAATAAATAAAAAGCATCATATATAGATATCTGCCAAGTATATTAGTTTTATAAACATCACTGTCATACTTATGATACATGTGAAAACTAAAAATAAAAGTACAGGATATTGGGGCACAAATGCCCAAAGACTAACAAATGACCTATGGGCTCGCCACCTCGTCAAAATCACCCAAGAAGGTGGTGGTATCATCAAACTGATCAACCTGAGGTCGTCTACTTGGAGTGGGTACATCTTGCTGATCCGGCCGATAAGGTGTCTCCTGCGTATCCGGGTGCTCAGTGAAGGGAACATCTCTATCCTGGAAGCCACCAAAACTTGAGGGTCCAGCACTATGGGAGCCACCACCGCCTGACGGTCCAGCCTCATGACTCGGAGAAGCAAAAGTGTGAGCCAAGGACGGGTCTAAGCCATTGTAACTACAAAAGGCTGACAGCTCCTCCAACTAAAGTCTCAAGGCAGCAATCTGATCCTGATGAGACGGCTCCTAAAAACACTATATCCAATCCCTCATCATAAGGGATCCTGGAACCAGATCGCCCAAGAACTGGGTAGCCCGGGTCTGAGCTCCTATCGTGCGCCGGACCCACTAAGCGATAAAGTCCGCCGAAGAGATTGGATCCTTAGACAGGAGGAAACCATCAAATCCAAAGATGGGAATCGATGCAACTGACTGAAGTCAGAGGCTAAAAGCGCTGGGCTGGAGGAAGATACGGCAGGCAAATCTCCCCAGTAATGCATCGAATAGTGCGCTCTCCAAGGTAGAGCTCCCAACCAGCATAAAAAAGGAATGGAATTCGACGAGTCGATAAATAGAACTCTGGCCCTGTCGACACACTATCCTCAAATCCCTCGGCCAAGTGCTCTCCAGAATATAGGGTCCACACTATGTCTCAAGCAAGCAACGTCTCCAACTGAAGACGGGCATGGGCAAAGTCCTCCGCGATCTGGACCTCAAACAGAGTAGACTGATGCCATCTACATCCCCGGGGATAAGTATGCAAACCTAAGACAGAGGTAGGGTGAAGACAGGGAAGCCTCTCATAAGCCCAGAACTGTTAATTCAAACAAACCCTCCATCAGTTGTGGGAAAAGAGAAATCAATCGAAAGGCAAATAAATGAAATTCGGTCAAAAAGACTTACCCAAAGAAATGGGAAAAATTCGACCCAGGCATCGGTAACTCCCTCGGATCGCAGTCGCATCCCATGCAGGAAAAGAGCGAATGTGAACGACCCCCAATCGTAGTCCCCAATACGGTCTACATGTTGAACAGCCCCTACCATGCTGAAGGGCACAGTGGAGGAGTTGTTCGCTATGAAACAACCCCTCATGATGGTCAGGAACAGACGCTGCAAGATGCGATCCCTCTCCGCCAAATCAACAGGCAACTCCTGCTGCAAGGTGCCTCAAGCTGAATCAACGCCCAGGCATCCGGATCGAATACTACGAGCCTTGAAGACTAGCTTCTGAGGAGAAAACCCTAGGAGGGTATGCACAGCAGCCCCGATGATAGACAGCTCCAAGGGCACCCTATCTCCGATAAACTCCAAGCCAGTGATGTACCTCCAATCCATGGGAGTCATCATCACCTCTCAATCTAATAGATGCAGCGACTGACTCTGGTGAAACCATCTCTCACCCAAAGCCTGCAAATAGCCCCCAGAGCAACGAAGGGGAACAATGGTGAAGAAAGCCCTGAATCCCCAAGAATCTACGATCTCTCTGTACTCGGGATGTAGCGACTGATACAGAGCGTAGATACTGAACCGGTTACCCCTCAGTTGGGTAAACTCTGGCACCTACACAATATCAAGGTTAAGAAAACCCGTTTATGTTAGAAAGAAGAACAAAAAAAACCAATTAATCCCATACCTCATTCGCCTGCAAGTGAATGGATGGATGATGGCTCAAATCTGTGCCCAGAAAATCTGGGACCTTTACGTCAATGCCCGAAAGAAATCTAGGCGCAGTAGGGAGCGGAGGCGGAACCTCAGGCTCGAGAATGTCCTCGTCCAGGAGTGGCTGATCCTCCCTAGTCGGCAAACGAGCGGGCTCGGTCAAACGCTGCACCCGTCGGCTAATACGTGGAACCGGAACCTCAGAGGGGGTCCTACGCTGGCGAACTCCAGATGAAATCGGCCGTCCAGTGGCACGACTAAGCTCCTCACGATCCATGTCTGAACAATGAGTTCGTAGGAATTAAAGCCAAGTCAGGTATATTCTTACCATTTGTAAATTTCAAATTAAACCCATAAAATATGATCATCACATCATGCATGTCTTACATGTGTCATTAAATGTGTATATCATTTGCATCTTAGTACATCTATAATGTATCTATGACCCAGATATTTGGTTTATAAATTTTTTTTGCCAGAGTCTCCTTTATAAAACGGACTATCCACATGCCCGAAGCATGTATTAAACCACCTTATAAGGGTACATCATTACAACCAAGCATGCAAACATCAATTTAAATTGTTATTCTAACATATATATAATGTATGTCTAGTTCAACTAATAAATGACAATATTTCTCATTAATACGGTCCATAAGATGATCTGTACGCATGCATTACATCATAAACATATTTATCTATCTATACATACATACATGTTAGATATATTGCCTTTAAGAAAGGAAACACGTGTTTAACCAATGAAAACACGAAAGAACGGAGTCTAGACGTTACCTGTAGTCCGAAGAAGGAATGTACGGTGACGGATCACTCCAAATCAAGCCAAAATCGAGTAGAAATGAAGAATAACTTGGTTTTTTAGAGAGAAATGACAAGAAACCCGAACGAAATGGGTGAAAATGAGGCCTCCCTAGGGTATAAGCTCGATCACGGGTAGCCTTGACCATGGTTGCTCTAGTCACAACCATGTATGCGGCTACCTTAAGTGGGTCCTGCAGCATTTTATTTGGTAACAAGATGCACAAAACGTGTTCTTTTGGGTTCAGAATGGTCACATTAGGAAAAATGATGCCTTTTCGGGACAGTTTGAAACCCCAAAACCCTAAAAAATCCTCCAAAATAGCAGAAGTTCGGCAAAGATTAGACAACCCGATGTTAAACGCCGAAAAATAAGAAAATCAGTCAGCTTGACCCCGACGATGTAATCCACCGACAACAAATCAGTAAAGGCGTCGGCTTGACCCCGATGATGAAATCCATCGACAATGAATCAGTGAAGGCATCGGCTTGACCCAGACGATGTAATCCACTGACAACAAATCAGTGAAGGCGTCGGCTTGACCCCGACGATGAAATCCACTGACAATGAATTAGTGAAGGCGTCGGCTTGACCCCGACGATGTAATCCACTGACAACAAATCAGTAAAGGCGTCGGCTTGACCCCGACAATGAAATCCACCGACAATGAATCAGTGAAGGCGTCGGCTTGACCCCAACGATGTAATCCACCGACAACAAATCAGTGAAGGCGTCGGCTTGACCCCGACCATGAAATTCACCGACAATGAATCAATGAAGGTGTCGGCATGACCCCGACGATGTAATCCACCGATAATAAATCAGTGAAGGCATCGGCTTGACCCCGACGATGAAATCCACCGGTAATGAATCAGTGAAGGCGTCGGCTTGACACCGACGATGAAATCCACCGACAACGAATTAGTGAAGGCGTCGGCGAATCCCGATGATGTAATCCGTTGGCTACAAACCAGTGAAGGTCGGCAAATCCCCGATGATGTAATCCGTTGGCTACAAACCAGTGAAGGTCGATAAATCCCCGATGATGTAATCCGTTGGCTACAACCCTACGCAGGTCGGCAAATCCCCGATGATGTAATCCATTGGCTACAACCCTACGTAGATCGGTAAATCCCCGATGAATGTAATCAGTTGGCCACAACCCAGTGAAAGAATTAACTCAACCCTGATAATGAATCCGTTAGCTACAAACCAGTGAAGGCATCGACATGACCCCGATGGTGCAATCTGTTGATTACAATTCAACTGCAGGTCGACTCAACCCCGACAAAGTAATCCTTAACTTCCCCGGCCGGGGAAGTAACCCTTTTATACATCTCACACATCATTTCATCGATTATACATGACATTGCATCATCAGATATACCTTATCATGCATTCTCTGTGTCTATTAAATCTTTGTCGTGTTCATTTTATTACATTGTATAAATATGACAAAGAGGGGCATCAATAGACCTTTTGTTGTACTAACCCTACAGGAGGGTAAAAATGTTATTTTACTTTAGAGACAACCCTAAAGTAGGGCAAAAGATCCCCATCATCTCAAAGATAACCCCAGGAATAGTGAAGAGGACCAATGAAGTCTGAACATACCGCAACCCGATCAAAAATCGACCAGTTGAGACAGTGATCATCGAAAACCACCTTAGTAAACCTCGAACGACGTACCATCGAGAGATAAGCCTGCGGACAGATATCTGGACCTAGAAGGTATCTCGGCTACGAGTATCAACTTCCCAAACCCTAATTCAGTCAGACTCGATCTTATCTCGCTGCATTCGTTAAAGACGGTCCGAAAGATCAAACGGCGGACATCAGCTTCTGCCGAATCAAGACCGAAGGAGTAATAACCAAGCCGGGGGGGGGGTCCCACTTGGGTAGCCTTAACCATGTATGCGGCTGGCTGCATACATGTATGCGGCTACCCGGGATAGATTATAAACCCCCATCTTAGTTCATTTAGAAGAGAGAGAGATACATGTTTAGAGAGAGAGAGAGTTTCTAGAGAGAAGGAGGCTAGGGTGGAACTCTTCTTCACATATTTGAAGCTCAATCATCCCACTTAATACATACTTGAAGCTGTCTCAGTGTTCTTACTTCATCCCGGGAGTCAAAACGCTTGGTCATGCGTCCCCCAAGGTGAAATAATGCACTTTTAGCTTTGGTTTCTTTGTAAACTATGTTCAAATGATAGATTAATGAAGTATCTTGTTTGAATCTAGCTATACTTGTTGTATTTTAAGCATATCGTGTAATAGTTGGTAGTTTTTACGTTTCTACCGGTTATTTTGTGCTTGATACATTGTATATAGTCTTCGGAGACTAGATATACCTCAAGCTAAGCCTAATCTAGCTCCGAAGAGGTTATTAAGCAGTAAAGCTTTAACCCGGGAGCTATAACGTCTTAGATCCGTGGTATATCTATGGATTTATCATTTTTGAATAGTCCCGGTTAACCCGTATAGCCCTAAATCTATATTTAGAGGTAAAAGGGGGGGCCGAATCGGCGTGAACGGTGATTTCAAGCTATGAAATCACTTAGTATCAAAGCCGTGGACGTTATGTATACGTAATATTGTATAAATCATGTAAGCCTAGGAATCCCGGTGTCAAGATCCCCGAATGGATCCGACTTGATTCCCACGATGGACCGGTTTTTACGTTGTAAATGCATTAAATACCGTAAATATCAATGTACATGTAATATTTGGATCTTGAAAATGAACTTGAGGGGTTAGTCTCGAGAGCTCGGATCCAAGATCCCATGATAGTGAAAACCTTCATTACGGGAGCTCGGTTCATCGAGATGGCTTTTATGCCCGATGATGATCCGAACTTTCTTAACGCTTTAGCATACGTATCATCAAAATAATTTCTCAAAGAAAAAACCACAAAGAGCTTTTGATGAAATAAAGCGATTCAGGGTATATCACGTAATTAACGTAAAGAATAAAAGAAAGTATCGAAGTCCTCAATTCCTAGTCGGGCAAAGAATTTGAAAACCCTACTTTCTAAAACCTCATTTCAATTAATATATCTTGTTAAAAATGAACTTTTGATTAAATCAAATCCTTCGTACCTAGGCACAAAAGAGGTACAACACTACTTTCATGTCACTAAAAAGACTTAGAAATCTACTAATAAAGCTTTCAAAATCAAAAAAACACACACACACACACACACACACACTTTTTGTATAAAAAAATTAATAAGATGCGGTACCGTGCTTGCACGGGAGTCGGGGGGTGCCTAACACCTTCCCCCCGCATATCCTATCCCCCGGATTCCACGAATCTCGGGTTTCAAGACCAAATCAAAGAGTCACGTATTGGACCATCTTGTGAAAAACTATTAAAACCTGGATGAGTTGGTACATCCATTTCCAAAATACCAACTGGCGACTCTGTCTCAATCGGTCCAATCAATAAAATCAATCTTTTAAAATCGTCGACACATATGTCAGTACCTGTTTCCTACGAAATTCACCCTTTAAAACGGAACCCCAAAGACAAAGCGAAAGCGAAAAGGAAAAGAATAAAATAAGGAAATCGGGGCACTCCTCTCTCGTTCCACGGACAAGAGACGAGGGCAAATAACTCCAAAAGAGAAAAAAGAGACCTCCTCCTTCAACAAAAAGGGAGACCGAGGACTTGATTTTCCGCCCGACATCGACATTCACTTCAAGTGCTTCTGGTACTCTTTCAGCAGCAGCACTTGTTTCTTGCATCTTTTCTTCTTGCACTTCAGCAGTATCAACAATAATTTCATCAGAGCTTATCACAATAGTTTCTGGCATAATCCTTTAAGAGTTGGCCATTTCTTCTTCCTCAGCTTCATCAGTGTGAGTACCAGCTTCAGGCATCTCCATATCAGCTTGATTTATAGCCTGATCAGGTACAGCAGTGTTGTCTATATCTCTGATGTAAGCTATCACATCTTCAATGATTCTGGTCCCTTCAGGGGTTGAACCAGATGCTTGAGGCTCAGTAGTCTGTTCAGCCTTTTCAGCAGCCTTTTTTCTGTCATCTTCTTCTAATATTTTCTTATTGGTAAGAATATACTTCTTAACCAGCTTCTTCACTCTTTTCTTTGGCTTGGGTACAACCTTTTCACCTTCTTCAGCTTCAACCCTTAGAGTTTGTTCAGGCTGAGAGGCTGTTTCAGCTTCTCCTTCTGCAAGGGCAGCCAGTCTGGACTCTACGAGTGGTGATGATTCCACAATTGTAGTGAGTAAAGACTTCCTTATTCTTTGACTGCGTTTCTTTTTCTGAGGCTCAGGGATCCCTTCCGCCCTGTCCTCACTTGTCTCCCTCTTCTTTTTTTTTTTTCTTCTTCTCTTTCAGAACTTCTTCTGGTGATTTTGGAGTGATGACTCTATCAGTGATAAGGCTTTTGAACTCCATATCAACACCAGGACCCACTTGGGGTGCATCAGTGGTTGAGCCTTGGGGCTCCTAAGCTGCTTGAACACTTTCATTCATTTTCTTCTTTCCTTTCCTCTTTCTAATCAAAGCCACTGGTTTTTCTTTGTTGACTTCTTCATCTTCCTCAGCTTCCTTCACGGCAGATAAGGTTGCAGAAATCATCTTCACATTCTCTGCATGATTCCTCTTCCAATTCTAGAATAACTATTAGGTCATCTTTCTGTTAGGATTTATGGAGACACCTTCTTTATCCCCAATTTTGTCACCTAGAGCAGACTGTATAATGATGCTGATAAATCTTCCATAGGGTATCTTCGCAGAGCTCTTTGTTTTCTTAGGGCTTTCCATCTATTTCCCAAACCATTCCATCAGTAGAGTTCTATAGTTAAGTTGAATTCTGAAGCGGATGGCTGTCATGAGCTTCAATTACTTCTTATTGACAGAATCATGGCTAGAGCCCTTGCAGCATATACATTTCCCAACAATGTTAGCAAAGAACTCATATTCTTGGGGAAACTCTTTCTTCTTGTAGCCATTTTTTCTTTCAGTCTTGTGGTGACGCATCTTCTGCAGACCTTAATGGAAATCAAGCCTCTCAATTAATGGAAGACCTTTGTTTTTGAAACCTAGGGCTAGGTTTATGCCTTCGGCGTTGAGTCGCATCTGTACGCCCTTGACCTTGGTGAGGATGAAGTCTCCGTCAACAACTCTATTATAGTAGAACTCCTTTACCAACTTCGGATATATCAGTGTGATTGGTACTCAGAACTTCTTCAAGTCTTGCTTTCTTCAGCAGTGAGAGAATCTTATGAAACTCTGGGCCAACATCCTTAAACTCTTCGAAGCATAGCTGGTAACCAGAGACAACATTTGAAACAACCATTTGATTCTGGTTTAGTATCCTGAAACAAGCAAATTCGCTTAGCTTTCTGAAACTTAAGGTTTCATTTAAGAGAAAGAGATATATATAAGCTTTTGAAATTCAAAGGTAAACTGATAAATGACAGTTTGAAATGAATTTATAAACTTCCCTCTATATGTTTTGCATAGTGGGACACGTGTCGAGTTCTGCAGGACTCCACGGTTTTAAGTCATGTGGAAAGTTTGATTCTGCCCTTAGCTCCCCCTGAGCTAGTGAGTCCTTGTGAGAAGACTGCGAATGCCGAGAACCACTCCACGATTGTGGAGTTCTTTAGCTGGATCTGCTCCATGGCCGATGACTATGATTTCTGAAGAAATCTGAGATAGCATCCCTTCCAAGTTAAGGTAGCTCAGGAAGGGCCAACCTCTAAGACATATGCTAAGGGTTAGGTTTGTCCCTGAGGCGCTTATCAGAAGGGTTGCTTGAACTGAGTTGTGCTGTCATCGTAGTGAGCTATCCTTCCCTGTCTGGAACACTCCATGATCATAGTCTCTCTTAGTCATCTCTACGATTTTGACTTAGCCTTATTATCTGCATGGTTAGCATCAATCTAGAGCATAGAATTCATGGTTGTAAATTTAACATACCTAACTCACTTATTAGTTTATTAAATCTGGATTCGTCTAAGGGTTTTGTAAACACACCAGCAAGTTAATTTTCAGTAGGGATATATTGCAAAGATATAGTTCCATTTCATGATCCCTAATAAAATGATATCTTATCTCTATATGCTTAGTCCTAGAATGTATGACAGAATTATGTGTGACGCCCCCAAATTCGGGACCGCCACTTGGTCACTCGAATGCGGTTCGTCACGTGCTCAGGGTAATACAATAATAACTAAAATCACACATTCACAGCAGAAGATCTAATTTAGAATAATATACAATGATTTATTATAATTATTCCCCCAAGTCTCGCAACCTACAGTACTTAATAGATTACATAATGATATCGAATAAAGACTTATTACATAATCCTACTTAAGCTTAAACATAGTCTGAAGACAGTCTTAATACAACATAACAATTTGAAACATAAAGGAACAAGCTAGTCGGTAGGCTTGCCCTTGCCCTTGTCTTTCCCATAGACACTTCCTTGTTCCGCCTTAACTGAAAGGTTTTAAAATAAGCAAGAATGAGCACAAATTGCCCAGCAAGTAATATACAATAAGGGTGATGAGTATGATATCACGAGTTTGAAATATCGAAGTATAATCTCTAAGATAGTTCAGAGTTTCAAAATAATATCAAGAACAACAAATATCAACAATTCTCGAATCACATCTTTGGAATATGAAATGATAATTCAATGTAGATCAACAGATATATATGAATTCAAAGGCTATCAACGTATCCAACTGGATAAAATAATTTATACTGAGCAGTCACTAAGGACTATTAAACATCTACTAGAATTACCAATATTAAACTGATAACCCAAAAGAAACAAGTATAATAGATGATCAGTCTACAATATTCTATGTTATGCATAACCACAGTAATATTCACGCGTGTTGGGGCTTCCAACAATAAACACTCCCCTTACCATAAGGGTTGTTCAACTCAGTTTTCAAGATTTCTGCACCAATAAAAAGGTTTGGACAGTTTTATAAACATGCATATAGTCTAGCCGAATCAAGTGGCATAGATACTTTCACAATATTCAAGAACAATACCAAGTTCAACATGAATAATAGCTTTCACAAGAGTTTAAACATACTAGCTCAAATGAACGAGTAAGACAACTTGCATTCAAAGAGATAAAGTTTAGATTCTCGCTTACAATATTCATTGAATAAAGTAATACAAGGGTTAGGATACTTGCACTATAAATGAGTGTAAGTTAGGAAACTTGCACAATAAAAGTAGGGTTCAGATACTTGCACTATAAATGAGTGTAAGTTAGGAAACTTGCACAATCATAGATTTCCTTGCATAAAGTAAATGCGTCGGTTAGGATACTTGCACTATAAATGAGTGTAAGTCAGGAAACTTGCACAATCATAGATTTCCTTGCATAAAGTAAATGCGTCGGTTAGAATACTTGCCTTAAGCGTAGTTTATCCACGTAAAGCCTAATATTGCTTCAAAGAATTATGCTATCCTATTAACGTGTATATATATACACACATTAGTTATACACATCGGATTCACATACTTGACATGTAAATTGAGCACATACATCAAGTTCTATCATAGCTACACAATTAAATCGTATAACTATATATTAACAAACCACATAGTTGAATAATCAACTATAGTCCTTACTTGTAATTGTCTTAGAAAATCATACTTGAATAGTTTACGTCGTGTCCGACCATGTGAGTGTTTATATAGATCATGCGTAGCGACATAAAGAATACTAGCATACAACCCTATAAGTTCAGAATACAACCATGCAACGTGTATGAAACTTAGTTTGCAAACATATCCGAGTTAGTCTTTAACAGTCAGTTTAAACCAAGCCAAAGAAATCTAGTTCATATAGGCAATTTCAAATCATATCTCACACCTAGTTAAGTTACGAGCATATACTAGCAAGTTTGGACTTAAATAACACATGCTTCGTCAAGGGTTGTTTTTAAATCATGAGTTCTCTTTTTTATGTTAAGTAAATTATAGAAACATGTATTGCACAAGAGGGACTCCATAAATCATGTTACATTTACTTAGTATTTCACTGCTCTCGGACTGGACAAAAAGATAGTAATTTCTGGGCCTGTCTGCACAGCGGCGCGGCAACAACAGCAACAAGCTGGCGCTATGGCGCTGTGGCGCGGACACAATGCCTGGGATCGGCGCTGCGGCGTGGGGACGCTGGGACTGAGGCACTGTGGCGCTCCAGCACGCAGATAACGCTACGCATCGGCGCTGCGGCGCAGCGATGCAGACTCAGTTCCTGCAGTTCACGCTGCAGCCAAAACAGACCCAAAACTTCCCATTTCATCGATTTCAACATACCTATATGCTATTAGACCTCTTCAACTTACTAACACATATATACATATATATATATATATATATATATATGCTTATATAACAATCAATCGCCATTTATCAATTCCCAAATTCATGAACTCCAACTAAATTCAAGAATTGAAGAATTTTACAAAAATTTCAGAAACAAAAAATGAAAATGAAGAATAAAGAATGTAGTTATACCTCTGTAATGAAATTATTGTTAACTGAGTTCTCAACTCTTGGAGTACTTAACACTGATATATATGTTCTCACCTAACTCTTAAACAAAATTCTCAGCAAATGAATTTGTGAAGGGAGGTCTCAATTTATAGAATTTCCTATACACAGACAATGTCAATGTTCTCCAAATTAAACCAACGTATGCAAGGATTGTATGAAGGTTATGGAGTGGTAGGTAATTAGTTGTTGAAGGAAATCATGAAGCCCACATCCTTGTTCATCATTGCTGTGATTTTACTGAGTTTGAGGAGTAGAGAGTAGGCTTAAGCTTATGGCTATGCACGTGAAGGAGAAATGGGTCTCTTATAAGCAATATACATCTCAACATTCTAGCAAACACAATGTTATATTATACACTTAGGTTAACACATATATATACCTACTATATATTTAGATTATAATTAAAATTACAATGTAATCCCAATAATACTACCATGTAATTCATACAATGTAGTAAATGTAATTTACACACATATAATCCATGTACATTTGTTTTACCGGATATAATTCAAATCAAATATTACCACATTACATTATCTCATTCATTATTAAATTCTATTAATTCAATAATTATTTATAATATATATCTACACATGATATATTCATAACACATAGCTTCAATATGTACAATCATATAATATAGTTTAAATATACTTGCATGGTCATACTTAAGTGTTTCTCTACACTATATAATATAGTTGTATTCCATATACCTTATATTATCAATTATTGCATACTTGCACATAACAATCAATAATCAATACAACCTTACTTATTTGTTTTATTATTCATAATGTCAAATAAATAATTTATTCTTTTTATCAATTAATTAACAATAATATTAATTAATCCAATTCTCGTAATTATTAATAAGACTTAATTAATAATCATAGGATTAATTATCATATGAATATAGATCTTATTATATATATGAACACGTTGCTTATTATTATTATTATTATATTATTTGCAATAATAATAATTCTCACATCATCAATTAATTATCATTAATATTCTATAGGAATTAATTAATATTCTACAATAACAATTAACAACAATTAATAATTAATTAATTATTCACTTAATAAGTCCTTCGTTAATTAATATCATCACTAATATTCCTCATCACTATGCCACACAAGGCTTTCACGAGTTTATTATAAACTCCACATTTTTCTCAATTATTATAATTATTCAATTTAACATAATTGAGTTAACTCATCTTTTAACACAAAAATCATTTATATACGAATAAAGATTCATTTCCATTAATATATTTATTTAATAATATTAGAAAAATCTCGGGTATTACATTATGAGTTATTGCTATGGCACTTGAGTTATCACAATGTACAGGTATAGATTTGAAATCAAACCCATAGTCTGCTAGCTGATTCTTCATCCATAGGATTTGAGCACAACAGCTACCTGCAACAATATATTCAGCTTCTGCTGTTGAAGTTGATACTGAGTTTTGCTTCTTGCTGAACCAGGACACTAGTCTATTTCCTAGCAGTTGACAGGTGCCGCTGGTACTCTTTCTATCTATCTTGCATCCTGCAAAGTCAGCATCTGAGTATCCTGTCAGTTCAAAGGAGGACTCCTTTGGATACCATAGACCCAAGTAGAGTGTACCTTTAAGATACCTAAAAATCCTTTTTACAACAGTTAAGTGTGATTCCTTAGGATTAGCTTGAAATCTAGCACATATACATGTTGCAAATATTATATCTGGTCTACTGGCAGTTAAGTAGAGAAGGGAGCCTATCATACCTCTGTATTGAGTAATGTCAATACTTTTACCTTTCTCATTTTTGTCAAGCTTAGTTACTAGAGCAATTGGTGTTTTCATGGGAGAGGCTGATTCCATGCCATACTTCTTGAGTAAGTCTTTGATGTACTTGGCTTGGTTAATGAAGATACCTTCATCAGTTTGCTTCACTTGCAGTCCAAGGAAGAAATTTAGCTCACCCATCATGCTCATTTCGAACTTGCTCTGCATAAGTTTAGCAAATCTCTTGCACAAATTTTCATCAGTAGAACTAAAGATAATATCATCTACATATATTTGAACTAGTAAAACTTTATCTTTGTGCTTCCTTAGGAATAATGTAGTGTGTACTCTACCTCTAGTGAATCCTTTTTCAATAAGAAAGTTAGTTAGTGTTTCATACCATGCTCTAGGTGCTTGTTTAAGTCCATATAAGTCTTTGTCTAATCTATAGACATAATTAGAGAGGGTTGAATTGACAAAACCTGGGGGTTGTTCCACATATACTTCTTCTTGAAGTTCACCATTTAAGAATGCACTTTTGACATCCATCTGAAAGACCTTGAACCTCATGTGGACAACAAATGCAAGGAATATTCTGATTGCTTCAAGTATGGCAACTGGTGCAAAGGTCTCATCATAGTCAATGCATTCTTCTTGAGAATAACCTTTGGCCACTAGTCTTGCTTTGTTCCTTGTGATCACCCCATCTTCATCCATCTTGTTTCTGAAAACCCATTTGGTGCCTATGACTGGGTGATTCCTTGGTCTTTGAACTAATCTCCAGACTTTGCTTCTTTTGAATTGATTTAGCTCCTCTTGTATAGCTTCTATCCAGCTTACATCTTGCATTGCATCTTCAATCTTCTTGGGTTCTATTTGAGACAGAAAACTCAAATAGAAACATTCATTCTATGTTGCAGATCTTGTTCTGATTTTGGCCGTTGGATCTCCAATGATTAGGTCTTGAGTGTGATCTCTTGCCCACCTGTTCCCTGTTGGAACATCTGTTCTGGTGCCTTCTTGTCAATCTTCAAGATTGACTTCTGGTTCTTGTTGATCAGAATCGTCGTCTAGTGCAGCTCTCTCTACGGTTTCTTCACCAGACTCTACGAACCCTCAGGGACTACGGTCGTGGTGTCGGACTCGACCACCTCATTCATGGTGTTTGAATCGTCGATCGCAGTGCCTTGTGGTGCAGACTTGTCCGAGTTTATTTCATCAAAGATAATGTGGATCGAGACTTCAACACTTAGTGTTTTCTTATTGAACACTCTATAAGCTTTGCTGTCTGTGGCATATCTAAGGAAGATTCCTTCATCTGACTTGGGTTGGAACTTAGTCAAATATTGCTTCCCATTGTTGAGAATGTAGCATGAACAGTCGAACACATGGAAGTAACTGACATTTGGCTTTCTTCCTTTCCATAGCTCATAGGGAGTCTTTTTCAACGTAAAGTGTATAAGAGATCTGTTCTGTGTGTAGCACGCAATGTTGATGGCTTCTGCCCAGAAGTATTCAGGCAGATGAGCTGCTGCTAGTAGAGTTCTTTATGCTTTTATAAGTGTTCTGTTCTTCCTTTCAGCTACTCCATTTTGTTGAGGAGTTCGTGGTGCTGAGAAGTTATGGCTGATGCCATTGTCTGAACAGAACTGATCCATTTCTGAGAAGTCAAACTCTCTACCATGATCACTTCTTATAGCCTTGACAGTCTCTCCTTTTTCATTCATCACTAGCTTAAACATGTTGATCAGTTGGGAGCTTGTTTCATCTTTAGAGTTAAGAAAGAACACCCATGTGAATCTGGTGTAGTCATCCACTACGACCAGTGAGTATCTCTTTCCTCCTAGGCTCACAGTTGGGATTGGCCCGAAAAGATCTATATGAAGTAACTGTAGGGGCCTGTCAATTGAGTTGACTGCTTTGCCTTTGAATGAGCTCCTTGTTTGCTTTCCAAGCAGGCAGGCATTGCATGGCCTTTCTGATAGTAGTGTGCATACAAGCCAATCATGTATGATGATAAAGCACATACTTTGTAAACAATCTTATCTATTTATTAATAAAATATTCATTTAAGGCATTTAATTATCTACATGGTGCTGTTTTTATAATATGTAAATAACCCATAATTTTAAGCAATGTTTTTAGAATCATGAAGAGATCATGCTAATGAGATCTAAATTCTTAGAAAGCTTAAAAACTAAAATAGTTCCCAATTGTGGGATTACTAAAATGGGGATTAGTAAATCCGGATAGATTGGTACATATATTTCTTGCTCATTAGATGAGGATGACTGATCCCATGGTCATTTGTGTGGAGACACTAAAGCAAGTATGTAGGTGCTTATTGGAGAATAAGTTCACTGAACGTGACTCGCTATGGAATACCTAATGGAGTTTTACTCGCCTGTCAATAGGAATTCCTAATGTGATAGTAGTACAAGTGATCCTTGGACTTGAGATCATCATAGTATCTTGTATGTAACAAATTATACTTTGACTTATTCCTTAAGGCCTTTTAAGGCATATATAGGGTATGCTTGGGTATAATGAGTTGCATATGGAGATAATGTATGATTAATAAAGAATCTACCACCTCTAGTAAAAGAGGAGATATCTCCTATGTGATTCGTTAAATGACAACCCAGGAATCCTTGGCCAAGGTAGAATGAAATTAGAAAGAGGTTTCTAATTTGCATTATTTGGAGTTGTGTATTTTCTAATCGAAATACATATGATTAAATAAATTAAGACTTGACAGTAAATTCATGTCTTATATTTAATTGGGACATTGTATGGTGGAAGGATTGAATTGTACGGTAACTATTAACTCACAGGTTCTTTTATGATTAATGTTGAAATCTATATTATCTGGAAAGTCGTTGATCGTTAGGGAGGCTTATCCCTATTGTAGAATAAATGTTATTTATTTAAATTGATTATTAGTTTAATTTATTTATTTAAATAAGATTAGAATTATTCTAATTAATTTATTCATAACCGGTTTAATATGGAGAACCTAAAGGGTCACACCATAAAAGGAAGAAGAATTATTTAAGAAGAAAATGGCATGATAGTAATAATGCATTAAGTATAATTAATTTAATCTATGGTGATAGAATAAATTAAATAGCTTAATGTTTATTATTTAATATTTTAGAAATATTAAATATAAATTAATAAGAGGAGTCTTATTAATATTATTATTATTATTATTATTTTAATTCTAAAGGAGTTTAGGAATTAATATAATATTAGTACTCTCTCTCTCAATCCTAATAAGATTAGGATATAAATTAATTAAAAGTGTTTAATTAATTAATAAAACCCTATTCTAATTGGATTAGGAGGGTTAACCTAATATCTATATAAGAGAGTCTTATATCAGAAATAAGATACGTGGATTTTTCCAAGAGTTGGGAGTACACATATTCTATAGAGATAGAAACAAGGGTTAAGCCAATAACCCATCTTCCTAAGTTCTTCATCTTCCTTGGTGGATCACCGTTAGAGGCCAAACATTTGGGTGGCTGACATTGATCAAGGGAAGGAGCCACTATAGAGGAATCAAAGGAATCAAAGGAGTAGAACTTGTACATGAGGAAGCTTGGATCTTCAAAGGTATAATTCTATTCTCTTTTCTGTTATTGATAACTAGCACAAACCATGATCATGGTTATGGGTTTGTATAAATTTTTGAAAACCTATGTTTCTCGCGTCCTCCCTATTTATGTGATTTGATTGCATGATTGCGTTACGTACAAACCTAACACTTTCTTTGTTGAAGCTAAACTTTGGTAATCCTGTTACGTGATCTTTGGAGGCCAGTTTTGACATGTTCTTGAAGTTGAGATGAGATAACCTTCTGTGCCATAGCCAATTTATCTCTTCAGAGGCCTTAGCAAGAAGGCATATTGTCTCATCAGAACTCAGCTGAGCAAGATTGATAGTGAAGACATTTCCTTCTCTTGTCCCGGTCAGATTGATGGATGATATCTCCAGATCTCTGACTAAACACTGGTTGTTGAGAAATGTGACTTGATGGCCTTTATCGTAGAGTTGACTGATGCTGAGAAGATTATGCTTTAGCCCATCTACATAAGCCACTTTGTTAAAGGACACATTACCATTTCCAGATGAACCATAGCCATTCGTCTTGCCAGAGCTGTTATCTCCACAGATAACTGTTGGTCCCTCTTTTTCCACGAAGTTAGATAGGAGGGCTTTGTTCCCGGTCATATGCCTTGAGCAACCACTGTCCAGATACCATGTTGTAATTGTGGTGCTCATTTCCTGAAGACAGATTCAGCTTTCATGTTGGTACCCAGGCTAGCATGGGTCCTGCAATGTTAGTACCCTTAGGAACCCAAATCTGCTTGACTTTGGGCCTCCCATGCATAGTGTTATAAAAGCATAAAGCAGCTTTATGACTAACTCTTCCACATGCAAAGCATCTAATATAATTCATGTTTGTGTGTATATGTGGATTCTTTCTCCATTTGGACTTGTGTGGATACTTGGTGGCCTTGCCCTTATATTGCATCTTCTTTTTCCATGCTGCCTTGGGGTTCACGTTTTGTGCTGAGTGAACCTCAACACCACGATTCCTTCCAAGTTGATTCATGGAGTCAGTTTTTCTTGACTCTACGATTCTACGAGGTTGGGCAGTGGTGACTGAGTTACTCTTCTCTTTTCTAAATCCTAAGCTAGCATGAGATCCGTTGTGTCTAGGGACATGGCTTGGATCCGAAGAGCAGGGTTGCATTGGTTCATCCTTCTATGTGGATTTCACAAATACAATGCTTCTATTTCGGTTAGAAGCATTATTACTGTTAGTATCCTTAACCTTTTCCATACTTGGTTCTGGGATAGATTCCCCAAACCCTAAACCTGTTCTGTCAGAGACAATTCTCTGACTGAAGATCAAGGAGTCCATAGATGAAGAAGACCTATTCCATGTAGAGATAGTCTTTCTAACTCCTCAATCTTAGAGGTTAGTTTTGACTCTCTTTGTATGCTCAGTTCATTGGTCTCTCTCAAGATTTTATTCTCAGCTTCAAACTTAGAGAAAGAGTTAGAACTTAGTAAAGCTGCTTCCAGCTCTTTCTGAACTTTCTCTTTCTCGTTTTGAAGATCAGAATAATCTTTAGATAGAACTCTGAACCATCTCATATATTGATATAGATCAGTTGACATGTCACGAATGCCAGTTCTTCAATCATCAATATCTATATCAGGAGAGTTGAAGTCAAATACCTTGTTTATGACTGCTTCAGCACTTTTCTTGCTGAGTGCATCTTTGGCCATCAGACATAGGTTGGCTTTTTGAGGTGCTTCATCATCTTCAGACTCAGCATTGGTGTCATTGTCTGAGTCACTCCACGAGCTTCCAGCTACAAGCCCTTTTTCTTTCTTCTTATTCTTTTTGTAGCCTTTGAGCTCCTTCTTTGGATTTGACTTTCTTTTCAACTCTTTTCTGATCGGTTTGTTGCAGTTGGCAATGAAATGACCAGACTTTTTGCAGTTGTAGCATAGGTCATTGATCTGCTCCTGACTGCTGCTATTATTGAGTCTTTTAGGTTTGCTGTTTTTCCCTTTGAGCATGAACCTTCTGAATCTTCTTACCATCATTGCAACTTCATCATCATTATCATCATCACCTTCCTCAGAGTCATATTCATCTTCATCATGAGCTTTGGAGATCTCCTCTTTTGCTTTGAGAGCAACTCCTTTGTCTTTCTTTCTTCCTTCAGATAGAGTTTCTACTCGTTGAGTCAGCTCTAGTTCATAGGTAAGAAGGTTTCCATAGAGTTGTTGAACAGTTATCTCATGCAGGTTCTTTGACTCTCTGATTGCAGTGGTCTTGGCATCCCACTTGCTTGGTAAGGACCTCATGAACTTGATGACTAGATCTTTGTTGGGATAGATCTTTCCATAAGCTCTAAGAGAGTTGAGCAGTGTAGTGAATCTCTCATATGTGGAAGTGACATTCTCTCATAGAACATGAGCAAACATCTCATACTATTGGGTCAGTAGAGATTGCTTGTTTTCTCTGACTTCTTTAGTTCCTTCATGCATGATGAGCTGTGCTTCCCAGACTTCCTTGGCAGTTTTGCAGTTGACCACGTTCTCAAACAGATTATCTTCTAAAGAGTGGAACAAGATGTTCTTAGCCTTTTTGTCTAGCTGGACATCTTTCTTCTCGATTTCAGTCCATTCTGCTTTGACCTTGACCACAACTCTGTTTGGATCTTCAGGAGTTGGTGTAAGCCTTGTTGGAATATAGGGCCTATTTAGAACTGTTTAAAATAGATCATCATCTATTGAATCCATGTATGCTTGCATTCGAACTTTCCAGTTGGTAAATTTATCTTTGTTGCACATAGGTGGCTTGCTGCCTCCACCTGTCTTGGTCTCGCTTATCAGATGTGCCATTGGATCTACTCAAGCTTTGTAGGCTTCCTTTAAGAGAACCTGCTCTTATATCGATTGTTAGTTCTCAAAGGCACGTTAGTTATCTAGAAGGGGGGTTGAATAGATATTTTAAAATTTTCTTTGTTTAAAATACTTTGTCAGTATTGAATATACTGACAGCAGCGGAATATATGTTTGTTCCCCTTCAAGATATTGCAGTCATGGTTTGATAAGTAGTTATAGCAGTTATCACAAGCATAGCAGTTATAGCAGTTAATGAGAGACAAAGAGACACAGAGGTTTTAAGTGGTTCAGAGCACACAAGGCTCCTAGTCCACTCTTCTACTCCACGAGTAGAAAATCCACTAAGGATATCTCTTACAACTTGAATCACTTAGATTCCTTCAAGGCCAGCAACCTTGGAACTTCTCTTAGTTCACTTTTGAACTCTTCAAGTCCAGCAGACTTGGTACTTCTCTTAGTTCACTCTTGAACTCTTCAAGTCCTTCTGACTTGGAACTTCACTTGAGTTGATAGTTGTATTCTGGGGTGTGCTACTCAGTTGCAATTAAGCATCAGTTCTGAAGAACTGAGTAGCGAAGCAAGCCTTCCTCTTTCAAGATTCGTAGAGTTGATCGTTGAGTGTTCTTGAGCTTTTCTCGTTGTATATTCTTTCTTTGCTTGTCTTGCTTGCTTAGTCTGAATCCTTGTCTGATTTTCTTATAAAAGAGCCATTCAAAATGTATCCGTTTGAATGCTTCAGTTCTAGCATTAAATGCTTCAGACGTTTCTGTGCAGTTGATGTTGACATCCTGCTTTCCTGCTGCTGAGCCATCTGGCCCACTAACACAACAGACTGCAACTTCACCTAACACCTAAAAAGGTTTTTTCAGAAGGTGGTTTATGTAACGATCATGAATTTTAAACTCCATTATTAATTTAATATGAGATTTAAATTTTTAATGAGTTAGTTTTGCGAACTTATTTAAACCTTATGTGGTTATGTGAATTTGTGAAATAATTAAAAGAGTCACTAATGGGTAATTTAAATTAGTGGATCGACCCTAAGACTTTAATATCAAAGAATTGATAAGGTGATTAGTAATTAAATATTCAATTTGTTTGAATATAGTGGCGGGAGTTGAACATATTGATTAATTGCAATTATGAGTAATTAATTAATAATGTATTGATTTATAATGAATAAATAATAATTAATAAGTAAGAGATTAATAAATATAATAATATTACATTTAATTGATTTATTATTTTATACAAGCATGAGATACGTAAACCTATAATATATGGTGGGTTACACATCAATATGACTATACATTATATATATTGACTATATGGTAAGAGTAATTTCAATATGTGAATGACATAATAGTATGACTTATGTAATATGATATGTGTGGGTAGAATTTTAATGAACACCCTACTATCTTATATTAATACCAATAGACATTATTAATTGATAATGATTTCATTAAGTTATTTTAATTATAATAATAACAGTTATGGTAATGAATAATGAGCAATACACAATTATATTATATTTGGTGTTAATAGATAATGTACATGGATTATATGATTGTATATATGTACGTACTCAATGCATTATATTATTAGTTGCTCAATTGAAATGACATTGTAACACTAATTAAATGTATAATCTATGTATACATGGAATAAAGTGTGTGTATATTATATAACTTAAATATACTTATAATGTGTGTAGATGTATATTTATAACCAAGTGTTAACATACAATATACACCTTCCAAGTTGCTGAGTTCAGTTGTTGTCCAACATTGAGTGCCCAACTTCTTATTCAAGTGAAACACCCATATGCCTAGCTACTCTACTTCTCCTCATTTTCTTCACAAAGTATAGCTTATGATTATGGGGGAGTGGAGATAATGATGGATTCCACCAACTCTCAACCACCCTCTCTTGTCCATTGAACAACCTTACAATCAATGGGTTTGATTTAGAGGATTATTACATTGTCTGGGTAAGCATTTGCCTATAAATTAGCTCATCCTCTTCTCATTTTCAATTGCTGAGAATTATATTGCTAGGGAAGTTATAGAGAGTGAGTTATTGTGAGTATATATTATAGTGAGAGTCTAAGAATTGAATACTAGAGTATTAGCAAAGCAAACACAGAGGTATAATCAATTGCATTCAAGTTCTTCATTCTCTGTAAAATTCCACTCATGCTCTACATTGTCAAATTCTTAATATGTTGAGATAGATGTTAATTGAACTATGGAATATGTTGGTTAAGTGTTATATGATGATATAAGCTTGTTAGAACTGTTACATGGCTGGGATAGAAGTGAATTCGTATGAAATTGTGAGTTGGGTTGTTAAAACTGCCGAGCAGCAGCAGTTCCTGGTTTGGAAACGGAACCGCACGGCCGCGCGTCTCCTTAGTACAAATGGGGCGCGACAGCGCCCCTCTGCAGAATCTGTTTTTGTTTTCTGTTTTGTTTTCTGTCCATACTATCTTGATGATACCCTTTGGCCAAGAATGTAAACCGATATTAAACCATACTATAAGCTTCTTGATACTACATATATGCCATGACCATGATAGTATGTGTGATGAAAGGAAAACATATGTTTTAAAAGGAAACTTATAGTTTCAATTATGAACTTAGACACGTACGTAGCACGTGCATATTTTAATTTTAGAACACTACCGTATGGTCTATATGGATATGAGAACTAAGTCTAAAGTGGTTAATCGTACACTAGCATACTAGATTGAAAGTTAAGACAATTTCAAAAGTAAGACACTTAAGAACTTTTGAAGCAAACTTGACCAAGGTTAATGTCTTTTAGATTCTGACCATGCGAGAGCATTTATATGGCTTAGTAGTGTGTTTTCATACATGTGAGACATGGTTACGAAACACTTTGTTTACACTAAACGACCTTTGTGGACTTAGTATACTTTTCAAAGAAACTTAAGATTTGAAAGCTAATAACATCAATTACCATGTGGTTTATGTTGTGAGCATGCAAGCATACATATTAGGATTTCATTATGCCTATAGACATGTTGACATGAACATTCTATATGAATATCGCCTATGCATGCTTATTCATAGAGATTGAATTTCAAGCATGAACTATGTGGATTAAAGTATACATGTGTAGTGTACGTACGAGCATGCTTACTAAGTATTGTTAATCTCGTTATGTGACAATATGATTTTTGTGGCTAAATAACATGGATTTGATTGGCTTAAGGTTTACCAGAATGAAAACCTATAACCTTAAAGTGAACGTAAAATGAGCATGCTATGTTTCGAATTTGAGTTAATAACTTGATAAAGCATGTGTGTTGATTTATATCAGTAACTTGAAGTGCTATGTGTTCAAGCCTATATTGATGTATAGAAACTAAATAATCTAAAGTTATTAAATCTAAGAAATGATTAGATTAACTTACGTGAATTATGTGATAGACTTATATGATAAGTAGATTCTTGTAAGTGTAGACTTATATTGGTTTACTTGTTAATGTTAAGTTATTTCAACGAGTTTAATTAAAGCTAGAACTTATTCGTAGCTAAGCAAACAGGCAAGTTTCCTAACTTCATTTAATTGTTATATTGAATGCAAGTATTCTAAATTCTTGCACTACCTTATTCAATGAATCGTGTAAGCGAGTTTCTTAACTTCACTTGATTTGAATACAAGTTCTCTTACACTCTTTATTGTGCAAGTTCCTATCCTTCTCATATTGTATTGAGCAGGTTATTACCGTATTGACAGTTAATTATTTAAAGCTTGAACTTTATTTCCAAGCATGCTATTAAGTGGTTTAATTACTTTACAATTATTCCACATCGATATTATTGTTATTCGCACTTGGTGCACTTGAGTTCGTACAGTTTTGGACTTGTACATCATTTAAAGTTCTATAATTCTTGAACTGTGTCAGATAGAGTCTGAACCCTTGTTCGGTCAGACAGGTATATGAAATTTTATAAAAGCTATCCAAACCAATTGATGGTAAGGATTCTTAGACTGAAAGAACACCCTTATATTATAAGGGAGTAGCAGGTATCTACTATAAGATACAAACAACAGAGTTGAATGTTATGCATATACATGGCGTACGCGAGGCTGATCCCCTCAAGTACTTATTCTGTAGCCAGTAACCAAAGGGTCAATCAACTATTGGTTCCGTTGGAGTTTTATAGTTCAAAAGTCTACTTGACTATCAGTTATTCTAAAAGCAATTATTATTCTGCTTCCAATATTCATATTGTTGAATTCATTTTCAGATATATTCCTTTCATCATGATATATCCTTTATTGTTGTATTTAAACTTGCTGAGCAAACTTGTTGCTCATTCTTGCTATATCATGACTTATATTACAGTTAAGCCCGAGACTTCAGGGAAAGACAAGGGTAAAGGGAAGATGTAGGATTAGTTTGCAATGAGCAGACTTTATCTTTATATTTAATTAATTATTGTTATGTAATATGAACCCTAATGACTATTCTAGGGTATGTTTGTATGTTTGTATTAAGGTTATCGAATCTTGGGACTAGTAACACCTTTAGAATGAACGACGTACGTTTATTATATTCCGCACTTTAGTTATCGTATGTTGTTTAGAGGTGGATGTTTATGTTAGATCGTGACGACCGGACCGGGGTCAGAGGACCCGGATTTGGGGGTGTCACAGTTTAGTCCTTTCCTTAGCTTCTTCAATGCGCTTCTTCGATTTGTACTAAGGATGAATATGGAATCATTGGGACCATCAAATTGTCAACGACTATAAGCCTTTCTTCATTTGTTGCTCTTCCTCCCTTCATCAGAACTATGAACTTTGATGCTGACTGGAGGAACACCATGATTGTAGTCATTGTACCATAATCGTTGTGTGTTAGCTTGCATAGGCTGGACTCAAACTTGATTGTAGAGAACACTACGATTTCTCTTAAGCTCTTTGGTAGACTACGATTCCTTCTTGCTTGTCTTGCAGACTCCATGCTTCTGAGAGCACACTGCGATTCTTGACATAGCTCGGCAGGCTCTCGGATCATCTTCATGATTCTCAGTGTGGCTTTCAAGGTAGACTACGATTCTTTGATGCTTTTACTTAAGCTCCACGAATCTTGCCTTGGCCTCTGCAGACTTGGTTTTCTTGGTAGACTACGATTCTGGACATCTTCATTGAAACTCCACGATTCTGCCTTGGCTTCTGTATGCTGCCTTTGACAGACTATGATTCTGTCAAGACTTTAATTTTTACATCTCAAATAGATCAACCTAATAGTTTTGATCTTTTCTTCTATACATTTATTTACATAAATGATAAGCATTAAAGCTCAGATCAACCTAACAATTTTGATCTATCATCTAAGTCCTTGTACATATGATCATTGAAGGACTTTACACTTAAGCATTTATATTTACTTTCAACATCAAATTTGAATATGCAATTCCCAACAGAACCTTATTCATAATTAACGGTTTGAGCAAGTTTACTTTATTTATTCTCTCATATGTGAGATTATTCTGATTATCTACATAAACTTCTTGTATGTTATACTATCCGATTAATTTGATAGGGCTAGTTAGATTAATCTGATAAATATCATCTGCTAGATTAAGATATATATTAAGCAAATGATGTATGCCTAATCATAAGTAGCAATTAATAATACTTGATTGTGGACAAACTTTTGGGTATTATTAAGGTTTTTAGAAGACAAGTTAAATAATTTCTGATTGTGCAATTGTTGCTTAGAACAATCTAATTCTCATTCTTCAATCTTCTATTGTATTAAATCTAGACTGATAGTTCTGGGTTATATGATAGTCAGGATCTTTTGTTAGCGATCGTCGCATTAGATTTACACATAAGGAGAATTTCGGATAATTAGCATTCGCGGTTATCTAGGGTTGTTAATCTCATTGAAGGATAAATATTATAAAACTTGATTAATCTATGATTGTGAAAAGGTGATACTAAACTGAAGAATTGAAGATTTTTACTTATTGATATTTCTTCTAAATTTACTTTTGTTAATTTAGTTATTCAAAACAAAACCCCCAATTCATTGGAAAATAATTGGATAAATATAAAACAATACACTCTCTGTTGGATCAATCCTAGCTTATTGCTATACTCATTCTTGTGATAGTAGAGTAGAAGTAAGGTATTAATTTAGGAGTGCTAACGATAGCTTCTAAGCATATTGGGCCATCCAAAAAATGAACTTTGACCTCACAGCTGCAGGAGAGAAGAGGCTTCTCCAACTCAATGAGCTTAATGAATTTAGCCTGCAGGCTTATGAGAATGCAAAGTTGTACAATGAGAAGGTCAAAAGATGGCACAATAAAAAGATTATCGAGAGGAAGTTCGAACCAGGCCAAGCTGTTCTCTTGTTCAACTTTAAACTGAAATCATTTCCAGGAAAGCTTAAGTCTAGGTGGTCGGGCCCATTTATCATCAAACAAGCATTCCCACACAACGCAGTTGAACTAGTTGGTTGGAGTCTGGATGAAACGTTCAAGGTTAATGGGCAGTGCTTAAAGCATTATTGGGGTGGTGACTTTGATTGCCAGAAATCCTCAATTGTTCTCGCCGATCTGGCTTAAAATAGGGAGTAGTCAGGCTAAAAGACTTAAATTTAAGCGCTCGATGGGAGGCAACCCATCCAGTTACTGCTTTCATTTCAATTCATAATTGATTTTGAGGATTCAGTAGGATTTTCTATAGTTTCAATAGTATTAAAAGTTATTTTTGTGTTCATAGGTACAACTTAGTTGCAACAATGATGAATGGTCAGAAAGGATTGAATAACTCAGAGTTGCCAGGGTACAGGGTAGTGCGATCGCGCCTAAATTGCATGGGTTGGAATAGCGGCCGTGCCTTTCTTCAGTCATAGAAAAAACCCTCTGCCACTCAAGTGCAGCCACTCCAAACCAAGACTTAACCCACTCGAAGCCACGCCGTGATCAGCTTTTAATTTTTTTTTTAAAACAGACTTCACTATTCAACTCTTTTATTCCAACACTCACTCAGCTGAACTAAATAACAGAGTTCTCTCCTTCTCGTGTGCTAATCGACCATACTCCACTTCATCTCCACTTGGAAACCAATTCCCCACATCTTCTCCAACTCCACTCCCCATAACTCCTCCACCTATACATACACATCCATGATCAAACCCTATGTTTTCATTTACCTACCACTAAGCCCTAATCTCCAGCAACCTCAACCCCAGTATTCCACAACTACAAACCCACTCATCTTCATAATACCCCTCCTACCCACATCAGTTAAGCCTATATAAACCTTAACCACCATTCTTTGTACACAAAACCAAGTTCACATCATAGAGGCAAGGTGATTTTGGGAGTGATACAAGAGGCTGCATACCAACTATTCGATAGAAAGTCTGAGAGATTTGTGGTGAGTTTGTTGCGCAAGTTTGGGGGATCGACGATTGAGTACACAGAGGGTTCTGGAAAAGCTTCCATTTTAAATTTATATGGCACCAAAGTGGATTCAAAGTGATTCTTCTTCATCTAGAAGTAGTATTTTGGACAGGCAAGTGGCGACATTGTACTCGATTCCATAAAATTTGTGAGTTTAGAGGCTCAACAACATTACAATGAGGTAATGCTGGCCAAAACTTTTGTGCTAAAAAGGGGATTAAAACCAAACAAAGAAGATGGACATATGTTGGATATGATTCAGGCACATGGCTGGGATTTGTTCGTGGCAACACCATTAGCAGCCCCTATGGCTTTTATTCCAGAATTTTATGCTAAAGCACGGGAGATGGAGAATGGGATAACTTTTGTGCGAGGAAAACATGTTTCCTACTCCAGAAAAAGTACAAATGATCTGTTTCACCTTCCCACTATCAGAACAAATGACTCTACATGGGTACAAAATCAACGTTATGAAAAGGAGTTGGACAAAATTGTTGCATACTTGTGCAAGCCAGGCACAGTGTGGGTTGCAAAGCAAGGCACTGATTAGAAGCTACACTTCCCCCACACTACATTAAGACGATATGGGAAGGCGTGGTACAAATTCATTTGTGCCAATCTGATGCCAACATGACATCAGAATAATGTCACAAAGGAGCGTGCTAAGCTACCTTATGGCATAGTGAAGGGGAAGACTGTGGACGTGGGGTATGTCATTCATTAGTCAATTCAGTGGTATTTGCGAGGGAGTACATATGGTGGCATCCCACACGCTTTTGTCATTACTCGTCTATGTACCGAAGCGGATGTTGAATGGAATGATGAGACCCTACAATTACCTATGAGTGACATTGACCACGCAACTATTAAGAAATATAAAGTTTGGGAAGGTGGTCAATCAGATCCTCGTGGAGCTGGGTTCATCATCGCAGATAGAGGTGCAAGTGGAAGTGCAGAAGTTCCCAAGGAGACACCCAGGAAGCAGGTGGAGGCTACACAAGTCCAAGGGCAAGCTTCTCAAGACAGAATGTTGATAGTAGTGTGCATACAAGCCAATCATGTATGATGATAAAGCACGTACTTTGTAAACAATCTTATTTATTTATTAATAAAATATTCATTTATTAAAGGCAATTAATTATCTACATGCTGCTGTTTTTATAATATTTAAATAACCCATAGTTTTAAGCAATGCTTTTAGAATCATGATGATGATCATGCTAATGAGATCTAAATTCTTAGAAAGCTCTAAAACTAAAATAGTTCCCAATCGTGGGATTACTAAAAAGGGGATTAGTAAATCCGGATAGATTGGTACATATGTTGCTTGCTCATTGGATGAGGATGATTGATCTCATGATCATTTGTGTGGAGACACTAAAGCAAGTATGTAGGTGCTTATTGGAGAATAAGTTCACTGAACGTGACTCGCTATGGAATACCTAATGGAGTTTTACTCGCCTGTCAATAGGAATTCCTAATGTGATAGTAGTACAAGTGATCCTTGGACTTGAGATCATCATAGTATCTTGTATGTAATGAATTATACTTTGACTTATTCCTTAAAGTCCTTTAGGATATATAAAAGGGTATGCTTGGGTATAATGAGTTACATATGGAGATAATGAATGATCAATAAAGAATCTACCACCTCTAGTAAAAGAGGAGATATGTCCTATGTGATTCGTTAAATGACAACCCAGGAATCCTTGGCCAAGGTAAAATAAAATTAGAAAGGAGTTTCTAATTTGCATTATTTGGAGTTGTGCATTTTCTAATCGAAATACATATAATTAAATAAAATAAGACTTGACAGTAAATTCATGTCTTATATTTAATTGGGACATTGCATGGTGGAAGGATTGAATTGTATGGTAACTATTTACTCACAGGTTCTTTTATGATTAATGTTGAAATTTATATTATCTGGAAAGTCGTTGATCGCTAGGGAGGCTTATCCCTATTGTAGAATAAATATTATTTATTTAAATAGATTATTAGTTTAATTTATTTATTTAAATAAGATTAGAATTGTTCTAATTGATTTATTCACAACCGGTTTAATATAGAGAACCTAAAGGGTCACACCATAAAAGGAAGAATAATTATTTAAGAAGGTAATGGCATAATCGTAATAATGTATTAAGTGTAATTAATTTAATCTATGGTGATAGAATAAATTAAATAGCTTAATGTTTATTATTTAATATTTTAGAAATATTAAATATAAATTAATAAGAGGAGTATTATTAATATTATTACAATTATTATTATTTTAATTTCTAAAGGAGTTTAGTAATTAATTTAATATTTAGTACTCTCATTTATTCCTAATAAGATTAGGAGACGAATTAATTAAATGAATTTAATTAATTATTCCCAATGTGGTGGGAAGCCTAAATTAATTAAAGGAGTTTAATTAATTAAAAGAAATCCCATGTCTAATAGGATTAGAAGGGTTGACCAATATCTATATAAGAGGAGTCTTATAATAGATATCAGTTGATGCAATTCCAATTGTTGGAGAGTACTCCTTTTCTATAGAAGATAGAAAACTAAGGTTTAACCAAACACCCTCCTTCTTGATAATTCATCTTCCTTGGTGGATCACCTCTAGAGGCCAAACACTTGGGTGGCTAACGTTGATCAAAGGAAGGAATCTAACCCGAAAATTCAAGGAGATCAAGAAGAACAAGGAGTTGAACTAGTACTTGTGGAAGCTTCGTTCTACAAGGGTATGATTCCATAACTTCTTATTTATCGTTTTAAATTAATAATTTGCATAAAGGATGATCCGGATAATGGTTTTGTAGAAATTTTTTTAAACTCTGATATACCATGCTTCCGCTAAATTTTACAATTTGATTGCGTCACGATTTCGTACAAACCCAACAGTGGCATCAGAGCCAAACCTTTATGCAATTATTAATTTATTTTTGATTTCATGTACATATGGGTATGTATTTAGAATAATTTATTGGGCATAATTAATTGTATAAAATTATTTTTTTTAAAAAAAGAGGTGGAACCTGCCGAATTCTTTTTAAAAGAGAGACTCACGTTTTTTATTTTTATTTTTTTTTCGCCGGACGCTGGGCTCGGATTGATTTAAAAGGAATTAATCCGTTCCACTAATTGGCAGGATTCGCAAATCATGATATTTTTATATATTGATAAACTGAAACAGCAAGTTTTTTTTAAAAAGGTAATCCTTAGTCCCACAAAAGGTAATCCTGGAATCCTTTATTTTGGTGGACTCCTTTTTGGCATATATATATATATATAGTTTATTTTAATCTTGAAATTGAATTTCATGCAATTTAAAATTGTCCATTAAATGATACTCATATATATATATGGAATGTTTTAATTCATGAGATGAATATTTATTTATTGATATATATTGTGATATGTATGATAATAAATGGGGATTGATTATGGACAATTTGACCAATGTGATTGGATTTTATTTTAGTAGAATGCTTGAATGAATGAGTTTTATTAAATGGGGTCTGCGTACCTCGTCTTCTCTAATTTTTTTCTTGATGTAAAATTCCATCTCCCTCCTATGTACTTCCCCTTGACTGCTGATCAAGGTTTCTATTTAAATTAATTAGTTTAATGTAATAGAAATAGTTAGAATTATCTTGAAGAAATTGGAGACCAAGGAGCCAAGGAGCGCGTGAAGACCCGTTTGTATGGAGCCCGGGTTTAAATGTAATAGTTACGTTTAAATTTAAATTCTTGCACTCCTAGGTTTGACCTTTTGGTTCACTTGGTGGCTCTAGTGAACCAAACTAGAATAAAAGTCCATAATCAATCCGGGTAGAATATAGTATTCTATATTGCATGCTAAATATTATATATATTATATTTTATGCAAACATGCTTTGCATGTTTAATAAAATGACGCGTATTTTATATATATATGTGCATGCGCGCTAAACAAGATGAGACAAATAATAACAAACCCCTCAAAGAAATAATATTAAGTCTAAGCGTTCAAATGATATTTGGAATATCGAACGTCGCCTTCTAGCATGATTAATTAATAGAGTATTAAATATTTAATATGAGTTTGTTGTGCTATCCACAAGGCGAGTATTGAGTATTTAAGATGTTAATTAATCACATTTGATGCTTATCAAGAAAATTGAACGATCTAGTCTTGTTGTGCTATCCACAAGGACGAATATTTTTTTTTTGAATTTATGGAAGTGCTAGGCTGGACTTAACTTAAATTATTTTAGTTCGGATGTGCACACACTTGACCATTATGATTTAAGAGGCAAAATAAAAGGAGTTACATGGTGATGTAATTGACAAGAGTTGTCTACCTATTTATTTGTATATCGCTTGTTGTGCTATCCACAAGGTTATATACATTTGAAATGGGATCCTTATTCTCACTAGCAAATCTTTAATTAGATGTTGCCGAACTATATAAGTGAGGGTAATATAGTTCGATGAAAATAGTGGGATATACCAATTTAAAATAAAGACCTAAATTTATTTTGGTATGCAAAGTTAATAAAATGAATGTTTGCTAAAATGTTGTCTTTTCACATGCAGAATTTTAAAAATGTCAAAATCACTAATCTCACTACGAAGCATACTTGATGCAAATAAGGTTACCGACCCGAATTATGAGGACTGGCTAAGAAATCTGAGAATTGTTCTCACTGCTGAAAAGATTTTTATGTCCTAAATTCCACTATCCCTGAATTTGTTTCAGAAATAGCCTCTGAGGAAGAGATTGCCACTTTCAATAAGTGACAAGATGATGCATTTGTGGCTCAATGCATCATGCTCGCATCCATGAATAACGAGCTTCAGCGTCAGCACGAAAACATGGATGCTCCTACTATGTTGATTCACCTCAAGGAGTTGTATGGTGAACAAAGTAGGACTGCTAGATATGAGATATCTAAGGAGCTCTTCCGATCTCGGATGACCAAGGGCAAAGTGAACATAAAGGAACAAAAGAAATCTGATCCAGCTAGCAAAGGAATGTGGTTCCATTGCAACGAGCCGGGTTATTGGAAGAGGAACTGCAAGAAGTTTCTGGCAAAGAAGAAGCTTGGAGAAGCTTCGACTTCCAATCAAGGTTTGTTCATGATTGAAATTAATTTTTTAGAAAGTCAAAATTCTACTTGGGTATTGGATACCGGCTGTGGTTCTCACATATATAATAATGTGAAGTGACTGGTCAGAAGTAGAAAGCTGAACAATGATGAGGTGATCCTACGAGTGGGGAATGGAGCAAAGGTTGCTGCATTAGCTGTAGGAACTTATTATTTAGCAATGCCTTCGGGCAAGTCCATTTATCTTAATAATTGTTATTATGTTCCGAATATTATTAAAAACATTATTTCAATTTCTGTATTGGATATGGAAGGATTTAACGTTGTTATAAAGAACAATAGTTGTTCTATTTATAAAGACGATGTTTTATATGGTGTTGGAAATTTGCGAAATGGACTTTATACACTTGACTTACAAGAAAATATTTTTCAAATTGAACAAACTAAGAAAAGAAAAAGAGATGATATTAATTATACCTACATGTGGCACTGTAGACTCGGTCATATCAATGAAACAAGATTATCCAAGTTGCATAAAGATGGGCTCCTTGAGTTATCTGATTATGAATCATATCCAACTTGTGAATCTTGTCTCATGGGTAAAATGACTAAATCTCCTTTTAGTGGAAAAGGAGAAAGAGTTACAGAGTTGTTGGCATTGATTCACACAGACGTTTGTGGGCCTATGACAACAAGTGCACGGGGTGGGTATTCTTATTTTATTACTTTCACTGATGATCACTCAAGATTTGGATATGTGTATTTAATGAAATACAAGTCAGAATCATTTGAAAAGTTCAAAGAGTTCAGAAGTGAAGTAGAGAAACAAACGGGCAAGAGTATAAAGATACTTCGATCAGATCGAGGTGGAGAATACTTAAGCGGTGAGTTTCTCATTGTCTCAAAGAAAATGGTATAATCTCACAATGGACTCCTCCAGGTACACCACAGTTAAATGGAGTATCTGAAAGGAGAAATCGAACAGTGTTAGACATGGTTCGATCCATGATGAGTTTTACCGACCTTCCAATTTCCTTCTGGGGATATGCCCTAGAAACGACTGCATACCTACTTAACAAGGTACCTACCAAATCTGCCCCAAAGACTCCATATGAGATATGGAAGGGGAGGAAACCAAATCTTAAGCATGTTAAGACTTGGGGTTGTCCAGCTTATGTCAAAAAGTTTGAACATGATAAGCTACAAACTAAATCTGAAAAGTGTAGATTTGTGGGATACCCTAAAGAAACTGTAGGGTATTATTTCTATCATCCAACTGATCAAAAGGTGTTTGTTGCGAAACATGCTGCCTTCTTGGAAAAGGAGTTTATCCATGAAGGGGTCAGTGGGAGTAAGATATATCTTGAAGAAGTTCAAGAACCACAAATTACCACGGATCAAAGTCAGGTACCTGACCAAGTAGAAGAACCTACTATACCACACCCTGTTCGTAAATCTGGAAGAGTACCGAAGATACCTGAGAGGTATGGATTCGTTATAGAGGATGACGATGAGGTACGCATCATGAATGATGATGATCCATTGAATTACGAACAGGCCATGAGTAATAAAGACTCAGGGAAATGGCTTGAAGCCATGAAATCCGAAATGGACTCCATGTATGAAAATAAAGTATGGACTTTGGTTTCACCACCTGAAGGCATTAAGCCTATTGGGTGTAAATGGGTCTTTAAAAGAAAGACTGGAGCGGACGGCAAGGTGGAGACCTATAAGGCCCGACTGGTTGCAAAAGGTTTCAAACAAAGACAAGGAGTTGACTATGATGAAACCTTTTCACCAGTAGCTATGCTTAAGTCCATTCAGATTTTGCTTGCGATTGCAGCTTATAACGACTATGAGATCTGGCAGATGGACGTGAAAACGGCCTTCCTCAATGGGAAACTTGAGGAGGATGTGTATATGACACAGCCAGAGGGATTTGTTTCAAAGGTTGGAATAAATCAAGTATGTAAGCTGCAACGATCCATTTATGGATTGAAGCAAGCTTCTCGTAGATGGAACATTCGTTTTGATGAGACAATCAAAGAGTTTGATTTTATCAAAAACGACGATGAACCATGTGTGTACAAGAAGGTTAGTGGGAGCGCAGTTTCATTCCTTGTATTATATGTTGATGATATATTACTGATAGGGAATGACATTCCTATGCTACAATCGATTAAAATCTGGTTATCTAAACACTTCTCCATGAAGGACTTAGGAGAAGCATCCTATATTTTGGGGATAAAGATCTATAGAGATAGATCTAAAAGGATGCTTGGTTTATCCCAAGGAACGTACATTGATGCAATGCTAAAGAGACTTAGCATGGAAGATTCCAAAAGAGGTCTCATGCCGATGAGCCATGGAATACATCTCTCCAAGAAACAGGCCCCAAAGACACCTGAGGAGAGAGACCGTATGAGTAAGATTCCTTATGCTTCTGTAATAGGATCTATCATATACGGTATGATATGTACTAGACCGGATGTTACTCATGCACTTAGTGTAACGAGCAGATACCAGTCGAATCCAGGAGAAGAGCACTAGAAGGCAGTGAAGAATATCCTAAAATACTTGAGAAGGACTAAGGATATTTTTCTTGTCTACGGTGGGTCTGAATTAAAACTCGAGGGCTTCACAGACTCAAGTTTTCAAACAGACCAAGATGACAGTAAATCTGTTTCGGGTTATATTTTTACCTTGAACGGAGGCGCAGTGAGTTGGAAGAGTTCCAAGCAGCAAACAGTTGCTGATTCAGTGACAGAGGTAGAGTATATAGCTGCAAGTGAAGCTGCAAAGGAAGCTGTTTGGATGAAAAAGTTCATAACTGAACTTGGTATGGTTCCTAGCATTGGAGAAGCAGTTCCCGTTTACTGTGACAACACAAGAGCAGTTGCACATGTTAAGGAACCAAGGTCTCATAAAAAATCTAAACACGTGTTGCGGCGATTTCACTTGATCAGGGAGATCATTGAAAGAGGAGACGTCACCTTGGAGAGTGTAGACTCTTAAGACAACATTGCAGATCCATTTACTAAAGCTTTAACACAACAGCAGTTTGATCGTCACTTAGAGAAGATGGGTATGAGATACCATGGCGATTGGCTTTAGTGCAAGTGGGAGATTGATAGTAGTGTGCATACAAGCCAATCATGTATGATGATAAAGCACGTACTTTGTAAACAATCTTATTTATTTATTAATAAAATATTCATTTATTAAAGGCATTTAATTATCTACATGCTGCTGTTTTTATAATATTTAAATAACCCATAGTTTTAAGCAATGCTTTTAGAATCATGATGATGATCATGCTAATGAGATCTAAATTCTTAGAAAGCTCTAAAACTAAAATAGTTCCCAATTGTGGGATTACTAAAAAGGGGATTAGTAAATCCGGATAGATTGGTACATATGTTGCTTGCTCATTGGATGAGGATGATTGATCTCATGATCATTTGTGTGGAGACACTAAAGCAAGTATGTAGGTGCTTATTGGAGAATAAGTTCACTGAACGTGACTCGCTATGGAATACCTAATGGAGTTTTACTCGCCTGTCAATAGGAATTCCTAATGTGATAGTAGTACAAGTGATCCTTGGACTTGAGATCATCATAGTATCTTGTATGTAATGAATTATACTTTGACTTATTCCTTAAAGTCCTTTAGGATATATAAAAGGGTATGCTTGGGTATAATGAGTTACATATGGAGATAATGAATGATCAATAAAGAATCTACCACCTCTAGTAAAAGAGGAGATATGTCCTATGTGATTCGTTAAATGACAACCCAGGAATCCTTGGCCAAGGTAAAATAAAATTAGAAAGGAGTTTCTAATTTGCATTATTTGGAGTTGTGCATTTTCTAATCGAAATACATATAATTAAATAAAATAAGACTTGACAGTAAATTCATGTCTTATATTTAATTGGGACATTGCATGGTGGAAGGATTGAATTGTATGGTAACTATTTACTCACAGGTTCTTTTATGATTAATGTTGAAATTTATATTATCTGGAAAGTCGTTGATCGCTAGGGAGGCTTATCCCTATTGTAGAATAAATATTATTTATTTAAATAGATTATTAGTTTAATTTATTTATTTAAATAAGATTAGAATTGTTCTAATTGATTTATTCACAACCGGTTTAATATAGAGAACCTAAAGGGTCACACCATAAAAGGAAGAATAATTATTTAAGAAGGTAATGGCATAATCGTAATAATGTATTAAGTGTAATTAATTTAATCTATGGTGATAGAATAAATTAAATAGCTTAATGTTTATTATTTAATATTTTAGAAATATTAAATATAAATTAATAAGAGGAGTATTATTAATATTATTACAATTATTATTATTTTAATTTCTAAAGGAGTTTAGTAATTAATTTAATATTTAGTACTCTCATTTATTCCTAATAAGATTAGGAGACGAATTAATTAAATGAATTTAATTAATTATTCCCAATGTGGTGGGAAGCCTAAATTAATTAAAGGAGTTTAATTAATTAAAAGAAATCCCATGTCTAATAGGATTAGAAGGGTTGACCAATATCTATATAAGAGGAGTCTTATAATAGATATCAGTTGATGCAATTCCAATTGTTGGAGAGTACTCCTTTTCTATAGAAGATAGAAAACTAAGGTTTAACCAAACACCCTCCTTCTTGATAATTCATCTTCCTTGGTGGATCACCTCTAGAGGCCAAACACTTGGGTGGCTAACGTTGATCAAAGGAAGGAATCTAACCCGAAAATTCAAGGAGATCAAGAAGAACAAGGAGTTGAACTAGTACTTGTGGAAGCTTCGTTCTACAAGGGTATGATTCCATAACTTCTTATTTATCGTTTTAAATTAATAATTTGCATAAAGGATGATCCGGATAATGGTTTTGTAGAAATTTTTTTAAACTCTGATATACCATGCTTCCGCTAAATTTTACAATTTGATTGCGTCACGATTTCGTACAAACCCAACAGTGGCATCAGAGCCAAACCTTTATGCAATTATTAATTTATTTTTGATTTCATGTACATATGGGTATGTATTTAGAATAATTTATTGGGCATAATTAATTGTATAAAATTATTTTTTTTAAAAAAAGAGGTGGAACCTGCCGAATTCTTTTTAAAAGAGAGACTCACGTTTTTTATTTTTATTTTTTTTCGCCGGACGCTGGGCTCGGATTGATTTAAAAGGAATTAATCCGTTCCACTAATTGGCAGGATTCGCAAATCATGATATTTTTATATATTGATAAACTGAAACAGCAAGTTTTTTTTAAAAAGGTAATCCTTAGTCCCACAAAAGGTAATCCTGGAATCCTTTATTTTGGTGGACTCCTTTTTGGCATATATATATATATATAGTTTATTTTAATCTTGAAATTGAATTTCATGCAATTTAAAATTGTCCATTAAATGATACTCATATATATATATGGAATGTTTTAATTCATGAGATGAATATTTATTTATTGATATATATTGTGATATGTATGATAATAAATGGGGATTGATTATGGACAATTTGACCAATGTGATTGGATTTTATTTTAGTAGAATGCTTGAATGAATGAGTTTTATTAAATGGGGTCTGCGTACCTCGTCTTCTCTAATTTTTTTCTTGATGTAAAATTCCATCTCCCTCCTATGTACTTCCCCTTGACTGCTGATCAAGGTTTCTATTTAAATTAATTAGTTTAATGTAATAGAAATAGTTAGAATTATCTTGAAGAAATTGGAGACCAAGGAGCCAAGGAGCGCGTGAAGACCCGTTTGTATGGAGCCCGGGTTTAAATGTAATAGTTACGTTTAAATTTAAATTCTTGCACTCCTAGGTTTGACCTTTTGGTTCACTTGGTGGCTCTAGTGAACCAAACTAGAATAAAAGTCCATAATCAATCCGGGTAGAATATAGTATTCTATATTGCATGCTAAATATTATATATATTATATTTTATGCAAACATGCTTTGCATGTTTAATAAAATGACGCGTATTTTATATATATATGTGCATGCGCGCTAAACAAGATGAGACAAATAATAACAAACCCCTCAAAGAAATAATATTAAGTCTAAGCGTTCAAATGATATTTGGAATATCGAACGTCGCCTTCTAGCATGATTAATTAATAGAGTATTAAATATTTAATATGAGTTTGTTGTGCTATCCACAAGGCGAGTATTGAGTATTTAAGATGTTAATTAATCACATTTGATGCTTATCAAGAAAATTGAACGATCTAGTCTTGTTGTGCTATCCACAAGGACGAATATTTTTTTTTTGAATTTATGGAAGTGCTAGGCTGGACTTAACTTAAATTATTTTAGTTCGGATGTGCACACACTTGACCATTATGATTTAAGAGGCAAAATAAAAGGAGTTACATGGTGATGTAATTGACAAGAGTTGTCTACCTATTTATTTGTATATCGCTTGTTGTGCTATCCACAAGGTTATATACATTTGAAATGGGATCCTTATTCTCACTAGCAAATCTTTAATTAGATGTTGCCGAACTATATAAGTGAGGGTAATATAGTTCGATGAAAATAGTGGGATATACCAATTTAAAATAAAGACCTAAATTTATTTTGGTATGCAAAGTTAATAAAATGAATGTTTGCTAAAATGTTGTCTTTTCACATGCAGAATTTTAAAAATGTCAAAATCACTAATCTCACTACGAAGCATACTTGATGCAAATAAGGTTACCGACCCGAATTATGAGGACTGGCTAAGAAATCTGAGAATTGTTCTCACTGCTGAAAAGATTTTTTATGTCCTAAATTCCACTATCCCTGAATTTGTTTCAGAAATAGCCTCTGAGGAAGAGATTGCCACTTTCAATAAGTGACAAGATGATGCATTTGTGGCTCAATGCATCATGCTCGCATCCATGAATAACGAGCTTCAGCGTCAGCACGAAAACATGGATGCTCCTACTATGTTGATTCACCTCAAGGAGTTGTATGGTGAACAAAGTAGGACTGCTAGATATGAGATATCTAAGGAGCTCTTCCGATCTCGGATGACCAAGGGCAAAGTGAACATAAAGGAACAAAAGAAATCTGATCCAGCTAGCAAAGGAATGTGGTTCCATTGCAACGAGCCGGGTTATTGGAAGAGGAACTGCAAGAAGTTTCTGGCAAAGAAGAAGCTTGGAGAAGCTTCGACTTCCAATCAAGGTTTGTTCATGATTGAAATTAATTTTTTAGAAAGTCAAAATTCTACTTGGGTATTGGATACCGGCTGTGGTTCTCACATATATAATAATGTGAAGTGACTGGTCAGAAGTAGAAAGCTGAACAATGATGAGGTGATCCTACGAGTGGGGAATGGAGCAAAGGTTGCTGCATTAGCTGTAGGAACTTATTATTTAGCAATGCCTTCGGGCAAGTCCATTTATCTTAATAATTGTTATTATGTTCCGAATATTATTAAAAACATTATTTCAATTTCTGTATTGGATATGGAAGGATTTAACGTTGTTATAAAGAACAATAGTTGTTCTATTTATAAAGACGATGTTTTATATGGTGTTGGAAATTTGCGAAATGGACTTTATACACTTGACTTACAAGAAAATATTTTTCAAATTGAACAAACTAAGAAAAGAAAAAGAGATGATATTAATTATACCTACATGTGGCACTGTAGACTCGGTCATATCAATGAAACAAGATTATCCAAGTTGCATAAAGATGGGCTCCTTGAGTTATCTGATTATGAATCATATCCAACTTGTGAATCTTGTCTCATGGGTAAAATGACTAAATCTCCTTTTAGTGGAAAAGGAGAAAGAGTTACAGAGTTGTTGGCATTGATTCACACAGACGTTTGTGGGCCTATGACAACAAGTGCACGGGGTGGGTATTCTTATTTTATTACTTTCACTGATGATCACTCAAGATTTGGATATGTGTATTTAATGAAATACAAGTCAGAATCATTTGAAAAGTTCAAAGAGTTCAGAAGTGAAGTAGAGAAACAAACGGGCAAGAGTATAAAGATACTTCGATCAGATCGAGGTGGAGAATACTTAAGCGGTGAGTTTCTCATTGTCTCAAAGAAAATGGTATAATCTCACAATGGACTCCTCCAGGTACACCACAGTTAAATGGAGTATCTGAAAGGAGAAATCGAACAGTGTTAGACATGGTTCGATCCATGATGAGTTTTACCGACCTTCCAATTTCCTTCTGGGGATATGCCCTAGAAACGACTGCATACCTACTTAACAAGGTACCTACCAAATCTGCCCCAAAGACTCCATATGAGATATGGAAGGGGAGGAAACCAAATCTTAAGCATGTTAAGACTTGGGGTTGTCCAGCTTATGTCAAAAAGTTTGAACATGATAAGCTACAAACTAAATCTGAAAAGTGTAGATTTGTGGGATACCCTAAAGAAACTGTAGGGTATTATTTCTATCATCCAACTGATCAAAAGGTGTTTGTTGCGAAACATGCTGCCTTCTTGGAAAAGGAGTTTATCCATGAAGGGGTCAGTGGGAGTAAGATATATCTTGAAGAAGTTCAAGAACCACAAATTACCACGGATCAAAGTCAGGTACCTGACCAAGTAGAAGAACCTACTATACCACACCCTGTTCGTAAATCTGGAAGAGTACCGAAGATACCTGAGAGGTATGGATTCGTTATAGAGGATGACGATGAGGTACGCATCATGAATGATGATGATCCATTGAATTACGAACAGGCCATGAGTAATAAAGACTCAGGGAAATGGCTTGAAGCCATGAAATCCGAAATGGACTCCATGTATGAAAATAAAGTATGGACTTTGGTTTCACCACCTGAAGGCATTAAGCCTATTGGGTGTAAATGGGTCTTTAAAAGAAAGACTGGAGCGGACGGCAAGGTGGAGACCTATAAGGCCCGACTGGTTGCAAAAGGTTTCAAACAAAGACAAGGAGTTGACTATGATGAAACCTTTTCACCAGTAGCTATGCTTAAGTCCATTCAGATTTTGCTTGCGATTGCAGCTTATAACGACTATGAGATCTGGCAGATGGACGTGAAAACGGCCTTCCTCAATGGGAAACTTGAGGAGGATGTGTATATGACACAGCCAGAGGGATTTGTTTCAAAGGTTGGAATAAATCAAGTATGTAAGCTGCAACGATCCATTTATGGATTGAAGCAAGCTTCTCGTAGATGGAACATTCGTTTTGATGAGACAATCAAAGAGTTTGATTTTATCAAAAACGACGATGAACCATGTGTGTACAAGAAGGTTAGTGGGAGCGCAGTTTCATTCCTTGTATTATATGTTGATGATATATTACTGATAGGGAATGACATTCCTATGCTACAATCGATTAAAATCTGGTTATCTAAACACTTCTCCATGAAGGACTTAGGAGAAGCATCCTATATTTTGGGGATAAAGATCTATAGAGATAGATCTAAAAGGATGCTTGGTTTATCCCAAGGAACGTACATTGATGCAATGCTAAAGAGACTTAGCATGGAAGATTCCAAAAGAGGTCTCATGCCGATGAGCCATGGAATACATCTCTCCAAGAAACAGGCCCCAAAGACACCTGAGGAGAGAGACCGTATGAGTAAGATTCCTTATGCTTCTGTAATAGGATCTATCATATACGGTATGATATGTACTAGACCGGATGTTACTCATGCACTTAGTGTAACGAGCAGATACCAGTCGAATCCAGGAGAAGAGCACTAGAAGGCAGTGAAGAATATCCTAAAATACTTGAGAAGGACTAAGGATATTTTTCTTGTCTACGGTGGGTCTGAATTAAAACTCGAGGGCTTCACAGACTCAAGTTTTCAAACAGACCAAGATGACAGTAAATCTGTTTCGGGTTATATTTTTACCTTGAACGGAGGCGCAGTGAGTTGGAAGAGTTCCAAGCAGCAAACAGTTGCTGATTCAGTGACAGAGGTAGAGTATATAGCTGCAAGTGAAGCTGCAAAGGAAGCTGTTTGGATGAAAAAGTTCATAACTGAACTTGGTATGGTTCCTAGCATTGGAGAAGCAGTTCCCGTTTACTGTGACAACACAAGAGCAGTTGCACATGTTAAGGAACCAAGGTCTCATAAAAAATCTAAACACGTGTTGCGGCGATTTCACTTGATCAGGGAGATCATTGAAAGAGGAGACGTCACCTTGGAGAGTGTAGACTCTTAAGACAACATTGCAGATCCATTTACTAAAGCTTTAACACAACAGCAGTTTGATCGTCACTTAGAGAAGATGGGTATGAGATACCATGGCGATTGGCTTTAGTGCAAGTGGGAGATTGATAGTAGTGTGCATACAAGCCAATCATGTATGATGATAAAGCACGTACTTTGTAAACAATCTTATTTATTTATTAATAAAATATTCATTTATTAAAGGCATTTAATTATCTACATGCTGCTGTTTTTATAATATTTAAATAACCCATAGTTTTAAGCAATGCTTTTAGAATCATGATGATGATCATGCTAATGAGATCTAAATTCTTAGAAAGCTCTAAAACTAAAATAGTTCCCAATTGTGGGATTACTAAAAAGGGGATTAGTAAATCCGGATAGATTGGTACATATGTTGCTTGCTCATTGGATGAGGATGATTGATCTCATGATCATTTGTGTGGAGACACTAAAGCAAGTATGTAGGTGCTTATTGGAGAATAAGTTCACTGAACGTGACTCGCTATGGAATACCTAATGGAGTTTTACTCGCCTGTCAATAGGAATTCCTAATGTGATAGTAGTACAAGTGATCCTTGGACTTGAGATCATCATAGTATCTTGTATGTAATGAATTATACTTTGACTTATTCCTTAAAGTCCTTTAGGATATATAAAAGGGTATGCTTGGGTATAATGAGTTACATATGGAGATAATGAATGATCAATAAAGAATCTACCACCTCTAGTAAAAGAGGAGATATGTCCTATGTGATTCGTTAAATGACAACCCAGGAATCCTTGGCCAAGGTAAAATAAAATTAGAAAGGAGTTTCTAATTTGCATTATTTGGAGTTGTGCATTTTCTAATCGAAATACATATAATTAAATAAAATAAGACTTGACAGTAAATTCATGTCTTATATTTAATTGGGACATTGCATGGTGGAAGGATTGAATTGTATGGTAACTATTTACTCACAGGTTCTTTTATGATTAATGTTGAAATTTATATTATCTGGAAAGTCGTTGATCGCTAGGGAGGCTTATCCCTATTGTAGAATAAATATTATTTATTTAAATAGATTATTAGTTTAATTTATTTATTTAAATAAGATTAGAATTGTTCTAATTGATTTATTCACAACCGGTTTAATATAGAGAACCTAAAGGGTCACACCATAAAAGGAAGAATAATTATTTAAGAAGGTAATGGCATAATCGTAATAATGTATTAAGTGTAATTAATTTAATCTATGGTGATAGAATAAATTAAATAGCTTAATGTTTATTATTTAATATTTTAGAAATATTAAATATAAATTAATAAGAGGAGTCTTATTAATATTATTACAATTATTATTATTTTAATTTCTAAAGGAGTTTAGTAATTAATTTAATATTTAGTACTCTCATTTATTCCTAATAAAATTAGGAGACAAATTAATTAAATGAATTTAATTAATTATTCCTAATGTGGTGGGAAGCCTAAATTAATTAAAGGAGTTTAATTAATTAAAAGAAATCCCATGTCTAATAGGATTAGAAGGGTTGACCAATATCTATATAAGAGGAGTCTTATAATAGATATCAGTTGATGCAATTCCAATTGTTGGAGAGTACTCCTTTTCTATAGAAGATAGAAAACTAAGGTTTAACCAAACACCCTCCTTCTTGATAATTCATCTTCCTTGGTGGATCACCTCTAGAGGCCAAACACTTGGGTGGCTAACGTTGATCAAGGAAGGAATCTAACCCGAAAATTCAAGGAGATCAAGAAGAACAAGGAGTTGAACTAGTACCTGTGGAAGCTTCGTTCTACAAGGGTATGATTCCATAACTTCTTATTTATTATTTTAAATTAATAATTTGCATAAAGGATGATCCGAATAATGGTTTTGTAGAAATTTTTTTAAACTCTGATATACCATGCTTCCGCTAAATTTTGCAATTTGATTGCGTCACGATTTCGTACAAACCCAACAAATGTACAGATTAGAGCGTCGCCTACAACGGAGAATGGATACCTTACATTATGACTTTCGAACATACACATCCCAATTTTATGATACTGTCACAAGCATTTAGTCATATAGGCGTGCAAGTTCAGTTCCCAACTTTTGGATCCGCCCACACTTATCCACCACCTGATACACCATCTGATCAAGAGGAGGTAGGTGGCGACGACGATGCTGCTTAGGGGAGTATCTCTTTTAATTTTTAGTACAATGAGGGCATTGTCGGTAATAAGTTTGGGGGAATGTTTTTATAGGATGCATTTAGTTCATGTAGTGTTCATGTAGTTTGCATATAGTTTAGTGTTTAATTCGTATGATTACATATTGTTTGCATATAGCTTAGTTAATTCGTATATTGCATATATAAAAAAATAGAAAACTTCATTTGCTTTATCTGTTGCTTTTAGTTAGTTAGATCATATTGCATGAATCCAAACATATTAGTTAGTGTGAACTTGACTTGGCCTATGATGAGTGTGGAATTACATTATATTTGAACAATTGTGAAAATTAAAGAATAGTTATAGTGTCATGGCATGATGTACTTTTATCCTATTTGAAACTGATGTAATCGGATAACATGCTAGGGTATTCATTAAGATTTACTCAGTCTAAATGATCACATAAGTGTTTTCTTGTGGGAAACTTTGGTTTTAATAAAGGAAAATCAGTAAATTGGTAGTAAAGGCTATGATAACGTAAAAGCTTAAGTTTGGGGGAAAATATTGGGATATATATATATATATATATAAATATATAAAAGCAGAAAAGAAAAAAAATATGTATATGAATAAACACATTGACAAGTTTAGTTCTGTGGCCGTTGTTACTCGAGTAAGTAAGCCCTTAGGGGTGTCTCTACACCCAGCGCCCTAAAACCGTTTGGTTTGGGAGTCGTTGGTCGAAAGCTCGTTATATGGGTAGCACTGAAAAGCCTAAGAGAACTAGACATTGCACAGTCCAGTGTAAACGTGCAAAAGAGCAAAAAAAAATTGCCCTCGTGATTGAATAAAAGTGAAATAAATCCCATTTTGATACCAACTTAGTTAATGCGAAGTTGTAGCCGGAGCTTAACTAGTTTACCGAGATTCTTGAGTTAAAACTATGATCTTCCTTCTAAGAAGCATATTATGTGATGTATTTGGATTGAATTTGAATTTAATAGCTGCTAAACACACACACTACATCAGTGATAATAGGCTTTGAATTATAGAATGTTATGGATTATAGGTTTGCTCTTGGTTGGACTTCCTGTTTAAAGCTATTGTTATTTCTCTGAGGCAACTCTGTTAAATTTCATACATTTTGGTGATTGGATTCATAGGCATAATAGGATTAGATTGCATATTATTTAGTATGTGCATTGCATTGTGTTGTGTTGCTTGAGGGCAACAGTTCAAGTTTTGGGGTATTTGTTGAGTAGGTTTTATACCTACGAATTCGGTATCAAATGACTGAATTTGTTACTTAAACCCATGTTATGGAGTTACTTTTCATGCATTTTGTGTTCTTTTTATAGATCTGATGTCTCAGAACTGGAATGGCGACATTTGGCATAAACAACATGAAAAGATCAGGGAAACTGCAAAAAACAGGGCAGCGCGACAGCGCCCAAGTTGGCTTAGGGAGCAGCGCGACTGCGCCTATCTCTAGTCCATAAAAATTACTCTCTGCCAGGGCAACGCAGCCGCGCCCAATGAAGGCTTATGGACAGCGCGACCGCGCCACTTCGATTTTGACCTGGAGTTGACTTTAATTTAAGTACTGCAATCAAGTTGTAACTTACGTAGGATTTCATAACTTGATCAAGATTTGTAACAAACTTATAAATAAATCTTATGTCAGTTATTAGGTGATCTATCTCTTCCATTCTAATAACCCTAGTATATATTGGATCGTTGGAAAATTGAAGCAGTTGATCAACCACGAAGGTTTCAAGGCAGGAGCAGCGAAGAGTAGGATTGCTTTTACAGTTTTTATTCTCCTTCTTTACTTTTACTTCTGTAATCTGAATGTTTTATCACTTGTGGATTTTGGGTTTTAATTTAATAATGTTGAACCAAATCTCTATTTAAGGCTACAATGGATCTTATTGTATAACTGAGATTGACATGCTTCCTTATTAAGTTAATGAAATTATTTCCAGGATTTGTCTATTATGATTTTTGCTTAAGTATTTAATTGCCTGACCAGTAATTACCATAGTAATCTGTATGAAATCGAGAGAGGGATTATAGATTGAGACTTGGTCATAATAGCATGTGTTTGTGATTTCTGTATGTTGGAATTCATGATTCATGTTTAGGATAGAGATATACCTATGCATCACATGTAATCTAGAAAAGAACTTGTGCTTTAAATCCTATTTAATTGTAATTCACATAGAGATATAGTGGAAAAGAACTTGTGCTTTAAATCCTATTTAATTGTAATTCACATAGAGATATAGTGCTTTAATTGTTCTTGATTAACAATCCAGAATAATTATTTTGGCTTAACAGGAAGTGTGTCGATCTACGTGAAGCAATAAGTAAAATTGTATTCTTAAATCTCCTTTATCTAATTAAATCTTGTGGTTGTTAGTTTTACTTTAATTAATTAGTTTCATAGTTTTCACAACATTTATCACTTGTTTAAAGAAACTGAGTTAATATAAAAATTGGTTCTTGTTAGAATAAAATATAGTTGATTTTTTCTGTGGGAATGATACTCTACTCATCACTTTATTACTTGTGGACTGCTTATACTTGCGTATTTTTGCTGGTATAGATTTAGGCAAACAATATTTGAACTTGAGATTATATAGTATCTTGTATATACTGAGTTATGTTTTGATATATTACTTAATACTCTAGGGTATTTTGTAGGGTATGCTCGGATATAATAAAGTATACATGGAGATAGGTGAATAATCAATAAAGGATCTACCACTTCCAGTAAAGGGAGGGAATATCCTATACGATTCGATGAATAACAACTCAGAAATCCTTGTCTAAGGTGGAATGAAAATTAGAAAGTAGTTTCTAATTTATATTAATCAGAGTTGTGCAATTTAGAATCGAAATGCATTGATTAAACAAATAAGACTTGCTAGTAATTCCATGTCTTATGTTTAATCGGGTCATTATATGGTAGAAGGATTGAATTGAACGGTAACTATTCACGGAATAGGTTCTTTATATTCTTTGTGATAATCCACATATTAAACGTTGAATTCATATTATCCGGATAGTCATGATACATTATTTATAAGGTGCCACTCATGATGTAGAATAAATATTATTTATTTATATTTGAATTAAAGGAGTTTAATTCATTATAAATAATATTAGAATGGTTCTAATTTATTTATTCTACTTACTGGCTTAATATTAAACCTAGAGGGTCACAACATAAAAAGGGAGAAATATGATTTTAGAAGTCATTGACTTAATAAAAATAAATTAAGTGTATTTAATTTATTAGTGGAATAAATTAAATAGCTAATATTTATAATTAAGTATTTGGAGAAATACTAAATTATAAATTAATAAGAGGAGTCTTATTATTTATTATTGTTAATATTTAGTTCCTTGGGAATGAAATTAAAACCTTAATTTCTTAAAGGTTTAGGAAAATGGTTAGTCTAAAAATAAGAGAAGTCTTATTGTGGGATAGACTAATGCAACTCTTGCAACTTGCATCTCTCTTGCAAGCATTCTCAAAACCCTAAGGTGTTAAGATAAAGAGAATTAGGGCTAGTTGTAATGTCCGAGAAATTTGAAAAGAATATTATTATTAATAAAGTGAGATTATCTGAAAGAAATTGTGTACATTATGTGAAATATGTTTATTAAAGTTAGTAATGCAATGAAATTGCGTCATATATGAATGAGGTGAAATAGTGATATGTGGTAAGCGTAAGTTATGAATTAATTAAGTTGGAAGAGGTGAGCCTTGTGTGATATAAAGCTTGTGATGAGTTAATTAAGTGTTAAAGAAGGAATGATTATAGTTACAAGTTGGTACTAAGAAATGATAGACTAACTGTGTACTATAACATTAACTACGTATAAGGATGATTATTACAGGTTGATATTCAGAAATGGTGTATTAATCGTGCACTAGAGTATTAGCTATGAATTAGGATGATTGTTATCCGGATATGAATACCAAATATATGTTGGTAGTATCAATTAATTATAGTGCTAAGTTTGATGGTGAGGAAGTAATATAGTAGACAGCTTCAGGTAATTGGTTAGGAGGGGAATTCAATAACTTATTAAGTTCAGCCCAAAGGAAATGTGTTCCTAGGAGTTGTTCGACCCAAAGGAAATTAAAGGAGTAAGCCCAAAGTAACTGACCTGATTAAAAAGTGTATCTTTCAGCCATGTGCTAATATCTAATAAAATAATTAGATATCAATAGTAAACCTCAGGTCTGCCGAGTTGGCCTACAACCACTCTAAGTTTAACTACAATCACAAGAAAAGAAAACATGATTAAATTTGTGTGGCCGGAAGAGAAGTTGGTAAAAGTTTTTCACCTAACCACTTGTAACAGTTAGACAAACTAACTTCAGACTGGGTAAATATAAAAACTGGTTAGTTATGTTGGTTAATATACGTATAGAAGCTCTCTTATAAATAGGAGCTTTCAATTCAGTTCAATGCATTGCTTATCATCTATTAAGTTGCATTATATATTTATATATAGTGAGCGAGAGAGAGAGAGAGTTCGAGAAATAAAAAGGAAGAGTTAGAAGGAACTCTTACAGTTCAGTTATTAGCAAAGCTATCATTAAGAGAAAAGAGCTTAAATAAGGTACACAAATCCTCACTTTAATCTTTAATTTAATCTAGCATGAGTCAGTTATTATTTAAAACTACATGTTGGTTGTGGGAGAAGTTCATGTGGGAATCATGGTGGATTTCGGAGTCATAAGGTGATTAAAGATGGAGATTACATGGTAATGTTTGTTAAAATGTGTATACCACTTAAAGTTAAATGAAAGAAAGGGTTGCATAAAATACCTCACTGCAGGAATCTTAAAATATTACAGAGACCATAATGAACTAATGAATGTAAGTTCATCACTTGGTAATTTATGTGTATCAACTGTCCAACCTATGAATAAATCCTTGTAAATAGATAAAAATGATTAACATTGTGATGAGTCCTAATTCCTACCAACCCAAACCAAGTGTCATCTTTCCATTCATTAACTCCACATAAGTTAGATTAACTCTAAATCCATGGTTAAGTTAAGTGTATGATGATTTGATTAAATCATCCAACACTTAGCTTATTTCATAGTTCCAAAATTGCAAGTAAAATATAGAGAGAGAAAGCTAAAGGAAGAAAAGCTAAGAAAGTTAGAAAGGGCAAGAGAAATCTCAAGAACATAGAGAGAAAGAGAGAGTGTGCCAGACCATCAAGGAGAAAAAGGAGAGCAAGGATCTTGTATAATCAAGCTTAAGAGGAAGAAGAAGAGAAACCAAGAAGGTAAGGATCACTAAACTCATCCACTTCATCTCTTTTCTTTTAAAGCTTTCTAGCTTGTTAGAGAAGTGCCTTATTGGTGGTTGTGTTATGTGATGATAGATCATAGAAGGATCTTGGAGAGATAAGGTTTATATGTTTTACATATGTTAAAACACTTTAATCAAGCATGACAAGTGAATCAAATAATAAAACTTAAGCCCAAGCATGAGGATGGAAAAGTAAGCTAATAGTGGAATTTTAATGGACCTAAATATGTGTCTGTCTATGTATTGTTGTATGATTTCGTATGATGGAATCATAGCTAAGTAATTTATGGAAATGTTCGGATGAAAAATATGCTATAACGAAGTTATGGCGAAATTTTTCGTAAAAGGGTGTCAAATAAGGAAACTGTAATGCCCGAGAAAATCAGACTTTTATGTAAATAAATTTTATTGAATAAAATTAAAATATATGTTTATTAAACTGAGTAAGTTGTTTAAAGGTCGCTCTATGACCTAGAAGATGCGAACAAGGTTAGGATTCTGGCTATGTGCTAGAATTAAATGATTGAAATTTCCAAGATGAAAATAAAGATTTTTCTAAAAATTTCTGAGAAATCACTATTCATCCATTTTTGCTCGGGAATTATTTTTGAATTTTTGAGAAACTCATAATGATAGGATTAGAAGACAAGATGGAATATCTAATAATATTTCGGATATGGAAAACAAAGTTTTTGCCTAAGGACTTAAAACCCTAAGTGTGATGCCCCCAAAATAGGTCTACACAACCCATTCTGAGTCGCCAAATACATGGTACAGAATCCAAATACAAACTTCCTATTTACAACTATTAAAATGTTGTGCAAATACGACAAAACATAATTTGTGATTTTTAATACAAATAACCATACTCACACTCCAAACCAATAATACTTTACATAAAGGTAAAGTCGATAACTGTTTTAGGAATTAAAATCTTTGGAAAATGCTCAAGGAAGCCTTCATACATGGGAGGCCATGCTTCTAAGTTATAATATATATCATAGGACTTGAGAATTAACCTTGGTTGACCCTATAGACCCCAAAGAAGAACGAGAAGATTACTATCCTGTTCGTTCTAATTGTGTATATCTTCTTGCAATTTAATTATCTCCATTGTCTCAAACTGGGGATTATATTCTAGCCATACTCCAAGATTATATAGATAATGCTCATAGATGTAGTCAGTAAGTGGATGAGCACAACTATGTCTTATGATAACACGAATTCGTATGTGGTTAGACATCTTGTATGATAGTGGCAACACACCCTTCTAAAGTCGGGTTCTCATCACCCTATTGTTGTTCACCAAAATCAATTATTAAATGACGTATAAAATATGTCACACATATTTTAAGTCTTCAATACAATTATTACCATCTTGTTTAATGAGAAACTTCAACAATCATAAACCATCACTCTATTCCCCTGTTATCCCCACTCGACCCAGCTACACTCTTATTACCTGAAAGGAATTGTGAAGCAAAAGAATGAGCACAAATAGCCCAGTAAAGAATATCATAACTAAAGATAATTAAATTATCAATAGCCTTCATCAGTAATAAATTAGATATTTAGAACATATGGTAGATGATAAAAGTTTTCAACCATAATTGTAGCGAAATTAATAATCCATTAGAAGAGTCAAGTAGAACATAATGTCTACTATCTCCTCCAAATTAAAATTTCATCATTAATATTTTATTCCTGTAATACCCGTCAACAGTTATTTGTTGTACCCAAGACAAAGAGAACTTTCATCAACTGTCTGCACCTGAAACACCCAAGATTATAGTTAAATTCACAATTCATGTTTATAATCATGTAGATCAACAGTTTCTCCTTGCCACAAAAGCTTAATAGAACTTTCACTCAATGTCCTTGCCACAAAGGCTAAAGACACTTAAAAATCATATCGTCTTTACACCCTACACCAAAGACATTCAAATGTAACAACAATAGTCATGATCATGCCAATCAATTGTCTATCTTTGCACTACGGGCCAAAGATATTCAACTGTAATATCAGTGGTCGTGATCATGCCAAACCATAGTCTATCTTTGCACTACGGGCCAAAAATATCAATCAATAGTTCATCTTTACACTACGGGCCAAAGATATCAATCAACAACTCATTTTTCCTGTGACGCCCCCAAATCTGGGTCCTTAAAACTCGTACTTGGTGCTACACGATACCATTCATATAAATTGCTTAATATATTATAAACTTAAAAATTATATCAAAGTTAACTAATTACCAGCTACGGCGACCCTTAAGTACTTTATTACATTATAGATAACATATTATCACAATACAAAGTTCTAAATATTACAACCAACACCTTAAAACTATTCCTTCAGCTTCCCCTTTCCTTTGTCCTTGCCAAAACCTTTTGGTCGATCACGCTTAGCTGAAAACATTTAATGTAAAGTAAAAATGAGCATTTAATTGCTCAGCAAGTAATATCAGATAATAAACATCAGCTGAAAGAAATAAATATTTTCTTTGAAGTATACTTCTACAACGAATCAATAGTTGTGAAGCCATTTAAAACCACTCATAACAACATATCAAACCGTTTACAATTCTGAAACGACGTAGTGACTATAAATGTTGAGCAGTCAATAGACCTTGAACCATTGTTTTTAAGTTTGAAAAGATTTGTACCGAAATTCATCTGCAAACCGTCATGACTTACAGACACGTTGGGTGATCAGCCCGTATGCCCTGTATTATTAATCAACACTACTTAATAGAACGATATTTACGTTCATCATAACCGCCTTTGGCGCATAAAATTTCCCAATTTCGAGGTGTTCATACTCAGTCTGGAGTCCAAACTAAAGATAATCAGTTGGACGACTTTATCATAATCAATAATATTCAACGATACATTTCAAACTATATCTAGCCGAGTCAAATAGCTTAGACAACTTTTAAACCATGTATTCATACCAATATTGAATAGTATGCATCAAAACTTGTCATGTCAAAGAATTTTGAGTTCAAGAATACTTGTTCAACTACAATAGTTCATACAAGTGAGAACACTTGCACAACCAAACTTAGCTTACAAAGAATAGAACAATTTTAATTATATATGAATCATATGAAGACAATAATAAGATACTGGTAAACAATAACGAATCAAATGAAATTCGAGAGTTTGCTTGAATATAAATGAATTAGGAATACTTGTTCAACCAAAGATCCATTGCATAAATGCAAGGGTTCAGATACTTGCTCAATAATAAACAAGTTAGAGATACTTGCTTACACAAAGAACCATTGCATAAAGTAAATGCAAAGGTTAGAATACTTGCATAGTTATAGATCTCTTGCATACAGTAAATGCATAGAGTAGGGATACTTGCACAATAAAAGAGTATAGAAACTTGCCTTGATTGTAGCTTACTGCTACGCAATATAGTTTTATCTTTAATACAAAGACCTATCATTAATAAGATCATCCTTGTATTCAGTATATCACATTATATTTCATAATACTATTACTTTATAAGTAAATTATCTAGCATGTAATCACATAATCAAACATTAGATAACCCATACGTATTCACAAGTCTAAACCTAGCACATATCGAGTCTTTAATAGTATTCAATATAGTATACTGAGTGATTTCCTACAAATAACCAAAAAATTAGTTTTCGTCTCGTCTACACTGTTTTCACAGCGAGTTAGATCGGTTGCTAATTCGTATATACCTCCGCTCCCTGAAGGAATTGTTTAGCCCAGATACTATACATCAACCATTAAAGAGTACGACTGTACTACCTTAGACTTAACACTTACTCGTTCATTTATAAGTTCTTATTATAACTTGTTAGACTGTTTACTATTTTAGCAAACTGAATACATCATTTCAGTAAGCTGAAACCAAACTATCTTCCCTTCCTAACAATTTCAGTTTCTAATTCAGCAACCTGAATTGGTCATTTCAGCAAGTTGAAATACCCTATTCAAGAAAATACCAAATCATCTTATTATTTTTCTATCCTTTGGCCAAACATATATACATATATTCCATACACAAAAATAATATTTCTGGAATTTTTTAACTCCCTTTAGTATTTTTCAAAAATCCATTTTTAGTTCGTAGCTTAAGAAATTTGCTATATCACGCTTAACTCCAAAAATTCTCAACTCTTAGTAGAATCTTACACGCGTTAACGTGAAATTCCAGTTTAAATTTCGTGGCCATCGGAGTTATAGAACTCCTGTTATAGCAATTTTTGTCCAAAAAATCCAAATATTGAAATGACCATAACTCGGTCAATTTAAGTCAGAATATGCTCATTTTTGGACAAGAGCTACTTTATATCATATATTTTCATGTCCCAAAATATTGGAATTTATTTAAATAATTTAGTTACCAAAATTTCCCCTAGAAGTTTTATGCAGATTATTTTTTTGACTTTTTTAGATTTGACATCCTTTGCTAAAAATAGTTCACACAAAAATATACAACACCTTTTCCATTAATTCCACTTGAAAAAGTTAGAAGACTCATAGATCTATCTCCAAAAATTGACCACACTCAAATATTCAAAATATAAATAGAGATATGGTCGTTTTAATTTTATATTACGTTTTCTCAAAAATCTGATTTTCAATCTTTTGTGATTTCTAAGAATCTTCTATATTTTCACATAATAACCAACATAACTCATCATATTACCTACTAACACCTCATATAGTCATGGATCTATCATGATCCATGATCTATTTCATCAAACAATCATCAAACACAAGATTAAACACATTCAAGGCTAAGAAAATTAGGGTTTTCTACATGTTGAACAACCTAGTTTCTATTTCATACTTTAGATCTAACTTTTGATCCTTAAAAGGGTTAGATCTAAACATGAAACACTATTAAACACATAGATATAAGGTTTTAAACCTCAAGATCATAACTTTACAAAAATCAAAACTCAAATCAAACAAAAAAAATTAGACTATATAAGTAGAAATTTTGTTATACCTTAGCTTTTCCTTCCTCTTCTTCTTCCTAAACCTTGATTAAGAACTATGAAACTTAGAAAAACTCTCCATTTCTCCTACCCTTTCTTGTCCGAACTCTCTCTATTCTCTCTCTTAGTTGCTTGATTTGCTAAGTTAAGAAAGGAATGAGATGAAAGAGAAAATAAAAGACTTTTGTTGTTAGTTAAAAGATAAAGATATATAATGTATATCTCTATCCTTAGCTCCCACACTCTTACTCTCTCTCTCTTTCTCATCATTGCTATGTTGCTTGCAAGCTAAAGGTAACTTGTAAGTTTGGATAAAGTGGTGGCTTGAATGAGAGAAAGACACATGTGAAGAGTTGGATACCAACTAAAGTAGAGTAATAATTACATGCACTCCCCTTCCCATCCTCTTGTAAATTTCTGCCCTATAGGCCTTTTGGGCCCAAAATTTATTTTCTTTTCATGCTTCACTTAGCATACTTAATGTCCAATAAGTCTCCTTTTTCATTGGGCTAAGTTTGGGCTACTCTTTTAATTCTTTGGGCTAACAATTTTAATTTTTTGGGCTTGCAAATCAACATGGCTTCATACTCTTTAATTTTTATCCTACCCTAATCATTTAATTAGGGTTTTCATTACACACATTTGTAATTTAAATCCTTACTCATGTATCTTTAATTTCATAACCCAATTAGACTTGCTTTACTTAGGTTATAAAATTAATTATTTGAGATATATAAAATAAATCTTTTAGGGTTAGTATATATTTTAAATACTAACATTCTTCCATATTATAATCCCTAAGGTTATTTAATTACCATACCTAATATATGTATTAAGTTACCTAACTTTATTCTTAATTCTCTTTATATACAAAATAAATGTATACACATTATATAAGGTATATTTATTTAATCAATTACATAACCCACATAAGTCATCACATCTTCTATTAGTGTATTAACTTAATAGCCCTTATCGGCTTAATAAGTTATTACCACTCATATAATTACTATATATAATTCATGTCAATAATTAATCACTTAGCATTAATCACATAATGTACATACATATCATCTTAAATACAATAACAAATGTATTAATATTCAAATCCGTATTTGAAATTCAAATTAGGATTTTGAATAACTATTCATCTTGGCTTCCTTTCTTAGTAAACTAATAATCATTAAATTGACTAACTTGCTTAATCCATATCGCATATGTTCAAAATATTACTGATAACAATAATGATAATAGTTAATAAAATAATAATATAAAAAACAATCATTCCTAAAATTATAGTCGTATAAAATTCTCGGTCCTTACAGCTGCACTACGGCCAAAGATATCAATCAACAGCTCATCTTTGCACTACAGGCCAAAGATATCAATCAATAGCTCATCTTTGCACTACGAGCTAAAGATATCAATCAACAACTCATCTTTGCACTACGAGCCAAAGATATTAATCAACAGTTCATTTTTGTACTACGAGCCAAAGATATCAATCAACAACTCATCTTTGCACTACGGGCCAAAGAGAACTTTCACCAAAATTTAAGTCAGAGGATTATGACAATGATATAAAGAATGAATCAAGTGTGATCAAGGATAAATATTAGAGATTTATAATTCAATTTATCCAGAGTTTAAGAGTGTCCAAATTGTTAACATGAAGATCAAAACATGGATCTAATTTCAAGAATAAGATTCATAAAAGATAACTTGGACAAAGAAAATTTAATTTTGTTGTGAATAGTACTCATGAATAGTACTATATGAATAGTGCCGTATGAATAGTACCGTATGAATAGACCAATATTTCAGTGAAATAATATTAGATGAAGCGCAAACCATAAGGAATTAATAATTATTTTAGGAATTATAGAAACAATACTTACCATAGTAAGTTTAAATTCAGGAATATGAAATGAAATAATATCACTTGCATAATATGGTGTATGAAAGAAAATGATATTTCTTATGAGTATTGAATAATATCATTTATGAATATTGAAAGAAAAAAACATCCTTTACGAGAAAAATAATATCCTTTACCTTAATATGTTGAAAAAATCTTGCACTGTTATTCACACTCAAAATAGCCTTATATTCACAAGAAATATACTCAATATTATAGAGAAATTATTTTCTGATTCTAGTGTGATTTTTATTTCTTAACTAAACAACCTATTTATAGGAAAGGTGTAGCACACCATCTCTGACAAAACATACATACACTGTTTTGAAAAATGAATGCAACACACCTCTTTTGAAAATAAAGTCTTCAAAGGCAACTTGTTCACCGCCATCCATTTATCACATGCTTATATATATATATATATATATATATATATATATTATAATATTACTATTTAAATAATTATAAATTATAAAATTATACTATTATAATATATTATAATAATATATTTGAATGAATATTTTCTCGAAGAAGATAATTATAATTCCACAGAAAAATATGTCAAACTTTCAACAAATATCTCCTCCTAAAATTTCTCCATTTATATCAAAATTGAACAAATATTTACTTATTATATTTATCAACAATTTTTATTTTATTCATCAATTATTTACAACTCTTCAATCTTTCAATAATTATTCCTAATTAATATTATAGAATTGCAATATTAACAACTAGATTGTTCGCAGGAAAGTGGGGGCTTTTCGATAAGGATTTCTCCTTATTGGGGCGCAATTAAATAACCTAACCCCTTTCTTCGACAGAACTTTCTAGATTTTGTTAATAATGCAAATAATAATATGAATAACTGTGTCGTCTCAATTATTGATTTAATAATATAAAATCTTGTGCAAATATTAATGTAACAATTATTGAATCAATAATATGAGATACTCTGCAGCAACTACTGTGGCAATTATTGAATACTGAGTGACTTCTTACGTAAACATCAATAATTAGAGATACTATGCAATACCGCGTACCACTGTGGAACAACCCGTATTACTGTATTTTTATCACTAGGTATTACAACAGTTTAACGGTAAAAGTTTTGCCCTTATTTTTATAAAAAAATTATTTCTATCGCTTATTATATCCGACATTTATTCCGTTGTGGGATCCACCAATGATTGTGCCGTCGTACGAATATTTCCCGACAAAAAGAATATTCTCCGACCAACCGAATATTTCCTGACACAACGAATATTCCCTGACATAACGAATATTTTATGATAACTTGCTTACTTTGTAAAATTTGCACATATCACCCTTAACTTTAACCTTTTATCAATTTAACCATTTACTGAATAGAAATATAAAATAATTGAATACTTTCATTTCATAAAATTCGGGGTCTTACAATCTCCCCTTCTTATGAAATTTCGTCCCCGAAATTTACGTACCTGGTAGTTCAAAAAGGTAAGGATACCTTGCTTTCATTTCAGATTCTATGTTCCTGGTCATTTCCTCTATATCATGATTTCTCCATTGCTCATCTCTTGGATTTCAGATATCATTCCAGAATACAACTTCAAAATAAAAGTTAATTGACATATCATAATTTATCAACTTATTAAGTAAGAAAATTCAGCTTAGATAGGGCACACACTAGCGAAGGATATTACTCGTCTCTCCCCTCCTAGTTCTAGTCTTAGATCTCCGCCAGAGACCATATCCCTAAGCTTTGATACCAACTGTGATGCCCCCAAAATAGGTCCACACAACCCATTCTGAGTCACCAAATACATACCACAAAATTAAAATTCAAATCTTCCTATTTACAACTATTAAACTGTCGTGCAAAATACGACAACAACTAAGCTGTGAGTTTGAATACAAATAACCGTACTCACACTCCAAAACAATAATACTTTACAAAAAGGTACAGTCGATAACTGTTTTAGGAATTAAAATCTTTGGAAAATACTCAAGAAAACCTTCATACATGGGAGGTGTAAGACCCCAACTTTTTATGAATAAGATTTAATTTCCTCTATATATTATTTTAAATAGTAAGGTGTGGATTTGATAAATGTGATAGTTATGGGTAATATGTGCAAATTTTACAAAGTAAGCAAGTTGTCATAAAATATTCGTTGTGTCCGGGAATATTCGTTTAGTCGGAGAATATTCTTTTTGTCGGGAATATTCGTACGACGGCGCGATCATTGGTTGACCCCATAATAGAATAACTATCAGATATAGAAAGCGACAGAAGTAACCTTTTTATAAAAATAACAACAAAACTTTTACCGTTAAACTGTTGAAATACTCGATGATAAGTACAGTAATACCGTTGTTCCACAGTAGCACACGGTATTGCACAGTATTTCTAGTTATTGATTTTTACGTAAGAAGTCACTCATTCAATAATTGTCAAAGTAATTACTGTTCAGTATCTTATATTATTGATTCAATAATTTCTCCATTGATAATTGGATAGTATTTTATATTATTGATTCAATAATTGTCACAGTAATTACTGCATAATATTTTACATTATTAAATTAATAATTGTCACAACATAGTAACTCATATTATTTAAATGATATTATTAGATAGTATTATTGGCAATGTTTAGAAAGTTCTGTCGAGATAATGGGTTAGGTTATATAATTGCGTGCCAATAAGGATAAATTCTTATCGGAAAGCCCCCTCTTTCCTAGAAACGATCTGGTTGTCAATATTGTGAGCTTATAATATTAATTGTGAATAATTATTATGTGGTGGATATTTGTCCAATTTTTGTTACGAATGGAAGAATTTTAGAATGAGATATTTGTTTAAAGTTTGACATATTTTTTCGTGGAATTATAATTATCTTCTCTGATAAAATATTCATTCAAATATATTATTATAATAGTATAATTTTTTTTTAATATAATACTATAATAATATAATATTATAATATTATATTAACTTTATCAGATTGTTAAGTTTTTTTTAAAACTTCCCGTGCACTTCTCTTTTTCCTAATGGGTGAAATACTTTTTCTGCAAATCATGTTTTCTAAATGTGTGGGCCCTCAACAAATAAGAAAGAAAGAAAGAAAGAAAGAAAGGAAGTTAGGCGGGAGAAAAGTTAGGTAGAGAAGGAAAGGAAAAAAGGACAGTTAGGCAGGAAATTAGGCATAGAAAATTAGGCAGATTTGCTTATATTTTCCCTCCGTGTTGCACTATAAAAGGGAGGTTACCCCTTCATCCAAAACACACCAAAACATAAGTGTTTCTACTATTATATTGTGAATATTTTTTTTGAGTATAAGGATACTTTGAGTGTAGTTTATAGTGCAAGATTTTCTCATAATAATATCTGGTATACCAGTCAAATCTAGTTTTCTACTAAGGTAAAAGATGTTATTTTCTTTCAATATTCGTAAAGGATATTATTTTCTTTTATACTCCATATTATGAAATTGATATTAGTTCATTTCATATTCTTAAATTTAAACTTACTATGGTAAATATTGCTTCTATAATTCCTGAAATTATTAGAATTTTTTTGTGTTTTGCGCTTCATCTAATATCATTTCACCGGAATATTGGTTCGAACTTTTTTATCAAATTTTAATATTTTTATGTCGGGGTACTATTCATACGATACTATTCACAGAGTACTATTCAGGATAAAAATTGATTTCTTTTCTGTCCAAATTATTTTTGATATATGAATATCATTCTTGAATTTTGCTCCACAATTGATTATTATGCTGACAATTTGAACATTCTTGAACTTGGCTAAATTAAATTACAAATCGCTAATACTTGTCCTTGATCTCACTTGATTCATTCTTTATATCATTTTTTATCATCCTCAGTCTTAAATTGTGGTGAAAGTTATCTTTGGCCCGAGTGCAAAGATGAACTGTTAATTGATGAATATATTTGGCCCGTAGTGCAAAGATGAACTGTTAATTGATAAATATCTTTGGCCCGTAGTGCAAAGATGGACATATGTTTGGCATGATCATGACCACTGGTGATACAAATGAATATCTTTGGCCCGTAGTGCAAAGATAAATTATTGATTTGAAATATTTATTGATTGATATTACAGGGATAAAATATTGATGATGGACTTTTAAGTCATAGAAGATAGTAGACATCATGCTCTACTTGACTCTTCTAATGGATTGCTATTTCCTCTGTAGTTGTTGATCTAAAACTTGTTGTCCATTATATTTTATCTGATTTGTTATTGTTCAAGGCTAAAGATAATTTATTCTTCATTATCTTGGTCATAATATTCTTTACTGGGCTAGTTGAGCTCATCCTTTTCTTTTATTTTTCTCTTCAGGAAATGAGAATATAGCTGGGACTAGCCAGGGAATGGAGTGATGGTCCGAGATAGTGCTGTAGTAGTCCTCACTATTTTGTAAAATAGTGTGATAATAATTGTAATGAGGACTGAATTTGAGAGTTGATATTTTTGTATTATATACGACATAATATCTGTATTGAAGCTCACAGTTTGTGTGGTCATATTTTGCACGACAGTTTTATATAAAAAGATTTGTATTTGAATTATGTACTATGTATTTGGCAACTCAGAATAGGTTGTGTGGACCTATTTTGGGGGCGTCACAGGAGGCCATGCTTCTAAGTTATAATAGATATCATAGGACTTGAGAAATAACTTTGGTTGACCCAATAGACCCTAAAGAAGAACGAGAAGATTACTATCCTGTTCGTTCCAATAGTGTGTATCTTCTTGCCATATAATTATCTCCATTGTCTCAAACTGGGGATTATATTCCAACCATACTTCAAGATTATATAGATAATGCTCATGGATATTGTGAAGCCCTCAGAATAGGTCCAGTCAACCCAACCCATTCTGAGTCACCAAATACATGGTACAGAATTCAAATACAAACTTTATATCACACGGTCGTGCAAAATACAACCACACAACTGTGAGTGTCAATACAAATATGTAGAAAATATTAACATTCAAACTAAGTTCTCATTACAATTATTCTCACACTATTTATTAGAAATAGTGAGGACTACTACTGCTCTAACTCGGACCATCACTCTGTCCCCCGACTAGTTCATACGATATTCTCATTTCCTGAAGAGGACAATAGATGAAAAGGGTGAGCTCAACTAGCCCAGTAAAGAATATTATGACTAAGATAATGGAAAATAAATTATCGTTAGTCTTCAACAATTCAGATAAAATATTATTGACAACAAGTTTTAGATCAATATTCGCAGCAGAAATAACAATTCATTAGAAGAGTTAAGTAGAGAATGAAGTCTACTATCTTCTATGATTTAAAGGTTCATCATCAATATTTTATTCCTGTAACATCAATCAATACACATCTCGAATCAAAAATTCATCTTTGCACTACGGCCAAAGATATTCATTTGCATCATCAGTGGTCATGTTCATCTCAACACCTGTTCATCTTTGCATTACGGCCAAAGATATTCATCAAGTAATCATTCATCTTTGGTCTACAGGCCAAAGATATTCAGTTATATCACTATTTAGGACTGAGGATGATGAAAAACAATATAAATAACGAATCCAGTGAGATAAAGGACAAAGATTAAGAATTCGTATTTTAGTTTACCCAATTCAAAAATACTTCGTAATAATCAATTGTGGAGAAAAATTCAAGAATACAGCTCAAAACTTAGATCCAATCAAAGATAGGAACCTTAACAAGCAACTTGAACATATAGAAGAAAATTTAATTTTTCGTGAATAGTGCCGTATACGTGAATAGTGCTGTATACGTGAATAGTAACCTCGACAAAAAAAGTAAGAATTTCATAATAAAATCCATGCCAATATTTTGCTATAATGATATTGAAAAGAATAACATCATTTACGAAAAAATAACATCCCTTACCTCAAAAGAATAGTACTTCTGACTAGAATATCGGATATAAGGCTGAAGAAAACTTGTACTGAATAGCAACACTCAAAGTATCTAAATACTCACAAAAATACGCTCGATATTATAGAGAGAGAAAACTTCTGATTCTGGTGTGATTTTCAATTCTAACCTAAGCACCCTATTTATAGGAAAAGCTTAGGATGCCAAAGTAGACTAAATTAATAAAATATTAATATTCTTTAAAAATTTTCTACGCACACTTCCTTGACCAAAATATCAGCAACCACAAGTGGGGCCCACCAAAATCAGCATTTTCCACACCAACCAAAAGTGGGGCCCACCATTTTATAAAAAAATATTTATTTTCCGAAACTTCAATAATTCATAATAAATAGCCCTTTTGTCAGAAAAATACAAATTCTATGTCCTTTTCATAGAAAATTTAATTCTCTACAACTTTGTAGAAAGAAGTTTTTCCAAATTCCAAACATAAATTATCCGAAATTCATAAACGGATGATTTTCCACACCAAAATATTGATAAAAACACATCAGCACTAATTCCTTCTTTTATATCCACAAAATAAATATTTTCTTATCATATAAATCAATAATTAATTATTCACAAATAATATTACAGAACTACAATATTGACAACCAGGTCGTTCCCAAGAAAGAGGGGGCCTTCCGATAAGGATTTCTCCTTACTGGCGCGCAATTAAATAACCTCTCCTAGACAGAACTTCCTTAGTCATTGTAAATAATGCTATCTAATAATATTATTCAAATAATATGAATTATTGAGTTGATAATGTGAAATACTGTGCAGTGACAATTATTGAATCAATAATACAAAATATCAATGGTAGCAATTATTGAATCAATCATATAAAATATCAACGTAATAATTATTGAGTCAATAATATAAAATATTGAACAGTAATTGAGTAAGTGCCTTCTTACGTAAGAATCAATAATTCAAAATACTGTGCAATACCGTGTGCTACTGTGCAACATCGCGTATTACTGTATTTTAACCACCGGGTATTTCAACAGTACTAACGGTAACAACTACGCCGTTATTTTATAAAAAGGTTATTTCTATCGCTTTCTATATCCGACAGTTATTCCGTTATGGGGCCCACAAATATCTGCGTCGTCGTACGAATACCCCGACAACAAGAATATTCCATGACCAAATGAATATTCCCCGACAACAATGAATATTTTATAACCACTTGCTTATTTTGAAATATTTGCACATTTCACCCATAACTTTTCACATTTATCAAATCAACACCTTGCTATTTCAAAATAATATATAAAGAAAACTAAATCTTTATTTATAAAATTCGGGGTCTTACATCCTCCTCTCCTTATAAAATTTCGTCCTCAAAATTGACGTACGTACCTGGGGTGTCAAAGAGGTGAGGATACCTCGCTTTCATTTCTGATTCTAACTCCCAGGTCATTTTCTCAATAGCATGGTTTCTCCACAAAACTTTAACTTTAGGTATAATTTTCGAGCGTAGGACATGCTCCTTCCTATCCAAGATCTTGACAGGTACCTCCTCGTACGTTAAATCTTCGGCTATCTCGTCTGGTTCTAACTCAATAATGTGATTTGGGTCTTTCACATACGGATATGTGAAAAATATTATGAACACGAGACATGCTTGGAGGTAAAGCAAGTCTATAAGCCACATTTCCTACTCGATCAAGGATCACAAATGGACTAATGAATCGTGGGTTGAGCTTTCCTCTCTTCCCGAATCTCGTAACTCCTTTCTATGGAGCAACACGTAACAATACATGATCCCCAACATTAAATTCCACGTCCTTTCGATGAAGATCCGCATAACTCTTTTGTCGATCTTGTGCGGTTTGTATCCGTTGCCGGATCATTTGAATCTTTTCCGTAGTCATACGTACTAACTCCGGTCCCAACAATGTTGTTTCACCCACCTCGTCCCAGCATACTGGAGAACGACACTTTCTCCCATACAACGCTTCGAATGGAGCTACGCCTATAATTGCTTGATAACTGTTATTGTAGAAGAATTCCACCAATGGTAAGTACTTATCCTAACTCCCTTTGAAGTCTAGAATACAGAGTCTCAATAGATCTTCAAGAGTTTGAATAGTCCTTTCTGATTGTCCGTCTGTTTGAGGATGATAAGCCGAACTGAATCATAAATCCGTACCTATAGCTTTCTGCAAACTGATCCAAAATTGTGAAGTAAATCTGGGGTCACGATCCGAAACTATGGATACTGGCATGCCATGCAATCTCACAATCTCATTCACGTATATATGAGCAAGACGTTCAAGGGAATAAGTCTCTCATATCGGCAAGAAATGAGCAGACTTGGTTAATCTATCAACAATAACCCAAATCGCATCTATGCCTTGAGAAACCTTGGGAAGACCCATAGCGAAATCCATCGTAATGTGTTCCCACTTCCATTTCAGAATCTCCAGTGGTTGCAATGGACCCTTTGACACTTGATGCTCCGCCTTTACACGTTGACAAGTTAAACATCTCGAAATAAACTCTGCGATCTCTCTTTTCATATTGCTCCACCAAAATATATGTCGAAGATCACGATACATTTTGGTACTCCCAGGATGGATTACAAATGGTGTGTTGTGTGCCTCCATCATAATTCTATACTTCAAGTCGGAATCGTTAGGAACACAAAGTCTGGAGTTGACTCGAAGTATTCCCTCTTCATCAATTCTTGCTTCTGGAATGGCACCTTCTTTCACCTTTTTCTTCATCTTCATCAGCTCCGGATCCGTAGCTTGAGCAGGTTTAATTTTATCAATCAAAGCTGGTTTTACGCGTGTACTTGACATCATCGCATAGGTCCCCGGAGTCTTGAACTCTATCTCCATCCTTTGTAAATCACACAAAATAGGCCTTGATAGATCGCATTTGTTCCCGCGTATGATCTTCTACTCAACGCGTCAGCTACCACGTTCGCTTTTCCAGGATGGTATTGGATGGTATAATCATAATCTTTCAACAACTCAAGCCAATATCGTTGCTGCATGTTGAGTTCCTTTTGAGTGAAGAAATATTTAAGGCTCTTATGATCCGTATAAATCTCCACTTTCTCCCCGTACAGGTAATGTCTCCAGATCTTCAACGCAAAAACGACTGCTGCCAACTCTAGATCATGAGTAGGATAATTCCTCTCATATTCTTTGAGTTGTCGCGATTCATAGGCTATGACTTTCCCATGTTGCATGAGAACACATTCTAACCCTTTGCCCGAAGCATCTCTGTAGATAACAAATTCATCCGAACCAGATGGTATTGTCAGAACAGGTGCCGAGATAAGTCTTCTCTTGAGCTATTGGAAGCTCTTCTCGCATTCCTCGCTCTAAACGAATTTTGTATCTTTCCGAGTCAACTGAGTTAATGGGTGCACCTACCAAAGGTCCAAATGAGCATATCATGAGTTTTCTAGAGATATGCGACATGTTTAAGTTCAACAACGTTACAGATGAGGCAGTGAAACTTAGACTATTCCCTTTCACCTTGAGGGATAAGGCAAAGAGCTGGTTGCACTCATTGCCCTCAGGATCAATCACTACATGGGAAGACTGTGCTCAAAAATTTCTAACCAAGTTCTTCCCTATGGCTAAGACTGCTGCCATGAGGAGAGACCTGAGTCAATTTGCACAACTACCAGGGGAAACGTTGTATGAAGCATGGGAATGCTATAAATAAATGCTCAGGAAGTGCCCGCTCCATGGAATGCTGGATTAGATGGTGATAAACTCTTTCTACAATGGATTGGGGTGGCAGTCAAGGCCGATTATTGATGCCGCGTCGGGAGGAGCTCTATGGACTAAAGATTTTCCGACAGCTTACGAGCTTTTTAAAACAATGGCGGCTAATGAGTATCAAAACCCAACAGCGAGAATGGTTCAACCGAAGGTGGCTGGAGTATTGAATGTTGATGCAATCACATCATTGTCAGCAAATTGGCAGCAATGAACAAGAAAATAGATTCTATGGCTGAGAGTAGAGTTCAACAGGTTGCATTCATATGTGAGTTGTGTGCCAGAGCACACCCGACCGAGCAGTGCGCCATCACTACTGTGTCGGTACAGTTTGTCAGCAACTACCAAAAGCCACAGAATCAATTCCCAAAATCCTACCATCCCAATAATAGGAACCATCCCAACTTCAGTTGGAGTAATAATCAGAATGCTCAGCAGCCCCAACCATGCCAAAATACTCAATTATCCCAACCTCAAACATCTCAAACTCAATACCATGCACCACAACAACAAAATCAATACCAATCTGCTCAACCACAACCACAATACCAAAATGTTCAACAACATCAACAACATTCCCAATATCAGCCCTACCAACCCAAGACTCTGCCTCAGCATCAGTATGCCCCAAGACAATCACACCCTCTAGGATTTTATCAACCTCAACATCAACACAACCCAGCTCCTAGCCAACAGTCCGAGGAGAGAATTGAAATAGATGAACTTAAGTTGATAGTGAAGAGCCAAGCTATATCTCTTAAAACATTGGAGACTCAAATTGGTCAAATTGCCAATGCAGTTCTCAATAGACCACAAGGGACTCTTCCTAGTAATACGGAGGCGAATCCAGGGAAAAGGGATGGCAAAGAGCAATGCCAAGCTATCACCTTAAGGTCTGGGAAGCAAACTTCAGACTTTCAGGTTGGCGTGGCCGAGCCCCAGGAAGACCAAAACCTGGCGCGGGCGCCCCAAATATGCAGAAAATTCTGAGACAGTTTTACTTGATGGGAATGATGCGGGGAATGAAGTTGAAGCTGAAAAAGAGGTAACCACGTAGAAACCTAAGGTCCCACCATAAACTGTCTACCCTCCTATTCCTTACCCACAAAGATTGAAAAAGCAAAGAGACGATAGACAGTTTGCTAAGCTTTTGGAGGTCTTTAAGAAACTGCAGATAAATATACCATTCGCAGAGGCATTAGAACAAATTCCAAGTTACACGAAGTTCATGAAGGGTATTCTATCAAGGAAGAAACGATTAGAGGACTTTGACACAGTGGCCCTAACAGAAGAGTGCAGTGTAGTTTTATAATGTAAACTACCTCCAAAGCTTAAGGACCCTGGCAGTTTCACAATACCATGCTCCATTGGAAAGTTGTCATTCAACAAATGCCTATGTGACTTAGGGGCGAGCATAAATTTGATTCCTCTATCAGTATTCAATCAATTGGTATTGCCGGCCCCAAAGTCGACAACCATATCGCTACAGCTTGCTGAAAGATCCATCACTTATCCCAGGGATATTGTGGAAGATGTTTTGGTCAAAGTTGACAAATTTATCTTCCCAGCTGACTTCATCATTCTAGATTACGAAGAGGATAGGAATATACCAATCATCCTTGGGAGGCCTTTTCTAGCCACGGGCGAACTCTTATAGACTTCCAGAAAGGAGAGTTGACAATGAGAGTGCATGACCAAGAAGTCACTTTCAACATTTTTAAAGCTATGAAGTTTCCCACCGACGAGGAAGAGTGCTTCTGGATTTATACAATAGACAGATTGTTGAATGAAGAAGTTAGAAATCTGGTTGATATTGAGCCATTGGAGAGTGCTGTATTCGGAGATTCAGAGATGGAGGGTACTGAAGTTACAGAATATGTGCAAATTCTTGACACAGCACCACAGATGCGACGGTTTAAGATTCATGTTGAGCCACTAAAACTTTCTGGGGAGACATCAGAACGACTCAAGCCTTCTCTTGAGATGCCTCCAGATCTTGAACTTAAACCTCTTCCTAATCACTTAAGGTATGCATTTTTAAGTGAACTTTCAAAGTTGCCTGTTATTAATTCTGCTGCACTAACATCTTGCCAGGAAGAAAAACTGCTACGAGTACTAAGAGAGTTTAAATCGGCAATTGGATGAACCATAGTAGACATAAAGGGGATCAGCCCAGCATTTTGTATGCATAAAATCCTACTGGAAGATGATAGTAAGCCATCAGTGGAGCAACAGCGAAGACTGAATCCTATTATGAAGGAAGTGGTTAAGAAGGAGATATTAAAGTGGTTAAATGCAGGGATTATCTATCCTAGACAGCTCTTGGGTGAGCCCAGTGCAAGTGTGTACCGAAGAAAGGGGGTATGACCGTGGTATCCAACAAAAATAATGAGCTAATACCTACCAGAACAGTGACGGGATGGAGAGTCTGCATGGACTACCGCAGACTAAATAAGGCTACGAGGAAAGATCATTTCCCCCTCCCGTTCATTGATCAGATGCTGGACAGGCTGGCCGGTCGTGAATACTACTGTCTTCTGGATGGGTACTCAGGATACAATCAAATAGTGATAGCCCTAAAAGAGCAAGAAAAGACTACCTTTACTTGCCCGTATGGTACCTTTGCGTTCAGAAGGATGTCTTTCGATTTGTGCAATGCCCCGGCTACCTTTCAGAGATGTATGATGGCTATTTTCTCCGATATGGTTGAGCATAATATTGTAGTCTTCATGGATGATTTCTCAATTTTTGGAGACTCATTTGACCTATGTTTGGAGAATTTGGTAATGGTGCTAAAATGGTGTGTTGAGATGAATCTAGTTCTGAATTGGGAGAAGTGCTATTTCATGGTACAAGAAGGCATCATTTTGGGACATAAGGTATCAAAGAGAGGATTAGAGGTGGATAGGGCTAAATTGGAAACTATTCAGAACTTGCCGCCGCCTATTTCTGTAAAAGGTGTTCGTAGTTTTCTGGGACATGCAGGCTTCTATCATCGGTTTATAAAGGACTTCTCGAAGATTACAAAGCCACTTTGCAGTTTGTTAGAAAAAGATGTCCAGTTCCAATTTGATGAGGAATGCCTGACTGCATTTGAGAACTTAAAGAAGAAGTTAACTACGGCACCGGTGATCATAGCTCCGAATTAGGACCTTCCTTTTGAGTTTATGTGTGATGCCAGCGATTTTTCTATGGGAGCTGTATTGGGCCAGCGAAGGGATAAGGTCTTTCATGTTATATACTATGCTAGCAAGACCCTTACTGATGCTTAATTGAACTACACTACTACAGAAAAAGAGCTCTTGGCGGTGGTGTACGTATTCGACAAGTTTCGTGCTTATTTGATTGGGACTAGAGTGATTGTGTACACCGACCATGCAACAATCAGATATTTGATAGCAAAGAAAGATGCCAAGCCCCATCTGATCAAGGTGGATACTTCTGTTGCAAGAATTTGGCTTAGAGATCAAGGACAGAAAAGGGACTGAGAACCAAGTGGCTAACCACTTGTCGCGATTGGAGAATCTGGGAAGGGATGCAAATGACAAAGTTATGATTAATGAATCCTTCTCAGATGAGAAATTGTTTGTGGTGAAAGGCGAAGTGCCATGGTTCGCAGATTATGCAAACTTCCTAGTAAGCAATATCATCCCTTCTGACTTGGTTAAGTAGCAAAAGAAGAAGTTTCTACACGATGTGAAATGGTTTATGTGGGATGAACCGTACTTGTTCAAGCAATGTGCAGATCAAATGATTAGAAGGTGCATTCCATATAGCGAGACAGTGAGTATACTGCAGGATTGCCACGCATCAGTATATGGAGGTTATTATGGGGGTGAAAGGATAGCGGCCAAGGTTTTACAAGCAGGTTTTTATTGGCCGACTATCTTCAAGGATGCTTACAGCTTTGTTCAAAGATGTGATAGATGTTAGAGGGTAGGAAATATATCAAAAAGAAATGAAATGCCCTTGAATACAATCCTCGAGGTAGAGATCTTCGATGTCTGGGGGATAGATTTTATGGGGCCTTTTATTTCATCATGTGGGAACTTTTACATCCTTCTGGCAGTCGATTACGTGTCTAAATGGGTGGAAGTAGCAGCTCTACCGATGAATGATGCTAAGGTGGTTCTGAGGTTTCTCCAAAAGAGCATTTTCACCAGGTTCAGGACTCCCAGGGCGATCATTAGCGATGAAGGTACCCACTTTTGCAACCGCCATTTTACAGCGTTGTTGGCTAAATATGGGGTGAATCATCGAATAGCTACAACTTATCACCCCTAAACCAATGGCCAAGCAGAAGTGTCAAATCGTGAGGTGAAGAGAATACTTGAAAAGGTTGTGAACCCCACACGAAAAGATTGGTCGTCACTGAAGCTAAATGATGCAGTATGGGCTTACAGGACTGCCTACAAAACACCGCTGGGTATGTCGCCATTTTAGCTTGTGTATGGAAAGGCTTGTCACCTTCCCACGGAGCTTAAGCATAAAGCCTATTGGGCAATCCACAAGCTAAACTTTGACTTAAAGGCTGCAGGGGAGAAACGCCTTCTCCAACTCAAAGAGTTGGATGAATTTCGATTGCAGGCCTATGAAAATTCTAAATTGTACAAAGAAAAAGTGAAAAGGTGGCATGATCGTAATATTATGGAAAGGACATTCGAGCCAGGCCAAGCAGTGCTGTTATTCAATTCTAGACCTAGACTCTTCTTAGGAAAGCTCAAGTCAAGGTGGTCAGGACATTTCATTGTAAAGACTGTATATCCACACGGTGCAATAGAAATTTTCGATAAGGACCCAGATAACCCTTTCAAAGTTATGGACAGCGGCTGAAGCATTACTATGGTGGTGAGGTTGACAGACAGAAGGTCGCCTCAATCCTTTCTACAACTTGATGACAGCAGAGAAAGTCGAGCTAGTGGACTATAAATAAGCGCTCGATGGGATGCACCCCATCATCTCTACCTCTCCCTCAAGTTTAATTCTTGCATCGCATGTCTATATATTTCTCTCCCATGTTTAATTCTGGTCACTAATCTCTACATTCCCCTTCCCCCATTTAATTCTAATCATTTGGAAAAGGTTTACCTATTTTTGAACATCGTGGTGTTAAAATGCTCATCGCCTACATTTTTAAACTTTAGGCATGTAGCATGCATTTTTGGGAGTTAGATAATCATTGTATATATCTAGGGGATTTAAACGATTCAATGCCTACATTTTTGCACTTAGGCATAGTTGCACAGATTTTTAGAGCTGGAAGCTCATTGAACATATTTTGGACATGATTGCCTAGTGCATATAAGAATATGGAAAAGTTTTGGGATTTAGCATAGAAATGATGCACACACATACCATTGCTAAGGAATTGCGAGTTCATTCATCTTACACATGAATTTTGGATAATGGAATCAAGCTACGTTTAATTTTGGTTGCTATATGTGCAGGTGAGATAAAATTTGAAATTTACTTTTTATACCTTCACTAAGTTGCTGCAGATAAGAGCCAGGAAGCAGAAAAATCTAGCCAAAAATAGCCCGCGTGGCCGCGCCTCTCACAGAGTATTAGCCCGCGCTGATCCCCAGTCCAGAGAACCGAGTTTTATACCCGGTGCGCCCGCGCCACCTCCACAGTTCAACCTAGCGCGGCCTCGCCCGGCTGAAATGGCAGTTTTTAATGTTTCCCAAATGGTTCCTACCATACATGATATACATAACCTAAGACTCTCTCAAGCACTCACGATCCCTCTAAGTATATCTCTCGAACTCTCTCCCAATCCTATTTCTTTTTCAATCCTAGCCCTAATCTTCTCACATCACTCAATCCTCTCCCTAATCTCCTGCCCATATTTATCCATGCTTCATCATCCAAGTTAGGGTTTGCATTTTGGGGTGCTAGTGAATTAAATTTGGGAGTTTTGCTCAGAATTCGCCATACAAGGATTGTTAGGGTTTGTGCATCAGTTTCCAGAGGCTAATTTAGGGGTAATTTTTGTTGAACTTAGAGTTTGTTCTTTATAAGTGGCAGAGAATCTGGTTTGGGGGAATCTTATCATCTAGGGTTTGTGCTTAAATTTTATATGACAGCCAACAATGGGTCCCAAGCGATAATGATCTGTTGTTTCCTCTTCAGATGCTTCACCGGCTAGCAGTGGTTCGGACTACGACATCACTGTTGATTTGACCAAATTCGTCAATCTAGAGGCCCAAGTTGAGTACTACCGTATCGCGGCCAAGTCTGTGTTGTAAGAGAGGGGTTTTAAACAGGCAAAAGAGGACGGTCAGTTGCTTGCTATAATTCGTGAAATGGGGTGGCGGGGAGTCTGTGCTACACCACCGCCGGTCCCTTTGGCTATTGTCCGGGAGTTCTATGCGAATGCCAAAGTGACGCAGAATGGATTTTCATTTGTTAGGGGCAAAACTGTGGATTATAGCCTGGCTGCGATTCGTGAAATTTTGAACGTGCCCCCACCCCCCATTGGCCAAGTAAACTTGATCGAGGCTGAGCGATTTGAAACTAATTTGGACCAGTTGCTTCGTGAGTTGTGTGCACCAGGCACCGTGTGGAAGATAAAAAAGGATACCATTGATGAGTATGCCATATTTCTCACCTCCAGTCTGAACCGATACGTTAAGGCATGGAATTTGTTCCTCAGTGCCAATTTGATGCCTTCTACGCACCAGCACGAGGTCACAGTCGAGAGGGCCATCATACTATGGGGGATTATCACGGGAAAGTACGTCGATGTCGGCCATTTTCTTCACCAGAACATGCTGCGTTTCATGAGGGGCAGCACCACAAGGTCCATTCCACAAGCATTTGTGGTGGCCCATCTTTGTTCTGAGGCAGGCATTGATTGGGATGATGAGAAGGTTCAGATGCCCAGTGGGGACGTCAATCACAGCACGATCAAGCATTTCATGGATTGGGCTGGAGGCACAGCAGACCCGAGAGGGAAAGGTTTCATTGTGACAGCCCCACCCCCCATTCCACCACTGCAGTCATAGCCAGCCAGGGTAACAGCCTCTCCTCCAGCCGGTGACATACATATTCGCCAGATTCGTCGTGTAGAACGAAAGATAGACTCCCTGCACGAGAGTTTTGCTGTGTTTGCTGATGGTTTGACACATGCACTTGCCGAGGCCTTCGCACAGCAGGGTACAATGCTGGAGTGGCCGGTGTTCGCTTCTAACTTGCCTTATCCACCGCCAGATACACCACCCGAGGAGGGTGGCCATGCCGAGCAGTAGGGGAGTTTCTTGACCCTTTACCTTCAATGAGGACATTGAATATTTCTAGTTTGGGGGTATTGGGTGTAGTTAAGTAGTTTATTGCATATAGTTTTAAATTTCTACATTTAGTTTAATTGCATTTAGTTAATTATTGTATAGTGTTTGCATGTAGTTATGCCATGTAATTTTTTTATTGCAGATTAGGTTGTATATAGTAGTTGCATTGCATTTTAGCATGCATTAGTTAAAATTTTGCATAATTTTTTTTAGTTTTATTTTATTTTGTTTATTTAGTTGTGTTTAACTGCATTGCATTGCATAATCCCGTTTGTTTAGCCTGTTGAATTCCAGTCTGGCCGATGATGATATTGAGATATGATAGATTTTTGAACTCTGTTAGTTGCTTAAGCTCAGTTATATTTTTATACATGACGTAATCTAGACCTGTTACTTTAATGTCATCGGATAGCACAGTGTGTCTTTTGTTGCTTGTTGGCTAGATTAGTGCATGCTTGTCTTCTAAGAGGAAAAGTTCTATTTTTAACTCATTGAATTGTGTAATAAAAACAATAATGATCTTAACAACACTGGAATACAAGTTTGAAAACAACTTTGGGGTATGCATGCTAATTGGAGAGATGGAGAGTAAGACGCACTCTCCATTTAAAAAGAAAAATAAAAGAAAAAAAAAAGAAAATGAAAAGAAACCCAAAAATAGAATAAAAGCCTTGACTAGCAAAGTCTCGTGGCCTTTGACACTCAAGCAAGTACGCCCTAGGGGATTGTCTCTTCACCCAGTGCCCTAAAGCCTTTATGGTTTAGGAGTCGTTGGTCGAAAGCTCGTTAAATGGGTATCATTGAAAAGCCTAAGGGGGCCTAGCATTGCACAGTCAGGGTGTAGCCGCGTGAAAAGTGCGAATATCGCCCCCGTGTGAGAATAAAAGCATAATAAGCCCGTGTTACACTTCAACTTGTATCTATGTGTTATTTTGGTCATTGTTTGGTATAAATGAAAATTTCTTGTTTTAAAACCTCAATTTTCCTTCCTTAGAAGCATAGCATGTGGAATCTTTGCCTATGTCAAGCTTTTTTATGGCATTGCACACACGCACTACATTTGAGTAACAGGTTGTGATTTATAGATTGTCTATCTATATAACTATTGCTTGAGCCAATTCATTATTCAGTGTTCTTGTTATCTCTCTAAGGCGCATCTAATTGGAATTCATATTATGGCTGTTACTGTGGGATTCATTTTCATGTAGTTAGTTCCATATCATGTAGTTGCATTTGTGTCTTTGCTTGAGGGCAAGCAATAGTTCAAGTTTGGGGGTATTTGATAAGTAGGTTTTATACCTACTTATTGAACTGCCAACTTACTATGATTATAGCTTAAACTCAAGCACTTTAGTGTCTTTTAATGCGTTTATCTTTGTTTTACATATTTTAGGAAGGAAACTCCAAAGAGCAGGAAATGGCATGATAAAGGCATGGAATGGCATAAAAATGAGCATATGGCATGAACTCGGCAACAAGGCTGGTGGAATGGCATGAAGACGGACAAAGTGGCATGGTATGGGCAAAAGCAAGGTGGAGAACCTATATGGAACAAATGGGGCTTGGCATGAAGATGATTTGAGGTGAGGAGCATATGATGATGGCCTCTATATAGCATTGTGAAGGAGCAAAAAGAAGCAATGAAGAAGTAGCAAGTATGCAAGGCATCACAACAGAAAGCCAGCATCAGATTTGCAAAAGCTGCAGAAAATGGTACGCGCGGCCGCGCCAGAGGAACAAAGGAAGCCGGCCCGCGCGCGCGCCGGTTAGCAATTCAGAGAGTTATTTTGTGAATATCTGCGCACTCGCGCCAGGATTACTATGCAAGGCCGCGCGGCCGCGCCGGTCATAAATGTTTGACTTTTACTTTATTTGCTCGGCTGAATGTAATAGATATAAGTCTTGTGTTTGCTTTGAACGAAAAAAGTGTGAGACTTAGCAGATTTCATTATTATTTTCAAGCTTGTTCATATTTTTAGGGCTTGTAGAGAGCTAGAGAGTTGGAGAGCTTTACTCTTCTTCCTTTCTAGTTCTAAGTAGATTTCCTTTCTTGGGTTCATTGAAGAGCTTATTTGTGGTCTAAACTCAAGCTTGAAGCATTTTATTGGAAGAGAGCCATCAATATTTGCATTTCCATTCTCTTTTCTCTCTCTTTTACCTAGTTGTTGAAATGCTTGGTTTAAATCCCATAATGGTGGGAGGTTCAGTGATGAACTAACTTCCATTATGGGATTCTAATGGATTCTATTTGCTAAATCTAGGGTTTATACCTTTTTGATATGTATGGATGAAAATGTATGGTTTGCCTAGCATGGTTGCTTTGTATGTTTAGATGTCTAATCAACATCTACTCTAATAGTTTATATGGACTTGAAAATGAAGTGTAAACTTAGATTTTGCCATGCTAGCATATGTTTGTGAAACTTGCATTGGATGAGTTTTATGATTCGCTATCCGGATAGAAATATACTGTATTACCATATGTAGTCTAATGGGGGCTTGCACTTAAATCGGTTTAGCTTGTAAATTGCATAGAATTATAGTGGTTTAGGCTTTATCGATGTTCATGTAATTTCTATCTTAATTGTGGATATTATATGATATGGACTTGGTTTATTAAAAGATAGCCCTGTCTCACATTCGTGCTCCCGGCTAGTATTCCTATGTGTTAATTCATATATGATTTGAGGTGTTGTTAACCTAGATGACACAATAGATGAAGTTAGGATCCCATATTTCTCTAATTTGAACCCCTTGCATATTAATTAGTTAAGTCTAGTTTAAATTCAGTATTGTTAATTAAAGAACACTGTGACAACCGTTTGAGCAGACAAAGATAACCATAGGACTGTTGCATGATAGTGTAAGTCTGACTTCTTTCTCCGTGGGAACGATCTCGACTTATTGAATTATTACTTGTCGACCGTGTATACTTGCACGTGTTTTGTGCCCATTTTTTGTTGACACGTAAACGGCGCAACAGTACCAGCTCCCAGTTGGAACAGCTTTTCGTCAGATTCCATATGATATCTCACTTCTAATTCCAGTTTCTCCATTGCTGAAATTAGCTCCTCCTGGGCAGTCAACATCATCAACTTCTCCCGAACCTTTCTGCTTAAGGCGTCGGCAACCGCATTCGCTTTACCCAGATGGTGTAAGATTTTGCAATCATAATCCTTTATCAATTCCAACCACCTCCTCTAGCTCATATTCAAATCCTTCTATGTAAAAATATATTTTAGACTTTTGTGGTCTGTATATATTTCACACTTCTCCCCATAAAGATAGTGTCTCCATATCTTCAAAGCAAATACCACCGCGGCCAGCTCCAAATCATGGGTCGGATACCCCGACTCGTAATCCTTCAGCTGTCATGACGCATACGCAATGACCTTGCCATTTTGTATAAGCACACAACCTAGTCCTTTATGCAACGCATCACTATACAGCATAAAATTTCTTGTGCTATCCAGAAGAGATAACACAGGTGCCGTACTCAACCTCTTCTTAAGCTCTTGGAAGCTTTCCTCACACTTCTCTGTCCAAATGAATTTCACCGATTTCCTAGTTAAATTCGTCAGTGGAGTTGTGATCTTGGAAAAGTCTTGAATAAATCTTCTATAGTATCCTGCCAATCCAAGAAAACTTCTCACTTCCGACGGTGTCTTCGGCTGATCCCAATTCATCACAGCTTCGACCTTGGAGGGTTCTACTGAAATTCCATCCTTATCAATCACATGTCCGAGAAATTGTACCCCCTCAATCCAGAATTTGCATTTTAAAAATTTGGCATACAACTTCTCTCTTCGCAACGCCTCCAATGTCACCTTCAGGTGTTCAACGTGTTCCTTCTTGGTCTTTGAATATACTAGAATGTCGTCGATAAATACCACCACGAATTTGTCCAAAACTGGCTTGAATACTCTGTTCATTAGGTTCATAAATGCTGCAGGAGCATTTGTTAGACCAAATAACATCACCGAAAATTTATAGTGACCATATTGAGTTCTGAACGCTGTTTTCGGAATGTCCTCTGTTCTCCCCTTCAACTGATGATAACCACTTCTCAGGTCTATCTTCAAGAAGTATCTCGCTCCCTTTAACTGGTCAAATAGGTCATTAATCCTAGGCAACGGATACTTGTTCTTAATTGTGACCTTGTTCAGCTCTCTATAATCGATGCAAATGCATCGTCTCATCCTTCTTCTTAACAAATAACGCCGGCGCTCCCCACGGCGATATGCTCGGTTGTATGTACTCCTTGTCCAAAAGCTTTTGCAGCTGCACCATCAATTCTTTTATTTCCACCGGAGCCATACGGTACAGTACCTTCGATATTGGAGCGGTTCCTGGCGCCAAATCGATCACAAACTCTACTTCCCTATTAGGAGGAAGTCCTGGAAAATTATCCAAAAACACGTCAACGAAGTCTCTTACGATTGGTATCTCCTCTAACTTCGGGTTCTCTTTTTGACTATCGACTATGTAGGCTAAATATCCTACACATCCTTGTCTTAATAACTTCTTGGCCTGCATCATCGTCAGACAACTCGCTTGTCTAGGCAACTTGCTGCCATAAAACACAACTTTTGACAGAGTCATAAGGTTAATACATTTTCTCTGGCAATCAATTATCGCCCTATAATTGAATAGCCAATCCATTCCCAGAATAACGTCTAATTCCCTAAGTCTAATCGGAATAAGATCTACATTCATCACGTTTCCCTTGATATCCACCCTACAGTTCTTGTGTACATACTTAATTGGAATCACTTCCCTATTCGTAATCTCTATGTTCATAGGGTATTCTAACTCGTCCTTAGGCAATTCTAAGTTCTTAGCAAAGTCATCGGATATAAATGAGCAAGTAGCACCCGAATCAAATAATATATATGCATTAACTTTATTGATTGGAATAATACCTGACACTACATCGCGAGACTACATAGCATCCTGTACTATCATGTTGAATGTCCTGGCAGTAGGTCGGTTTGTTACGATTGGTCCTATAATTATCAGAGCATTTCCATCGTTGCTTCCCCTGTTTCCACATGATCATTCCCCTAGATACCTTCTTGGGGCAATCCCTGGCCAAATGGTCATTTGACACACATGTGAAGTAGACACCTTTCTTAGGGTTAGGTGCTATGTGGCCTTCCTGATCACAATTATAGCAAACCTACTTTCCTTTCATATAGACCCCAAGGTAAGTTTTCTCGTAGGTCGGACATGCTACAATCCTCTTCTTTTGGCTTCCTTACTGATTTTCAGTCAGGTGTGCTGTCATTCCACCTTCTTTTTTGGCTGTTGTTTCCTCCAGTGTTGCTACCACTAGCCTTGTTGTTACCTTCTCCTTCACTCTTCTTTTTCTTCAGCTCCTGGTTGTATTTGGTCATCGCATCGCTCCCACCTTCAGCAAGGATAGCCTTCTCCAATACTCCAGCAAAGGTGTTCAGTTGGAACATCGACACCTTGCAATACAACTAGAGCTTTAGTCCCTGCTCAAACCTCCTTGCCTTCCTCTCGTCGGTATGTACTTGGTATGTGACAAACCTAGCCAGCTCTTTAAATCTTGTTGCGTAATTTGGTACAGACATAATGCTATATTTCAACTCCTGAAACTGCACTTCCATCTGGTTTTGTGAGCTCGTAGGAAAGTACATCTTGAAAAATATTTCTTTAAACCTCTCCCAGGTTATTACGCCCTCTCCTCCCCTGACCTTGTTTGCTTGCCACCAATAGCTAGCTTCCGCTTTCAGCATGAATGTCGCATACGCGGTTTTCTGATCCTCACCGATCCTAGCAATGTCAAAAACCTTCTCCATTTCCATAACCTATGTCTGAGCTTCTATCGGGTTCATGGATCCCTTGAACTCTGGCGGTCCCACCGCCTTGAAATCTTTGAACTTGGTGTTCGGTGGAGCTTGCGGCTGATTGTTCATAGTTCCTGTCAACAAATTCACCAACTACTGGACGGGGTTGGCGTTGGCAATGGCGTCGTTATTGTTATTCGTTGACCCTTCTTGGGCTGGTCGACGGTTTGGGCATCTTCTTGGCTGCATATTTCTGTTAAGATATACGCTTATTAGATCTTTATTCAATCTCTTAAATATTTATTCAATCAAAAGTTTTTTAAACACAAGAAATATAGTATCACTGCTATTTACATCAATTATCCCGAGATAAAGAATCTTCAGGATTTAAATCATCAACATATTCCTTTATTTATAATCACATCAGAATTTACATTATTAACTAACATGAATTATTCACATATTTATACTGTTCCTATCACGGCCTACTAAGGCGTCGAACAGCTTTGTTGCGCTCTTCCTCCATAACGCGGAACATCGTCAGGTAGATCCTCGATCTAAACTGGATATCACATAACCCGATCATGGGCCTTATCAATTGTATTCTGAAATGTATAGTATGTCTCCTTGATCTTAGCCTTCTTTGCCCGATCGTTATCCTCAGCAATTTCTGTAATACCCGAGAATTTCTAAATATTATTAAATAAATATATTAATGGAAATGAGAATTTATTTGAATATAAATAATTTTGTGTTATAAGATGAATTAATTCAATTATATAAAATTAAATATTTATAATAATTGAGAAATTGATGGAGTTTGCGATAAACTCATTGATAGCCTTGTGTGGCACAGTGACGTAATATAAGAATGATTATATTAATTTAAGCAAATAATTAATCTATATTAAATGTAGAATATTAATTAATTGTCATCGTAGAATAATTAATTATTGTGGAATATTAATTGTGATTGATTAATAATATGTGATTATTATTATTGCAAGAAATATAATAATAATAAACCACTTGTTTATAACTGTGCTGAGATTTATAGTTGTTAAGGTGATAATTAACCCTGTGATTATTAATTAAGGGATATTAATAATTACGAGGAATAGATTAATTAATGTTATTGGTAATTAATCGTTTAGATGAATAATTTATTTATTTGACATTATAAATAATAAAGTAAATAAGTAAGCTATTAATATAATAAGATTATAGTGATTGTTATGTGCAAGCATGCGTATGTATGGTAGCTAACCATATATTATATGAAGCATCATGTGACTATATTATATACATAAACAATGTTATATAGTGCAATGTGAATATATTACACATAGAGACCATGCATTAAGATTGATTGAAATATATAAGCTACATGTTTATGCTTGTGTGACAATAAATATGTGGGTATACATTATATAAAATATCATGAACATATTGTAAACTATTAGTTTTAATAAAGGAGACAGTTGATAGTAGTGTGCATACAAGCTAATTATGTATGATGATAAAGCACATACTTTGTAAACAATCTTATTTATTTATTAATAAAATATTCATTTAAGGCATATAATTATCTACATGGTGCTGTTTTTATAATATGTAAATAACCTATAGTTTTAAGCAATGCTTTTAGAATCATGATGAGATCATGATAATGAGATCTAAATTCTTAGAAAGCTTAAAAACTAAAATAGTTCCCAATTGTGGGATTACTAAAATGGGGATTAGTAAATTCGGATAGATTGGTACATATGTTGCTTGCTCATTGGATGAGGATGACTGATCTCATGGTCATTTGTGTGGAGACACTAAAGCAAGTATGTAGGTGCTTATTGGAGAATAAGTTCACTGAACGTGACTCGCTATGGAATACCTAATGGAGTTTTACTCGCCTGTCAATAGGAATTCCTAATGTGATAGTAGTACAAGTGATCCTTGGACTTGAGATCATCATAGTATCTTGTATGTAATAAATTATACTTTGACTAATTCCTTAAGGCCTTTTAAGGCATATATAGGGTATGCTTGGGTATAATGAGTTACATATGGAGATAATGAATGATCAATAAAGAATCTACCACCTCTAGTAAAAGAGGAGATATGTCCTATGTGATTCGTTAAATGACAACCCAGGAATCCTTGGCCAAGGTAGAATGAAATTAGAAAGCGGTTTCTAATTTGCATTATTTGGAGTTGTGCATTTTCTAATCGAAATACATATGATTAAATAAATTAAGACTTGACAGTAAATCCATGTCTTATATTTAATTGGGACATTGTATGGTGGAAGGATTGAATTGTACGGTAACTATTAACTCACAGGTTCTTTTATGATTAATGTTGAAATCTATATTATCTGGAAAGTCGTTGATCACTAGGGAGGCTTATCCTTATTGTAGAATAAATGTTATTTATTTAAATAGATTATTAGTTTAATTTATTTATTTAAATAAGATTAGAATTGTTCTAATTGATTTATTCATAACCGGTTTAATATGGAGAACCTACCATAAAAGGAAGAAGAATTATTTAAGAAGAAAAATGGCATGATAGTAATAATGCATTAAGTATAATTAATTTAATCTATGGTGATAGAATAAATTAAATAGCTTAATATTTATTATTTAATATTTTAGAAATATTAAATATAAATTAATAAGAGGAGTCTTATTAATATTATTATTATTATTTTAATTCTAAAGGAGTTTAGGAATTAATATAATATCAGTACTCTCTCTCAATCCTAATAAAGATTAGGATATAAATTAATTAAAAGTATTTAATTAATTAAATAAAACCCTATTCTAATTGGATTAGGAGGGTTAACCTAATATCTATATAAGAGAGTCTTATATCAGAAATAAGGTACGTGAATTTTTTCAAGAGTTGGGAGTACACATATTCTATAGAGATAGAAACAAGGGTTAAGCCAATAACTCATCTTCTTGAGTTCTTCATCTTCCTTGGTGGATCACCGTTAGAGGCCAAACATTTGGGTGGCTGACATTGATCAAGGGAAGGAGCCACTACAGAGGAACCAAAGGAATCAAAGGAGTAGAACTTGTACCTGAGGAAGCTTGGATCTTCAAAGGTATAATTCTATTTTTTTCTCCTTCTATATTCACTGATAATTGATACACAAGAATGATCATGGTTATGGGTTTGTATAAATTTTTGAAAACCTAATTTTTCCGCTTTCGCCCTATTTATGTGATTTGATTGCATGATTGCGTTACGTACAAACCCAACAGTGGTATCAGAGCCTAACTTTGTGCTAATTATCAATTTTATAATTCCATGTATGAATTGATGTGAGAATTGGATCGTTTTTCTGGACAAAAATCATTTTCTGCAAGTTTTTGCGACGAACAGCGCAGCTGCCCAGTTCATTACTGGCGCAGCTGCGCCGGTCTGCAAAAACTGCTGCTTCAGGCTACCTGCACAGCTGCCCAGTTCATTACTGGCGCAGCTGCGCCGGTACCTGGACAGACCATGAAAATTATTTTTAATTAATTAAGTAAACTGTTTATTTAATTGATAAAGTTTTAAAATAAAGAAGTTTATTTTATCTGAAATATGATTTCAGAATGCTAAAATTAAAGGAGTTTAATTTGGATTTATTTTTGATTAAATAAAAGAGTTTATTTTGTTTCAAAAATAAAATTTAGCAAAACTTTTGTCCATTAAATAACATCGATCCATATATGGAATAGCATTGTTATTCATGAGATGAATGGCTATTTATTGATATATATGGTGATATGTATGATAATAAATGGGGATTGATTATGGAGTATTTGACCAACGTGATTGGATTTTATTTTAGTTGAATGCTTGAATGAATGGGTTTTATTAAATGGGGTATGTGTACCTTGTCATCTCTAATTTTTTTTCTTGATGTAAAATTCTATCTCCCTCCTATGTACTTCCCCTTGACTGCTGATCAAGGTCTCTATTTAAATTAAATAGTTTAATGTAATAGAAATAGTTAGAATTATCTTGAAGAAATTAGAGACCAAGGAGCAAGGAGCGCGTGAAGACCCGTTTGTATGGAGCCCGGGTTTAAATGTAATAGTTATATTTAAATTTAAATTCTTGCACTCCTAGGTTTGACCTTTTGGTTCACTTGGTGGCTCTAGTGAACCAAACTAGAATAAAAGTCCATAATCAATCCGGGTAGAATATAGTATTCTATATTGCATGCTAAATATTATATATATTATATTTTATGCAAACATGCTTTGCATGTTTAATAAAATGACGCGTATTTTATATATATATATGTGCATGCGCGCTAAACAAGATGAGACAAATAATAACAAACCCCTCAAAGAAATAATATTAAGTCCGAAGCGTTCAAATGATATTTGGAATATCGAACGTCGCCTTCTAGCATGATAAATTAATAGAGTATTAAATATTTAATATGAGCTTGTTGTGCTATCCACAAGGCGAGTATTGCGTATTTAAGATGTTAATTAATCACATTTGATGCTTATCAAGAAAATTAAACGATCTAGTCTTGTTGTGCTATCCACAAGGACGAACATTTTTCTTTTTTGAATTTATGAAAGTGCTAGGATGGACTTAACTTAAATCATTTTAGTTCGGATGTGCACACACTTGACCATTATGATTTAAGAGGCAAAATAAAAAGAGGTTATATAGTGAGGTAATTGACAAGAGTTGTCTACCTATTTATTTGTATATCGCTTGTTGTGCTATCCACAAGGTTATATACATTTGAAATGGGATCCTTATTCTCACTAGCAAATCTTTAATTAGATGTTGCCGAACTATATAAGTGAGGGTAATATAGTTCGATGAAAATAGTGGGATATACCAATTTAAAATAAAGACCTAAATTTATTTTGGTATGCAAAGTTAATAAAATGAATGTTTGCTAAAATGTTGTCTTTTCACATGCAGAATTTTAAAAATGTCAAAATCACTAATCTCACTACGAAGCATACTTGATGCAAATAAGGTTACCGGCCCGAATTATGAGGACTGGCTAAGAAATCTGAGAATTGTTCTCACTGCTGAAAAGATTTTTTATGTCCTAAATTCCACTATCCCTGAATCTGTTTCAGAAATAGCCTCTGAGGAAGAGATTGCCACTTTCAATAAGTGGCAAGATGATGCATCTGTGGCTCAATGCATCATGCTTGCATCCATGAATAACGAGCTTCAGCGTCAGCACGAAAAAATGGATGCTCCTGCTATGCTGCTTCACCTCAAGGAGTTGTATGGTGAACAGAGTAGGACTGCTAGATATGAGATATCTAAGGAGCTCTTCCGATCTCGGATGATCGAGGGCACTGCCGTGTTGACTCATGTTTTGAAGGTAATCAATTTGATTGAACGCCTTGGACAGCTTGGGTTCGTCATGGATGGGGAGTTGAGTCAAGACTTGGTCTTGCAGTCACTCCCTGAGACCATCTCGCAGTTTGTGGTTAATTTTCACATGAATAAGCTAGATGTCAGCTTGCCTGAGCTGCTTAACATGCTGAAAACTGCAGAATGTCACTTCTCATCCAAGAAGAACCATGTCTTGATGGTGGATTCTTCCAATAAAAGGAAGAGGCCCAAGGTGTCTTGTGAAAAGAAGAAATCTAAGAAGGCTAAGGGAAAAGGGAAAGAAAAGGAGCAAAAGAAACCTGAACCAACTAAAGGAATGTGCTTTCATTGCAATGAGCCGGGACATTGGAAGAGGAACTGCAAGAAGTTTCTAGCAGAGAAGAAGCTTGGAGAAGCTTCGACTTCCAATCAAGGTTTGTTTATGATTGAAATTAATTTTTCTAAAAGTCATAATTCTACTTGGGTATTGGATACCGGCTGTAGTTCTCACATATGTAATACTATGCAGGGACTAGTCAGAAGTAGAAAGCTGAACAAAGATGAGGTGATCCTACGAGTGGGAAATGGAGCAAAAGTTGCTGCATTAGCTGTAGGAACTTATTGTTTAGCAATGCCTTCGGGCAAATCCATTTATCTTAATAACTGTTATTATGTTTCGAATATTATTAAAAACATTATTTCAATTTCTGTATTGGATATGGAAGGTTTTGACGTTATTATAAAGAACAATGGTTGTTCTATTTATAAAGACGATGTTTTATATGGTATTGGAAATTTGCGAAATGGACTTTATACACTTGACTTACAAGAAAATATATTTCAAATTGAACAAATTAAGAAAAGGAAAAGAGATGATATTAATTATACCTATATGTGGCACTGTAGACTCGGTCATATCAATGAAACAAGATTATCCAAGTTGCATAAAGATGGGCTCCTCGAGCTATCTGATTATGAATCATATCCAACTTGTGAATCTTGTCTCATGGGTAAAATGACTAAATCTCCTTTTAGTGGAAAAGGAGAGAGAGTTACAGAATTGTTGGCATTGATTCACACAGACGTTTGTGGACCTATGACAACAAGTGCACGGGGTGGGTATTCTTATTTTATTACTTTCACTGATGATCACTCAAGATTTGGATATGTGTATTTAATGAAATACAAATCAGAATCATTTGAAAAGTTCAAAGAGTTCAGAAGTGAAGTAGAGAAACAAACGGGCAAGAGTATTAAGATACTTCGATCAGATCGAGGTGGAGAATACTTAAGCAGTGAGTTTCTTAATTGTCTCAGAGATAATAGTATAATCTCCCAATGGACTCCTCCAGGTACACCACAGTTAAATGGAGTATCTGAAAGGAGAAATCGAACACTGTTGGACATGGTTCGATCCATGATGAGTTTTACTGACCTTCCAATTTCCTTTTGGGGATATGCCCTAGAAACGGCTGCATACCTACTTAACAAGTTACCTACCAAATCTGCCCCAAAGACTCCATATGAGATGTGGAAAGGGAGGAAACCAAATCTTAAGTATGTTAAGACTTGGGGTTGTCCAGCTTATGTCAAAAAGTTTGAAAATGATAAGCTACAAACTAAATCCGATAAATGTAGATTTGTGGGATACCCTAAAGAAACCGTAGGGTATTATTTCTATCATCCAACTAATCAAAAGGTGTTTCTTGCGAAACATGCTACCTTCTTGGAGAAAGAGTTTATCCATGAAGGGGTCAGTGGGAGTAAGATATATCTTGAAGAAGTTCAAGAACCACAAGTTACCACGTACCAAAGTCAAGTACCTAACCAAGTAGAAGAACCTACTGTACCACACCCTGTTCGTAAATCTAGAAGAGTGCCGCAGATACCTGAGAGGTATGGATTCGTTATAGAGGATGACGATGAGGTACACATCATGAATGATGATCCATTGAATTACGAAAAGGCTATGAGTAATAAAGACTCAGGGAAATGGCTTGAAGCCATGAAATCCGAAATGGACTCCATATATGAAAATAAAGTATGGACTTTGATTTCACCACCTGAAGGTATTAAACCTATTGGGTGTATATGGGTTTTTAAGAAAAAGACTGGAGCAGACGGAAAGGTAGAGACCTATAAGGCCCGACTGGTTGCAAAAGGTTTCAAACAAAGACAAGAAGTTGACTATGATGAAACCTTCTCACTAGTAGCCATGCTCAAGTCCATTCGAATTTTGCTTGCTATTGCAGCTTACAACGACTATGAGATCTGGCAGATGGACGTGAAAACGGCCTTCCTCAATGGGAAACTTGAGGAGGATGTGTATATGACATAGCCAGAGGGATTTATCTCAAAAGTTGGAACAAATCAAGTCTGTAAGCTACAACGATCCATTTATGGGTTGAAGCAAGCTTCTCGTAGATGGAACATTCGTTTTGATGAGACAATCAAAGAGTTTGATTTTATCAAAAATGAGGATGAACCTTGTGTATACAAGAAGGTTAGTGGGAGCGCAGTATCATTCCTTGTATTATATGTTGATGATATATTACTGATAGGGAATGACATTTCTATGTTACAATCCATTAAAATCTGGTTATCTAAAAACTTCTCCATGAAGGGCTTGGGTGAAGCATCCTATATTTTGGGGATAAAGATCTATAGAGATAGATCTAAAAGGATGCTCGGCTTATCCCAAGGAACGTACATTAATACGATGCTAAAGAGGTTTAGCATGGAAGATTCCAAAAGAGGTCTCATGCCGATGAGCCATGGAATAAATCTCTCCAAGAAACAGGCCCCAAAGACACCTGAGGAGAGAGACCGTATGAGTAAGATCCCTTATGCTTCTGCAATAGGATCTATCGTGTACGGTATGATATGTACTAGACCGGATGTTGCTCACGCACTTAGTGTAACAAGCAGATACCAGTCGAATCCAGGAGAAGAGCACTGGAAGGCAGTGAAAAATATCCTAAAGTACTTGAGAAGGACTAAAGATATTTTTCTTGTCTACGGTGGGTCTGAATTAAAACTCGAGGGATTCACGGACTCAAGTTTTCAAACAGACCAAGATGACAGTAAATATGTTTCAGGGTATGTGTTTACCTTGAACGGAGATGCAGTGAGTTGGAAGAGTTCCAAGCAGCAAACAGTTGCTGATTCAGTGACAGAGGCAGAGTATATAGCTGCAAGTGAAGCTGCAAAGGAAGCTGTTTGGATGAAGAAGTTCATAACTGAACTTGGTGTGGTTCCTAGCATCGGAGAAGTAATTCCCGTATACTGTGACAACACCGGAGCGGTTGCACAGGCTAAGGAACCCAGGTCTCATCAGAAATCTAAACACGTGTTGCGGCGATTTCACTTATCAGGGAGATCATTGAAAGAGGAGACGTCACCTTGGAGCGTGTGGACTCTCAAGACAACATTGCAGACCCATTTACTAAAGCTCTAACACAACAGCAGTTTGATCGTCACTTAGAGAAGATGGGTATGAGATACCATGGCAATTGGCTTTAGTGCAAGTGGGAGATTGATAGTAGTGTGCATACAAGCCAATCATGTATGATGATAAAGCACATACTTTGTAAACAATCTTATTTATTTATTAATAAAATATTCATTTAAGGCATATAATTATCTACATGGTGCTGTTTTTATAATATGTAAATAACCCATAGTTTTAAGTAATGCTTTTAGAATCATGATGAGATCATGATAATGAGATCTAAATTCTTAGAAAGCTTAAAAACTAAAATAGTTCCCAATTGTGGGATTACTAAAATGGGGATTAGTAAATCCGGATAGATTGGTACATATGTTGCTTGCTCATTGGATGAGGATGACTGATCTCATGGTCATTTGTGTGGAGACACTAAAGCAAGTATGTAGGTGCTTATTGGAGAATAAGTTCACTGAACGTGACTCGCTATGGAATACCTAATGGAGTTTTACTCGCCTGTCAATAGGAATTCCTAATGTGATAGTAGTACAAGTGATCCTTGGACTTGAGATCATCATAGTATCTTGTATGTAATAAATTATACTTTGACTAATTCCTTAAGGCCTTTTAAGGCATATATAGGGTATGCTTGGGTATAATGAGTTACATATGGAGATAATGAATGATCAATAAAGAATCTACCACCTCTAGTAAAAGAGGAGATATGTCCTATGTGATTCGTTAAATGACAACCCAGGAATCCTTGGCCAAGGTAGAATGAAATTAGAAAGAGGTTTCTAATTTGCATTATTTGGAGTTGTGCATTTTCTAATCGAAATACATATGATTAAATAAATTAAGACTTGACAGTAAATCCATGTCTTATATTTAATTGGGACATTGTATGGTGGAAGGATTGAATTGTACTGTAACTATTAACTCACAGGTTCTTTTATGATTAATGTTGAAATCTATATTATCTGGAAAGTCGTTGATCGCTAGGGAGGCTTATCCTTATTGTAGAATAAATGTTATTTATTTAAATAGATTATTAGTTTAATTTATTTATTTAAATAAGATTAGAATTGTTCTAATTGATTTATTCATAACCGGTTTAATATGGAGAACCTAAAGGGTCACACCATAAAAGGAAGAAGAATTATTTAAGAAGAAAAATGGCATGATAGTAATAATGCATTAAGTATAATTAATTTAATCTATGGTGATAGAATAAATTAAATAGCTTAATGTTTATTATTTAATATTTTAGAAATATTAAATATAAATTAATAAGAGGAGTCTTATTAATATTATTATTATTATTATTTTAATTCTAAAGGAGTTTAGGAATTAATATAATATCAGTACTCTCTCTCAATCCTAATAAAGATTAGGATATAAATTAATTAAAAGTATTTAATTAATTAAATAAAACCCTATTCTAATTGGATTAGGAGGGTTAACCTAATATCTATATAAGAGAGTCTTATATCAGAAATAAGGTACGTGAATTTTTTCAAGAGTTGGGAGTACACATATTCTATAGAGATAGAAACAAGGGTTAAGCCAATAACCCATCTTCTTGAGTTCTTCATCTTCCTTGGTGGATCACCGTTAGAGGCCAAACATTTGGGTGGCTGACATTGATCAAGGGAAGGAGCCACTACAGAGGAATCAAAGGAATCAAAGGAGTAGAACTTGTACCTGAGGAAGCTTGGATCTTCAAAGGTATAATTCTATTTTTTCTCCTTCTATATTCACTGATAATTGATGCACAAGAATGATCATGGTTATGGGTTTGTATAAATTTTTGAAAACCTAGTTTTTGCGCTTCCGCCCTATTTATGTGATTTGATTGCATGATTGCGTTACGTACAAACCCAACAACAGTGTAATGTGATAACATCCGATTAAATTATATCCGATATTAACAAAATATACATGGATTATATGTGTCAATTTACACTTACTACACTATGTGGATTATAGTGTGACATTTCAATTATAACCTATGTATATATTATATATAAATGTACAGAGCCCTTGAACTAATACTCCTTTCAAATGCTGATATATATTGTCCCACAATGAGAGTCCCTCATTCTCTCCTACACGTGAAAGGCTAAAGCCTACACTTCTCAATTTCAGCAAACTAGGATAGCCTTGTAGCAATGATCAAAGGGGGAGTGGGAACCATGATGAGATTCAACCACCATTCAACCACTCTTCATTAGCCATCAAATATATCTTCAATCCGTTAGTTTAGATTGGAAGATTATAGCATTGTCTGGATATCATTTTCTCTATAAATACAACCCATCTCCTTCAATTTGATTTGCTGAGAATTTTGCTAAGTGTTGGATTGAGAATGTTGTGAGTTTGTTAACAAGATAGTCACAGAGGGAGAAATTTCAATTTCAGCAAGTTCATTTCATATAGCAAAGGTATAAGATTGCTTCATGTTCTTCATTTTTAGTTTCTGTCAAAATTCCATTTCTTGATTTTGGTTGCAAGGCATGTTAATTGAATTATAGAATGGTTATTAGTTGTTATATAGACTTAGTAACATGTTAGTATATAATGTAGCATGTTTAAAAATCAAATCGGTGAAGTAATTTTGTGAATTGGGCTGTTAACTGCCGAAGCAGACTGCAGTCCGGCCAGAACCAGTGGTGGCGCAGCTGCGCCGGGTTAACCTTGGCATGCTGCGCAGCTGCGCAGGACACTGTGTGCAGTTTTTGATTTCCTGCTTGATTCTGCTAAGTGTAAATTGTTGAGATAAATTAGGACAAGCATGCTAGCATGAGTGGTACATATATATGGGTATACTAAGGCAATGGAAACATGTTTTACTAATAGTTACACGCATACTTATAGTTTGAGATAAACTTAGCGTTTTATAAACAAACTTCGAATTTGAAAACGAACTCGATATGTATACTTGCCATGTTAACATTCTAACCTTGCAAGCATATTAGTATGATTTAAGGATGTATGAAAAGCATGCTAACTCGCGTATATAGGTTCCATAATAAAATGTGAACATGTGAACCTTACTAATGCACATTCCTAACAAAAATATAAGTTTTGAAAAGAAACTTTGACATGCTATGACCATGTTGATATTCTGATCTTATAAGCATGTTTATATGGCCGTGAAATGTATGTCGGACATGATAACATATGTATATAGATAGCATGAACATGTTAGGCCTTATTAGCAAGCTTTACTAATAAAAATATGAGCTTTGAACGTGAACTTTGATATGTTGTGTCGAGAGTTAGAATCTGATAATTTTGAACGTGTTTGATCGTAATCTTAGAATCACTAATGTATCATACATGTATGCCTACCATGCTAGATATCGTAAAATCAAGATAGGCCTAAGTGAAGCATGTCTTCAAACTAATAACTATGATAGTTACATGTATGAAATGTGAATACTCATAAGCATGCCTAAACGCGAGTTATATGATTATCTTATGTGTTTAAAAGGCGGGCATGATAGACTTTGTGACTTTATAACCTCGAATGGACTTAAGTTATTAAGGGTATTACCTTAGACCCTATATTATGTAAATTGAACGTGAAAAGGTTGAACTAGCATGAAAGTACCCTTTAATATGAATACATGCTATGTGATATCATATGTTAATGATTTAACCCGATCTCGACGGTTAACTTATGGGAATGTCATAACTTGCTAAAATAAAATATATTAGTATTGATTGTGGTCTTATGTGATATTAATAATATGAGAACATGTTTTGCTAATTGTTGCGATCTTATATGATATGAGAATGTGTTTAAACTCAAAAGGAGGAACGTTAAGGGTAGAAATTATATTCTATATAACTGTATAGCTAGGTTAAGACTTAGCTTATGTGTTAATCGTATATACGAGATGAGATATAATGTTAAACTATATGACTAATGAATATCATATATATACGTAACTGTATTATGATAGAAATTCGAAAGTGTTGGCTAGCTTTACGTGAGTAAACTACGCATAAGGCAAGTATCTAAACCTTATCTCTATGGATGCAAGTTTCCTAACTTACACTCTTTTACGGTGCAAGTATTCTATCCTTGTACAATGCAAGTTATCTTACTTACTCGTTCATTGAGCTAGTACATTTAAAACTCTTGTGAAAGCTATTATTCATATTGAACTTGGTATTGTTCTTGAATATTGTGAAAGTGTCTATGCCATTCGATTCGGCTAGACTATATGCATGTTTATAAGAAAACTGTCCAAACCTTTTTATTGGTGCGAAAATCTAAAAACTGAGTTGAACAGCCGTTATGGTAAGGGGAGTGTTTATTGTTGGAAGCCCCAACACGCGTGATTATTACTGTGGTGTTATGCATAACATAGAGTATTGTAGACTGATCATCTATCATACTTATTTCTTTTGGGTTGTCAGTTTAATATTGATGATTCTTGTAGATGTTCGATAGTCCTTAGTGACTGCTCAGTATAAATTATTTTATCTAGTTGGATACGTTGATAGCCTTTGAACTCATATATATCTGTTGATCTATATTGAATTTCATTTTTTCCAAAGATTTGATTCAAGAATTGTTGATATTCGTTGTTCATGATATATTTCTGAAACTCTAAATTATCTTAGAGATTATACTTTGATATTTCAAACTTGTGATATAATACTCATCACCCTTATTGTATATTACTTGCTGAGCAATTTGTGCTCATTTTTGCTTTCCCTAAAACATTTCAGTTAAGGCAGAGCATGGCGAACCTTTAGGCGTTGATAAGGGCAAGGGCAAGGCTACCAACTAGCTTGTCTCTTTTATGTTTTTAAATATTTTAATGTTGTATTAAGATGATGTAGTAAGACTGGATTTGATTATGTTTAAGCTTAAGTTAGATTATGTAATGAGTCGTTATTGATATTATTTTGTAATCTATTAGTACTGTAGGTTGCGAGACTTGGGAGAATAATTATAATAAATTATTGTATATTATTCTAAATTAGGTATTCCGCAGTGAATGTGTGATTTTAGTTATTATTGTAGTACCATGAGCACGTGACGAACCGAATTCGAACGACCAAGTGGCGGTCCCGGATTTGGGGGCGTCACAATTTCTGCACGTCGTGAATCCCTCATCCAAGCATCCTCTGCTATGGCAAGCTTTGCTGATTCCTCACGCAAATCATTCTTCAGCTTTTCTATCTCCTCTGACTTCTGCTCACCTTGGCCCTTCTCATGAACCAACTCCCACTCCACGTCTCCAAGACGTGTATACAGAGTCTCAGCCTCACCACCCTTCTGCTCGATGGTAGTCCGCTAAGTAACTACCTGTTTCTTCAGCTCCTGTACAGTATCCTGTAACTCTATGTTAAGGTCATAAGCTCATCGTACATCTCAGCACTGATAGAGTTTGGTGGGAACTCATCAGGCCTCAACTGCCTCAGCTTCAACCTCAATCTCTTCAGAGTCCTCCTCCGAGTCAAACACTGACTCATGCTCCCAACCAACGACAGTGATCAAAGGAGATGGCTCCTTACGAATCAACTGCTCCTAGACTGTGTGAATGTCTCAGGGCTCCTCCTCAATAGCCACTCGGGGTACAACCTCCCTAGGATGACTTGATCCTCCAACATCCGACATCCTGACAATCAAAATTTTAAGTCTTAGTTATTACGTGGTGCTAATCGATACTCGCGCAAGTACATAAATATAAACATTTAGCACATAAGGTAATTTATTATCTTTCTTAGAACTCGATAAGAGTTATCTTTACTATATTCTTGAAGGCTACTACCCTAAGGTTTTTCCCCACCTAAGGTTCATAACCTACAAGCTCTGATACCAACTTATGACACCCCAAAATCCGGATACTTTAATTTTCACGGGATTTGGTGATCACTGTACAAATATCATATATCTATCTACCTATAATAAATGCAAACCATGACATAGATAGAAATAAATCCTCCCCTTATGGGGTTACAACATCTGAATAATACTTAAATCAATCCTAGGTCATACTAACCTTAATCATCTGCACGTAAAATATAAATAATTACATAAGTCTTAAACATCACAACATAAGTCTTAGATAAATATTATCAAATAAAAAACAAGTCTTCATCACTTGTTGACTTTGCCCTTGTCTTTGCCAGTGGAAGGCTTGTCGGACCTTTCTTTCTTAACTGCAATGTTATTATGCAAGAGTGAGCACGATTGCCCACAAGTGTACAAATATAACAATATAATAACATGCGAATAAGTCAAAGAAGTCGGAATAATAGAAAGCTCGGCTTTTGAATCAAAAATGAATAACAAGAATCAAAAGTATGTCTAAGGGGACATAAGACCTTGAACTATGTTCCCGGTTGTTAAGTATTTCTACTTTAAACCTTTAACAGTCATAAGACTATATGGACTCTACTACTCGTACTTAGGGGGATCAACCCTTAGTACCTTAATGTGCACAATATCTCAACGCTAAAGTGTAAATAATCCCCTATAACAGGGTTGTTCATCTCAGTTTGACATCAAAGTCCGCACCCAAGGAAGTTTGGTTTGGATAAGCTCAATAATAGTTCTAGAATTTAGAACGTTCATCAACTATAGACTAGTTGAATCAATAAGGTTTCGCTAGTCGTACAAGGCTCAACAATAACTGATATTCAATTCGAATAATAAATCTTAAGAATATACAATCGAATAAGTATTGTATAACTGAAGTAATACTTATAATATCTTATATGAAACTTGACTTGAATGAACAAGATTAAGAACTTACATCATGATAATAGTTAGAGAATAGAAAGCTTGTTCAATAACTAGTTTGAATATAGAATACTTGCTCAATTTAAAGAGTATAGTTAAGAAAACTTGCTTAACGATAATAAGTTAGGGATAGAACACTTGCTCAATAAAAGTAAAGTTCCGAGTTTAGAATAATTGCGTAACGTAAAATTAAGGTTTAAAAACTTGCCTCGTGCACAAGCTACAATTACTATTACAATTCACTTCCTCAACGTCCTACACATTACATTACGTTTATAATATCGATTAGTTCCATTACCACAACGTTTAACCATTGAGCTTTTCACTTAAGTTCAAATAAACAACTTGGTTCACAAATCTTAACTTGTTAACTAACCACATAACTTGACTCTGGACCCACAATATGCATACCACATAATTCGAACTCTTAAACGATCATAATCAACCTTACGACAATAATGTCCAAATTCACACATAGCTTGTTAACATGAAGCTTCAAATTATTTTATACATGTCAACAACATGTTATATTATTATTTCATACACTTAATATGTCATTAGGTTTATTACATTCAGTTAGTTCATCATGTTAGGGCTTAAAACACATCAAAAAAAATTGGATAGCAAGTAAGCCCACTAGGACGGACATTTCTAGGCTAAATGCTCGAGGAGGCGGAGCCCACTGGGGCGGACACTTCTAGGTTAAATGTCTGAGGGGGCAGATGTGCCTCTGCTGGTCCAATCGCAGTTCGAGAAAAAATTCAGAAAAAGCCAAATAAATCCGAACTAAAATAACACGACGATTTTTTTATGTTACCCATGTGACGCCCCCAAAATAGGTTCAATACTCAACCCATTTTGAGTCGACAAATACATGGCACAGAATCTAAATACAATCTTTTATATCAAACGATCGTGAGAAATACGACCACACAAGCTGTGAGCTTCAATACATATCGTATATAATACGAAATATAAATGCTCAAATTCAGTCCTCATTCATTATAATTATTATCACACTATTTTACAAAAATAGTGAGGACTACTACTGATAGTAGTGTGCATACAAGCCAATCATGTATGATGATAAAGCACGTACTTTGTAAACAATCTTATTTATTTATTAATAAAATATTCATTTATTAAAGGCATTAATTATCTACATGTTGCTGTTTTTATAATATGTAAATAACCCATAGTTTTAAGCAATGCTTTTAGAATCATGATGATGATCATGCTAATGAGATCTAAATTCTTAGAAAGTTTTAAAACTAAAATAGTTCCCAATCGTGGGATTACTAAAAAGGGGATTAGTAAATCTGGATAGATTGGTACATATGTTGCTTGCTCATTGGATGAGGATGATTGATCTCATGATCATTTGTGTGGAGACACTAAAGCAAGTATGTAGGTGCTTATTGGAGAATAAGTTCACTGAACGTGATTCGCTATGGAATACCTAATGGAGTTTTACTCGCATGTCAATAGGAATTCCTAATGTGATAGTAGTACAAGTGATCCTTGGACTTGAGATCATCATAGTATCTTGTATGTAACAAATTATACTTTGACTTATTCCTTAAGACCTTTTAAGGCATATATAGGGTATGCTTGGGTATAATGAGTTACATATGGAGATAATGAATGATCAATAAAGAATCTACCACCTCTAGTAAAAGAGGAGATATGTCCTATGTGATTCGTTAAATGACAACCCAGGAATCCTTGGCCAAGGTGAAATGAAATTAGAAAGGAGTTTTTAATTTGCATTATTTGGAGTTGTGCATTTTCTAATCGAAATACATATAATTAAATAAAATAAGACTTGACAGTAAATCCATGTCTTATATTTAATTGGGACATTGTATGGTGGAAGGATTGAATTGTATGGTAACTATTTACTCACAGGTTCTTTTATGATTAATGTTGAAATCTATATTATCTGGAAAGTCGTTGATCGCTAGGGAGGCTTATCCCTATTGTAGAATAAATATTATTTATTTAAATAAATTATTAGTTTAATTTATTTATTTAAATAAGATTAAAATTGTTTTAATTGATTTATTCACAACCGGTTTAATATGGAGAACCTAAAGGGTCACACCATAAAAGGAAGAATAATTATTTAAGAAGGTAATGGCATAATCGTAATAATGCATTAAGTGTAATTAATTTAATCTATGGTGATAGAATAAATTAAATAGCTTAATGTTTATTATTTAATATTTTGGAAATATTAAATATAAATTAATAAGAGGAGTCTTATTAATATTATTACAATTATTATTATTTTAATTTCTAAAGGAGTTTAGTAATTAATTTAATATTTAGTACTCTCATTTATTCCTAATAAGATTAGGAGACAAATTAATTAAATGAATTTAATTAATTATTCCCAATGTGGTGGGAAGCCTAAATTAATTAAAGGAGTTTAATTAATTAAAAGAAATCCCATGTCTAATAGGATTAGAAGGGTTGACCAATATCTATATAAGAGGAGTCTTATAATAGATATCAGGTGATGCAATTCCAATTGTTGGAGAGTACTCCTTTTCTATAGAGAATAGAAAACTAAGTCAACCACCCTCCTTCTTGATAATTCATATTCCTTGGTGGATCACCTCTAGAGGCCAAACACTTGGGTGGCTAACGTTGATCAAAATAAAGGAATCTAACCCGGAAATTCAAGGAGATCACGAAGAACAAGGAGTTGAACTAGTACCTGTGGAAGCTTCGTTCTACAAGGGTATGATTTCATAACTTCTTATTTATCGTTTTAAATTAATAATTTGCATAAAGGATGATCCGGGTAACGGTTTTGTAGAAATTTTTTAAACTCTGATATACCATGCTTCCGCTAATTTTTGCAATTTGATTGCGTCACGATTTCGTACAAACCCAACAGTGGTATCAGAGCCAAACCTTTATGCAATTATTAATTTATTTTTGATTTCATATACATATGGGTATGTATTTAAAATAATTTATTGGACATAATTAATTATATAAAATTATTTTTTTTATGAAAGAAGAAAAAACAAATCGAAAAGCTATCAGTTTTTTTTTTCCTTCACCGCAAAAATCTGTCTGTACAAGGGGATGACTCACGTTCTTTTTTTTGTGATACATGGGATTTCAAAAAGGATTTGGATGAAGGTTGCAGTATTCAAGTTACAAAATATATATATAAAGTGACTTAATATATTATATATATATATAATATACATTATCTGAAAAGGTGACCTGTAGCCTTTTTAAACAATGAATATGGATTAGTTTTAAAAGAGATCCTGCATCAATTTTAAAGAAAAGGAGACTAAAACTGTTTTGGTTTTAAAAGTACGGATTTATTTTAATAATTTTATAATTAAAATAAAGAGTTTATTTTAATCTTGAAATTGGATTTCATGCAATTTAAAATTGCCCAATAAATAATACTCATATATATATGGAATGTTTTAATTCATGAGATGAATGTTTATGTATGATAATAAATGGGGATTGATTATGGACTATATGACCAATGTGATTGGATTTTATTTTAGTTGAATGCTTGAATGAATGGGTTTTATTAAATAGGGTCTGCTTACCTCGTCTTCTCTAATTTTTTTCTTGATGTAAAATTCTATCTCTCTTCTATGTACTTCCCCTTGACTGCTGATCAAGGTTTCTATTTAAATTAAATAGTTTAATGTAATAGAAATATTTAGAATTATCTTGAAGAAATTGGAGACTAAGGAGCAAGGAGCGCGTGAAGACCCGTTTGTATGGAGCCGGGGTTTAAATGTAATAGTTACGTTTAAATTTAAATTCTTGCACTCCTAGGTTTGACCTTTTGGTTCACTTGGTGGCTCTAGTGAACCAAACTAGAATAAAAGTCCATAATCAATCCGGGTAGAATATAGTATTCTATATTGCATGCTAAATATTATATATATTATATTTTATGCAAACATGCTTCGCATGTTTAATAAAATGACGCATATTTTATATATATATGTGCATGCGCGCTAAACAAGATGAGACAAATAATAACAAACCCCTCAAAAAAATAATATTAAGTCCGAAGCGTTCAAATGATATTTGGAATATCGAGCGTCGCCTTCTAGCATGATAAATTAATAGAGTATTAAATATTTAATATGAGCTTGTTGTGCTATCCACAAGGCGAGTATTGCGTATTTAAGATGTTAATTAATCACATTTGATGCTTATCAAGAAAATTGAACAATCTAGTCTTGTTGTGCTATCCACAAGGACGAACATTTTTCTTTTTTGAATTTATGGAAGTGCTAGGCTGGACTTAACTTAAATCATTTTAGTTCGGATGTGCACACACATGACCATTATGATTTAAGAGGCAAAATAAAAGGAATTACATGGTGATGTAATTGACAAGAGTTGTCTACCTATTTATTTATATATCGCTTGTTGTGCTATCCACAAGGTTATATACATTTGAAATGGGATCCTTATTCTCACTAGCAAATCTTTAATTAGATGTTGCCGAACAATATAAGTGAGGGTAATATAGTTTGATGAAAATAGTGGGAGATACCAATTTAAAATAAAGACCTAAATTTATTTTGGTATGCAAAGTTAATAAAATGAATGTTTGCTAAAATGTTATTTTCTTTCACATGCAGAATTTTAAAAATGTCTAAATCACTAATCTCACTACGAAGCATACTTGATGCAAACAAGCTTACCGGGCCGAATTATGAGGGCTGGCTAAGAAATCTGAGAATTGTTCTCACTGCTGAAAAGATTTCTTATGTCCTAAATTCAACTGTCCCTGAATCTGTTTCGGAAACAGCCTCTGAGGAAGAGATTGCCACTTTCAATAAGTGGCAAGATGATGCATCTGTGGCTCAATGCATCATGCTCGCATCCATGAATAACGAGCTTCAGCGTCAGCACGTAAATATGGATGCTCCTGCTATGCTGCTTCACCTCAAGGAGTTGTATGGTGAACAGAGTAGGACTGCTAGATATGAGATATCTAAGGAGCTCTTCCGATCTCGGATGACCGAGGGTACTGCCGTCGAGACTCATGTCCTAAAGGTGATCAATTTGATTGAACGCCTTGGACAGCTGGGGTTCGTCATGGATGGGGAGCTGAGTCAAGACTTGGTCTTGCAGTCACTCCCTGAGACCTTCTCGCAGTTTGTGGTTAATTTTCACATGAATAAGCTAGATGTCAGCTTGCCTGAGCTACTTAACATGCTGAAAACTGCAGAAGGTCACTTCCCATCCAAGAAGAACCATATCTTGATGGTGGATTCTTCCAATAAAAGGAAGAGGCCCAAGGTATCTTCTGAAAAGAAGAAATCTAAGAAGGCTAAGGAAAAGGGGAAAGAAAAGGAACAAAAGAAACCTAAACCAGCTAAAGGAATGTGCTTTCATTGCAACATGCCGGGACATTGGAAAAGGAACTGCAAGAAGTATCTAGCAGAAAAGAAGCTTGGAGAAGCTTCGACTTCCAATCAAGGTTTGTTTATGATTGAAATTAATTTTTCTGAAAGTCATAATTCTACTTGGGTATTGGATACCGGCTGTGGTTCTCACATATGTAATACTGTGCAGGGACTGGTCAGAAGTAGAAAGCTGAACAATAATGAGGTGATCCTACGAGTGGGGAATGGAGCAAAGGTTGCTGCATTAGCTGTAGGAACTTATTATTTAGCAATGCCTTCGGGCAAGTCCATTTATCTTAATAATTGTTATTATGTTCCGAATATTATTAAAAACATTATTTCAATTTCTGTATTGGATATGGAAGGATTTAACGTTGTTATAAAGAACAATAGCTGTTCTATTTATAAAGACGATGTTTTATATGGTATTGGAAATTTGCGAAATGGACTTTATACACTTGACTTACAAGAAAATATATTTCAAATTGAACAAACTAAGAAAAGGAAAAGAGATGATATTAATTATACCTACATGTGGCACTGTAGACTCGGTCATATCAATGAAACAAGATTATCCAAGTTGCATAAAGATGGGCTCCTCGAGCTATCCGATTATGAATCATATCCAACTTGTGAATCTTGTCTCATGGGTAAAATGACTAAATCTCCTTTTAGTGGAAGAGGAGAAAGAGTTACAGAGTTGTTGGCATTGATTCACACAGACGTTTGTGGGCCTATGACAACAAGTGCACGGGGTGGGTATTCTTATTTTATTACTTTCACTGATGATCACTCAAGATTTGGATATGTGTATTTAATGAAATACAAGTCAGAATCATTTGGAAAGTTCAAAGAGTTCAGAAGTGAATTAGAGAAACAAACGGGCAAGAGTATAAAGATACTTCGATCAGATCGAGGTGGAGAATACTTAAGCGGTGAGTTTCTCAATTGTCTCAAAGAAAATGGTATAATCTCACAATGGACTCCTCCAGGTGCACCACAGTTAAATGGAGTATCTGAAAGGAGAAATCGAACACTGTTAGACATGGTTCGATCCATGATGAGTTTTACCGACCTTCCAATTTCCTTCTGGGGATATGCCTTAGAAACGGCTGCATACCTACTTAACAAGGTACCTACCAAATCCGTCCCAAAGACTCCATATGAGATGTGGAAGGGGAGGAAACCAAATCTTAAGCATGTTAAGACTTGGGGTTGTCCAGCTTATGTCAAAAAGTTTGAAAATGATAAGCTACAAACTAAATCCGACAAGTGTAGATTTGTGGGATACCCTAAAGAAACTGTAGGGTATTATTTCTATCATCCAACTGATCAAAAGGTGTTTGTTGCGAAACATGCTGCCTTCTTGGAAAAGGAGTTTATCCATGAAGGGGTCAGTGGGAGTAAGATATATCTTGAAGAAGTTCAAGAACCACAAATTACCACGGATCAAAATCAGGTACCTGACCAAGTAGAAGAACCTACTATACCACACCCTGTTCGTAAATCTGGAAGAGTACCGAAGATACCTGAGAGGTATGGATTCGTTATAGAGGATGATGATGAGGTACGCATCATGAATGATGATGATCCATTGAATTACGAACAGGCTATGAGTAATAAAGACTCAGGGAAATGGCTTGAAGCCATGAAATCCGAAATGGACTCCATGTATGAAAACAAAGTATGGACTTTGATTTCACCACCTGAAGGCATTAAGCCTATTGGGTGTAAATGGGTCTTTAAAAGAAAGACTGGAGCGGACGGCAAGGTGGAGACCTATAAGGCCCGACTGGTTGCAAAAGGTTTCAAACAAAAACAAGGAGTTGATTATGATGAAACCTTTTCACCAGTAGCTATGCTCAAGTCCATTCGGATTTTACTTGCGATTGCAGCTTATAACGACTATGAGATCTGGCAGATGGACGTGAAAACGGCCTTCCTCAATGGGAAACTTGAGGAGGATGTGTATATGACACAGCCAGAGGGATTTGTTTCAAAGGTTGGAATAAATCAAGTCTGTAAGCTGCAACGATCCATTTATGGATTGAAGCAAGCTTCTCGTAGATGGAACATTCGTTTTGATGAGACAATCAAAGAGTTTGATTTTATCAAAAATGACGATGAACCATGTGTGTACAAGAAGGTTAGTGGGAGCGCAATTTCATTCCTTGTATTATATGTTGATGATATATTACTGATAGGGAATGACATTCCTATGCTACAATCGATTAAAATCTGGTTATCTAAACACTTCTCCATGAAGGACTTGGGAGAAGCATCCTATATTTTGGGGATAAAGATCTATAGAGATAGATCTAAAAGGATGCTTGGTTTATCCCAAGGAACGTACATTGATGCAATGCTAAAGAGATTTAGCATGGAAGATTCCAAAAGAGGTCTCATGCCGATGAGCCATGGAATACATCTCTCCAAGAAACAGGCCCCAAAGACACCTGAGGAGAGAGACCGTATGAGTAAGATCCCTTATGCTTCTGCAATAGGATCTATCATGTACGGTATGATATGTACTAGACCGGATGTTACTCATTCACTTAGTGTAACGAGCAGATACCAGTCGAATCCAGGAGAAGAGCACTGGAAGGCAGGAAGAATATCCTAAAATACTTGAGAAGAACTAAGGATATTTTTCTTGTCTACGGTGGGTCTGAATTAAAACTCGAGGGCTTCACAGACTCAAGTTTTCAAACGGACCAAGATGACAGTAAATCTGTTTCGGGGTATGTTTTTACCTTGAACGGAGGCGCAGTGAGTTGGAAGAGTTCCAAGCAGCAAACAGTTGCTGATTCAGTGACAGAGGCAGAGTATATAGCTGCAAGTGAAGCTGCAAAGGAAGCTGTTTGGATGAAGAAGTTCATAACTGAACTTGGTGTGGTTCCTAGCATTGGAGAAGCAGTTCCCGTTTACTGTGACAACACAGGAGCAGTTGCACAGGCTAAGGAACCGAGGTCTCATCAGAAATCTAAACACGTGTTGCGGCGATTTCATTTGATCAGGGAAATCATTGAAAGAGGAGACGTCACCTTGGAGCGTGTAGACTCTCAAGACAACATTGCAGATCCATTTACTAAAGCTTTAACACAACAGCAGTTTGATCGTCACTTAGAGAAGATGGGTATGAGATACCATGGCGATTGACTTTAGTGCAAGTGGGAGATTGATAGTAGTGTGCATACAAGCCAATCATGTATGATGATAAAGCACGTACTTTGTATACAATCTTATTTATTTATTAATAAAATATTCATTTATTAAAGGCATTTAATTATCTACATGTTGCTGTTTTTATAATATGTAAATAACCCATAGTTTTAAGCAATGCTTTTAGAATCATGATGATGATCATGCTAATGAGATCTAAATTCTTAGAAAGTTTTAAAACTAAAATAGTTCCCAATCGTGGGATTATTAAAAAGGGGATTAGTAAATCTGGATAGATTGGTACATATGTTGCTTGCTCATTGGATGAGGATGATTGATCTCATGATCATTTGTGTGGAGACACTAAAGCAAGTATGTAGGTGCTTATTGGAGAATAAGTTCACTGAACGTGATTCGCTATGGAATACCTAATGGAGTTTTACTCGCATGTCAATAGGAATTCCTAATGTGATAGTAGTACAAGTGATCCTTGGACTTGAGATCATCATAGTATCTTGTATGTAACAAATTATACTTTGACTTATTCCTTAAGACCTTTTAAGGCATATATAGGGTATGCTTGGGTATAATGAGTTACATATGGAGATAATGAATGATCAATAAAGAATCTACCACCTCTAGTAAAAGAGGAGATATGTCCTATGTGATTCGTTAAATGACAACCCAGGAATCCTTGGCCAAGGTGAAATGAAATTAGAAAGGAGTTTTTAATTTGCATTATTTGGAGTTGTGCATTTTCTAATCGAAATACATATAATTAAATAAAATAAGACTTGACAGTAAATCCATGTCTTATATTTAATTGGGACATTGTATGGTGGAAGGATTGAATTGTATGGTAACTATTTACTCACAGGTTCTTTTATGATTAATGTTGAAATCTATATTATCTGGAAAGTCGTTGATCGCTAGGGAGGCTTATCCCTATTGTAGAATAAATATTATTTATTTAAATAGATTATTAGTTTAATTTATTTATTTAAATAAGATTAAAATTGTTTTAATTGATTTATTCACAACCGGTTTAATATGGAGAACCTAAAGGGTCACACCATAAAAGGAAGAATAATTATTTAAGAAGGTAATGGCATAATCGTAATAATGCATTAAGTGTAATTAATTTAATCTATGGTGATAGAATAAATTAAATAGCTTAATGTTTATTATTTAATATTTTGGAAATATTAAATATAAATTAATAAGAGGAGTCTTATTAATATTATTACAATTATTATTATTTTAATTTCTAAAGGAGTTTAGTAATTAATTTAATATTTAGTACTCTCATTTATTCCTAATAAAATTAGGAGACAAATTAATTAAATGAATTTAATTAATTATTCCCAATGTGGTGGGAAGCCTAAATTAATTAAAGGAGTTTAATTAATTAAAAGAAATCCCATGTCTAATAGGATTAGAAGGGTTGACCAATATCTATATAAGAGGAGTCTTATAATAGATATCAGGTGATGCAATTCCAATTGTTGGAGAGTATTCCTTTTCTATAGAGAATAGAAAACTAAGCCAACCACCCTCCTTCTTGATAATTCATATTCCTTGGTGGATCACCTCTAGAGGCCAAACACTTGGGTGGCTAACGTTGATCAAAATGAAGGAATCTAACCCGGAAATTCAAGGAGATCACGAAGAACAAGGAGTTGAACTAGTACCTGTGGAAGCTTCGTTCTACAAGGGTATGATTTCATAACTTCTTATTTATCGTTTTAAATTAATAATTTGCATAAAGGATGATCCGGGTAACGGTTTTGTAGAAATTTTTTAAACTCTGATATACCATGCTTCCGCTAATTTTTGCAATTTGATTGCGTCACGATTTCGTACAAACCCAACAACTACTGCTCTAACTCTGCCCATCACTCTGTTCCCCGAGTAGTCCCTGCAACATTCTCATTTCTTGAAGAGGACAGTAGAAGAAAAGGGTGAGCTCAACTAGCCCAATAAAGAACATTATGACTAAGATAATGAAGAATAAATTATCGTTAGTCTTTAACAAATCAGATAAAATATTATGAACAATAAGTTTTAGATCAACAACTGTAGCGGAAATAACAATTCATTAGAAGAGTTAAGTAGAAAATGATGTCTACTAGCTTCTATGATTTAAAAGTCCATCATCAATATTTTATCCATGTAACATCAATCAATATATTCAAATCAAATATTCATCTTTGCACTACGGGTCAAAGATATTCATTTGTGTCACCAGTGGTCATAATCATATCAACACCTGTTCATCTTTGCACTATGGGCCAAAGATATTCATCAGGTAATCATTTATCTTTGCACTACAAGCCAAAGATATTCATCAAGTAATCATTCATCTTTGCACTACAGGCCAAAGATATACATCAAGTATCACCATTTAAGACTAAGGATGATGAAAAATATTTTAAAGAACGAATCTAGTGAGATAAAGGACAAAGATTAGATATTCGTAATTTAGTTTATCCAAGTTCAAGAATACTCAACAATAATCAATTGTGGAGCAAAATTCAAGATTGAAGTTCAAAACATGGATCCAATCAAAGATAGGAACTATAACAGACAACTTGGACAAAGAAAAGAAAATGTAATTTTTTTGTGAATAGTACCGTATTCGTGAATAGTGCTGTATACGTGAATAGTGTCGTATACGTGAATAGTAACCCCTACATGAAAAGGTAAAAATTTCATAATAAAATTCATACCAATATTTCGGTGAAATGATATTGAAAGAAATAACATCATTTATAAAAAAAAAATATCCCTTACGAGAAGAATAACATCCCTTACCTCAAAAGAATACTCGTTCTGACTGAAATATCAGATATTATGATGAGAAAAACTTGCACTGTTATCAACACTCAAAGTATCTAAATACTCACAAGAAATACGCTCGATATTATAGAGAAAGAAATTTTTGATTCTGATGTGATTTTCATTTATAACTAAGCACCCTATTTATAGAAAAATGCTAGCATACCAAAGTAGAAAAATAAATTTTCTACGGATACAAATTTTGAAAATCAACCCATCAGCCAACAAAGGACAAGTGGGGACCACCCACTTGTTTAACATGTTTTTGTTACCAAAAGCACCAAAAATAATTCAGATCTGATTTGCTTTCTTCCTCCTCATTTTATTCATATATCATGAATTTATTGTAAAAATATCACCATTTAAATTATAAAATTATATTATTATATTATCACATTATACACTTATAATGTAATATTATAATAATATATTTGAATGAATTATTTTATCAAAAAAGATAAAATATCAATTTTCAACAATTATCTCTTTTGCTAAAAATTTCTCCATTTATATCCCAATTGAATAAATATTTTCTTATTATTTTTATCAATAATTAATTATTATTCATAAATAATATTACAGAATCACAATAATGACAACCAGGTCGTTCCCAGGAAAGAGGAGGCCTTTCGATAAGGATTTCTCCTTACTGGCGCGCAATTAACTAACCCCTTTCCTAGATAGAACTTTCTAGGCATTGCCAATAATGCTGTCTAATAATATTATTCAAATAATATGAATTATTGATTTGATAATATAAAATACTGTGCAGTGATAATTATTGAATCAACAATAATATAAAATACTATACAATACCGTGTGCTACTGTGCAACAATGCGTATTACTTTATTTTAACCATCGGGTATTTCAACAGTTTTAACGGTAACCGTTATGCCGTTATTTTTAAAAAATTTATTTTTGTCGTTTTCTTCATCCGACAATTTTCCGTTATGAGGCCTACAAATGGCTGCGCCGTCGTACGAATATTCCCCGACAACAAGAATATTCCACGACCAAACGAATATTCCCCGACAACAATGAATATTTTATAACCACTTGCTTATTTTATAACTTTTGCGCATATTACCCATAACTTACCACATTTATCAAATCAACCCCTTACTATTTCAAAATAATATATAGAGGAAATTCAATTTTATTCATAAAAAGTTAGGGTCTTACAAACCCATGTAGTATAAACTTCATAGGAACATCAAACAATGAATCTAGCATGCTTGTAACACTTTAGATCATATAATCACTCAAATTAAAACACTTAAATTCACTGTTCTTGGTATTTTGAAAAGTTTCGAGAGAAATCATGAAATTAAACGTTACAGATTCGTTATAACTCTGAATTCGTCTGTTTAAATTTCGTTTTGTTTATTTAAACATGTTTAATCATAATCAACTATCAATTTAAAGTTAATTAAACAATTAGAGCATGATATTTTGTATATAAGGGTCATATACGTGTTCTTCATACTTTTCATACTTTGTAAATCATGAAAATCCAATTAAGGCATAATAATTACATGAAATTGATTGTTTTAAAACATACATAGATGATAGAAAATGTAAGACTCCAACTTTTATGAATAAAATTGAATTTTTTCTATTTATTATTTTGAAATAGTAAGGGGTTAATTTGATTAATGTGATAAGTTATGGGTAAAATGCGCAAATATTTTGAATAAGCAAGTGGTTATAAAATATTTATTATTGTCGGGGAATATTCTTTTGGTCGTGGAATATTCTTGCTGTCGGGAAATATTCGTACGACGACGCAGCCGTTTGTGGGCCCCATAACGAAAAACTGTCGGATGAAGAAAACGACAAGATTGAGTTTTTTTAATAATAACGGCGTAGTGGTTACCGTTAACACTGTTAGAATACCCGGTGGTTAAAATAAAATAATACGCGTTGTTGCACTGTAGCACACGGTATTGCACAGTATTTTTATATTATTGTTGTTTCAATAATTGTCACTACACTGTATTTTACATTATCAGATCAATAATTCATATTATTTGAATAATATTATTAGATAGCATTATTGGCAATGTCTAAGTAAGTTTTGTCTAGGAAAGGGGTTTGGTCACCTAATTGCGCGCCAGCTAAGGAGAAATCCTTATCGGAAAGCCCCCTCTTTTCTAGGAACGACCTGGTTGTAAATATTGTAGTTCTATAATATTATTTATGAATGGTTAATTATTGATTTATATGATAAAAAAATATTTATCCAATGTGGATATAAATGAAGAAATTAGTCCTGATGTTTTTATCAGTATTTTGTGGGAATGGAGGTGTGGAAAATCATCCGTAAGTAGATTTCGGTTATTTTTCGTTCGGAATTTGGAAAAATTTTCTTCTAAAAAGTTGCAGAGAATTAAATTTCATATGGAATGAACACAAAATTCGTATTTTTCTGATAAAAGGTTATTTATTATGAATTATTGAAGTTCCGAAATAATTGATTTTTGGGGTTATAAATATTTTTTAGAAGAAAAACGTTTTTGTGTGGTGGGCCCCACTTGTGGAGGGCTGATGAGTGTGATGTGGTGTGCGTGAATTTTATTTTAAAATAATAATATTTTATTAAATTTTCTGCTTTGGCGTTCTAAGTATTTTCCTATAAATAGGCTGCTTAGGTTAGAATTGAAAATCACACCAGAATCATAAGTTTCTTTCTCTATAATATCGAGCGTATTTTTGTGAGTATTTCGATACTTTGAGTGTTGCTATTCAGTGCAAGTTTCCTTTAGTATTATATCCGATATTCCAGTCAGAAGTACTGTTCTTTTGAAGTAAGGGATGTTATTTTTTTCGAAAATGATGTTATTTCTTTTAATATAATTATACTGAAATATTGATATGAATTTTGTTGTGAACTTTTTATCTTTTCATGTCGGGGTTACTATTCACGTATACGACACTATTCATGAATCCGGTACTATTCAAAAAAAATTAAAAAAAAATTCTTTGACCAAGTTGGCTATTATGGTTCCTATCTTTGATTGGATCCAAGTTTTGATCTTCATTCTTGAATTTTGCTCCACTATTGATTATTATGGTATATTCTTGAACTTGGATAAACTAAATTACGAATATCTAATTTTTGTCCTTTATCTCATTGGATTCGTTATTTAAAATATTTTTCATCATTTTTAGTCTTAAATGGTGATACAAAAGAATATCTTTGGCCTGTAGTGCAAAGATGGATGATTATTTGATGAATATCTTTGGCCTGTAGTGCAAAAGATGAATGATTACCTGATGAATATCTTTGGCCCGTAGTGCAAAGATGTACAGGTGTTGAGATGAACATGACTAACTGGTGATACAAATGAATATCTTTGACCCGTAGTGCAAAGATGAATATGTGGTTCAAGATATATATTGATTGATATTACAGGGATAAAATATTGATTATGGACTTTTAAATCATGGAAGATAGTAGACATTATTTCCTACTTAACTCTTCTGATGCATTGTTAGTTCCGCTGCAGTTGTTGATCTAAAACTTGTTGTCCATAATATTTTATCTGATTTGTTGAAGACTAACGATAAATTATTCTACATTATCCTAGTCATAATATTTTTTACTGGGCTAGTTGAGCTCACCCTTTTCATCTATTGTCCTCTTCAGGAAATGAGAATGTTGCAGGCACTAGTCGGGGAATAGAGTGATGGGCAGAGTTAGAGCAGTAGTAGTTCTCACTATTTTTGTATAATAGTGTGAAAATAATTGTAACTATTGAGGACTGAATTTGAGTGTTTATATTTCGTATTATATACGATTTGTATTGACACTCATAGCTTGTATGGTCGTCCTGCTCATGACCTTTTGATATAAAAGTTTGTATTTGGATTCTGTACCATGTGTTTGGCGACTCAAAATGGGTTGGGTTGATTGGACCTATTCTGGGGGCGTCACAGAAAACATGTTATGATTATATATTGACACATATACCATCATATGTTCCACAACCATCAACAAATTTAGTTACAGAGAACTCAGATATATGTTAATGGAGGAAACATAGTACGTGAAATAGAATTGGGATGAAAGGATTACCCTTGCAATCTCTGTGAAGATGATATAAAATTCTCTTTGATCTTCCAAACTTCTTCACTCAATTTTTCTATTAATTCATCTCTATTTCTCTTTGTATATTTCCTAACTGATGAATGATATAATGAAGGAATGAATACTGATATGCTATATAAGATATAATAATACGTGTAGTTAATAACTGATGGTTCATGGGTGTCAGTTAATCCCCATGATAGAATTAACTGATCCCACTCTCCTAAGGCTATGTTTGGTTACTCCCTTACTCTTCCTCCTTTCCCTTTATTATAATTAAATGCTTATTATATAGTTTAATGTCACACTTTTATTAATCAAATAATCTTATTTAAACTCAATTAAATAAAATATGATATTACACCTCAAATCACATAATCACATAATTAAAATTTTTATTTATTAATTATGTCAAATCATTAAATCTCTAATTAATTATTAAATTTATTAGAATAACATTATGCTTATTAAATAATTCATTTAATCGAATAAACTCAATTAAATACATACTTGAACTATAAAAATTCTCTACATTAATTTAATCAATGTAACACATATAATTAAATTAATCTACCACAATTCCATCAAATAATTATTTAACTCAATAAATAAATCATCAAAAATATTTATTTAATTCAATAAATATTTAAATTAAATTATAAAATTCTCGTTCGTACAATTTCGTTGTGGGGTCAACCAATGATTGCGTCGTCGTACGAATATTCTCCGACAAAAAGAATATTTTCCGACAAAACGAATATTCTCTAACAAAACGAATATTTTATGACAACTTGCTTACTTTACAAAATTTGCACAAATAACCCATAACTATAACATTTATTAAATTATCACGTTACTATTTAAAATAATATTTAGAGAAAATTAAATCTTTATTCATAAAAAGTTAGGGTTTTACAACCTCCTCTCCTTATGAAATTTCGTCCTCGAAATTGACGTACGTACCTGGTATTTCGAAGATGTGAGGATACCTTGCTTTCATTTCAGATTTTAACTCCCAGGTTATTTTCTCAATATCATGGTTTCTCCATAAAATTTGGACTTGAGGTATAACCTTTGAGTGTAGAATTTGCTCCTTCTTATCCAAGATCTTAACAGGTACCTTCTCATATGTTAAATCTTCTGCTATGTCGTATGTTTCTAATTCAATAATGTGGTTTGGGTCTTTCACATATTTACGTAGCATAGATATGCAGAAAACGTTGCGAACACGAGACATGCTTGGCGGTAAGTGTAACAACCCAGATTTTTGAGAAGTATTAAAATAAGAATTAATAAAAAAAAATTCTTATTAAATGATATGTTGTGTGATATCGTATTGCATAAGTGAATATGTATTATGCAATGTGTGATTTTGTGTATAATAAATATGTTAGTAGTATATATTTATTATATGTAAATAAATGGTGGGAGTAATTTATTAAGGGAAATGATATGGGTAAACCTAAAATAATTTATAATATTAAATTATTTTAATGTAGTTAATTGGTGGCATTAAATACACTTAATGTATAATCATTATTTTATTAAAGAAATCATATATTACATTATTGAGTGTAATGTATGTGTGTTTTTATTGTAGTGAATATATTATTATATTTATTACAGTTAAATTGTTAAAAATAATTTATAGAAGGGAAAATAAAATAATCAGTTTAAGTATACAAAAATTAGTGTATACTTTAAATATAGGATATTAAAATAAATTCTAGCATTGAATTATTTTAATAAATAGAGAATATTATTTTAATTATATATGTAAATAAATTGATATAAATAATTTATAATGTGAGAGAATAAAATTATTATTTATTTTCTATATGTGATGTGGGTACATGTGTGTTACATGAATTATTTGCAAGGTAATAGATATATATATTATATATATCTATTTACTACGCGAGTGAATGAAATTGTTGTGAACAATTTGCGTAATGAATTAAAGGAGATGGTTTAAGTATATAATATTTTTATAAATTCTTAAATGAAGTTATTTTTAATAAATCAAGGATATTATATGTATTATAATATCTTAAGGAGGTAAATAGATTATTAAATGAATTTATGTCAATGAGGAAGGATGATATATTAATTATAATATCTTAAGTAGGCAAATAATTATATTTACACGAGAAATTATGTGTAGAATATTTATTTTGCAATTATAAAATAAATATGTAATAAGAACCTAATATATTGTATTTTATTGTGAGGATATGCAATTTATATATCAAAATGAGTTATATTAATTATTTTATTGTTAAAGGGTAAAATAATTAATATGGTGAATTAATAATTTAGGAAATCCAAATCTAGTTACTAATTAATGGATAATTTATTTATTCCATAAAGGAATTAAGAGAGCAATTGAGTAATTATTTAATTTGGCTAATTAGATTAAAACATTAATAAAATTTGTTACTATTCCAAGCTTAAAGGGCAAGCATTTTTCTTTCCTTTTTGCCGTGAGGCTAAAAGAGTGAGAAGAAGTGTGAGAGCTACTCAAAATTTAAACTTGGTGGCCAAGAATTGGAGTTGAAAAAGATTGTTAAAAGTCTTCTCCTTCTTCCTCTCCATAACTGTGGCCTCTCACCTCTAATTTGCTTGAATTTTGAAAATTTTCTAAGTATGGTAAAGTGATGGAACCTTGAGTTTGTGGAGATTTAGCGAAAGTGGGATCAAGATTAAAATAGTAAAAGAAGATTAAAGCTTGGATTTATTGAAGTTGAAGAACATAAGTGTCGACGTTGGGAAAAAAATCCTGTCATCGTTGGAACGAATCTTTCTCTCTTCCTAAGTCTTGTGGTTTTCTACCCCTATTATCTTGTCTGTTTTATGAAGGGTGAAGTTTTTTAGGAAAAGGCCAACATGTATCATGTCGACGATTTAAACGGTTTATAGAGTCGCCAGTTGATAGATTTGAAATAGTTGTACCAACTCAACCGAGTTTTGTTTGAAAGTAGGCCCAATTACTGGACACTGTCGAAACTTAGTCTTTGAAACCGAAGTTCTTAAGTTCGGGGACTTGGTTAAGTGGGGGGGAAGGTGTTAGGCACCCCCCAACTCCTGTGAAACACGGTACTACATCCTTTCAATATTTTCCTTTTTATTTGCAATGTGCGTGTGGATGCTGGAAGAAATTGGGCCTACGCTTGATTGATTTGAAAGTATTGATGTGCTTCGTTGAACCTATATACGAAGGATTTGATTTAATTTGCAAAAAGTCCTTTTTTAGACAATATATGAAAAATGCTGTTTTGAAAATATTGGTTTTCAAACCCTTACACTCACGTAGGAGTTGAAGCATATTGATACTTTCATTTTTATCTTTTCAGCCTTTTCGCTCAATTTGAATGGTGATTGTCGGGCTGCGAAGCATCCTCGACCATAAATATATGCGAGTACCGGTCTTCTCATGGGCATGACAGCCATCGGACTGACTTTAGTACGACAAACCATATTTCATTATGTTTGAGACCTTAAACCCGAATAACCGTTTTAAGGTCTTTCGGATGTACATTTTTACAGAAAAACTGGCAGGGTACATTTGTAATGTGGAGTTTGTCCATCGTGAGAATAAGATTCTGATCAGTTTAATCATGAATCCCACGATTCCTAGGCTCACAGAGGGAGGCCAAGAAAATCTGCACATCACAGATATTCACAGGAAATGTATAGTTACATCTAGACGTCGCAAAAACCAAGGATTCATCAGTCAAATCCTGGCATGCGTATAGCCAAAGCTTCTCGTTCCCACTAGATAGCGATCTAAGGGTCGCGAGGTTGCTTTAAAATGAATAAAACTAGAAAGAAAGCTAGATTTAAATAAATCTTAGTCATTCTAGCTTTCCGGTTTCGGTTGGACCTATTTTGAACCATTTGAAAGGTAAAAAGGGCTAGATTTAAAAAAATCTAACTTGCCAGAACTGATATCAAGGCCAATTCATATCAAATGAATATTTAAAGCAAATATTTAATCACAATGAATAAAGAATATATATATATATACATATATATATAATTATATATATACGAAAGCTGTAAAGGGTGATGAGTTTTTATTCCCAGGCCCGTACTAGAATGTAAATATATATATATATATATATATATATATATATATAAGCTGTGAACGGCGACAAATTTGCCATCCTATACTTGGAATGAAATGTAAATATATATATATATATATATATATATATATATATATATTTATAAAAGCTGTAAGGAGCACGAAATGATCCAGGCTCAACTGAAATATTTATAAAAGCAATAAAGAGTCACGAAAATGATCCAGACTCAACTGAATGTAAATATATATATAAAAGCTGTAAGGAGCCACGAAATGATCCAGGCTCAACTGAATGTGTATATATATATATATATATATATATATATATATGTATGTATAAAAGCGGTAAAAAGGCCACGAATTTTCAATCCAGGCCAAACTGAAATATAAATGTTAATATATACAGTTAGTATATGTGACGAACGAGATTTTATAATATGATTTAAATATTTATTGAATTTAAATAAATATTTTTTAATAATTTAATTATTGAGTTAAATGATTATGTGATGGAATTATGGTAGATTATTTTAATTATATGTGTTACATTGATTAAATAATGTAGAAAATTTTATAATTCAAAGTATGAATTTAATGAGCTATTTGATTAAATAAATTATTTATTAAGCATAATGTTATTCTAATTAATTAATAATTCATTAGAGATTTAATGATTTAACATAATTAATAAATGAGAATTTTAATTATGTGATTATGTGATTTAATGTGGAATTGTTCTATTTTATTTAATGGATTTAAATAAGATTATTTGATTTATGAAGATGTGACATTAAACTATATAATAAGAATGTAATTAGATTAAAGGGAAAGAAGAAGGAATAGGAGAAGCCAAACATGGCCTTATTGGGGGTTGGGCAGTTAACCCATTATAGGATTAACTGACCATTACTACGTCAGTTATATATATATATATATATATATATATATATATATATATATATATATAATTATACGTATATTGTATTAGACCTTATATATAATAAACATCAGTTTTATACAACATATATCATATATCATATATCATATTCATATTCATATTTTCAGAGAGAAAAAAAGAGAGTTGAGAGAGAAATTGTGAAGGAATTGGTGAATTGAAGAAGTCTTTATAATCATCCTTGTATCATCTTCACAAACCAGCAAGGGTAATCTCTCTTTAGTTTTCAAATTAGTTTTTTAGAGTTTTTCCATTAACGGGTGTTTTAAAGTTCTCTGTAAAGCCTGTTTTGTGATCAATGCATGAATTGATGAACTATGTGTATATACATGTTAATATATAATCATAACATATTTTCTACCATCTATGTATGTTTTTAAAACATCAATTTCATACAAATATGCATTAATTGGATTTTGTGAAGTTACAGAGTATAAAAGTTGTATATATGGCCCTTACAAATAATTTTATACCATGAATTGTTTGTTTAACTTAAATTTGACAGTAGATTATGATAATACATGTTAAAACAAAGAAGACAAACTTTGAACGGACGGATTCGGAGTTATAACGAATTCGTGACGTCAAATTTCATGTTTTTCTTTAAAACCTTCAAGAACACCAAGAACAGTGAAATTACGTGGTTTGATTCGAGTAATTGCATGATTTAAGGTGTTAAAAACATGTTAGTAACTTTTTATGATGTTTCTATGAAGTTTATACTTCATAAAAATCACGGTAATAGTTTAATTTGTATTTAATTGGAGTAATTGGGCCAACAAACTGTCAAAATTGACAAACCAAAAAATGCACCAGTAGGGGGCCCCACCCCAACAGGTCCTCATAGGAATAAAGCCCCGCCCCAGTGAGGGTTGGTGCTGTCCGGAGTGAAAATAGTGTAAGGCGAGACGGTTTTGACCTCCTGTAGTATAATAAGCATAACGTCTTCATACGAACTCCGATTAAGGCGATTCAGGATGATTCAGAAAAATAACGAGTAGACCTACAATTTTCATTCTTTAAGTTTTTTGATTTGAAGTCGCTAGCAGGGGTCAAAATGGCCATCTTTGTGATTGATGCGTATTCGGAGGCAATCGGAGGGTGTCAGACATGAACGTGCGCAAGTGTAGTGCTCTCGACGATAAAAGATGTTGTTCTAAGTTATAAAATATGAATATTATGAAATATAATGATGTTTAACATTAATCAATGATTTTTTAGACAAATTGCATGAGCATGTTAAGCGTACGCAAGAGGGACGAGTCGGACGTACGACGAATGAACGTCGAAACGTCGTGCCAAGTGTAATACTATGCTATAACATACTTGAGGACTTGATGAACATGTAATGCTATTCTATAACATGTTATTAACACATATTATATAATTTGAAGTTCATGTTAATAAACTAAGTGTGAACTCAAATATTGTGATTGAAAAACTTGATTATGATTGTTTGAAGGATTATACCTATATGATATGCATATTGTGAATTCATACTTATGTTATGTGGTTGGTTAATAAGTTAACACTAGGAACCAAGTTGTAAGTTGAACTTAAATGAAAGGTTTAACAGTTAAACATAGAAGTTATGAAACTAATCGACATCGTATGCATAATGTAATGTGTAGGACGTTGAGGAATTGAATTGTAACTATATTTGTAGCTTGCGCACGAGGCAAGTTTCCTTACCCTAACTCGTTTACGATTATACAAGTTTTCTTATTCATACTTTTTAAATTGAGCAAGCTTTCTAACTTCAAAGTTATTCGTTGAGCAAGTTCTATACTTATGATTCTATATCAATCAAGTTCTTGTTCTTAATTATTCAAGTTCAAGATTTCATATGAGATATTATAATTCTTTTGAAGTATTACTTCAGTTATATAATATTTATTTAATTGTATACTCTTGAGATTTATTATTCAAATTGAATATCATTTATTGTTGAACCTTGTAAGACTAGCGAACCCTTATTGATTCGACTAGTCCATAGTTGATGAACGTTCTAAATTCTGGAACTATTACTGAGCTTATCCAAACCAAACTTCCTTTGGTGCGGACTCTGATATCAAACTGACATGAACAACCCTATCTTAAGGGATTGATGATGCTTTAGCGTTAAGATATTGTGCACAGTATGGTACTAAGGGCTGATCCCCCTAAGTACGAAAAGTAGAGTCCATAGTCTTATGACTATTAAAGGTTTCAAGTATAAACACTTGTCAACCTAGGACATAGTTCAAGGTCTTATGACCCTCAAATGTTCTTTTGATTCTTGTTATTCATTCTTGATTCAAAAGTCGAGTTTTCTTTATTCAGAAGTCTTTGATTCACTCGCATGCTATTATATTATTGTTATATTATTATACTTGTGGGCAATCGTGCTCACTCTTGCGTAATAATAACATTGCAGTTAAGAACGAAAGATCTGACGAGCCTTCCACTAGCAAAGGCAAGGGAAAAGTCAACAAGTGATGAAGACTTTAGGTTTAATTGATAATATTTATTTAAGACTTATGTGTAATGTTTAAGACTTATTATTTGTTTACGTTTCCGCAACAGAGATTTAAGGTTAAGTATGACCTGGGATTGATTATGTATTATTATTTAGATGTTGTAACTCCATAAGGGGAGATGATGGATTTATTTCTATCTATTGTATGGTTTGCATTTTTTATGGGTAGATAGATAGATGATATTTGTACAGTGAACACCAAATCCCATGAAAATTGAAGAACCCAGATTTGGGGGTGTCACAGTATATATATATTAAAGCAATAAAGGCCACAAATTAGCAATCCAGGCCAAAAGAAGCCAATATTATATATATATAGTTATATATATAAAAGCAGTAGCTACCACAAATTTGTCATCCGGACTTGATAGAATTGAAAAGTTAGTATATATATAGTTAAATATATACATTAATAAGTTAAAAATGCCACGAATCAACGATCCAGACCATGCAAGTTAGTTTATATAGGTATATATATACATAAAAGCGAGTAAAAGCCGCGGATCGTTGATTCGAGCTGTGGAAATGAGAAAAAAGTTATATATGTACTAAAATGTAATAAAAAGTACATAAAAACAGCCACAGAACTAAGTTCCAGGCAAAATCAGAAGATGAAACTTTACGTGCACGTGTATAAATACGCAATGAAGTAGGAAACGAGTTCTGATCATAAAAATACTTACAATGGAGTGCTACACGGGCTTTTTTCCACTTCGTAGGCTTCAAACAGGCGTTTCCATTGGTTAATTATTGGTATGTTGTCGCATATGAGTATACCTACGTGTTAGAGTAATAAATCTAAGTTTGGAGTACTAGAAGCCGGGCTAGGAAACGAAATGGGCGGAGTTTCAAAGCGTTTTCTAATTTTTTTCTTCTTTTTTTTTTGGCAAGGGGAAAGTTGTATTTAAAGACCCGATGGAAGCGGGCCTACCTGCGACAACCGCGGGTCTACCTGCGGCTCCATGTGGCAGGGCCCACATGGTGGGTCTCGTTGTCTCGAAGTACGTGCACTCCAAGCAACGCGATGTCAGGTTCGAAACTTTCTAACTTTTGATCGGAGCGTCCGTTTGAGGTGTGCTATACCTTTCCGGAAAGCCCTCGCCGAGAGAGTCACAATGACATGGGACTAAACCTTTTCCGAGTCCAAGAAGATGGGTTCATAACCGAATCTTCATTTTTTTACAGTTTATCCGTTGAGCTGTATTGTGCTATTTTCACTCGGGATCACTGTTATGGTTCTTTCTGACCTTGATTGCATTAATTCAGCTTGATTTTGACTAGATTAGCTTCAAGTTGGTAAAATAACCATTTTGCCCCTCCAGGGGTTGTCTCTTGTACTGGCACGGTCTTCGACTGTTTTCCTGGGACTGTCTCTGAGGTTTTGATCTCAATCGATTCTGTTTGTCCTCAGGGTTGTCTCCGAGGCTGACTCGGCTTCCCAGGGTTATCTCTGGGGATGATGTGATGTGTCGATGTTGGTTTAAAAATTCCGCGGGTCGGGTCACAACCTGAATCTTTTAATCTCTTTTCCTAAGTTCTCTTTACCCTCACTCTTTTTATTTAGGAAAAAGGTTTTGAAGGGTTTTTTAGAAGAAAGGCTAACATGTATCATGTCGATGATTTGAACGTTTTATAGAGTCGCCAGTTGGTAGATTTAAAAATGGTTGTACCAACTCAACCGAGTTTTGTTTGAAAGAGGCCCAATTGCTGGACACTGTCGAAACTTGATCTTTGAAAACAAAGTTTTTAGCTTGGGGGCTTGGTTAAGTGTGGGGAAGGTGTTAGGCATCCCACGACTCCCGTGTAAATACGGTACCGCATCTTTTTAATATTTTCCTTTAAAACTGGAATGCGTGAGTGAATATTGTTTGAAAATTGGGCCTATTGATTTGATTAATTGAAAGTAGTGCTTTGCTTCGTTGAACCTATATACGAAGGGTTTGATATGATTTGAAAATCAATCTTTGATTTGATTTGGAAAAGCATTTAATTTGATTCTCTTTGAAAAGGTTTTCTTTTGATTGATTTGAAAAGGATGTTTTGAAAGCTGGTTTATCAAACCCTTACGCTGCCATAGGAATTGAAGCCTGTTGATACTTCTAATATTATCTTTATAGCCTTAAGGCTGCATGTGAATGGTGATTTGTCGGGCTGCGAAGCATCCTCGACCACAGAATATACAAGTGTCGGTCTCCTCATGGGTATGAAAACCATCGGAGGGATGCTGACACGACAATCAACATTTTTTTTATTATATTAAGACCTTAAATTTGGATAACCGTTTTAAGGTCTGTTTACATGTACATTTTTTTGCAAAAAAATTGGCAGGGTACATTTATAAATCTGAGTTTGTCCATCGTGGGAATCAGATTCTGATCAGTTTTGATCAGTGAATCCCACGATTCCTAGGCTCACATATGAATTGCCAAAACCTACACAGTTCAAATTTGTACAGAAATAGATAAATATCCCAATATTGTCAGAACAGAGGATTCATTCAGTAAATCCTGGTCCGCATGGACGAAGTATCTCGTTCCCACTAGATAGCGATCTAAGGGACACGAGGTTGCTTTTGAAGTTGAAACTAGAAAGAAAGCTAGATTTAAGGAAGTCTCAGCCATTCTAGCTTTCCGATTCAGTTTGGATGTTTTGAACCGTTTGAAAATAAGAATTGGCGAGATTTAAATAAATCTAGTCCGCCTACAAATATGTCAGTGCCAATTCATATAAAATGAATATTTAAAGCAGCAGTTGAATAGAAATCGAGTAAAGTAATATATATATATATACAAATATATATAAAAGTTGTAAAGAGCGATGGGTTTTCATGCCGGTGCCCGGACTGGAATTGAAATATATATATATATATATATATATATATATATATATATATATATATATATATATATATATATTGACATAAACGTAGTCAACCAAGACTGGGAAGAGGACTAGTGATGGTGAAGGCTGCTTATATATGCATAAATATATATAAAAGTAGTAAAAAGGCCACAGAATGATCCAGGCCGAACTGGAATGTAAATGTACAGAAAAGTAGTCAACCAAGGACTGGAAGATAACCCAATAACAGTGAAGTGTACAAAAACAGTATAAAGGCCACGAAATAGTCCAGGCCAGACAGGAATGTAAATTGCAGAAAAGTAGTCAACCAGTGACTGGGGAGATCACCCAGTATGGTGAAGTGTGCAAAAATAGTATAAAGGGCGATGAGTTTTCACGCCGGTTCCCTGACTGGAATTAAAATATATATATATATATATATATATATATATATAGACAGAAATGTAGTCAACCAATATTAGGAAGAGAACCCAGTTATGGTGAAAGTCGCTCATATATGCGTAAATATATATAAAAGCGGTAAACTACCCTGGATTTGACATTCGAGCTTGACAGAATTGAAATGTTAGTATATATACAGTTAAATATATACAAAAAAGGGCCAAACCCAGATTAGGAAGATAACCCAGTTCGGCAAAGTTGCCAGAATGTGTGTGCTAGTGCATTGAAGCTGATGGAAATGACGGATCGTCAATCCGAGTTGTAGAAATGCTAGAAAATCAGTTTATGTACAAAAATGTACCAAATTTTGATGAAAACGGCCACAGAAATAAGTTTCAGGCAGTTTTAAAAAACAAAACTTAACGTGAAAGTGTATAAAAGTACGAAGAAGTAATATTCACTTTCTGATCGTGAAAATACTTACAATAGGCTGCTACATGGGCTTTTTGCCAAATCGTAGGCTCTATACATCCAAATCTACCGGTTATTTTATGATATGTGGTAGTGTATGGGTATATTTACCAGTTAGAGTGAAAATATTTGAGTTTGGAAGAGGTGTAAAAGTCAAAAAATTTAACTGGCAGAGCTTTGCTGCGTTTTTGGATTCTTGAAAATAAAGGGGGGGGGGCACCTCTATTTATAGGCCAGGGAGCCTCCACTCTACTTGCTACTGCTGTAGGTAGAGGTGCAGCTCCCTTGGTGGGGCCTGCAGTGTCGGGTTCCATAGTCTCGAAGTACATGCACTCTAGACAACGCACAGTCGAAGTCGAAACTTTCTAACTTTTTATCGGAGCGTCCGTTTGAGGCATGTGATACCTTTTCGGAAAGCCCTCGCCGAGAGTGTCGCAATGATATAAGATAAAACATTTTCTATGTCCCTGAAGATGGATTCATAACCAGGTCTTTGATTCCCCGCAGTTTATCTATTGAGCTGTCTTGCGTCGTTTGCACTCGGGATCGTCGTTATGGTTCATTCTGACTTTGATGGAATCAATTCGGCTTAAGTTTGACCAAATCGACTGAGAGTTGATAAAATGACCATTTTGCCCCTCCCAGGGTGGTCCTTGGTGGATCTGGCTTCCCAAGGTTATCTCTATGGCTGAACTGCATTTCTCGAATTGATGCCGGGGCTGATCTATGCTTCTCGGGCTGAGATTGGGGGATGATTTGACACATCCTAGGTTGATGTTAAGGTCGACCTGTACCTCCCGGGTTAATGCCTAGGCTGACTTGACGACCCGATATTGAGATCGGGGTTGATTGGTATCTCCCGGGTTGCTGCCGGGGTTTATCTGTACCTCTCGGGTTGCTACTGAGGCTGATTTGAAGGTTTGATATTGAGATCGGGGCTTGAACTGATGGTCTAATCAAAGATCGGGGGTTGAATAAATGATTCGATTTGACGATCGGAGTTGGTTGATGTTAAGGTCGACCTGTACCTCCCGGGTTAATGCCTAGGCTGACTTGACGACCCGATATTGAGATCGGGGTTGATTGGTATCTCCCGGGTTGCTGCCGGGGTTTATCTGTACCTCTCGGGTTGCTACTGAGGCTGATTTGAAGGTTTGATATTGAGATCGGGGCTTGAACTGATGGTCTAATCAAAGATCGGGGGTTGAATAAATGATTCGATTTGACGATCGGAGTTGGTTGATGTTAAGGTCGACCTGTACCTCCCGGGTTAATGCCTAGGCTGACTTGACGACCCGATATTGAGATCGGGGTTGATTGGTATCTCCCGGGTTGCTGCCGGGGTTTATCTGTACCTTTCAGGTTGCTACTGAGGCTGATTTGAAGGTTTGATATTGAGATCGGGGCTTGAACTGATGGTCTAATCAAAGATCGGGGGTTGAATAAATGATTCGATTGACGATCGGAGTTGGATAGACGGTCCGATTGGAGATCAGAACTGGATAGATGGTCCGATTAGAGATCGAAGCTGGATTGACGGTCCGATTGATGATTGGATTTGAATAGATGGTCTGATTGGAGATCGAAGCTGGATTGACGGTCCGATTAACGATCGAATTTGAATAGACGGTTCGATTAGAGATCGGAGCTAGAGTACCAACATTGGGGATCGAATTTGACTTGAGTACCGATATTGGTGATCAAATTTTACTGCAGTACCGATATTGGTGATCGAATTTGACTGGAATACCGATATTGGTGATCGTATTTGAGTTTACCGGCATTGGTGGCCGGATTTAGGTTTACCTGCATTGGTGGCCGGATTTTAACTGAATGATCGGCATTGGTGGCCGGATTTGGATTAGAAGCCTGGTATCGGTATCGGGATTGGCTTGATTAACGATTTTGTCCTCCCACAATGTTCGTATTTGGGTAAGGAAAATTTTGAGTGTCTACAGATGCCCCTCTTTATCATGTCCATGCAATGGAGTGGAATGGACAGGATAAAGATTAGTAGATATTGGAAATAAGATAAATGCCAGAGTCGCTATGAAGGCTGGGTGTCTTTTAGTGGAACGGGGCTGCTTTTGGCTGCTTACGTCATCTATCTGCTGGGGATAACGTTGTCATGGACAGCCCTTGATGTTATTGATAGGTTATTGCGAACTATTCTTGTCATTTTTTGCTGAGGATGTCGTCATTCACGGTAGCCTGTTTAACTCTGATGAGGATTCTTTTATGTTGATGTTACCATAGTTTGGAACTCATGGTTTCCCGCATCTGTCAGCATTATTAGGGGGTAGATTTCCTCTCTTGACTGATGCCGTTTGTGTGTTTCGGAAGGCTCCTCTGACAAGGTTGTCCCTCAGGTATCGAGTCACCTTGCTGGGATCTTCCGATGTTTTATCCGGATGATAGGTTTCCCTTAACAGCTTGTAGTAGGGAGCTAAATATCTAATCTTTTACCTCATTCTCTTTTGAGGATGTGTATAACAGATTCCATCATTGGCGATGGATTACTATAATTGCATTTATCACCGGATCACTCCTGAAGCTTTGATAGGGTTGAGCAACAAGTTAAACTGTATCGGTCAGTACCCGACAGCTTCGCTGGGGTTGTGCCAACGGCTGAACTATCATCGGTCAGTACCCGACGCTTCGCTGGGGTTATTCCAACGGCTGAACTATCATCGGTCAGTACCCAACGCTTCGATGGGGTTCTGCCAATGGCTGAACTGTCATCGGTCAGTACCAGACGCTTTGCTGGGGTTGTGCCAACGGTTGAAACTGCTTCGGTCTGTACCCGATGCTTCGCTGGGGTTGTGCCAATGGCTGAACTGTCATCGATCATTACTCGATGCTTTGCTGGGGTTGTGCCAACAGCTGAACTGTCATCGATCAGTACCCGACGCTTCGCTGGGGTTGTGCCAACGGCTGAACTGTCATCGGTCAGTACCCGACACTCCGTTGGGGTTGTGCCAATGATTGAAATTGCTTTGGTCTGTACCCGAACTTTGCTGGGGTTGTGCCAACGGCTGAACTGTCATCGGTCAGTACTCGACGCTTCACTAGGGTTGTGTCAACGGCTGAAACTGCTTTGGTCTGTACCCAAACTTTGCTGGGGTTGTGCCAACGGCTGAACTTGACTTCGGTCTGTACCCAAACTTTGTTGGGGTTGTGCCAATGGCTGAGCTATCATCGGTCAATACCTGATGCTTCACTGGGGTTGTGCTAACGGCTGAACTATTATCGGTCAGTACCTGACGTTTCGCTGGGGTTGTGCCAACGGCTGAACTGTCATCGGTTAGTACCCGACCCTTCGCTAGGGTTGTGCCAACGGTTGAAACTGCTTCGATCTGTACCCAAACTTTGCTGGGGTAGAACCAACAGTTGAAATTGACTTCGGTCTGTACCCGAACTTTGCTGGGATAGAACCAATGGCTGAAATCGGCTTTTGTCTGTACCCGACGCTTCGAAAGTGGCAGTTTTTGATAGTTTTACTCAGTTTTTGTGCAGTTCTTCTACAGTTTGCTTTGTTGATCCCCGGACATGGCTACAGGATGAATACCAAGGGTCTCTGTGGGCTTTCTGTGCAGTTTTTGACAGCTGTTTTCTGAATCCATCAATTTCTACGCGATCAACGCAGTGCCGGTAACGTTTTACGTCTTTTTTTTGCAAGTTTTGACTGTTAAAAGCATGCGAACCACTCAAGGGCCTTTCAGACGCAATGTATAAAAAATGTATGCCTATATGACCTGCTAAATTTTTTTTAACTACATATTTATGCGTATCTTACTGTAATGCACGTTTGGATGTAAGAAAATTCAGGTTCTGAGACAGTACTATTTTGCACTTTTTGATCGGTTTAGTCATCCTTTTTGAGGCCTAGCGAGCTTGGATTTCCAACTAAATGTCCATGGTAATTTGGCTACCATGTGAGGTTGACTTTTGATTTTTTTCATAAATATGAACTGTTTCTATTTTTGGGTAGGTGTGCTACTGAATGGCCACCTAGACATGCCTGCGTGCATGTGGATAGTTCATTTTATAAAGGAGACTCTGGCGAAATTTTACCAAAATCTTAGACATTGAAAAACATGTATTTTTAACTATACTGGGGATTTTTAACTGACCCATACAGGTTTTTAACTTCTAGGTTTTGAAAACATGCAGTTCTGATTTTACTTAGTATTTTTGATCGACCCATGCATGTCTTAGGACCTAGAGATATATGATGGACTGATTTAAAATGATAAGCCACATATTTTAGGCTTACCACACCCTTTCTGAGGTGATTTGGAGTATTGGTGTATGCGATGAATCGCGATAGACCTGGCAGTTCCAGCAGGGTGTCCTCAGGTATCAGAAGGAGGAGGGCTTCTGATGTTCCTCAGCCTCGTCCGGCTCGGACGCCTTGTAGACTGGTGGAGGCGGTGATTCGTCTAGCACAAGATGAGTAGTCAACAAGTGACTGGGGAGATCACCCAGTATGGTCAAATGTGCAAAAATAGTATAAAGGGTGATGGGTTTTCACGTCGGTGCCCAGACTGGAATTGAAATATATCTATATATATATTGGCAGAAATGTAGTCAACCAATACTGGGAAGAGAACCCAGTTATGGTGAAAGTCGCTCATATATTCGTAAATATATATAAAAGCGATAAACTACCTTGGATTTGACATTCGGGCTTGACAGAATTGACATGTTAGTATATATACAGTTAAATATATACAAAAAAGAGCCAAACCCGGACTGGGAAGATAACCCAGTCTGGCGAAGTTGCCAGAACGTGTGTGTTAGTGCATTGAAGCTGCTGGAGCTAACAGATCATTAATTCGAGTTGTAAAAATGCCAGAAAATCAGTTTATGTACAAAAATATACCAAATTTTGATGGAAACGGCCACATAACTAAGTTCCGGGCATTTTTAGAAAACGAAACTTAACGTGAAAGTGTATAAAAGTACGAAGAAATAATATTCATTTTCTGATCGTGAAAATACTTACAATGGACTGCTACACGAGCTTTTTGCCAAATTGTAGGCTCTATACGTCCAAATCTACTGGGTTTTTTTTCTGATATGTGGTAGTATATGGGTATATCTACAAGTTAGAGTGAAAATATTTGGGTTTGGAGGAGGTGTAAAAGTTAGAAAATTTAACTAGCAGAGCTTCGCTGCGTTTTTGGATTCTTGAAAATGAAGGGGGGCACCTCTATTTATAGGCTAGGGAGCCTCCACTCTACCTGCTACTGCCGCAAGTAGAGGTACGGCTACCCTGGTGGGGCCCGCGGTGTCGGGTTCTGTCATCTTAAAGTACGTGTACTCCGGACAACACGCAGTCGAAGTCGAAACTTTCTAACTTTTGATCGGAGCGTCCGTTTGAGGCGTGCGATACCTTTTCATAAAGCCCTCTCCAAGAGTGTCGCAATGACATAGGATAAAACATTTTTCGGTTCCCAGAGGATGGGTTTATAACCAGGTCTTCAATTCCTCGTAGTTTGTCCGTTGAGCTGTCTTGCTTCATTTGCACTTGGGATCGTCGTTATGGTTCATTATGACTTCAATGGAATCAATTCGGCTTAGGTTTAACCGAATCGACTGAGAGTTGATAAAATGACCGTTTTCCTTCCCGGGGTGGTCTTTAGTGGATCTGGCTTCCCAGGTTATCTCTGGGGCTGAATTGTAATTCCTAGATTGATGGCAGGGCTGATCTGTACCTCCCGGGTTGAGAACGTGGGATGATTTGACACGTCCTAGGTCGATGTCAAGGTTGACCTGTACCTCCTGGGTTGATGCCGGGGCTGACTTGACGACCCGATATTGAGATTGGGGTTGATCTGTATCTCCCTAGTTACTGCTGGGGCTGATCTATACCTCTCGGGTTACTGTCGAGGCTGATTTGAAGGCTCGATATTGAGATCGGGGTTTAAACTGATGGTCTGATCAAGAGATCGGGGTTGAATAGACGGTCCGATTGACGATCGGAGTTGGATAGACGGTCTGATTGAAGATCAGAACTTGATAGACGGTTCGATTAGAGATCAGAGCTGGATTGATGGTCCGATTGATGATCGTATTTGAATAGACGGTCTGATTGGAGATCAGAGTTGGATTAACGGTCCGATTGACGATCGGATTTGAATAGACGGTCTGATTGGAGATCGGAGCTGGGGTACCGATATTGGGGGATCGGATTTGACTGGAGTATCTATATTGGTGATCGAATTTGACTGGAGTACCGATATTGGTGATCTGATTTGACCGGAGTACCGATATTGGTGATCGAATTTGAGTTTACCGGCATTGGTGGCCGAATTTTAACTGAATGACCGGCATTGGTGGCCGAATTTGGATTGGAAGCCTGGTATCAGTACCGGGGTTGGCTTGATTGATGGTTTCGTCCTCCCACAGTGTTCGTATTGGGGTAAGGAAAATTTTGAGTGTTTACATGATGCTTCGGGGTTGTCTCTGAAGGTTGAATTGATCTCCCGGTGTTGTCGTCGGGGCTCCTGTACCTCCCGGGTTATGACCGGGGCTTGACTTGACATCTCGGTGTTGCTGGGGTTTGACTTGACATCCCGGTATAGTTATCGGGGTTGAACTTGACATCCCAGGGTTGTCACCGGGGTTGCTTTACATCCCGGTATGGTTACCGGGGATTCACTTGACATCCTGGTGTTGTCGGGGCTTGACTTGACATCTCGGTATAGTGACCAGGGTTGAGCTTGACATCCCGGGGTTGTCATCGGAGCTACTTTACATCCCGGTATGGTTACCGGGGTTTCACTTGACATCCTGATGTTACCGGGGTTTGACTTGAAATCCCGATATAGTGATCGGGGTTGAGCTTGACATCCCGGGGTTGTCGCCGGGGCTGCTTGACATCCCAGTATGGTTACCGGGGATTCACTTGACATCCCGGTGTTGCCGGGGTTTGACTTGACATCCCGGTGTTGCTGGGGTTTGACTTAACATCCTGATATAGTGACCGGGGTTGAGTTTGACATCTCGGGGTTGTCACCGGGGCTGCTTGACATCCCGGTATGGTTACCGGGACAAAAGACAGTTTTACCCTCTTGCAGGGTTAGTCACATGAATGCAAAATTTTGAGTGTCTACAATAAAGTATAAAAATTCTTATATAAATTTGAATTTTAATAAAGTATGTGATTATGTAAAGTTTTATGTGCTAAACCTCAACTATTGGGAGTTTTGTAGTTTATAATGTAATTTTTGTTGAAATTTCTTTATAATCAAATTATTTGGTTTATGTATGTGTAATATGGGAGTAATATGGTTTTTAAATCTAAAGATTGAAAATTAAGTTTTTGGTTAGTAAACTTTAGTTTACTAAAGTTCATTTTATTTGATTTTGAACTTGAGTTATGTATGGATTCATGATTTTAGAGACTTGGTGAATAGGTATGGATTGTGGGATGTTATAAGGATGAAGTTGGAGAAAAACTGCAAATGAATTGATAGGAAACCAAGTCAAACAGAAAACGTATGCATTATGTTCGTTAAATGGCCATAAAGAACAAACTCGAGCAAGAACACATAACTTTAAGGATTTGAAACCTTAAACATGTAAATATATGATTAACTAAAGTTAGTTGTTAAGAAAGTCGGGTTGGTTTGGGTCGAGGCGACTTTTGAACTAAAATCGCAACACTAAAAAATTAGTGCGAATAGTCAATTTGGGCGCACTGTTTGGACAACTTAAAATCCCTAATCTTTAATGGTGATATTTTTTAAAAATACTTTGATATACCATGTATAACATATCTAAAAATTAGATTAATCGGAGTTACGAGCAATGCGTAAGAAAATCGTGAAGTAGCTGTCTCAGAATGTGCAACAGAGTAGCAACAGCAGCTGTCGAGCGCCGCGCACGCCTGCCGAGTGCAGCGTGCGCCAGGGTGCAGTTGCACGCACCTGCATTACAGCGCTGCGTTATGCTGACTGCTATTTGACGTCCTTTTCGTGCGCTATTTTGATTTCGTGTACTGTTTTCGAAGTTTGAAATTTTTCTAAAATACTATAACATGAGGTCTATAACATATCAAAAATTTCACTGTTATATGACATATGGTTTGAGAGTTAAAAATATCACTGTTATATCACTAGTTGTTTATGTTACTTTCTGCTGGGGATAATGTTATCCATGATAACCCTTGATGCTAGGCTATCATTGTCTGTTTATGCCATTTTTTGCTGGGGATGACATTATCCATGATAGCCTTTTGGGGAAGATTTTCTCTTAGGTTGATGTCGTGGGGCATTTCTGAACTCGACGTTGGGGTTGTCATCAACGCTCTCCGCCTTTAAATGAACTTTTTGATTTTCATCGCCGCTAAGGATGTTCCTCTTTTGCTGAGTTACCTCATTGGAAAATCCCGATGCCTATCCTGATGATAGCTCGCACCGATTTACGTCATCGAACCTTTCCCGATGCTATATTAGAGTTGTCGCTAACGGTTTGAATTATTGTTCAGTCGATGCCGATGTTTCTGTCGATGCCTACCCAACTGGTAGCCTACATAGGTTGATTGATCTTGACTCAGTTCATACTTAAACGGTAGTTTGTAGAGTCGATCGTCACAGAACCTTCTCGTTGCTCACTCGAACGGTGGTTGCAACGGTCGGTTGAATCATCGATCCTTCCCGATGCTCCCTCTAGCAATTTGTATAACAGATTCCATCATCTGTCCTCTGTGGGGATAAACTTATACACTGTTTCCATCATCGGCTAATTCCCGATGCTTCGCTGGAGTGATCATCAACGGTTAATAGTGTCATTCAATCTGACCCTCATTGAAGTAGCCTCCAACGGCTTTATCACCGGATCATTCCCGATGCTTTGCTGGAGTTGTCGCCAACGGCTAATAGTGTCAGACCCTCTGACCTCCGCTGAAGTAGCCTTTAACGACTGATGCCACCGGACCGTTCCCGATGCTTCGCTAGAGTTGTTGCCAACGGCTGATAGTGTCAGACCCTTTGACCTTCGCTGAAGTAGCCTTCAACGACTGATACCACCGGATCATTCCCGATGCTTTGCTGGAGTTGTCGCCAATGACTGATATTGTCAGACCCTCTGACCTTCGCTGAAGTAGCCTTCAACGGCTGATACCACAGGACCATTCCCTATGCTTCGCTGGAATTGTTGCCAATGGCTGATCTGTCAAACCTGATCAATCTCGACGTGGGGGTACTCTTTTTCTGACAATTCACACCCTCAGATCTGTTGGGTTTGTACGTAACGCAATCATGCAATCAAATCACATAAATAGGGCGGAAGCGCGAAACATAGGTTTTCAAAAATTTATACAAACCCATAACCATGATCATGCTTTGTGCTAGTTATCAATAACAGAAAAGAGGATGGAATTATACCTTTGAAGATCCAAGCTTCCTCAGGTACAAGTTCTACTCCTTTGATTCCTTTGATTCCTCTGTAGTGGCTCCTTCCCTTGATCAATGTCAGCCACCCAAATGTTTGGCCTCTAACGGTGATCCACCAAGGAAGATGAAGAACTCAGGAAGATGGGTTATTGGCTTAACTCTTATTTTATCTCTATAGAATATGTGTACTCCCAACTCTTGGAAAAATTCACGTACCTTATTTCTGATATAAGACTCTCTTATATAGATATTAGGTTAACCCTCCTAATCCAATTAGAATAGGGATTTATTAATTAATTAAACACTTTTAATTAATTTATATCCTAATCTTATTAGGATTGAGAGAGAGAGTACTGATATTATATTAATTCCTAAACTCCTTTAGAATTAAAATAATAATAATAATAATAAGACTCCTCTTATTAATTTATATTTAATATTTCTAAAATATTAAATAATAAACATTAAGCTATTTAATTTATTCTATCACCATAGATTAAATTAATTATACTTAATGCAATATTACTATCATGCCATTTTCTTCTTAAATAATTCTTCTTCCTTTTATGGTGTGACCATTTAGGTTCTCCATATTAAACCGGTTGTGAATAAATCAATTAGAACAATTCTAATCTTATTTAAATAAATAAATTAAACTAATAATCTATTTAAATAAATAACATTTATTCTACAATAGGGATAAGCTTTTCTAGCGATCAACGACTTTCCAGATAATATAGATTTCAACATTAATCATAAAAGAACCTGTGAGTTAATAGTTACCGTCAATTCAATCCTTCCGCCATACAATGTCCCAATTAAATATAAGACATGGATTTACTGTCAAGTTTTAATTTATTTAATCATATGTATTTCGATTAGAAAATGCACAACTCCAAATAATGCAAATTAGAAACCTCTTTCTAATTTCATTCTACCTTGGCCAAGGATTCTTGGGTTGTCATTTAACGAATCACATAGGACATATCTCCTCTTTTACTAGAGGTGGTAGATTCTTTATTGATCATACATTATCTCCATATGCAACTCATTATACCCAAGCATACCCTATATATGCCTTAAAAGGCCTTAAGGAATAAGTCAAAGTATAATTTGTTACATACAAGATACTATGATGATCTCCAGTCTAAGGATCACTTGTACTACTATCACATTAGGAATTCCTATTGACAGGCGAGTAAAACTCCATTAGGTATTCCATAGCGAGTCACGTTCAGTGAACTTATTCTCCAATAAGCACCTACATACTTGCTTTAGTGTCTCCACACAAATGACCATGAGATCAGTCATCCTCATCTAATGAGCAAGCAACATATGTACCAATCTATCCGGATTTACTAATCCCCATTTTAGTAATCCCACAATTGGGAACTATTTTAGTTTTTAAGCTTTCTAAGAATTTAGATCTCATTAGCATAATCTCATCATGATTCTAAAAGCATTGCTTAAAACTATGGGTTATTTATATATTATAAAAACAGCACCATGTAGATAATTAAATGCCTTAAATGAATGTTTTATTAATAAATAAATAAGATTGTTTATAAAGTATATGCTTTATCATCATACATGATTGACTTGTATGCACACTACTATCAAGATCAATCTGGATGCCTTGATACAGTCATAACTTGCCGTTCATACCGTCGGACCTTCCCGATGCTCTGACATCCATAGTTTTTAGCAGTTTTTCATAGTTTTTAGCAGTTTTCATCATTGATCCTAGGATATTGCTTCGGGATGAAAACCAATGGCTTACATGAAGTTCTTCTCTTCGTCAAGAATCCGCCACTCATACGCAGGATTTCAGGTCAATTCGCTCAATCGTGTAGTAGTTTTTTTCAGATTTAACTTTTTAGCTTCTGTAAACTTCATTTCTACTCGAACTGGACCGAGTCGGAGGGGGTGGGCCCCACCTTAGGGAGCCGCAAGTAGGGGTGCAGCAGCCACAGGTGGGGCTGCTCCCTCCTGCGAGTTTAAGTTGAGCTCCCGTGGCTTTTCAAATTCATTTCAGTTTTGAATCCTAAAGGAAATTCAATTTTCTTTCTCAGATCTACGGAGTTCGAGCAGCTTTTTTCAGATTCTGTCACCGCACAAACGCTCTGCACATCTCTAGTAATGTTTACATCCTTTCTTTTCCAGTTTTGACCATTAGAATGTTGTAAACCACGTAGTGTGCTTTTGAACACAATGTATCAAATATGTATGCATATATTGTGACAACCCGAATTTTTAGAAATTGTTAAAATAAGAATTTAATGAATGAAATTCTTATTATGACGTGTTTTGCGTGTAAGTAAATATATATATATATATATATATATATATATATATATATATATTCATATATTGGGATAATGAGGTTTAATAGTTAATTTAACTATTGAAGAAATTAAATGAAGTTATTACGGAAAGGAAATTAACTGAATAAGATTAGTTAATCTAATTAAGTTGATATTATATTATGGAATAATATAATTTGATTATTATGCCTTGTTGGCACTATAATTGTTATGAATTAAATTTCATAAATGATGTGAGTAATTCACTTAATGAAATAATGAAGTAATGTGAATATATTTGTTTTAATAAAATGAGAGAGGAAGGTATGCTACCTATAAACGTAATATGTTAGTGTAATACGATTGTGAATCTCGTAAATAATTAAAATATTTATCAAATAAAATAAATATTTTAGTTAAAATATTTATGGAATAAAGTAAATATTTGATGGAAATTATTATGGAATAATTTATTCATGTATGATGATATTAAGTAAATTGATGATGAACAATTTTATAATCGGTGCGTATTTTATTACGCTAATGGAATGACAATGCTCTAATTTAATTAAATAATTAAATTAGAGGATGAATGATTTATTAAATAAATTTATTATGTTGATAAGGAGTGATTTAATAAATTAAGTGATTAATAAACCCAATGTAACTTAATATGAAATTATAAGATTGGTTTGGTTATGTGTGACAAATGTACCATATAATAGAGGAATATTAAAATAAATTAAAAAATGATAATTGGGTTCCAGCCAAACATGGCATTGAGACCCTTGGGCTTTTGTAACTGAGAAAGCCATATTGATGTACATATTATGTTTATATCAGTTATATGAGTTTTACGTATTTTATTCCTAAAGCTTAAAAAAACAAAGAAGAACAAATACAGAGAAGAGAGGAAGAGAGAAATTGAGAAGAGGGAGCTTAGAGAAGAAATTCTCTGTAATTGAAGAGGAGTTTCAGAATCAAAGGAGGGAGAAACAAGAAATTGTTCAAGCTTTATAACAAATCAAAGGTAAAATTTCTAGGTTTCTAGTTTATGATTTTGTTTTCTAAATTCTCTGTAATCGAGTTTTGGTGGTTGAGTTTGTTGAGGTATAGTTTGTATATGTTTTTAGATGGATATAATTTGTTAATGGTCATCTAGAAGCAATTTTGGAGTGTTTAAACTCATGAAAACATGTTAAAGATGAAGAATTGAGTTTTGGTTGAATATATACATTTTGGTCATTTTTTAGACTAAAATTAGTATGAAATCTTGATGGAAACCTTAAATTGTTGATGGATGTTGTAAGAACATTGAAAAACAAAAAAAAATGCAAGTTGAATGAATCAATTTGGTTAAGAAACGAATTCGATGTGAATAAATTCGCTAAACATGTTAAAACATGAAAGTTTAGTATGAACATGAGTTTTGAGTCAAGATTTAGGTTAGATAATGGTTATGTAAATTATGGATTTCCTTGATATGTTGTAGTTCTATGAATTACGAATCCATAGAGTCGAAAACGGACTCAATCGGATGTGTATAGCTTGATTTATGATGATTGGAAGGAGGAAAGGGTTGGAAAATTCGCCTAGAACAACATACTGGAGGAAAAAGTCACGTAACATGCTGCCAGGGGCGCAGCTGTGCTGCCCCCAAGGCTGGTTGGGGCGCAGCTGCGCCGGGAGGAAAATTCAGTCCGGGACTATTTTGACCTCCTGTGGTAAAATGGCCATAACCTTTTCATACAGACTCAGATTGAGGTGATTCAAGATGATCCGGAATCAGCACGAGTAGACCTACAACTTTCGTTCTTTAAGTTTTTCAATTTGACGTCTTTAGCTAGGGTCAAAATGGTCATTTTTGGGACTGATGTATTTTTGGAGGCAATCGGGGGGCGTCGGGCATGCACGTATGCACATGTAATGCTCCCGACCATGTAAAATGATGTTCTAACTTTCATAACATGACTATTAGGTATTATAATGATACTTAGCATTAACCCTTGAGTATTAGACAATTCGGTTGGGCGTGCTAAGCGTGCGCAAATGCGTGTCGTTTGGGCGTTCGAATAAGCAAGTTTGGCGTACGGACGTGCAAGCGTCTCAACGCCGTAACGAGTGTGTATGACCTTGTTTAATATTATGTTTTTAATAAGAGTGAAACATTATGGATTAATGTAACCCAATATAGGAGCATGCAAAACACATGAAAAAGAGGCGAGTTAGGCGTGTGACGTATAAACGTCGAAACGTCATGTAACGTAGTAATACACTTAAATAGTGTCTCGATTCTAATGAAACAAACATTATTATATATGAAATATGGTTAATATAAAACCAATAGGTAGTCCTAGCAGGACTTAAGCACTTGAAAGAATTACAATCAAATTGAACATTGTGTATAGAAAATAGGAAGGTTTATGAGATGTAGAGTAAAGTTTACATTACAACTAATATGCTTTGCTATGTGACTAATAGTTGATGTGCATGATTATATAATTGTGTAGGGCACGTGAAGTGCAGATATCTGTAAGCTGTTAAACTGTTATTGGTAAACAACGATCAAGACAAGTCTTTCAGTTCCTATTTTCTACGTGCACTTGATGATGAACTGTTTTAAATTATTTTGCAAAGAAGCATGCTATGTTGTATATATGTTGTAAGCATGAAATGTTAAAGTCAAATTATGACTACATTGATTGATTAAAGAATGTTGATTAAGAAAGGAACTCAATCTTTATATTTGTTATGTGATGTAAAGCATGCATGCCATGTTACTTTAATTATTATGAGATGTATGTTGAGCATGTATTTATGTGCTATGTGATGCATGAAAGCTGTTAGATCTTGCTGAGCTGTCGAGCTCATTCTTGCAAATAATCACTTTTGCAGGTTAAGGATTCAAGGTAACGCTCTGTGCTACTTGAAAGAAATGAATCAGAAGTAATGCATGCAGATTTATATACTTTGGCTGAATTGTTATTACTTTGGACCCTGTTTAAGGCTTCAGATAATGTATTTGATAATGTATGATGGTTAACAGATGTTGAGTTGTAATGTTTAAATTTTTACCGATGTATAAGGGTTATTGAACGTGGTTGTAAGTTTTAGTTTATAATAACTTTGACAAAGCGATTCATGAAATAAAGTTGTATCAAAGTTATGTAACGATAAAGGTTGAGATTCAGGAAAATAAAGAAGGAATAATATAAAAGTTTTAATTATTCCGTATTTTTAGTGATTGTATCATTGATTAATGATGTAAAGTTTGAATAAGGATGTATTGTTAACGACCGATGTCGAGAGTTGTATTGTATGAATTTTGGGGTCGTTACAGTTGGTATCAAAGCTGATAGGTTATACACCTTAGGTAAGAGTACCTTAGGCTATGACCTTAGACAATGAGCAGTTAAGTTACGTATAACGAAAAGGTGATTCCTTTCACAAACGTAGATGTATAGGATGAGTTAAGTTCTAAAAATATTATAAGAAGAATGTAAGAATAACGAGGAATAAAACTCGAATAAAAGGTTGAACTTTATAAACGAAGTTAGAAATTCTTAAAAGAAGAGTTAATAAATAAACAAGAAGATTCAAAGAAGAATCTTGAAGAGATATGAAGATGAGAATCAGGAGTTACCTAACTCCAATAATAAAGATGACGAATAACGATGAATAGACGAAGTCTATAAGATTAATCATAATGAAATGATATGACATGATGATAGGTAAAGATAAGAAGTTTTAAAACAAAATGATAATGAGATAAGAAAGAATCATAAGGGAGATGATTATAGAATAAGGTCACGACGTGATCTTTTAAAGTTGAAAGACAGATGGTCAGTAATGATTGAATAGTTATAGTTTAATGTTATAACGAGAATATACTATGATATAGTACGAGGTTAACTCACGAGGAGTTATAAATGATGAGATATAAGGAAACCGTATCGAGTATAGAGCAAGTTATAAGCAAGATAGAGTTAGGCGGGATTTCAATTGAACAATCATGTGATGGCTTAGTTGTACAAACCTTTGTATGGGCGAGGGTTTGGTGCTTGCACTTTGTTTATCACATTGATAATCATTGGAATGTAGGTGTCGCGCTATCAATGTATATGTGGTGAAAAGGTGATTCTTTTCTCATGTGTATATTTGATAGTTAGAGACTATTAAGATTAGTAAGATGTTATTAGGATTAAGTGCGAGTTCTTAAAACTCATGCTTATGGTAAGTTCATGACTCATAATCATATGGTATGTTTGGAACTCCTCAGCGAATGGACGCCTATAGTCTGACTAGGAAGTTCTTAAACTCATATTATTGTGGAAAGTTCCTGACTTCCAAAGTGTGGAAAGTTTGATGAACTATACTGGGAATAGAAAGGTTATGGTGTAGGAAGCATTGATGTTGTTTAAGGTTGATAGAATGATTAAGTAATGATGGAGTAAATATTTAATTGATGGAGAAAGTTTTATATTCTAAATCTCCGAGCTTTGCTAGATTTTTGAAATTTATTGACTTCGTGCTGATGTTGCACTTCTGTTTTCTTAAAAAAAACATTGGATCAAATGATGGAACCAATGATTTTTTTAAAAAATAGTGCTATTATTCACATGTCTATGCTAATTGCTTCAGCTAGACAAAAATAATTTTAAATTTTCAAAATGTATTTTATGTGTTCTATGCATCATTTGATATGGTGTAAAGACAATAATCGAGGAAGTTATCAATGCAGTTAAACCTAGTGTTGGTTGTGATCGTATGATCATCAGCCCACTATGGTATGATGTAGTATAACGACGTCATGTAATGACGAAATCCTCAACGTACCATTATTACGGTACGGTATCAGGATATTATGAAAAGATTCATTTATTTTTAGTTTCCTTAAACTATAAAAAGAACAAGGGATTTATTTACTTTTAGTTTCTTTAAATAAAAAAAATATATATTTTGAGTTGGTTAAAGATATATATATATATATATATATATATCCCGATTGATGTCCGAGTTATTGCTAGAAGTCTATGATACTCTATTCAGCTAGACAAATATTAAAAGATGTTCATGAAATTCAAGCGTTCTTTGTCAAACTATGCCAAACCAAATTGTTTTGGTGAGGATTCAAATGTTAAGAAGCTGAGGTGAACAACCCTGTAAAAGGGTATATGTTATCGGAGACAATGGTTCCGAGAGTAACGCATATAGCCGTTACGATGTTAAGATGTAATACGTTGTGCACGACGTAGGGGTACGATAGACTGATCACCTAGAGTACTTGCAGAGAGTGTTTTCAGTCTGTGTGATTGCTAAACATTCTGTTAAAGATGGTTTACAGTGGTGATGCACTATTAAACCTGGAGAAGAGTTCAAGGTCTTATGACCCCTCAGCGTGAATTAAAATCTTTTAAATTCCTGTTATTCATATCGCTTCCCAATTATTGAACAATTGTGGAAGATTCTTATTATTCTGAAGGTGAAGGTGGCAAGAATGATATTCCCTAGAAAGAAATAGTTGTGGAACACAACAAGTTAGTGAATAAGATTAACGTAAAATCTACTTTGATAGATTGAATGAATGAAAATTAATAAAAATTTCGAGGACGAAATTCTTAGAAGAATGGGTGAATGTGATAACCCGAATACTTATAAGATAGTGAATTATGAAGTATATGTCTTCGACGAGTAAAGTATATGGTAATGATCCTTAGAAAGGAAATGAACGAGTTAGAGAATATATAATATTTGAAACATAATTGTGTTTAATTGAAGGTTATGAAATAAAATCTAGAAATTTGTTGAAGAACGGAATGTAGTAGAAAATATATGTATAACCTATATTAAGGTAATGTGATGAAGTTATTCAACGATAAATGTTTTTAAAGAGATTTGATGGAAACCTGAGTAAGGTAGGGTTTCGGTGATTCCGAGGACGGAATCCTTATAAGGAGGGAAGGATGTGACAACCCGAATTTTTAGAAATTGTTAAAATAAGAATTTAATGAATGAAATTCTTATTATGACGTGTTTTGCGTGTAAGTAAATATATATATATATATATATATATATATATATATATATATATATATTCATATATTGGGATAATGAGGTTTAATAGTTAATTTAACTATTGAAGAAATTAAATGAAGTTATTACGGAAAGGAAATTAACTGAATAAGATTAGTTAATCTAATTAAGTTGATATTATATTATGGAATAATATAATTTGATTATTATGCCTTGTTGGCACTATAATTGTTATGAATTAAATTTCATAAATGATGTGAGTAATTCACTTAATGAAATAATGAAGTAATGTGAATATATTTGTTTTAATAAAATGAGAGAGGAAGGTATGTTACCTATAAACGTAATATGTTAGTGTAATACGATTGTGAATCTCGTAAATAATTAAAATATTTATCAAATAAAATAAATATTTTAGTTAAAATATTTATGGAATAAAGTAAATATTTGATGGAAATTATTATGGAATAATTTATTCATGTATGATGATATTAAGTAAATTGATGATGAACAATTTTATAATCGGTGCGTATTTTATTACGCTAATGGAATGACAATGCTCTAATTTAATTAAATAATTAAATTAGAGGAATAATGATTTATTAAATAAATTTATTATGTTGATAAGGAGTGATTTAATAAATTAAGTGATTAATAAACCCAATGTAACTTAATATGAAATTATAAGATTGGTTTGGTTATGTGTGACAAATGTACCATATAATAGAGGAATATTAAAATAAATTAAAAAATGATAATTGGGTTCCAGCCAAACATGGCATTGAGACCCTTGGGCTTTTGTAACTAAGAAAGCCATATTGATGTACATATTATGTTTATATCAGTTATATGAATTTTACGTATTTTATTCCTAAAGCTTAAAAAAACAAAGAAGAACAAATACAGAGAAGAGAGGAAGAGAGAAATTGAGAAGAGGGAGCTTAGAGAAGAAATTCTCTGTAATTGAAGAGGAGTTTCAGAATCAAAGGAGGGAGAAACAAGAAATTGTTCAAGCTTTATAACAAATCAAAGGTAAAATTTCTAGGTTTCTAGTTTATGATTTTGTTTTCTAAATTCTCTGTAATCGAGTTTTGGTGGTTGAGTTTGTTGAGGTATAGTTTGTATATGTTTTTAGATGATATAATTTGTTAATGGTCATCTAGAAGCAATTTTGGAGTGTTTAAACTCATGAAAACATGTTAAAGATGAAGAATTGAGTTTTGGTTGAATATATACATTTTGGTCATTTTTTAGACTAAAATTAGTATGAAATCTTGATGGAAACCTTAAATTGTTGATGGATGTTGTAAGAACATTGAAAAACAAAAAAAAATGCAAGTTGAATGAATCAATTTGGTTAAGAAACGAATTCGATGTGAATAAATTCGCTAAACATGTTAAAACATGAAAGTTTAGTATGAACATGAGTTTTGAGTCAAGATTTAGGTTAGATAATGGTTATGTAAATTATGGATTTCCTTGATATGTTGTAGTTCTATGAATTACGAATCCATAGAGTCGAAAACGGACTCAATCGGATGTGTATAGCTTGATTTATGATGATTGGAAGGAGAAAAGGGTTGGAAAATTTCGCCAGAACAACATACTGGAGGAAAAAGTCACGTAACATGCTGCCAGGGGCGCAGCTGCACTGCCCCCAAGGCTGGTTGGGGCGCAGCTGCGCCGGGAGGAAAATTCAGTCCGGGACTATTTTGACCTCCTGTGGTAAAATGGCCATAACCTTTTCATACAGACACGGATTGAGGTGATTCAAGATGATCCAGAATGAGCACGAGTAGACCTACAACTTTCGTTCTTTAAGTTTTTCAATTTGACGTCGTTAGCTAGGGTCAAAATGGTCATTTTTGGGACTGATGTGTTTTTGGAGGCAATCGGGGGGCGTCGGGCATGCACGTATGCACATGTAATGCTCCCGACCATGTAAAATGATGTTCTAACTTTCATAACATGACTATTAGGTATTATAATGATACTTAGCATTAACCCTTGAGTATTAGACAATTCGGTTGGGCGTGCTAAGCGTGCGCAAATGCGTGTCGTTTGGGCGTTCGAATAAGCAAGTTTGGCGTACGAACGTGCAAGCGTCTCAACGCCGTAACGAGTGTGTATGACCTTGTTTAATATTATGTTTTTAATAAGAGTGAAACAAAAAACTCCTCGACCGTGTCTTTTACCCTAGTCAGCGCTACTCGATATGTGGAACACCTAAGTGATTTCGATTGGGGTACCTACACCTTTGCCTATTTTCTATGAGGGATGCGCATGCGCTCGAAGGGTGTGACTGAGGCTTGGCTATGTTTTTACCCATTCTTACTGGTGAGTACATTTCTCTTGTACCTTTTTGATTTCCTCATTTATATTTATCAGTTTTAATCACTGAGGATTTTTGATATTTGCATGGCCAGTTTTGGGCGTATGAGAGGCTTCCGTGCCTACATCCTGCCACTACTCTGGGCTTGGATACTTATCCTAGGGGACGACACTGACATCACTCCACATTGACGGAGGTCCTTGTAGCCAAGGGATTCACGCACTCCGGCCTACAGCTAGAGCTATTGACGGTCTGGTCGATGTCGTGGGTCCCATATACCTCAGACCTTTTGATAGTCGGGTTTAAGGATGGCTTTCCCACTGGTCGGGAGTTTGCATTGTCTACCCGCAGGGTTCCATTTTTGACAGAGGGAGGTTGGTAGCTCTATTTAAGAGAGCGTGCTATTCAGAGCACCACGGGAGATATTCGCATTCCCTTTGTTTCTTTTGCTTGGCATCATTAGCCACTAGCTCGGCCACTTATAGACATTCCCCTAGTGGGCGTGGATGGTTTCAGTTTATCAGAGGGCCCTTATAGCCAGGAGGCGTTTCACAACTGGTGGATTCCTCGTACCATTGGGGCTCAGACTTGTGTTACTCAGTTTATGGCAGACATGGTGCCGGTGTCTGTGATGATGACAGATTGGATAACTTGCCTGCGAGTTCTGTCTCATCTGGACCAGATTACCGGACTGATCCAGCAATTGGAGAGGGCTCGTTTGTTCATTAGGCACCTTGGCCGGGAGCCATCCGAGGCAGACTCTTTTGATCCTTCTAGCTCTGGAGCGGGCCCTTCCACAGGTCCATTTTCTAATAGCTTTGCAGGTGCTGATCCTCCTTTGTATCGACTGGACATTCCCACTGGCCGAGATTTTGTGACTCAGGAGGAGCTGGAGCAGGTTAATAGCCTGGAGACAGATATTCTTGATCTCTTCGAATAGCTTTTCTTGCTATATCTTTTAATAGGCCTCTACTTAGCTATTGGTCGGTTGTGCTCCATTTCTCGCTATATCTTTTGATAGGCCTCTGTTTATAGTTGGGCGGCTGTGCCCCATATCCCTGTACTTTTTATTTTGTATTTTATTAGCAGACAGAGATGATGCTTGCAGTAGATAGTTTATTCTAAATATACATGATATTTCCTATCTATTGCATCATGTTTATCATTGTCATTATGCATATATTATGTCATGGATATGCATTTAGACAGGTGAGTTCAGATTTGACCCCTGGATGGTCTTATGATACGGTGATACAAATGTCTTCATCTACGGTCAGCTGTATTGAGCACTCGCCACCATCCTTGGTAGTATCCTCATTGAGGTTGTGGTACGATAGTCTGCCCCATATAGCCAGAGGGACAGTAGACTGGATGCTGGGGCATTCCTTGGCCCTTCTAGATTTCCAGGTTTCGTACAGATTCGTAGATGGCATTTTATCATGCTGGATACCTGAGCGACAGGTTTTTCGCTTTGGACTACACGAGTTGACTCCGACCTTAGAGCAGTATGAGCATCTTATAGGCTTGGCACTGGATCTGCCTTGCGCTCGCACAACCATTAGTGACATGAGGAGAGCATTTATGGCTACGTCGGGTCTGAGACGTAGAGTAGTCACCGAGGAGATCATTTCAGGACATGTGATATCCATCGACTCTGATCGATCGCTTCGGCCGGCTAGATAGCTATGATCGACACTCTGGGGATTTTATCATTTCTGTAGATGAGTGGCAGCTTGCCTATGTAGACATACTGTTGATGTGCGTCACGACCTATGTATACATGCCACTATACTTGGACCATTTAGATATTGGCTTAATGGTCGTGGTCCGTGCCCTCAGACAGGGTAGCACTATTCTGCCGATGATACTGGCCGAGACGTTGAGGTTGGCTACCTTTTGCAGTACCCATCCAGAGGGGTTTTTTAGAGGTAGTTCTATCCTGCTCTATGTATGGCTCATGACACATTTGCGTCCGATTGGCACCTTTAGACACCATGGGTACTACTTTACCCATGAGATAGCCATGTCTTATTCCTTCTAGCCAGCGGAGTGTTCAGATGCAGCTACATGGTCGGCCTTTTTGACAGATATTGAGCATCCCTTTTTGATCTTACAATGCTCAGGGCTTGCTTCCCCTTACAGCTTCATCACTCATGCAGTCGACATGGATTATTTGCCCCTAGCGGGATTGAGAGGGGTGACCACTTACCATCCACTGGAAATCATGAGTCAGTTTGATCAGTTTCAAATCCTCCACCACTTTGAGGGGGCTATGGATCAGCGGATATTAGTTTCATCTTTATCGTCAGCCTACCTGATCAGGATTTATGAGTGTTGGACTCATAGGGAGATGGCTGATTTCTCTACTTGCCATTCAGATCACTCTCTAGAGTATTCGGCATGGTTGGAGGCTGATATAGCAGCAGCTGTGGTTATCTGGTCAGCGCCGATTATTGATTCAGACGAGGAGGAGCCTATGGAGGATACTAATCTCCCACATAGGATGAGTTATTTACCGGCTTGACAACAACTTTGCTTAGCGACCTTTCGAGCATTCCTGTCGGGACAGATCCAGCTATTGATGACTCATTAGCTCGGATGACTTTTGAGAGGGATCAGGCTAGGGTGTTGATGTTGACCCTTTCTAGCAGAGACACAACTTTCGCCGCTAGAGATGAGGCTCGAGCTACTCAGGACGCAGCATTGGTTGAGAGAGACGAGGCTCTATCTACCCGAGATGCAGCTCTTGAGGAGAGAGATGAGGTCTGATCTGTCAGAGATGCAGCCTTTGAGGAGATTGAGGAGGTCTTAGTTGCCCGGGATGCCGCTTACGTTGAGTGGGATGAGACCATAGCTACCCAGGATGTCTATATTGCAGACAGTACGGCACTTAGATCATATACCCACAGCCTGGTTGCAGATAAGAGCAGTTTCATAGATTGTCACAGCAGCACTATGCAGATGGATGTGGATGTTCTTGCTCGTATAGAGACTGAGGGTATTGAGCTTGCAGCTGCTCCTCCATCTTTAGAGAGAGACGCCATGTTGGCACTGCTATCCCGCTTGGCCACGGGTTCATAGAATAGCTTTATTTTTCCTGCACATACTAGATCACCCATTTTTATTATGTACAGGACACAGTGTATATATCAAATAGTATTATATATATCAGAGAAATATATTTTGATTCACTTCCCTGTTGGATATGTATTGTCATTGCTGAGTGATTACCACTTCTTTCATGACTTGCTGTTGTTGATGTATCACGATATTCTCCTTGATGGATTGACATTGAGATGTCAGAGAATATCTAAGCAGGGCCTGTCGACCATAGAGACTTGATAGAATTGGGTTTTATTAGGTTTTGGTGTCTTGGGACTGGTTTTTATTGGTTTTTTCTTTCTTTGAAGGTCACACCGCACCAGGACTGGCTGCCTACGTACTCCCGGGTGGAGGGAGATCAGGTCATCTATAGTTCACGTTCTGTGTGAGAGGTTTGAGAAGTATTTCTTTTGAGTTTGGTTTGATCGGTTTTTGAATTTTTGTTTGGTTTAACCGCACCAAGAATGGCTGCTTACGTACTCCCTGGGTGGTGGGAGATCAGGTCATTCGTAGTTCGATCTTCCAGTGAAAATTAAAATGATTTGATTGATTCGTAGGACCAGGATGATGGCTGGCATGTGTTTTAGACATAGTACCTTTTCACGGTGTCTGAGTTGATGAGTTAGAGAAATTCGCTCCCGTCCATCTCTCGCAATCTGATAGCTCCTCCTGTCAACACTTCTTTGACAACTGAAAGGACCTTCCCAATTCGGGGTGAACTTTCCTTTGGCTTTATCTTGATTGGCCAAAACTTTCTTCAGTACCAGGTCATTTTCTTTGAATTATCGGATCCAGACCTTCTTGTTGTATGATCTAGCGATCCTTTGCTGATACAACTGCCCATAGAAAATGGATGTAGCCCTCTTTTCATCTATCAGGGACAACTGGTGGTATCATTCTTGCAACAACTGATCTTCTTCCATCTGAGCGTCTATTAACACTCGCAGGAACTTCATTTCTACCTCTATGGGAAGTATTGCTTCCATGCCATAGACCAATGAGTAGGGGGTAGCCCCAGTAGAGGTACGCATTGACATCATCTATGCTAACAGAGTCAGAGGCAATAGATCAGGCCATTATTTGTGATTGGCAAACATTTTTTGCATGCTATTTTTGATATTCTTGTTGGTCGCTTCGACAACACCATTCTTGATATAAAACTTGCTGTATAAATCTCTCATCATCTGATTATTTAGGTTCTTGGCATTGTCTGAGACGATCACCTCTGGCTGTCCGTATAGGCAGATGACATTGTTTCTGATGAAACCAATGATTACCTCTTTGGTGACTTTGGGAAAAGAGGCCGCTTCAACCCACTTAGTGAAATAATCAATCATGGTGAAGATGAATTGATGTTCGTTGCTGGCTTTGGGTTCTATTGGCCCAATCACATCCATTCCCCACATGAAAAAAGGCCATGGCAAACTCAAATTGTGCAGCTCATTTGGAGGAGCATGGATGACATTTCCATGGACTTGACATTTGTAGCATCTCCTGACGTGATCGTCACAGTCAGCTTTGAGAGAGATCCAGTTATTTCCCATTCTTAATATCTTCTTGGCCAGCAAATGACTGCTCATGTGTGGACCACAGAATCCACCGCGGACTTCATCCATCAATCTCTGAGCTTGCTCTTTATCGAGGCATCTTAAAAGGCCTATTCCAACATCCCTTTTGTAGAGTGCGTCTCCGCTCAGATAGAACTTCATAGCCATCTTGTGAATCCGTTTTCATTCGATTTGGCTTGCCCCAGTGGGTGTAGATCCATCTCAGAGATATTTCTTGATGTCTTGATACCAAGGCTATTTTATGGGAGGTATTTCATCTGATACTTCTCCAATGTAATTCCCACATGTCGGGGCCTTTTGATTTATAAATTTGATGTCGGGAATTCCCCTCTTACCCGATATGTTAATTAAGGAAGCCAACGTTGCTAATGCATCAGTGAAGTCGTTCCTACCTCGAGGGATGTGGATGAAGGTTATCTCTTCAAAATCTATGGATATGTTGATGACCTGCCGGTGATAGGGTAGCAAATGCAATTCTTTGGTATGATACGCCGCAGTGGTTTCTCTGATAACCAACTTAGAATCTCCAGAGAGTAGTAGATGCTGGATACCCATGGACTGGGCTAATTTCAACCCCATTATGCAGACTTCATACTCAGCCGTGATGTTGGTGTTGATAAACTGCAACTTGGTAGCCAAAGGATACTGTTCTCCTGTACCAGAGATAAGGATTGCCCCAGCTCCAGCACTTTATATGTTCACCGCTCCATCAAAATACATTTTTCAGGGTTGGACTGTATTCTCCTGAGGTATTTGTTGAATCGCCATAATTCCATCATCCGGGAAATAAGTCTCCAAAGGCACAAAACCTTCGGACGGTGCTTTGGCTAATTGATTTGCAATGCCCTGACCTTTGATGGACTTCTGAGTCACGTAGACAATGTCGAACTGTTGTAGAATTAACTGCCATTTGGATAGTCGATAATTCAACATTGGTTTGTTGAATACGTACTTCAGTGGATCCATACAGGATATGAGGTAGGTTGTGTGCCCATGCAGATAATGTTGTAGCCTCATAGTGGCCCATGCCAATGCACATCATATTTTTTTAATCAATGTGTACTTCTGTTCGCCGCTGCTGAATCTTTTGCTGATGTAGTAGATAACTCTCTCCTTGTTACTATCATCTTTCTATCCCAGCATACAGCCCATTGTGTTGGCATTGACGGACAGGTACATAATAGGGGAACTTCATCCCTCGGGGGTAACAAGACAGGCACTTTGATCAGTTACTTTTTGATGGCCAGGAAAGCTTTTTGGCAATCTTCATTCCATTTCGTGGAGGAATTCTTCCTTAGTAGCTTGAAAATGGGAGTTGCTGTGAGCTGGGAAATGAACTGACTTATGAAATTGATTCTTTCTAGAAACTCGCGTATCTCCTTCTCTGTTTGAGGTACTGGCATTTTCGTGATGGCTTTAATCTTGGCGGGATCCAGCTCAATGCCTCTATTGCTTACCAGAATTCCCAACAACTTGCCCGATTTGACGCCAAAAGCACATTTGGTTGGATTTAGCTTGAGGTTATACTTATACAACTTATTGAACAAATTTTTAAGATGGCTAATGTGATCGTCCTCCTTCCGGGATTTGACGATGATGTCATCCATATAACCTCTATCTCCTTATGCATCATGTCATGAAACAGAGCCATCATGGCTCAGCTGATATGTAGCACCGACATTGATAAGGCCGAAGGATAGACGTCTTTAGCAGAAGGTTCCCTAGGGAGTGATGAAAGTGTCTTCTCCCTATCTTCTTTAGCGACCATGATTTGATGGTAACCAACAAAGTAATCCACAAAAGAATGCATGACATACTGCGCGATATTATCTATCAGGATGTGGATGAAAGGCACCGGGAAGTTGTCTTTGAGACAAGCTTTGTTTAAATCCCGATAATCTACACATACTCGCACCTTCCCTCCGAGCTTAGGCACGGGAACTATATTTGACAGCTTCTTTGGGTATGTTGATACCATGATGATACCGGCTTTGAATTGTTTGACAACCTCTTCTTTGACTTTCAGACTCCATTCGGGTTTCAATCGCCTAAGCTTCTGCTTGACTGGCTTGAATCCATCTTTGATGGGAAGTCTATGGATGACAATGTCAGTAGACAAGCCAACCATGTCTTCATGTGACCATGCAAACACATCCTGGAACTGTGTTAAGATTTTGATTAGGTCAGTTCTTTGGTCTGGGGTGAGGTCTAGGCCTATCTGGATTTCTTTGAGGTTTTCTAAGGTTTCGATATTGATAGTGGTGGTTTGGTCGAGGTTTGGTTTGGGTTTATCTTAAACCCATTCTTTGATTTCCTCGGGCACCTCATAGTCATCTACATCCTCTTTATCAATCTCCATCAAGCCGAAGTTCAGTTCTACATCGAAGTTGTAGTCATTATGACAGGTTGGCATCTCATCAGCAGAGATAAACAAATCCAATTCTGAAGTCCCTTTTTGAATGAGGCAGGGGACGTTGCTCCAGTTGTCCAAGGTCAAATCCTTATAAATAAGGAGGATTAAGGAATTGTGTTCGTCTGCCTCGTCTTGGATGATGACTGAGTCATCCTTCAGATTAGGGCCGAGATTCTTCTTTGAACCGCCATCCTTCCCCTTCTTAATGCGAGGAATTCGGATCTGATCCTCTTCATCACTGTCTGGGATATCATCATTCATCCCCTCATAGTGCATCAGAAAATACATGTTGGCAAATGGGTCTCGTCCTTCGTACAGAAACTTTTCTTTTCCCTTTTTGCTCTCCCCATCAGGCTTTGGGGATTTTCTCTTGCTTATCGGTATGATTGGAGGAAACAACATGGTTGACACAACAACAGGAATCTTTCGTATTGGCTTCACAAATTCGGCATCCGTGAGGTTTAGCAACAGTATAGTAGAAGCATGAGCCTTTGGATGCTTGTGTGGGTTCTAGTGGTTTGACCCTGATTAATAGCCCAATCTGGCCTTCCCTGATTGGCTAGGGATTTTCACCAGACTCTTGATTCCTTGATGATTTTTTCATAACCCTTCTCCAGGGCGGAAACCCAAAGATACCATCTCTTGGCCCACTGTCATCACTTCGAGAGAGACCTTTGGTTTCAAGGTTGGTGCCCCAATAGGTAGGTACTGAGTATCTCTTACCTCCAAAGCTTAAAAACTAGCAGGTTCAATCCCTTCATCCAGACTGATCATTGGCATGTCTCTTTGGATGCAGACATGGTATTCTGGTTCGGCATTCACTGTGATTAGGTTGCCATTGATAATGTACTTAAGATGCTGATGGAGGGCAGATGGAACTGCTTCCGTCATGTGGATCCACGGCCTTCCCAGCAATAAGTTGTATCCGGTGGTAATGTTGAGTACCTAGAATGTGTGGGAACCAATCTCCAGTGGCAGCTCAATCTCTCCCATAGCCTCTTGACGAGACCCATTGAAAGCCCGGATAACCACATGACTGGTTCTGATCTAGTTTGGGTTGATCTTCATTCTCTCCAAGGTGTTGTAGGGACAGATGTTTAGGGATGATCCTCCATCTATCAGCACACCTCCAATCATATACCCTGATGACATCACTGCTATGTGCAGTAACTTGCGATGACCCGTCCCTTCTGCGGGTATATCATCGTCAGTGAAAGATATCACATTATTATTGAAGACGTGTTTTATCACATGATGAAATTTCTCAACATCCACTGCCCTTGGCAGATGGGCTTCCTCAAGTACTTTCACTAGAATGTTACGATGATCCACCGAGGATAAGACCAGATCCAGGATGGACATCTGTTTGGGTGCATCCTTCAAGCTTTGTACCACCTTGATCTCGTTATGCCCCATTTTAAGGAGGAATTCTTCAATCTTCTCTTCAGCCACCTTCCCTTTATCTTTGATAACTTAATTGATCACCCGCTGAGGCAGATATAATGGGTTTTCCTTTGATACAGTGGCAATGTTGTTTAAAGTGGAACCTTCATCCTTCCCATAGTTCCATGGGACTCTTTTCAGACTGGTCCCTAGATATTGTAGTTTGAAGGGCAGTATTAAAGGCTAGGGCGCAGTTAATTTCACAGGATTCTGTGTTTCTTGGACCCCTTTCCCTGGTAGTACTAAGGGTATCCCAGCTAGCTCCTTCTCATAGGAAATAATAGCTACTGTTCCTTGATTCCAGGCCATGGGAAAAAAGAGTGCCTCCTCACTAGGATAACCGTAGTCTTGATTTGCTTTTATCAGCCCACCACTTTTAATTATATTCTGAATCAGGTGACGAAGTCCCCAGAAATCTTCGGTGTCATGACCAGGTGCATTGGAGTGATACTGACAGATCCGATCAGGTTTGAACTTCTTGGATAGAGGGTTTATCGGGGGTAACAAGTCTGCAACCATTCCCTCATTGATTATCAATTGGAGGATTTCCTTCATCGGCTGGTTCAGATTAGTGAAATTCCTCTAGAAGGCGAATTCTCTATCAGCTTGGAACTTTTCCTCCTTGGCCACCTTATCGGCCCAAGGTTCATGCTCATGAAATCGGTAATGACCCCTCATGGCGATGGGACTAATTTTCGGTGCGGGAGGACTCGCTTCATACTGGTTGGTCTGGTTTATCAGCTACCTTGTTATCTAATGTTGATATACGACCAAATCCGCCAACTGTCCAATCTGTTCCTTAATGGATTTGATTTCTTGTTCCATCAGGAAATGCCTTTCTAAAAACTTCTAACTATTTGGGATATTGATGCTTGATTAAGTTGATTCTCCAACATACCAGAGGTATTTGGATCCTTCTCCATTCTTCGTGCTAATCATGTTGACACTCTCCTCTTTGTGCTGAGGGAGGGGATTATCTTGCACGTGCGGTTGCTCCGGTTTGGATTTTGTGCTTGAGAGACCAACAGTCCTGTGTATCATGGCCTGGGGATCCGGAATGGTATGCGCACTTCTTACTTGGGTCAAAATTCCGTCCACCGGTACTGGTTGGTGGAAGGAGTTGAATAATCTTCTTTTATGTTGTCGACAATTTTAGCACATTCTCGAGTGAATCCCCTAAAGGGGTGAACGTTCTTCGACGTCTGGCCTCCGCTGTGACGCCCCCAAATTCCAGGACCGCCACTTGGTCTCTCGAATTCGGTTCATCACGTGCTCATGGTAATACATCATGATAATAATAACTAATATCACACGATCACAGCGGAAAATCTATTATAGAATAATTTACAATGATTTATTATAATTATTCCCCCAAGTCTCGCAACCTACAGTACTTAATAGATTACATAATAATATCAATTAACGACTTATTACATAACCTAACTTAAGCTTAAACATAATCAAAACCAGTCTTACTACATCATCTTAATACAACATTAAAATATTTAAAAACGTAAAAGAGACAAGCTAGTTGGTAGCCTTGCCCTTGCCCTTATCAACGCCCGAAGGTTCGCCCTGCTCTGCCTTAACTGAAATGTTTTAGGGAAAGCAAGAATGAGCACAAATTGCCCAGCAAGTAATATACAATAAGGGTAAGTGATAAAATCCTTAATTTTCTAAAGGGTATAACAAAGTTTGATAGTTCAAGGATAACAAGAATATCAACAGTTTTCAATAATAGTCACTAAGGACAGAATAATATCAATGTGATTCAATAACAAATCAATTCAAGATTTCAAGATAACTGAATACTGAGCAGTCGCTAAGGACTATGAACTTCTACTAGAATTAACAGTAATAAACTGAAAATCCAACAAAAATAGGTACAACAGGTGATCAGCCTAAAGCACCATCGTTATGCATAACAATCAATCATACTCAAGTGTGCACGTCGGTTCTCCGACAATTATATATTCCCTTCAAAGAAGGTTGTTCTTCTCAGTCAAATACAAGATCCCGCACCAATCAATTAGTTTGGGTCGCTTTTCAATAATATAAGTCTAGCCGAATCAAATGGCATAGACACTTTCACAATATTCAAGAACAATACTAAGTTCAACATGAATAATAGCTTTAATGAAATAAGAGTTCAAGTATGCTAATTCAATTCAAACGATTAAGTAGGAAATTAGTTCGCAATATACAAAGATAGAATACTTTTATCCAAAGAGATAAGGTTTAGATACTCGCTTACGATATCCGTTGAATAAAATAATGCAAGGGTTTAGGATACTTGCCTTATGCGTAGTTTACTCACGTAAAGCTAGCCAACACTTTCGAATTCCTATCGTAATACCATTACGTATATATATGATATTCATTAGTCATATAATTTAACTTCAAATTTTATCTTCGAATATATGATCAACACATAAGCTAAGTTTTAACCTAGCTACACAGTTATATAGAATATAATTTCTATTCTTAACTTCCTCTTTTCTTAAGTTGATCATATTCATACATCATTACTATCATGTGAGACTACCACAATTAGTAAACATACTCGCATATTATTAATATCACATAAGACTACAAGCAATACTAAAATATATTTCATTTTAGCAAGTTATGGCATTCTCATAAGTTAACCATTGGGTTCAAGTAACACATAACATATGATATCACAAAGTACGTACACATATTTAAAGGATACTTTCATGCTTGTTCAATCTTTCAAATTCCAATCATATATGATTTAGTTTTTTTTTAATTCACGATCCCGAACGACTTAGGGTTATGCAATGCCATGAATTTACATAAGTTGTCATGCTTATCATTTAGAGATATAAAGTAGTCATATATTTTATTGATACGCATGTTCATATGTTTCTATGTCACGGATGTGTGATTCTAGCACTGTTACTAGTTCGTGACTTAATCGAACTCATGCTTGATTAACTTGCATTACATCTAACAAGTACGTACATGTATGATGCCTTCAAAGCATATTCAACCATGTTGAAAATATCAGAACGTAGAGTCCTAATATAACATGTCAAAGTCCACATTTAAAGCTTATGTTGTCATTAGTAAGGTTCACATGTCCACATTTTATTATGGAACCTATATACGTGAGTTAGCATGCTTTTCATACATCCTTAAATCATACAAATATGCTTGCAAGGTCAGAATGTTAACATGGCAAGTATACATATCGAGTTCATTTTCAAATTCGAAGTTTGTTTATAAAACTCTAAGTTTATCGCAAACTATAAGTATGTGTGTAACTCTTAGTAAAACATGCTTACATTGTCTCAATATATCCATATAGGCATGCCAAGCTCATTAGTGGACTTGTTGAAGTCACATTAGTTATTTATACCATAACAGATTTCTAGCAGGAACTAGATCCAGTAGCCGGCGCAGCTGCGCAGCGTCCCAGTTCAAAACTGGCGCAGCTGCGCAGGGCCTTGGCCAGCAAAATATAAGTCCAGCACTGGCGCAGCTGCGCAGCACCCTAGTATAACCAGGGCGCAGCTGCGCCGTTACCTGTACAGAGCTGGAAGCTCCTGCTTCGGCAGACAGCAACCCAATTCATAAAATTTATTCACGAAAACAATCACATTGTATTCTAACATGCTTATAAGTTTATTATAACAACTAAATAATTGTTCTATACCCCAATTACAACCCAATTCAACGTGATCAAGATTTGAAACTTTGACAGTGAACAAGAATGAAGATTATGGAATTCAGAATTATACCTCTTGAAACTTAGTTTGCTTAGCTTCTAACTTTCTGTGATTGCTAGATTCTTCTTTGAACAACAAACACTCAAACTTCAATTCTCAGAATTTTATCAGACAAAACATAGCAACGTAAACTTAGTAACATAGCTACCAATTTATAGAGGAATTGTTATCTAGTTAATGGCTTTGCTCAAAGGTTAGAATTCATGAGGTAGAAGAAGAGAACAATGGGTAATAAGGAGTTGCTCAACTACTCTTCCTCAGCCATATGCTTAGCCATCATCACCATGGAGTATAGCTGCTCAAGTTTACGCAATGGGATTATAGGCCACTGTTTGGCCACTGTTGGAGCAACTGATACATTTGAATTTCCAGCAATGTGATTAATTAGTTCAATTTAGTTACTATACTTTCCAAAAAATGGGTTTTAATGTACAATTATTACTATATTAGGAAAAATTAGGGATTACCTATGTACTCACATCATATAATCCATGTACATTTATTAATACCGGATATAATTTACTTGGATATAATCACATCACATTATCTTCTTTATTAAATTTTATTATTCCATTATATATATAAATAATCATCAATTATTATTTATATTCATGATATACTATTTTAATGTATACTTACATACATATTATCACATAGGCTATTTTAATGTCACAACACATCTTGCCTTATTCAATGAATGAAGGAACTTTATTAATTATTTATATACTATAAACATATACTTATATTATACAAGTCCACTTAGATTATATAATATATACTTTTAAGTCACAATGTACTTTTAACATGGCAATGTGGTACAATTAATTTACACATATATAATCCATATCATATTCTTTTACTGTATATTCACATGTCACATAGGCATTATCATGTAACTCCCATAATTCAATAAGCCTTACCATATAGTAGTGTCATATTACACTTCACATAATACATAGTTAGCTACTATATGTTACACATTTAATTCGCATGCTTGCACATAGAATTACTCATCTTATTAATTAAATAGTAATTAATAATATACACACATCCTTTATCAATCAATATAATTGTTAATCTTCATAACAATTTAATTAACCCTTATATGATTAATCATTACTTTAATATAAATCTTATTATATTATAGACACGTTGCTCATTATTATTATTATATTTCTTGCAATAATAATAATCACGTATTATTAATCATTCACCATTAATATTTTATAACAATTATTCTACGATGACAATTAATTAATATTTTACGATCAACAATTAATATAGATTAATTGTTCGCTTAAGTTAATATAATCGTTAATATTACGTCACTGTACCACACAAGGCATTTCATCGAGTTTATCGTAAACTCCATCAATTTCTCAATTATTATAATTATTCAATTTAATATAATTGAATTAATCATTCTCATAACATAAAATCATTATATTCAAATAAATTCTCATTCCCATTAATATATTTATTTAATAATATATGAAAATTCTCGGGTATTACATCCGCAGTTTTCTTAAATGGAGGATTAGAAGGTTGGGCTGGAGCTTGAAAAGGGGAATAGTTCCTCCTTTGAATGGGCATGTTGCTCGAATCGCCCCTCTGATTTTGTCCTTGCAGTACTAAGGACACTTCTTCTTATTTCTTCTTGTATACTCTCCGGGGATTACTCCCATAACTCCCAGATTGAGTATGTTCGGCAACAACTTCCAAGGCGATAAGATCCTTTATCTTCCCAGATTTCAGCCCCATTTCAGCCATTTCTCCATGCTTGATCATCTCTGAGAATGGTTTTGCTATGCCTGCTAGGACCCTTTCGTAATACGGAGCTTCTTGAATGTCGATGAAGGTCATGACTATCTCAGACTCAGTCATAGGTGGGGTGACTTGTGCTGCCACCTGCCTCCATCGTTGTGCATACTCTCTAAATAACTCAGCGCTTTGTTTTTTAATTTTGGTGCTTTGATATCTGTCCAGAGCCATTTGGGACTGAAAGCTGTATTGATTGAGGAAGGCATGTGCTAACTCTTCCCAGCTATGAATCTTGGAATTATCCAAACGAGCATACCAGGCTCTAGCCTCTCCGGTCAAACTCTTCTGGAACAATTGCATTCTGAGCTTTTCGTCCTCTGCATAGGATCCGAGCTCTTCAATGAATACCTTCAAATGGGTGTAGGGATCCCCCAATCCATCATATTTCTCAAAATCAGGGACTTAAAATTTTTCAGGGTAACGAGCCCTTGGGAATATACATAAGTCTGAGTAATTAACACTTCCAAATGCCCCAGTCCCTTTAATGGACCAGATGGTTTCTTCCATTTGTTGTACTTTCTTCAGAATATCCCCAGCTTCCTGCTCTTTGTTGATGTTGGTGATTTCAGGGGTTTTGTTGGTCATATCCTGGTTCTGTGGTTCAGTAATCTGAGTGTCTTTCTTTCCAGTCTCTTGACTGCCACCGGGAGTAGATGGTTTTGTATGACCAGTTGTTTGCTTCCCTTGAAGACATTTGCTTTGTTCTTTAAAGAAAATAGCCAATTCTTCTATTTGGTTCTTCAATCCTTCGAACTCTTCCTTAAAATAGGGGTGGATTTTGGCTGAGCACTTGAAGTCATGTCTGAAGATAGCCTTAGTGCTTTCTTAGATTTTGACCTGGTAACATGACCAATTTTTACCTACAACAAACATAGGTGTGTCAATTTCCTGATGTAGGTATCAGTCGGATGCATGCTATACAAAGTGTTTATTTTTGAGGTTTTTTAATCTTATCATATAAAACAAAGGTAAGTTGTTTTAATGACAGGATTTACATGATATGGAATGTATATTTACATTAAAATTTTCATTTGGAATTGGAAAATTGACATTTGTATTGAAAGAGGTGGGCATGAAGAAGCTTCCCTTCGGATTTGGTTAATCAGAGGCTGACCTATCTTAGGCTACTCTCGCGGCTTTTTGGCATGAAGGTTTCCAGATCATCGCAATCTACTAGAGGGGAAATTAATCCGATCTTTCAATTAGAGAGGATCTGAGTGGTGCCTTTCCTGAGCGTCGCAGAATTAGTCTTCTATGAGTCCAGTAATCAAACACCGACGGGTTCGCCTCCTAGTGGAGGAATCACACAACATACATTCACATATATCGCGTCTCACCGTATGAAATGATGACATTGTGCGAAGCACTAATATAAAGTAGTAAAGCATTCATTCACATCCATTCAATGTAAAATGCAGCATCCACACACACGCAGATATAAAAGGAAATTTTGAAATGATTTGAACACGGCTTAAGCCCTCTACTATCCCCAGCAGAGTCGTCACCTGTCGATGTTGGGAAAAAATCCTTTCATCGTTGGACCGAATCTTTCTCTCTTCCTAAGTCTTGTGGTCTTCTACCCCTATTGTCTTGTCTGTTTTATGAAGGGTGAAGTTTTTTAGGAAAAGGCCTACATGTATCATGTCGACGATTTGAACGGTTTATAGAGTCGCCAGTTGGTAGATTTGAAATGATTGTACCAACTGAACCGAGTTTTATTTGAAAGTAGGCCCAATTACTAGACACTGTCGAAACTTAGTCTTTGAAACCGAAGTTCTTAAGTTCGTGGGCTTGGTTAAGTGGGGGGAAGGTGTTAGGCACCCCACAACTCCCGTGAAACATGTTACCGCATCTTTTTAATATTTTCCTTTTTATTTGCAATGTGTGTGTGGGTGCTGGAAGAAATTGGGCCTACGCTTGATTGATTTGAAAGTATTGTTGTGCTTCGTTGATCCTATATACAAAGGGTTTGATTTGATTTGCAAAAAGTCCTTTTTTAGACAAAATATGAAAATGATGTTTTGAAAAGGTTGGTTTTCAAACCCTTATGCTCACGTAGAAGTTGAAGCATGTTGATACTTCTATTTTTATCTTTTCAGCCTTTTGGCTCAATTTGAATGGTGATTGTCGGGCTGCGAAGCATCCTCGACCATAAAATATATACTAGTGTCGGTCTTCTCATGGGCATGACAGTCATCGGAGTGACTCTAGCATGACAAACCATATTTCATTATGTTTGTGACCTTAAACCCGGATAACCATTTTAAGGTCTTTCGGATGTACATTTTTATAGAAAAATTGGAAGGGTACATTTGTAATGTGGAGTTTTTTTATCGTGGGAATCAGATTCTGATCAGTTTGATCATAAATCCCACGATTCGTAGGCTCACAGAGGGAGGTCAAGAAAACCCGCACAGCACAGATATTCAGAGGAAATGTATAGTTACATCTAGACGTCGCATACACCAAGGATTCATCAGTCAAATCCTGGAATGCGTGTAGCCGAAGCTTCTCGTTCCCACTAAATAGTAATCTAAGTCACGAGGTTGCTTTAAAATGAATAAAACTAGAAAGAAAGTTAGATTTAAATAAATCTTAGCCATTCTAGCTTCCTAGTTCTGGTTGGACCTATTTTGAACCGTTTGAACGGTAGAAAGGGCTAAATTTAAAGAAATCTAACTTGCCAGAATTGATATCAAGGCCAATTCAAATCAAATGAATATTGAAAGCAAATATTTAATCACAATGAATAAAGAATATATATACGAAAGCTGTAAAGGGCGATGAGTTTTCACTCTCAAGCCCGTACTGGAATGTAAATATATATATATATATATATATATATATATATATAAAAGCTGTGAAGGGCGACGGATTTGCCATCTTATGCCCGGACAGAAATGTAAATATATATATATATATATATATATATATATATATAAAAGCAATAAAGAGCCACGAAAATGATCCAGGTTCAATTGAATGTAAATATATTTATAAAAGCTGTAAGGAGCCACGAAATGATCCAGACTCAACTAAATGTAAATATATATATATATATATATATATATATGTATAAAAGTGGTAAAAATGCCACGGATTTCCAATCTGGGCCAAACTGAAATATAAATGTTAATATATACAGTTAGTGTGTGTGTGTGTGTGTGTGTATATATATATATATATATATTAAAGTAATAAAGGCCACGAATTAGCAATCCAGGACAAATGAAGTCAGAAAAATTTATATATATATAGTTGTATATATAAAAGCAGTACCTACCACGAATTTGTCATCCGAGCTTGACAGAATTAAAAAATTAGTATATATATAGTTAAATATATACATAATTAAGTTAAAAAGAGCACAAATCAGCGATCCAGGCCGTGCAAGTTAGTACATATATATATATATATATATATATATATATAAAAGCGAGTAAAAGTCGCGGATCGTTGATCCGGGCTGTGCAAATGCGAAAAAACGTATATATGTACTAAAATATACTAAAAAGTACATAAAAACAGCCACAGAACTGAGTTTTGGGCAAAATCAGAAGATGAAACTTTACGTGCTCGTGTATAAATACACAATGAAGTAGGAAACGAGTTCTGATCATAAAAATACTTACAATGGACTGCTACACGGGTTTTTTGCCACATCATAAGCTTCAAACGGGCATTTTCATTGGTTACTTTTTGGTATGTTGTAGTATATAAGTATACCTACGTGTTAGAGTAATAAAATCTAGGTTTGGAGTACTAAAAGTCGGGCTAGGAAACGAAATGGGCGGAGTTTCAGAGCGTTTTCTATTTTTTTCTTCTTTTTTTTTGGCAAGGGGGCACTTATATTTAAAGACCTGATGGAAGCGGGCCTACCCACAACAGCCGCGGGTATACATGCGGTTCCACGTGGCAGGGCCCACATGGTGGGTCCCGTCGTCTCGAAGTACTGTGCACTCCGAGCAACGCGATGTCAGGTTCAAAACTTTCTAACTTTTGATCAGAGCGTCCGTTTGAGTTATGCTATACCTTTCCTAAAAGCTCTCGCCAAGAAAATCACAATGACATAGGGACTGAACCTTTTCCGAGTCCAAGAAGACGGGTTCAAAACTGGATCTTCGTTTCTTCGCAGTTTGTCCGTTGAGTTGTATTGTGCTGTTTTCACTCGGGATCACTGTTATGATTCTTTCTGACCTTGATTGCATCAATTCAAATTGATTTTGATCGGATTAGATTCAAGTTGGTAAAATGACCATTTTTCCCCTCCAGGGGTTGTCTCATGTATTGGCACGGTCTTCGACTGTTTTCTCGGGGCTGTCTCCGAGGTTTTGATCTCAGTCGATTCTGTTTGTCTTCAGGGTTGTCTCTGAGGCTGACTCAATATTCCAGGGTTGTCTCTGGGGATGATATTATGCTTTGGGGTTGTCTCTGAAGGTTGAATTGATCTTTTGGTGTTGTCGTCGGGGCTCTTGTACCTCCTATGTTGTGACTGGGGCTTGACTTGACATCCCGGTGTTGCCGGGGTTTGACTTGACATCCCGGTATAGTGACTGGGGTTGAACTTGACATCCCGGGGTTGTCATCGGGGCTGCTTGACATCTCGGTATGGTTACCGAGGCTTCACTTGACATCCCGGTGTTGCCGGGGTTTGACTTGACGTCCCGGTATAGTGACCGGGGTTGAACTTGACATCTCGGGGTTGTCGCCGGGGCTGCTTGACATCCCGGTATGGTTACCGGGGATTCACTTGACATCCCAAGGTTGTCACCGGGGCTATCTGACATCCAGGTATGGTTACTGGGGCAAAAGACGATTTTACCCTCCTGCAGGGTTAGTAACAGAAATGCAAAATTTTGAGTGTCTACAATAAGGTATAAAAATTCTTATATAAATTTGAATTTTAACAAAGTATGTGATTATGTAAGGTTTTGTGTGCTAAACCTCAACTATTGGGAGTTTAGTAGTTTATACTGTAATTTTTGTTGGAATTTCTTTATAATCAAATTATTTGGTTTATGTATGTGTAATATGGGAGTAATATGGTTTTTAAATCCAAAGATTGAAAATTAAGTTTTTGGTTAGTAAACTTTAGTTTACTAAAGTTCATTTTATTTGATTTTGAACTTGAGTTATGTATGGATTCATGAGAGACTTGGTGAATAGGTATGGATTGTGGGATGTTATAAGGATGAAGTTGGAGAAAAATCGCAAACGAATTGATAAGAAACCAAGTCAAACGGAAAATGTATGCATTATGTTTGTAAAATGGCCATAAAGAACAAACCCGAGCAAGAACACATAATTTTAAGGATTTGAAACCTTAAACATGTAAATATATGATTAACTAAATTTAGTTGTTAAGAATGTCGGGTTGGGTTGGGTCGAGGCGACTTTTGAACTAAAATCGCAACAAAATCGCAACGTTGAAAAATTAGTGCGCCAAAATTGACTATTCGCACTAATTTAAGCGAAATAAAAACTAAAGTTGCCTATAAAATTATTTTGTGGTGCAACGAATAGCGAAAAACCTTTAAAATTTTGTATTAATAATAAAAATGATATTGTAAGGTTTTCGGGGTTCAAAATGAGGTTTTTGAGCCAAGAGTAATGAAACAAAGGGTTCCAGGATTTGAAACGAAGATTTTGGACAAAGAATTGCCTAACTAAATATATATATATAGCGAGAATGTGAATTATTCGTGAGATTAAATACGAAGCTAATTTGCTAACGAAGTAAAATGTTTATATATGAGGTAATGGTCTGAGTTGACTCATGAGTGGATAAAAATATATAATGATTATTTAATCAAAGAAATAATATAGTAAATTGAGTTTTTACTATAAAAGATATATAATATCTGTTTAAAACCTGAATTTGCAAATAAATATAAAAGATATTCCTAAAGTGAAATATAAATGACTTGAGCTTTAAGTGTAAAGTATTTACATAATAAAATGTGAGGGACTTTTATTTGGTGTAAAAAGGTTAAAACGAATTAAGTTTCTAAATAAACTAATATTCGTTTTGAGTAAGAATGATTAATGTTAGTTTGTATAAAACTAATAATTATTATTGATAAATATACATGCATATTTTGTAATATATTTAATTATCTAATATGTGTGTGCATGTAAATATAATTCTGTAGGAATTGTGGAGAAACTCTAAATTAAATTTTGTGGTAATCTCCAATCAAGGCAAGTTTTTCAGTTCTGTTATATTTGTGGATTGTATGTGATTATATGGTTAGTTATATACCCTGTTTATTGAATTGTTAAAGTCAAAATATGACTAAGTTAATTGAGTTATGGAACTCAATTTCTATATGTGATCTGTGATAGCATGTGTTATATGAGAATGTGAAATGTAAAAGGCATGTATAAATGTATTGTATGAGACTATATTGCATAAATGATATGCCTAGTAGAAGAATTATTGATACATGAATAAATGCATTGCAAAGAATTATTGATGCATGTAGAATATTATGTATAGTAAAGAAAATATGTTGCATATGGTGAATATAGAATTGTGTGCTATGTGAAACATGATAGACTGTTAAATTTGTTGGGCCGTTGAGCTCAATCTTGCAAACACAAACTTTTTGTAGGTTAATGATGTTATGCAATATTACTTGCTGTACGGATGATGAAGGTTGAACAATGTACGAAACTAAATACATTTTCTTGGGATAGAGTTGTGATTGATGGTTGTGACGTAGGTAATTGACAGCTATGTATAGTTTAAAATATTCAATGAGGAATATTTGTTCTGGATGAATTGTAATGAATACTTTATAAAAATAAAAATAAAGTGATATTGTAACATTACTATATAAGAAAGAATTCGTATTGAGGATTGAGTTGTATATTTTTATATATAACTTTGATAAGAGAAATCATTAAAAAAATATGATTTCATTATAAAAGAAAATTGTAAAGGTTGAGATTCAAGGAACGAATGAATGAAATAAAAGAAAAAAAAAATTATTCCGCATTTTTGTATAGCTATTTTAACATTAAATATTGTTTTAAAGCTAGAAAAAGATAGTATTAACGCACAAGATCAGGTAGAGAAATAGTCCCGATGTTGGGGTCGTTACACTAAGGCGAGTCTTGTTGCTCCGTTTCGGTGTTAACAAAACAGATATAAACGCGTGCAAGTATACACGGTCAACAAGTAATATAAGATAAGTAAAGATCGTTCCCACGAAAAAAAGCAATTATGTTTAAGCTATCATGCAATAATTCTATAGCTATTTTCGGCTGCTCAAACGAGTATCAAAGTGTGAATTAATAACTAGAATGATCTAAAAGTAAAATTAACTAATTAACAGACGATAGATTCAAATTGGAGAAATATGGGATCCTAACTTCACCTATTATGCCATCCAGTCTATACACCTCATGTTATGCTAATCAATTACTACAGAATGCTAGTCGAGAGCACGAATGTGAGAAATGGCTATCTTTCAATATACCAATTTTATATCATATAAAATCCACAAAAGAGATAGAATTCATATAAACATCAATAAAACCTAAATCACTATATGTCTATGTGACTTATAAGCCATATCGATTTAAGTGCAAACTCTTAATTGACTACATATGGTAAGCCGGTATATGCCTATCCGGATTACGAATCACAAAATTCATCGCATGCAAACTTTATGAACATATGCTAGCATGGCCAAATCTAAGTTGGTACTTCCTCTTTCAATTCCATACAAACTATTACGGTAGATGGTGATCAAGCATTTATTCAATCAATACAACTATGCTAGGCATTCAATACACAATCAATTACACATAACAAAGAGGTATATCGAACTAGATTAAACAATAAGATCCATTAGAATCCCATAATGGTGGTTAGTTCATCTCTGAACCAATAACCATTATGGGATTTGATCTAAGTATTAAAAATATAAAATGAGAGCAAAGGGATAAAGAGATGATGAAAATGCAAATATGATATTCCTCTATCCACAATAAGCTTCCAAGCTCCAGTTCAGATCATAATCAATCCAAGTATAAACCCTAGAATGGAAATCTACTTAGAACTAGAAGAGAGAAGAAGTGAAGCTCGAAACCCTCTCTAGCTCTCTAAACCCTATAATAGTAAAATAAAACTGAATTATGAAAATTGAATATCACGTCCTTTGCAAAATACACCCATATATAGAATACACCCTTAGCAGAAATGAATAAATGAAAAGTCATAAAAACCCTCAATCTTGACCCGCGCGGCCCTGTAGTGCTTTTGGGGCGCTGGCGTGCGCTTCTTCAGAAATCCGGGCTGACTGCATCTTGGCGCTGGCGGGCGTCTTTCCTTTGTTAAACCGGCGCGACCGCGCGGTGCTGCATTTCTGTTGGTGCATTGCTACTCTTTTCTGCTTTCTTGCTACTTTCTTTTGCCTTCACTTGCCTTCACTTGCCTTCACTCCCAACTGAATAAGATCCTTTTCACATGCCATAACCTACCTCTTTTTGCCAAGTCCACCTTTTGTTCATCACAAGCTCTCCGTGAAGCCTTTTAGCCCATTTCATGCCTTTATCATGCCATTTGAGTTTGCTGACTGAAATCTATAAAATAAAGATAAAACATATCAAAAGACACTATAATACCAGAGATTAAGCCATAATCCTAGCAAGTTGATAGGTAATAAGTAGGTATAAAACCTATTTATCAAGTCTATAGGCCACAGTTCCTACTCGATCGAGGATTTCAAATGGACTAGTAAATTATGGGTTGAGCTTTCCTCTCTTTTCGAATCTCGTAACTCCTTTCTATAGAGCAGCACGTAACAATACATGGTCTCTGACATTAAATTCTACGTCACTTCGATGAAAATCAACATAACTCTTTGGTCGACCTTTTGCTGTTTGTATACGTTGCCGGATCATTTGAATCTTTTCCGTAGTTATGCGTACCAACTCTAGTTTTAACAATGTTGCTTCACCCACCTCGTCCCAGCGTGCTGGAGAATGACATAACGCCTCAAATGGAGCAATTCGATATGGGATCTTAGAAATGGGTTCAAGGTCAATACAAAATTCAATTTCACGTTCTGGGGTAGGCTAGGAAGTTCTTCGGGAAATACGTCAGGAAATTTATTAACAACATAAATATCATTCAAATCTGATGTGTTTTTGTTTACATCAGTGACATGGGCTAAGAAAGCTTGACATACATTTTTCAATAAACGAATAACTTTATGACTTGAAATGACAATGATTGGTTTTAGTGGTTTGGTTGCTTGAATTCGCATAACAGGTTGGTTAGGAATATGAAAACTAATGACCTTACAAAAACAATCAATTTTAGCATTGTGAGTAGTTAACCAGTCAATTCCTAAAATCACATCAAATGAAAGTATTTTCAAAGAGATGAGATCAACAGGTAATGTGTGAGTGCTGATTTAAATCAAACAAAATTTATAAACAGTGGATGTAACGAAGGTTTCTCCTAATGAAGTTTCAAAAGATAAGTCAAAGTCTAATTTCTCAAGGGTCAAGTTCAAATGTTGAGCACAAGCTGGTGAAATTAAAGAGTTGGTAGAACCGGTATCTAATAAGGCATAGAGTTCGCGAGAGTTTATAATTAGCTTACCCGTGATAACCCTCACTTTTTGGGAAGTTACGACAAAAGCTCTCCCCTAGACCACCGACTTTGACTTGTCCGTAGCCGCCTTTGTTGTCACCATTACAGCTGGACTTGACCTTGCTACAGGATAAAATTGAGCTATGTGACCGTCCTTTCCACAACTAAAACACACCTTGGAAGGCTGTGTACAGTTTGGACTGATGTGTCCCTCCTCTCCGCATCTGTAACATCTAACTGGTGGTCGTTCTCCTTCCCTAGAAATGGGTGCTGGTGCTATTGCCGATGTCTTTCCGTTGTCGTTGTTGAATATTCTCTTTTTGAAGTGGTTTCCACTTGGTTCACTTTTCCTATTATCTGGGCCATGATTACAACCGAAGTGGTTACCATTTCTGGCATGATAATTTCCTCCATGCTAGTTATTATTGCTCCGATCACTATTGTCACCGGTACGACTATTATCGTGTTGTCGGTTGTTGTCTTTTGGTTGAAATGTCTCATTATCTCGCTCCAATAATTAAGCCCTATTTACAACATCTGAATACAAACAAAGTTTATGAGAAATGAGGCATTGACGAATTTCTGGTTTCAAACCTGTCAAAAACATTCGTGTCATTCGTTCCTCATTATCCACCAAATGGGATGCAAACCGGGATAATTCTGCAAACTTAGCCTCGTATTGTGATACAATCATATTGTTCTGTTCCAGTTTGATGAATTCACCTCCTTCATATGACGAATACTTTCTAGAAAATACTTGTTATTGCACAATTCCTGGATTTTCACCCAAGACATCTTAAGTGCGAAAAGTTGAGTACGTTTCACAGATTCCCACCAGTAATCTGCCTCTCCACGCAACATAAAGGTGGCGAAGAGAACCTTTTGCTCCTCTGTGCATCCCAGGACATCAAATATTTTGGTGATCTGCTTAATCCAAGCTTCTGCCTTGAGTGGCTCTGGCTTTCCCAAAAACTCTGGTGGTCCCAACTCCTTAAATTGTTTGGCAATGATCAGTCGTGAGTTACCATTGTTTCCACCTGTATTTTGAACAGAAGTCTCTCTCGTCTGGTTTTGCATGAATTGTAGAAAGGTCCTAAACACCCCATGGTTCATCGTTTGGTCGGTGGTGTTATTTACATGAGGATTATTTCCTTCCTGATGCACATTATCCTGGTTATTGATTTGCGGTGTCGTAATGGTCTCAAATGCTCCATTTCTTATCTCTCGATTTTCAGACGCCATTCTCAAATACTGCCATAAACCAAGGGTTAATTAAAGAAATTAACATATCATATATTATCCCTATATTCCGACCGACCAATTAAATAACAAGTAAGCTTAGGTAGGACACACTAGCTAAGGATTTTACTCGTCTCTCCCCTCTTAGTTCTATTCCCATATCTCCACTAGAGATCATATCCCTAAGCTCTGATACCAACTGTGATGCCCCCAAAATAGGTCTACAAAACTCATTCTGATTCGCCAAATACATGATACAGAATCTGTAGCGCCCCCAAATCTGGGTCCCTAGAACCTCGGACATGGTGCATCACGATACATCATCTTCATACATATTCTATAAACTAATGCAGAATATATAAATATATATTATTTATTTCACAAGATTTTATAACATATCCTAAGGTCTGTTAACCTTAACTGAATACATACCTTTAATAACTTAAAAGGTTCTCATAAATGATTTACATCGGATAACTAATTGTTATAGATATATAGTAATCTATTCTTGTAGTTTGCCTTTGCCATTGTCTTCCTTCGAGCCTTCGTCTTAATCTGAAATTTGTTATCATGATATAGCAAGGGTGAGCAACGACTTTGCTCAGCAAGTTTAAATATAACAAGGATATATAATAATTGAAAGAAAGAATAAGCTTTTGAATTTTCAACAATATAATAATTATGAAATAGCATAAATCAGAGTTTTAATAAATGAATGACTAAACCAATAATGTTTAATGTCAACAAGGACCATGAACAACTTTAACTGAACCTTAGGGTAATGAAGGTGATCAGCCTTTCATACCTGATGAACATATGCAACATGCACTAAGTGCTAATCAATAATCAGTATAGATGTGAATAATCAACAATAATTATTCACTACCATGCTTTGAAAATATAACTCAAGTTTGAGTTAGAGAAAACTTGCCTGTATCATCGGTTAATGCTACGCAATCTAATTTAATCGCTTTATTGAAAAGACCTATCAGTTATAAGATTAATCTTTTAATTAGTATAACATACTTATCTCATAAATATATTACTTTAAAAGTAAACCATCTATCACTTAACCACATAATCAAATATTAGATAACCTTAACACCATACTTATTTACAAGTCTAAACCTAGCACACATCGAGTCTTTAATATTATTAAATATAGTATACTGAGTGGTTTCCCACAAACAACCAATAAATTAGTTTTCATCTCGTCTACACTGTTTTCACAGTGAGTTAGATCAGTTACTAATTCGTATATACCTTCACTCCCTGAAGGAATCGTTTAGCCCAGCTACTATACATCAACCATTAAAGGGTACGATTGCACTACCTTAGACTTAACACTTACTCATTCATTTATAAGTTCTTATTATAACTCGGTAAACTATTTATGAATTCAGGAGACTTAATATATCATTTCAGCAAACTGAAATCAAACTGTCTTCCCTTCCTAACCTTCTCAGTTTTCATTTCAGCAAGCTGAAACAAAACTAACTTCTCTTTCTCACATTTCAGTTTTCATTTCGGCACCCTGAATTGTTCATTTCAGGAAGCTGAAATACCATATTCACGAAAATACCAAATCATTTTATTATTTTTCTATCCTTTGGCCAAACATATATACATATACTCCATACACAAAAACAATTTTTTTGAAAATTTTTAACTCCTTTAAGTATTTTTCAAAAATCCATTTCTAGTTCAAACCTTAAGAAATTAGCTACCTCATGCTTAACTCCAGAAATTCCCAACTCTTGGCGGGATCTTACACGTATTAACGTGAGCTTCTAGTTTAAATTTTGTGGCCATCGGAGTTATAGAACTCCGGTTATAGCGGTTTTCGTCAGAAAAATCCAAATATTGAAATGGTCATAACTTGGTCAATTTAAGTCGGAGTGAGCTCATTTTTGAACACAAGCTACTTTATAACATATATTTTTGTTTCCCAAAATATTGGAATTTTTTTCAATAATTAAGTGGACGAAACATCCCTCAACAGTTTTGGATAGTTTGTTTTTCTTCCTTTTTTAGTTTTTGACTCCTTTGCTAAAATCAGTCCACATGGAAATCTTCAACTCCTTTTTCAGTGATTCCACTTGAAAAAGTTATAAGACTTATATATCTAACTCTAGAAATTGACCACACTCAAATTCAAATTATAATAGGAGATATGGTCATTTGAATATCTTGTTGCATTTTCCAAAAATTTGACTTTCCATCTTTTGTGATTTCTAAGAAATCTTCCATATTCTCACATAATAACCAACATAGCCCATCATCAATCACCATAATGCATACTGATACATCATATATTCATAGATCTATCATGATCCATGATCTATTTCACTAAAAATCACTAAACATAAGATTAAACACAACCAAGGCTAAGAAAAATTAAGTTTTCTAACTTTTGAAAAACTTAGTTCCTTTTTCAAAATTTTGATCATCAAAAGGTTTAGATCTAAACATGAAATACTATTAACCACATAGATCCAAGGTTTTAATCTTAAGATCATAACTTTACCAAAAATCAAACTAAAAAGGAAAATAGATTATATAAGTAGGAATTCTTTATACCTTCTCTTGATTTTCCTTCTTCTTCCTAGTACTTGATTAGAGATCTATGAAACTTCACAAAACTCTCCCTCTCTTTCTTCTATAGTGGCCAAAATATATGGCTCCTTCTCCCTCTCTTTCTCTTTCTTCTTTCTTGTGTTCTTTCTTTCTCTCACTCTCTGACCACTCCCTTTTCTATTCTCCTCTTATCCGAACTCTCCCTCTTTCTCTACTCTCTTTTGTTCTTCCTTTTTGCTTTCTCTCTCTTTCTTTCTTTGCTTAGTTTAGTAAATGAGATAAGAGCAAAGGATATTTTTTAATTTACTTAGTAAAAAAAATGTATAGATAAGATGTATATCTATCTATATCTTGCTAATATCTATTCCTTCTCTCTCTCATTATTATGTAAGAGTTTTCTTGTAAGCATAATCAAAGGTGTTGGCTCCATAAAATGGTTTCCACCTAGCACCATTCTTGTCCACTAAAAAAAAAGTAAACATCACCCACACCTCCCATTCTCCTTCTTAAAAATTCGGCTAAGTGGCCTTAGTATCCTCCACCCAATCTCTCTTTCTCTCTCATTACACATGTAGTTGCTTACAAGAAAAGAAAAAAGTGTTGTCTCCATAAAGTGGAGGACACCTAGCACAACCTTGTCCACTCAAATTAAAGTGATCACATACTCCTCCCTTGTTCCTCTACTATAAAAATTCGGCCAAGTGGCCTCTTATCCTTCCACATTTGGTTTTATTTCAAGTTTATTAAATGACTAAAATATCCTTTCCTAAGTGGGCTAAGCTTGGGCCTTCATTTAATCTCTTTTTGGGCTTGCATTTTCGTTATTTTGCTTACTAGCAAAATTGGGCTTGGGCTTCCACCATTAATTAAATTGGGCCATTATTATACTTGCCCTATACATGATATATTAAGCTAATTTAATAATTTAATTTCCCTTAAATCAATTTATCTACAAGTCCAATGCTTAATTAAATAATTGGGCTTATTTAAATTACTTACCCACCATAGTCCATTAAATCCATTATCACTAGAACTAATGCTCAACATTATTAATATTTACATACTCTTAATTATCTTTATATACAAAATAAATGTATACACATTATATAATGTATATTTATTTAATCATATACATAATTCACATAAGTCATCACATATTCTATTAGTTTATTAACTAAATAGCCATAATTGGCTTAATGAGTTATGAACACTCACATAATCATACAAGATAATCTTATAGGTTGATACATATTTCATAAATCTATTAGATTAGGTCACTAGTGTGTAGTTAAAATACTAGGACAATTAAATAAAGATAACACTTAAGGTTATTTAATTCAAATACCTAATTTATATATTAGGTCACCAAACTTTATAGGTATCGTAGTACCTTATCCTTAATATTCCTTCAAGTACATATAGATTCATTTCTAGGGTTTTGAAATTTTGTAACCCATATTTTCTCAATTCTCTTTTGATTAGTAAACCATATAGGTTTTTCTTAATTTTTTTAAAATCATTCCTCTATTTTCACTCTAGGTTTTAGACTTTAACCTTTAATTTAATCATTAGAAATCTTATTTATTTTTGGGTTGTCACATAATCTAAATATAAACTTGCTATTTACAACTATTAAATTGTCGTGCAAATACGACAAAACATAATCTGTGTGTTTTAATACAAATATTGTCTTGTAGACAATATCCAAACTCAAATAAAGTCCTCATCACAATTATTGTCACACTATTTTACAACATAATGAAAACTTTTATCATAACTATCTCGGATCATTACTTCACTCCCCGACTATTTCTAGCTACACTTTCATTTCCTGAGAAGAACAATGGAACCAAAAGAAAAAAGGTGAGCTCAACTAGCCCAGTAAAGAATATTATGACTAAGATAACGTAGAACAAATTATCCTTAGTCCTCAACAGGAAAAAAATCTGATAGAATACAATAGACAACAAGTTTTAGATCAAAATCTACAGCGGACATAACAATTTATTATAAGAGTCAAGTAGAGCATGATGCCTACTATCTTCTATGATTTAAAAGTCAATCATCGATATTTTATCTCTTTAACACCAATAAATAATTATTTTCAATCAACGAATTATCTATGCACTACAGACCAAAGATAATCGTTTGTATCACCAGTGGTTATGATTATACCAAACACCTGTCCATCTTTGCACTACGGGCCAAAGATATTCATCAATTAATAGCTCGTCATTGCACTATGGGCCAAAGATATTCATTAGTCAACAGTTCATCTTTGCACTACGGGCCAAAGATATTCATCAACCAATAGTTCATCTTTGCACTACGGGCCAAAGATAACTTTCACCACAATTTAAGTCTGAGGATTATGACAATGATATAAAGAATGAATTTAGTAAGATCAAGGATAAATATTAGAGATTTATAATTCAATTTATTCAGAGTTCAAAAATGTTCAAGTTGTCAATATGAAGATCAAAACATGGATCCAATTTCAAGAATAAGATTCAAAAAAAATAACTTGGACAAAAAAAGAAAATTTAATTTCGTTGTGAATAGTACTATATAAATAGTACCGTATGAATAATACCTTGACATGAAAAGATTAAAATTTCATAAGAAAGTTCAGACCAATATTCCAGTGAAATGATATTAGATGAAAAGCAAACCTTAAAGAATTTTTAATCATTTCAGAAATTATAAAAGCAATACTTACCATAGTAAGTTAAATTTAGGAATATGAAACGAAATAATATTACTTACATACTATAGAGTATAGAAGAAAATAATATTCCTTATGAATATTGAACAAAAACAACATCCTTTACAATAAAAATAATATCCTTTTCCTTAATAGGAAAATAGTTCTGACTGGAATAACGGAGATTATGTTGAGAAAATCTTGTATTGTTATCCATACTCAAAATATCCTTATACTCGTAAGAAATACGCTCAATATTATAGAGAAAGAATTTTTTGATTCTGGTATGAGTTTTATTGTTTAACTAAGGAACCTATTTATAAGAAAGGTGTAGCACACCATCTCTGACAAAACATATAGGCGGATGATTTGCAGCATACTCATTTTGAAAACAAAGGGTTCAAAGCCAACTTGTTCTTGTGACACCCCCAAATCCGGGTACTTCAATTCCACGAGATTTGGTGGTCACTATCTAAACAAAACATAACTACTTCCCATAATAAGGAATGCAAAATAAATTACAACCTTTATAAATAATAAAATCATCCTTATCAAAAGGATTACAACCTTGATCAATATATCCCAGGGTTTGCCAACCTTAACGTCAATAAATAAATGCGCAAAAATAAATCTTAACACAATAAAGTATTATTACAATCATATCATAACATAACAAGTCTTCACTTGTTCATCTTGCTTTTTTCTTTACTTGTTGACGGGGCGTCAACATTCTCGACTTTAGCTGCAATGGTTATATAATTGCAAGAGTGAGCAAACAAAAGCTCACTTGGAATAATAACAATAATAGTGATTGTATAAACTGAATAACTTCAAAAGATTTGAATAGCTTTTCTTTCATCAATAATAAAGAATTGAATAATAATTCTTTCATCAACATTTAGAATTCTAATATAGAAATCATCTGAGGATCATAAGACCTTAAACTATGTCCTAGGTTATAAACATTTCTATTTAAAACCTTTAACAGTCTTTTAGACTATATGGACTCTTAATTCGTACTTAGGTGGATTAACCCTTCGTACCATGTATTGTGCACAAATATCTTAACGCTTTCGCATGGTAATCCTCTATTAAATAGGGTTGTTCATCTCAGTATTTAATAACAAGTCCGTACCAAAGAAAGTTTGGTTTGGATAAACTTCAAGGGTAATTTAGAGTTCAACTATTATCAACTAAGGAGTAGTTGAATCAACTTACAAGAATTTAGAATTCGATAATAAAAGAATTAAAAAATAACTATGAGTCATAATAATAGACATCATATTTACAATCATACTTTAAAAATAAACTTAAAGCATTTGAAAGACAATATGGACCTTTGCTTGGACAATTAAGTCAAGGTCACAACAATTCAATAATGAACTTGCTCAATAAAATAAGGATTAAAAAACATGCATAAACGTAAAAGTAAGGTTTGAGATTAGAACAATTGCCTTGATCGCAAGCTAACAATTACTATCACGTTCCTTAATTAATCCTACATACACATAATTACACTAGTAATATAAATTAGTTACTATATAACTAATTCACATAACTAGTTAACCCATCAAAACTAACTCATTATTCTTAGGTTTAATTGTCAATTATCATATAACAATCAAATCATACAATCTTAATAATAGATCAAACTATTTGTTAAATCAAGTCATAATCAATTTACAAGATTAAGTCATACTTTCACATTATTGAAATTATAATTTACTTTATACACTTCTTATTTACAAATTAATCATTTGAAATACATTAATGAATCACTTTAGCATCTTAATGTATGCCTAACATGTTATCAAGTACATCACATTAGGTTAGTTTTTCATAATACGAACCAAAAGCCATATAACAAACAAACAAAATTTTCTCTTCTACAACCCCCCCCCCACCCACCCACCGCCGGGGCGGGTGTTTTGGCCTTGAAAGGCCCGCTGGGACAGGCACCCTGCAGCGGGGAAAATTTAGTTCGCGAACTATGCAAAAAAAAAGAAGCCAATTTGGCTTATTTCTTCGCACCAAATTTCAATTTTAACTAACATATTGCATATAAAACTTTATAAAAAACATAACTTAAAGCTTCTAACATGTTTTTAATATATATATATATATATATATATATATATATATATATATATATATCATAACACAAAATCAAAACTCTAAATTTTATGATTTTTGAAGAAAAACCATTGATAAGTGTTCTTGATGAAATTGAACACTGTGAGTTAGTTTCTAAATCAAATCAAACAATTCAAAGCATATTGAATTCGTTTCTCAACATAATAACATAATCTATAATCAATTTATGCAATAACTTACAATCAAACATGAATTTTTATTTTAAATGAGCCAATTATCAAAACTAATTCACTGTAATTTTTGATGAACATGATTTCTTAATGTTCATTATGTTTACATGAATTAAATAACTTAAATCATCATACAATTCATGTATAAACAATTTATAACACATTATATATATATATATATAAATCATGTTTACATCAATTTCATGATAATTCATATATATACAAAGAACTAAAATCATGAAGAACATCAAACATAATTTTAAAAACTATAAAGATTAGAATTATACCCTTTGTTTGTTGATTGAAGAAGAAGATGGAGATTGTTCTTTGTTTCTGTAAACTTTTCCTTCCTCTTCTTCTCTCTAACTCTATGTTTTTCTTTTCTTCTTTGTTCTTACTTCTTTGTTTTGTTCTTCTACTTAACTAACGTAGTTTTACAAAATATAAACTGATATACATATATTAAATATACATATAATACACATTAATATAAAATATATAACTGACATTACATAATAACCCTTATTAAATATAATGTAAGTTACATATTTTAAAAATCAAAAAGCCTTAAGGCTTTGTTTGGCAAAAACCCTTTATTTTTAAAAACTAGCTTTTTAATAGTTAAGGCCATGCTTGGTAAAAACTCTTTAAAATAATTGCAAGGGCCTTGTTTGGTAAAATTCATTTAAAATAGTTTTAAGGGCCTTGTTTGGTAAAACTTATTTAAAAACCCTTTTAACTTATTAAATCCTTTAACACATACTTTCAATGATACACTTTAATTAATTAAATCTTAACGTTCTAATTTAATTGAATTAAAGCTAACATCAATTAATCAAATAAAATTTGCCACATTATAATTACTCGCTAATCATAATCTCATGTAACAATTATAACATAATAATTATTTAATTTAATTATCTCAATTAAATTAAAACTATACCATAAAATTGTTTACACAACACTTTAATTTATTAAATATTAATGTAAATTAATATATTGCACTTAATTAATTTACTCCACAATAATCACGTAAATTATTTATTTAGCTCAATAAATCAATTAAAATATTTATTTAATTTAATAAATATTAAAATTCATATATAAAATTCTCATTCGTTACAGTTCTCCTCCACCCTTTTATCAAATGTTATATATATATATATATATATATATATATTAATAATTTTACTATTTAAATAATTATAACTTATAAAATTATACTATTATAATATGTTATAATAATATATTTGAATGAATATTTTTTCGAAGAAGATATTTATGGTTCCGTAGAAAAATATGCTAAACTTTCAACAAATATCTCATGCTAAAATTCCTCCATTTATATCAATATTAAACAAATATTTACTTATCATATTTATTAACAATTTTTATTCATCAATTATTTACAACTCTTCAATCTTTCAATAATTATTCCTAATTAATATTCTAGAATCACAATATTGACAACCAGATCGTTCTCATTGAATAAAGGGCTTTCCGATAAGAATTTCTCCTCATTGGCGCATAATTATATAACCTAACCCTTTTCCTCGACAAAACTTTCTAGACATTGTCAATAATGCTATCTAATAATATCATTTCAATAATATGTGCGGAAATTATTGATTTAATAATGAGAAATACTATTCAGTTGTTACTGTGACAATTATTGAGTCAATAATATGAAATGCTATACAATTATCACTGTAGCAATTATTAAATCAATAATATGAAAGACTATGCATTTTCTGCTGTAGCAATTATTGAATCAAACACTGAGTGACTTCTTACGTAAGCATCAATAATCAGAGATATTGTACAATACCGTGTGCTACTGTGCAACAACACGTATTACTGTACTTTTATCACCGAGTATTTCAACAGTTTAACGGTAAAAGTTTTGCCGTTATTTTTATAAAAGGTTACTTCTATCGCTTTCTATATCCGACAGTTATTCTGTTGTGGGGTCAACCAATGATTGCTCTGTCATACTTATATTCCCCGACAAAAAGAATATTCTCCGACAAAACTAATATTTCTCGACAAAACGAATATTTTATGACAACTTATTTACTTTGCAAAATTTTTACAAATCACCCATAACTATAACATTTATTAAATTATCACCTTACTATTTAAAATAATATTTAGAGAAAATTATATCTTTATTCATAAAAAGTTAGGGTTTTACACTAAGGGTTAGGGAAAGTGAAATTGAAGAAGAAATGGTTAAATGTAATAATGATGATTATTATACATAACGAATACGAGTACAATACTAGTTATTATACGAGTACTATATAAATTTAATACGACGTATGATATGAATATCATACGAAGTATATATGATGAGAATACGAGAATTATACGATAAGAATTGTTGGGTTTGTACGAAATCATAACGCAATCAAATTGCAAAAATTAGCGGAAGCATGGTATATCAGAGTTTAAAAAATTTATACAAAACCATTACCCGGATCATCCTTTATGCAAATTATTAATTTAAAAAGATAAATAAGAAGTTATGGAATCATACCCTTGTAGAACGAAGCTTCCACAGGTACTAGTTCAACTCCTTGTTCTTCGTGATCTCCTTGAATTTCCGGGTTAGATTCCTTCCTTTGATCAACGTTAGCCACCCAAGTGTTTGGCCTCTAGAGGTGATCCACCAAGGAAGATGAATTATCAAGAAGGAGGGTGGTTGGCTTAGTTTTCTATCCTCTATAGAAAAGGAGTACTCTCCAACAATTGGAATTGCCTCAACTGATATCTATTATAAGACTCCTCTTATATAGATATTGGTCAACCCTTCTAATCCTATTAGACATGGGATTTCTTTTAATTAATTAAACTCCTTTAATTAATTTAGGCTTCCCACCACATGGGAATGATTAATTAAATTCATTTAATTAATTTGTCTCCTAATCTTATTAGGAATAAATGAGAGTACTAATATTAAATTAATTATTAAACTCCTTTAGAAATTAAAATAATAATTATTATAATAATATTAATAAGACTCCTCTTATTAATTTATATTTAATATTTCCAAAATATTAAATAATAAACATTAAGCTATTTAATTCATTTTATCACCATAGATTAAATTAATTACACTTAATGCATTATTACGATTATGCCATTACCTTCTTAAATAATTATTCTTCCTTTTATGGTGTGACCCTTTAGGTTCTCCATATTAAACCGGTTGTGAATAAATCAATTAAAACAATTTTAATCTTATTTAAATAAATAAATTAAACTAATAATCTATTTAAATAAATAATATTTATTCTACAATAGGGATAAGCCTCCCTAGCGATCAACGACTTTCCAGATAATATAGATTTCAACATTAATCAAAAAGAACCTGTGAGTAAATAGTTACCATACAATTCAATCCTTTCACCATACAATGTCCCAATTAAATATAAGACATGGATTTACTGTCAAGTCTTATTTTATTAAATTATATGTATTTCGATTAGAAAATGCACAACTCCAAATAATGCAAATTAGAAACTCCTTTCTAATTTTATTTCACCTTGGCCAAGGATTCCTGGGTTGTCATTTAACGAATCACATAGGATATATCTCCTCTTTTACTAGAGGTGGTAGATTCTTTATTGATCATTCATTATCTCCATATGTAACTCATTATACCCAAGCATACCCTATATATGCCTTAAAAGGTCTTAAGGAATAAGTCAAAGTATAATTTGTTACATACAAGATACTATGATGATCTCAAGTCTAAGGATTACTTGTACTACTATCACATTAGGAATTCCTATTGACAGGCGAGTAAATCTCCATAAGGTATTCCATAGCGAATCACGTTCAGTGAACTTATTCTCCAATAAGCACCTACATACTTGCTTTAGTGTCTCCACACAAATGATCATGAGATCAATCATCCTCATCCAATGAGCAAGCAACATATGTACCAATCTATCCAGATTTACTAATCCCCTTTTTAGTAATCCCACGATTGGGAACTATTTTAGTTTTAAAACTTTCTAAGAATTTAGATCTCATTAGCATGATCATCATCATGATTCTAAAAGCATTGCTTAAAACTATGGGTTATTTACATATTATAAAAACAGCAATATGTAGATAATTAAATGCCTTTAATAAATGAATATTTTATTAATAAATAAATAAGATTGTTTACAAAGTACGTGCTTTATCATCATACATGATTGGCTTGTATGCACACTACTATCAATCTCCCACTTGCACTAAAGCCAATCGCCATGGTATCTCATACCCATCTTCTCTAAGTGACGATCAAACTGCTGTTGTGTTAAAGCTTTAGTAAATGGATCTGCAATGTTGTCTTGAGAGTCTACACACTCCAAGGTGACGTCTCCTATTTCAATGATTTCCCTGATCAAATGAAATCGCCGCAACACGTGTTTAGATTTCTGATGAGACCTCGGTTCCTTAGCCTGTGCAACTGCTCCTGTGTTGTCACAGTAAACGGGAACTGCTTCTCCAATGCTAGGAACCACACCAAGTTCAGTTATGAACTTCTTCATCCAAACAGCTTCCTTTGCAGCTTCACTTGCAGCTATATACTCTGCCTCTGTCACTGAATCAGCAACTGTTTGCTGTTTGGAACTCTTCCAACTCACTGCGCCTCCGTTCAAGGTAAAAACATACCCCAAAACAGATTTACTGTCATCTTGGTCCGTTTGAAAACTTGAGTCTGTGAAGCCCTCGAGTTTTAATTCAGACCCACCGTAGACAAGAAAAATATCCTTAGTCCTTCTCAAGTATTTTAGGATATTCTTCACTGCCTTCCAGTGCTCTTCTCCTGGATTCGACTGGTATCTGCTCGTTACACTAAGTGCATGAGCAACATCCGGTCTAGTACATATCATACCGTACATGATAGATCCTATTGCAGAAGCATAAGGGATCTTACTCATACGGTCTCTCTCCTCAGGTTTCTTTGGGGCCTGTTTCTTGGAGAGATGTATTCCATGGCTCATCGGCATGAGACCTCTTTTGGAATCTTCCATGCTAAATCTCTTTAGCATTACATCAATGTACGTTCCTTGGGATAAACCAAGCATCCTTTTAGATCTATCTCTATAGATTTTTATCCCCAAAATATAGGATGCTTCTCCCAAGTCCTTCATGGAGAAGTGTTTAGATAACCAGATTTTAATTGATTGTAGCATAGGAATGTCATTCCCTATCAGTAATATATCATCAACATATAATACAAAGAATGAAACTGCACTCCCACTAACCTTCTTGTACACACATGGTTCATCGTCGTTTTTGATAAAATCAAACTCTTTGATTGTCTCATCAAAACGAATGTTCCATCTTCGAGAAGCTTGCTTCAATCCATAAATGGATCGTTGCAGCTTACAGACTTGATTTATTCCAACCTTTGAAACAAATCCCTCTGGCTGTGTCATATACACATCCTCCTCAAGTTTTCCATTGAGGAAGGCCGTTTTCACGTCCATCTGCCAGATCTCATAGTCGTTATAAGCTGCAATCGCAAGCAAAATCCGAATGGACTTGAGCATAGCTACTGGTGAAAAGGTTTCATCATAGTCAACTCCTTGTCTTTGTTTGAAACCTTTTGCAACCAGTCGGGCCTTATAGGTCTCCACCTTGCCGTCCGCTCCAGTCTTTCTTTTAAAGACCCATTTACACCCAATAGGCTTAATGCCTTCAGGTGGTGAAACCAAAGTCCATACTTTGTTTTCATACATAGAGTCCATTTCGGATTTCATGGCTTCAAGCCATTTCCCTGAGTCTTTATTACTCATAGCCTGTTCGTAATTCAATGGATCATCATCATTCATGATGCGTACCTCATCGTCATCCTCTATAACGAATCCATACCTCTCAGGTATCTTCGGTACTCTTCCAGATTTACGAACAGGGTGTGGTATAGTAGGTTCTTCTACTTGGTCAGGTACCTGATTTTGATCCGTGGTAATTTGTGGTTCTTGAACTTCTTCAAGATATATCTTACTCCCACTGACCCCTTCATGGATAAACTCCTTTTCCAAGAAGGCAGCATGTTTCGCAACAAACACCTTTTGATCAGTTGGATGATAGAAATAATACCCTACAGTTTCTTTAGGGTATCCCACAAATCTACACTTGTCGGATTTAGTTTGTAGCTTATCATTTTCAAACTTTTTGACATAAGCTGGACAACCCCAAGTCTTAACATGCTTAAGATTTGGTTTCCTCCCCTTCCACATCTCATATGGAGTCTTTGGGGCGGATTTGGTAGGTACCTTGTTAAGTAGGTATGCAGCCGTTTCTAAGGCATATCCCCAGAAGGAAATTGGAAGGTCGGTAAAACTCATCATGGATCGAACCATGTCTAACAGTGTTCGATTTCTCCTTTCAGATACTCCATTTAATTGTGGTGTACCTGGAGGAGTCCATTGTGAGATTATACCATTTTCTTTGAGACAATTGAGAAACTCACCGCTTAAGTATTCTCCACCTCGATCTGATCGAAGTATCTTTATACTCTTGCCCGTTTGTTTCTCTACTTCACTTCTGAACTCTTTGAACTTTTCAAATGATTCTGACTTGTATTTCATTAAATACACATATCCAAATCTTGAGTGATCATCAGTGAAAGTAATAAAATAAGAATACCCACCCCGTGCACTTGTTGTCATAGGTCCACAAACGTCTGTGTGAATCAATGCCAATAACTCTGTAACTCTTTCTCCTTTTCCACTTAAAGGAGATTTAGTCATTTTACCCATGAGACAAGATTCACAAGTTGGATATGATTCATAATCGGATAGCTCGAGGAGCCCATCTTTATGCAACTTAGATAATCTTGTTTCATTGATATGACCGAGTCTACAGTGCCACATGTAGGTATAATTAATATAATCTCTTTTCCTTTTCTTAGTTTGTTCAATTTGAAATATATTTTCTTGTAAGTTAAGTGTATAAAGTCCATTTCGCAAATTTCCAATACTATATAAAACATCGTCTTTATAAATAGAACAACTATTGTTCTTTATAACAACGTTAAATCCTTCCATATCCAATACAGAAATTAAAATAATATTTTTAATAATATTTGGAACATAATAACAATTATTAAGATAAATGGACTTGCCCGAAGGCATTGCTAAATAATAAGTTCCTACAGCTAATGCAGCAACCTTTGCTCCATTCTCCACTCGTAGGATCACCTCATCATTGTTCAGCTTTCTACTTCTGACCAGTCCCTGCACAGTATTACATATGTGAGAACCACAGCCGGTATCCAATACCCAAGTAGAATTATGACTTTCAGAAAAATTAATTTCAATCATAAACAAACCTTGATTGGAAGTCGAAGCTTCTCCAAGCTTCTTCTCTGCTAGATACTTCTTGCAGTTCCTTTTCCAATGTCCCGGCTTGTTGCAATGAAAGCACATTCCTTTAGCTGGTTCAGGTTTCTTTTGTTCCTTTTCTTTCCCCTTTCCCTTAGCCTTCTTAGATTTCTTCTTTTCAGAAGATACCTTGGGCCTCTTCCTTTTATTGGAAGAATCCACCATCAAGATATGGTTCTTCTTGGATGGGAAGTGACCTTCTGCAGTTTTTAGCATGTTAAGAAGCTCGGGCAAGCTGACATCTAGCTTATTCATGTGAAAATTAACCACAAACTGCGAGAAGGTCTCAGGGAGTGACTGCAAGACCAAGTCTTGACTCAGCTCCCCATCCATGACGAACCCCAGCTGTCCAAGGCGTTCAATCAAATTGATCACCTTTAGGACATGAGTCTCGACGGCAGTACCCTCGGTCATCCGAGATCGGAAGAGCTCCTTAGATATCTCATATCTAGCAGTCCTACTCTGTTCACCATACAACTCCTTGAGGTGAAGCAGCATAGCAGGAGCATCCATATTTACGTGCTGACGCTGAAGCTCGTTATTCATGGATGCGAGCATGATGCATTGAGCCACAGATGCATCATCTTGCCACTTATTGAAAGTGGCAATCTCTTCCTCAGAGGCTGTTTCTGAAACAGATTCAGGGACAGTTGAATTTAGGACATAAGAAATCTTTTCAGCAGTGAGAACAATTCTCAGATTTCTTAGCCAGTCCTCATAATTTGGCCCGGTAAGCTTGTTTGCATCAAGTATGCTTCGTAGTGAGATTAGTGATTTAGACATTTTTAAAATTCTGCATGTGAAAGAAAACAACATTTTAGCAAACATTCATTTTATTAACTTTGCATACCAAAATAAATTTAGGTCTTTATTTTAAATTGGTATCTCCCACTATTTTCATCAAACTATATTACCCTCACTTATATAGTTCGGCAACATCTAATTAAAGATTTGCTAGTGAGAATAAGGATCCCATTTCAAATGTATATAACCTTGTGGATAGCACAACAAGCGATATACAAATAAATAGGTAGACAACTCTTGTCAATTACATCACCATGTAATTCCTTTTATTTTGCCTCTTAAATCATAATGGTCAAGTGTGTGCACATCCGAACTAAAATGATTTAAGTTAAGTCCAGCCTAGCACTTCCATAAATTCAAAAAAGAAAAATGTTCGTCCTTGTGGATAGCACAACAAGACTAGATCGTTCAATTTTCTTGATAAGCATCGAATGTGATTAATTAACATCTTAAATACTCAATACTCGCCTTGTGGATAGCCCAACAAGCTCATATTAAATATTTAATACTCTATCAATTAATCATGCTAGAAGGCGACGTTCGATATTCTAAATATCATTTGAACGCTTTGGATTTAATATTATTTCTTTGAGGGGTTTGTTATTATTTTTCTCATCTTGTTAAGCGCGCATGCAAATATATATATAACATACGCGTCATTTTATTAAACATGCGAAGCATGTTTGCATAAATAAAATATATATAATATTTAGCATGCAATATAGAATACTATATTCTACCCAGATTGATTATGGACTTTTATTCTAGTTTGATTCACTAGAGCCACCAAGTGAACCAAAAGGTCAAACCTAGGAGTGCAAGAATTTAAATTTAAACGTAACTATTACATTTAAACCCGGGCTCCATACAAACGGGTCTTCACGCGCTCATTGCTCCTTGGTCTCCAATTTCTTCAAGATAATTCTAACTATTTCTATTACATTAAACTATTTAATTTAAATAGAAACCTTGATCAGCAGTCAAGGGGAAGTACATAGGAGGGAGATAGAATTTTACATCAAGAAAAAAATTAGAGAAGACGAGGTACGCAGACCCTATTTAATAAAACCCATTCATTCAAGCATTCAACTAAAATAAAATCCAATCACATTGGTCAAATAGTCCATAATCAATTCCTATTTATTATCATACATATCACCATATATATCAATAAATAAATATCCATCTCATGAATTAAAACATTCCATATATATATATGAGTATCATTTAATGGGCAATTTTAAATTGCATGAAATCCAATTTCAAGATTAAAATAAACTCTTTATTTTAATTATAAAATTATTAAGAATATTATATATTATAAATAAGTAATATAATATAAAACGTAATTGATTCACTTTGCAGGATTCAAAAAGTGATTCAATTTATGTAAAGGAAAAAATGAATCATGATCACATTAATTATATATTTATACTGGTAACCTTAGTTATATAATATATATAGAGTGGTGTTATATACCAAAAGAAAATCTCGCCAGCAACGTGATTCACTCCTTAGCAGAATTCACTTTTTTTTATTCCGCGGGAAAAAAAAAAAAATTTTATACAATAAAATTATGCCCAATAAATTATTCTAAATACATACCCATATGTATATGAAATAAAAATAATTAATAATTGCATAAAGGTTTGGCTCTGATGCCACTGTTGGGTTTGTACGAAATCATAACGCAATCAAATTGCAAAAATTAGCGAAAGCATGGTATATCAGAGTTTAAAAAAATTTCTACAAAACCATTACCCGAATCATCCTTTATGCAAATTATTAATTTAAAAAGATAAATAAGAAGTTATGGAATCATACCCTTGTAGAACGAAGCTTCCACAGGTACTAGTTCAACTCCTTGTTCTTCGTGATCTCCTTGAATTTCCGGGTTAGATTCCTTCCTTTGATCAACGTTAGCCACCCAAGTGTTTGGCCTCTAGAGGTGATCCACCAAGGAAGATGAATTATCAAGAAGGAGGGTGGTTGGCTTAGTTTTCTATCCTCTATAGAAAAGGAGTACTCTCCAACAATTGGAATTGCCTCAACTGATATCTATTATAAGACTCCTCTTATATAGATATTGGTCAACCCTTCTAATCCTATTAGACATGGGATTTCTTTTAATTAATTAAACTCCTTTAATTAATTTAGGCTTCCCACCACATGGGAATGATTAATTAAATTCATTTAATTAATTTGTCTCCTAATCTTATTAGGAATAAATGAGAGTACTAATATTAAATTAATTACTGAACTCCTTTAGAAATTAAAATAATAATAATTATAATAATATTAATAAGACTCCTCTTATTAATTTCTATTTAATATTTCCAAAATATTAAATAATAAACATTAAGCTATTTAATTTATTTTATCACCATAGATTAAATTAATTACACTTAATGCATTATTACGATGATGCCATTACCTTCTTAAATAATTATTCTTCCTTTTATGGTGTGACCCTTTAGGTTCTCCATATTAAACCGGTTGTGAATAAATCAATTAAAACAATTTTAATCTTATTTAAATAAATAAATTAAACTAATAATCTATTTAAATAAATAATATTTATTCTACAATAGGGATAAGCCTCCCTAGCGATCAACGAATTTCCAGATAATATAGATTTCAACATTAATCAAAAAGAACCTGTGAGTAAATAGTTACCATACAATTCAATCCTTTCACCATACAATGTCCCAATTAAATATAAGACATGGATTTACTGTCAAGTCTTATTTTATTTAATTATATGTATTTCGATTAGAAAATGCACAACTCCAAATAATGTAAATTAGAAACTCCTTTCTAATTTCATTTCACCTTGGCCAAGGATTCCTGGGTTGTCATTTAACGAATCACATAGGATATATCTCCTCTTTTACTAGAGGTGGTAGATTCTTTATTGATCATTCATTATCTCCATATGTAACTCATTATACCCAAGCATACCCTATATATGCCTTAAAAGGTCTTAAGGAATAAGTCAAAGTATAATTTGTTACATACAGGATACTATGATGATCTCAAGTCCAAGGATTACTTGTACTACTATCACATTAGGAATTCCTATTGACAGGCGAGTAAATCTCCATAAGGTATTCCATAGCGAATCACGTTCAGTGAACTTATTCTCCAATAAGCACCTACATACTTGCTTTAGTGTCTCCACACAAATGATCATGAGATCAATCATCCTCATCCAATGAGCAAGCAACATATGTACCAATCTATCCAGATTTACTAATCCCCTTTTTAGTAATCCCACGATTGGGAACTATTTTAGTTTTAAAACTTTCTAAGAATTTAGATCTCATTAGCATGATCATCATCATGATTCTAAAAGCATTGCTTAAAACTATGGGTTATTTACATATTATAAAAACAGCAACATGTAGATAATTAAATGCCTTTAATTAATGAATATTTTATTAATAAATAAATAAGATTGTTTACAAAGTACGTGCTTTATCATCATACATGATTGGCTTGTATGCACACTACTATCAAGAATAAGATAAGTTCTTAATGGACTTTAACTATTGGACTTAAACTTTGTCAATCCCAATTGGTGAATGATTAAGGCCCAATAATTATTTAAATCAAGCCCAAGAATAAGCCCAATGTGAATTAATTCTAAGCCTGAACCAATAACCGAACTAGTGGATCTAAATGATGGGTCATCGGGTGGTTAAAACCCATGGGGCAATCTATATGGGGCCCATGGGGGCATATGGTAACATATGGGGGGCACATGGGAAGATATGGTAGCACATGGCAAGACATGGTGTTAAGGAGGTTTGCTTGATGACCAAACTACCATTGGTCTTGCAAATTCTATATAAAAGAAGCTTAGCTAGTTCATTTATGGTTTTTGCAATTCATCAACTAGTATATTGAGAGAGAGATAGAGAGAGAGAAGAGCTTATTGCAAGCAAATCAAAGGAGAAAGAAAGTTATCTTAGACTTTTGTCAAGAACATAAAGTCAAGAACTCAAGAACACTAAAAGGTATAAACATTCAATCTTTGAAATTTTCATCTTCCTTCAATATGTAATTTATAGAGAAGTGATAATTGGTGGAGCATGAATTGTATGAAGTGATAAGGTGGATATTAGTGGACTTTAAACCATTAATAACCAAGAACAAGTAAAACCATAATTGAATGGTTAAGAATTAATGAAGAAAACTTTTGAAACCTTGAAATGATTGTTAATGAACAATTGAAACCATTAAAATTGAGATGTTTATAATGGTTAGAATCACAGATGAATAACCAATGAATTGATTCCATTTGGTTTGGAGTTAAAATCTTGAGTAACGAAGTTATGACAAAATTTACGCGATTAGACGTTAAACGTCGAAATTGTAAATTTTCCTGGAATCATAGTCAAAAGTCGTCGTTTAACTCAAAAACCTTAGTTTTTGATGGCGTATCGTAGAATTATGTAATTAAGACTTGCAGAAGCAAGAACGGTTGAATTCGGACTTAAAACGAAGAAATGAGTGTCGAACGTTCACAAATGTTTAACGAACGCTTGAAAAGGAATGAAACGATGAATTTATCGCTAATAGATTCAGAAACTTATTCTGTTCAAATAGATTCGAAGAATATGTGAACTAATGGCTTTGGAATGATCTAATTTCGAGTTATAACGATCGTGTTACGAGCTCGGGTATCTCAACATTTGAAAAATATTTCTAAGGCTCAGGGTCGGCGCCGTAGCGCCGCCAAGGCTTTGTTTTCCAGCGCCGGGACGGGGCTGAGCACACTGCAAGACAGCACCGCAGCCCTGCCTTTATAACTAAGGTTGGCACTGCAGCGCCCTTAACTAAAAAAATTCTAACACGGATGTTTGTTAACCCAACTTTTTACATGGTAATTATGGGGTAAGTAAATGGTTAATATTCACGAAGAGAGAACCCTTGAACAACATGTTTAAGGATGGTTTTAAGAATTAAACGTTGAATAAATGTATTTAAATTTAAAACTTGAAATCCGAAAATGTAACGTAAAACGTGAATTATAGTCGAGTTTAATGTCTGCCTTAAGGTTACATGATATGTAATAGAGGTGTGACGTGCGAGAATGTTAAAAAATGAAGATAAAACTTATGTAATTTCTATACGGAGTCCGATAACGGTAATCCGGTGGAAATATGTTCGATTTAGCGAACCTATTAGGGTTTCGTCTGTCGTTGTGCATAACAACGATTGACGAGTGTCAGTTTATGACATATAAATGTTAATAAGCCGTAACAAATGTTAAATAACTTAAACGAATGTTATTAGTTTAATGATTCGGCTAAGCTATACAAGAAGGAGAACATAGTTATACAGTGTGTATCAATTGTGATAGCCTAATTGGTACGTTATGTGGTTATATCATGTAGAACTTGTAAAGACTTCAAGTAAAGTAAACTTTAAGGTTGTAGACGCTTGAGGTAAGTTTTCTAAACTCTTGTGTACACTTTAAAGTTGGACTAGTTGTCAATATGCATAATTTTCTATGCATGAACTGTTATTGAATAGTGAATGCCATTTGATTCGGCTAGACTAAGACTTAAATTATTTTGGTTAATTTTTTCTTAAATCTTTCAAAATATTCATAATGTTGTTATCCTATGCCAATTGCTTTGGTACGGGTTCAAAGGTAAGCCTGAGTATGAATATACAAAGGTTTTAACGTCGTTAACTCGACGAGCACGTGAGGTTTCCAAAACTTAAACGTAACTACGTTTAATAAATGAATGTTGATCAACATAGAGTACTACATGCTGATCACCTAGATGTGCTCGTAAGCTATATCGAACTTGCGGTCTTTGTGCAGGGTTGTTCTTTTCATTAATGGAAACTAAAGAGAATGTTCATGGTCTTTGACTAACTCAGATTCTTAAGTGACTATAAGTTCTTGGGAATGATTTTAAAGGAATCAAAATGCTATTTTGATTATTCATAATACTTCATAACTATTATGCAGTTATTGAAGAGTAAATCATATGATTCTTGATTTTGTGGTTGCAGAATATAATGTTAAACTTGCTGAGCTAGTTATGCTCATTCTTGTTTAAAATTATATGATTTAATCTAAGAGTAAACGGACCCAAGGATCCGATAAGGACAAGGGCAAGTCAAAGACGGATAAATAGTCTATCCATGTAATAGCATAATATTATTTTTTAATGGATTATATTATGATACAGAATGAATGTAATGGTTATAAAGAACTATTGGTTTATATTTTAATGATGATAAATATTATTTGGGTTTTTATTATTTAGTGGACTTATATTTTTAATTATTTGGGCTGTTTTAAATATGCTTGTATATGACAGTGTTGGCCCAACTTGAAATAATGGTCCATTGGATATTGTCCTTCTAATTTGGGTTTGCTGGATAAGACTTGGGTTATTATTATGTGTTATATTTTGTTCTTATAGCTGGCCAAATTTGGTTCTGCAGAATCTCTGAGATAGTTTTTATATATGTAGTATTCTGTTTTGATAAGGAGTCTTAGTGGAACATATATATCATATCTTATCTCATTTGTTTCTCTAAAACTATTGACAGGAAAGAGAGTATAATCTCCTTTACTTCAGCTAGTCTAAATTGACTAGGATTATATATAATTGATATACAAAATCTGTTGGGATTCAAGGTTGCTGAAATTGTGTGGTCCTCCAACTAAGATAGAGATATTTATGCTAACTTCATATATTATTTCCGTTGGTGCTAATCAAATGCTAAAGAGTCGTTATTCTGTAATATATATACATATATATATATATATACATATATATATATATATATATATATATATATATATCTTAGTGGCTATAACAGGTACACAAGCTTACTACTAGAAATGGATATCAGATTTTATATAAAGACAAACTATATTATCAAAAGCTTCAATTTGTATTATAGCTAGCAAACCATTGTATTATCTTTCTAGTTGGAAATCATTGTAATCTTATTCCTTGTAATCCGAGTTCAAGCATCGTGTATCTTGACGGGTCCAGGTGTGGGCAGGTCTGTTCGAACACAACTTTCAAGGTTGTAGAGGTGAAAAAGTTGCAGAGGTGCAAAGGGGGCAGAAGTGTCCATTATGGGTGAAAGCTTTCGAACAGGGAGTCATTCTTATTGTATTTAATTGGGTCATTTAATTAATAAAAAGAGTCTACAATACTAGTTGGTATTGGACGTGGATTAGGCTATTAGACTAGAGGATAGGGGCTAAACCACGTAAAAATCTTGGTGTCATTTACTGTTCTCCACTTCTCTTTTTTATTTGGTTAATTTCTGGATATTTTACTTTATTAGTTTGAAGATATACTAATCCAGACACTAAAGCAGACAGGTCTAGCTGTCTGATAATAATAGACGAAGAACATAATCTAAAGCAGACACTAAAGTAGACAGGCATAGCTGTCTGAATTAAACCTGTTGTAGAAAAATTCAAAAAGATTTCATTGTTTATCACTTTTAGCCTAAACACCTATTCACCCCCCTCTAGGTGTGCTTAGTTACAGAATTACAAGAACATGGGAAGGGATTATTATAATGTAATAATTATTAAACTTATGCTTATCATTGAAGTTTTTAATTGAATGTATGAGTAGTTTGTAGCACTGTGTAGCACCATATCTGTGGGTTGGAAGTACCCAAATTTGGGGGCGTCACAGAAACCCTAGCTTGGTATGTCGTTTGAACCAAGTTTATGCGTAGTTGATTTCTGCGAAAAAATTATTTCTTTCCAGGAAATATGTGGTTGGGTAAATATGTGAGCCATGGGCTCAAAAACAAGTTCAATCCGACTTCGAATGAACAAATTATGACATTTAGAAAATTTGACGTTTAAAATGTCTTTTAATGAAAATGGCTCCCGAAAGGGTTCTGAGCCTAATTCCCGACAAATTAGAGAGTTGTAAAAAATTTTCTGTTCGGGGGGGATTTGAAGAATTTGTTACAACGAAGAAATAGACACAAGAACAAGCTCATTCTGTTATCGGGTGAATAAGTTATGTTGTGTCAAAGTAAACGAGTAGAAACTATAGAAAGTTGACATTTGATCAAAAATTAGCATACTTTCTGTAGGGTGGGCACCCCCCCCCCCACGCCACCCATAGTGTAAAAATGGCGCTCCCTGCGCTGGTTATGCAGTAAGGTTTGACAAACTAGACGTCCTTTAGTAAATTAGACATAACTCTTTCATATGAACTCCGATTAAGGTGATTTAAGAGGCTCCGAAAAGAGAAGGAGTAGACCTACAAAGTTCATGCTTTAAGTTTTAAAACTTGAGGTCGGGATCAAGGCCTAAATTGGGTATATTTAGGACTGTTGTTCAATAAGAGGCAAACCATGGTGGTTTCTTTGGACCATTGTGGTGACGAGCCATGTTTGACTAGTATTTTTGAGTTCTAAACGTGGGACATTGGAAATATAGTTTAGGGAAAGTGTAAACTAAGGTTTGGTAGGTATATGAGATGTGTTAATCATACACAATGGCGTATCAGTTAAGCATTCGGGGTTAAAAAGTTGGGCGTACAACGTACGAACGTCGCACGCCGAGTCAAATAATAATAAACTTGAATAGTGTTCCAAATCTTACGAGATGGACATTATAGAACATGAAATAAAGTTAAGTAAACCATGAGTGACGTTTATACGTGGCTAATTGGTATGTTTATGTGCACTGAATGTGTAGGACTATTAAAGGGCAATTAACGCTAAGGTTGTCAAGACCACTAAGGCAAGTATTCTAACTCCCTTCAATCTTCAATTGAATTTTAGTTTAAAATTGAACAGTTAAGTACACACACACACGACATGGATGATGACATGTATATTGCATTGATTGGTTAGAGTTGGTCACTTTGCATTGGTTGGATGTTGTATTTGAGTCTTATATGTTATATTTGAGGCCTAGTACTGGATGCTATATTTTTGCATTGCTTGATTTGTAGGCATGTAGTTAGTTTGTATTTGCATTTGTGTTTTTGCTTGAGGACAAGCAAAGTCTCAAGTTTGGGGTTATTTGATGAGTGGATTTTATACCTACGAAGCGGACATCTTTTGGGCATGATTCTTTGTTATCTTTAAGTATTTCTAGTATCATTTCACTTGTTTTTGTGTTGGTGTTGTAGGAACTGGCTTTGGAAGTTAAAATAGGAAAAATTGGATCAAAGTGGCAATTTTGTAATTCTTGGACACGTGAATCCACCGGAGCGAATTTCCTAGTGCAATGAATCTGCCGGGCGGATTGGTCGGAAAAAAAAAAGACAATTAGATATTTTGAGAAGTTGAAGTAGGAAAGGATTCTGAAGGATGATTTTGGAAGGAAACGTCAGGGATATTAAAGACACATTGAGAGACATAAAAGAGATACAATAAACCCTAGTTTTGTCAATCTTTTGGAGAATTGAAGCAAGGGAGCAAGCACGAAGGATTCAAGGCAAGAGCGGAGAGAAGAAGAAGGATTTTATGACAGGTTTTACTCTCTTCCTCTACATTTACTCTTGTATTTAGAATGCCTTATCACTTGTGGATTTTGGAGTTTAATTCAATGATGTTGAACTAACTTTCTATTTAAGACTATAATGGATCTTATTGTGTAACTGTGATTGACATGCTTCCTTATTAAATTATTGAGATTTATTTTAGGATTGTCTATTATGATTTGCGTTTAATGATTTAACTGGCTGACCAATAATTATCGTAATAATTAATTTATATGAACTCGAGAGATGGATTATAGATTGAGACTTGATTATAATAGCATGTGATTGTGATTTCTGTATGTCGTTGGAATTCATGATTTGTGTCTAGGATAAAGATATACATATACATCACATGTAATCTGAAAAAGAACTTGTGCTTTAAATCCTATTTAATTGTAATTCAATGAAATGACGCATTTTGCTCCGTATTAGGTTGATACGGAGGAGAGGAAGGAGAGAAGGTTTGAGCCGAGACTGAAAATATCGACGATTTGAAAATATCAATTTTATTGGTCCGAATTAGACAGAGCCGCCAGTTGGTATGAGTTAAATAGTTGTACCAACTCAACTGAGTTTTGAAAGGTTTTGCAATATGGCCCAATTATTGGACTCTGTTTAATTGGTTTTGGAAATCGAGATTCATAGAGTTCGGGGGCTTGTTTAAGAGGGGGGAAGGTGTTAGGCACCCCCCCCCGACTTTCATGAAACATGGTTACGACGCTTTTTATTCCTTAATCATTGTGTATGTGTGTGTGTATTGCAGTTAATTGGGCCTAAGTGCTTTATTTGAAAGTAGTGCTGTGCTTCGTTGGACCTATATACGAAGGGTTTAATTTATTAAAAAGTACATTTTAGACAAGAATATAAAAATGATGTTTTGAAAAGTGGTTTTCAAACCCTTTTGCTTGCATATGGATTGCAGCCCTTTGATACTTCCATTTTATTCCATATTCGGCTCACTTTGATTTTATTCTCGGGATGCGAAGCATCCTCGACAAAATAATATATATATATATATATATATATATACGTGCTGGGCTCCTTATGGGCATGAAAGCCATCAAAGTATGCCCGAGCACCATATAAATGATTTTCACTATTTCGGGACCTTAAATCCGGATAATCGTTTTAAGGTCCTAGATTTATAAGTACAAAATTTGCAAGTTGGCTGTATAACTCAAAAAGGCCCATCACTAGAACTGGATCTAGATCCATTGGTTGAATCGTAGATCATGTAGCTCCTAGGAAAATAGGAAATCAAATAAGCTGGCTACATAATAAATATACTGAAATAAAATATATATTTACACTAGACATTGCTAAACGAAGGATTCATCGGTTAAATCCCCGTACGCGAGTAGCTCATAGCTTCTAGTTTCCCCTAGAAATGAATTTAGGGTTACCTGGTTGCTAAACACTTATAAAAACTAGAAATAAAACTAGATCTATACAGATCTTAGCCATTCTAGCTTCCAAGTTCAAGTTTTACAACTTTTGAACCGGTTAAAAGCTATATCTGGCTAGATAGAGTACAGATCTAGTCAATATAGTTCAAATATTAACTATTTACAAGATATGAAAGGTCAAAACCTCAGATCTGATGAATATAAGCTACTAAATATATGTATGTAACACTTATATATGTATTATAGTAAGCAAAGAAGACAGATCTGGCAAAATCTTATAGTATTTTGCAAAAACGGCCCTCGAACAGCTTTTGGCTCCTCCAAACTCGTTTCCCACTGGTTAAAATTTGATATGTTGTTGTATATATGTATATGAATGTTTACAAAGAAGTTTTACAGAAATTGGAGTAAGATAGAAGCTCCGTTTAGCTATTCTAGCATCTCTTTCTCTCGCCGCGACCCTCTTCTTCTCTATTATTCCTTTGGAAGCCAAAGGGGGGTGAGGGGGTATTTATAGGCCTGGACTACCGCGAGTCCACCTGCAACAGTCGCAAGTCAAATTGGGTCAACCCAAAAGTGGGCCCCACTTGCTCGGTATTCATCTGGTAAGTCAGGTTTTCATACTGCGCACTGGAACGACCATAACCCTCAATCCGGAAGGAGTTTGAAGATGTGCTATATCAATCCAAAAAGATCTTTCCGATAGCTTCACAATGGTATATTATTCACCCCATTTTGAGTTTCGGGAAGATAGGAAAAAAAAAAGTAAAAACCACCCCTAGGTAGATGTAGATAGCCATTCACCTTGCTGTACGCTGGGAAGCTTACTCTTTTTAATCCGGGAATCCTATGGAGGTGTGCCATACCATTTTAGGAAGCTCTTTTAGATAGCTATGCAATGACATTAGGCTTGACCATTCTGAATCGGGGAAGATGGGTCCATGACCAAAATAGCATCTTTAAGTCTTCGTAGGTAGTCCGTTGAGTTATTTTGCATAGTTTGCACTCGGGGTTGCTGCGATGAACCTTTGTAACCCTATCTGTAGCTGGACAGTTGTTGTTTATGTTATGTTTGACAAAATAACCTCTTTTCCCTTTCGGGGTTTCTTTCGGGCTTGAAGTTGTTGTCTTCCCTCAGAGTTGTCTTCGGGGCTGAAACTGTGATGCTGTTTTCTATCTTTCCTCAAGGTGGCTTCTGAGGTTGATTTGATGTCCCACGGGCTATATCTGGGGTTTGATTTGATGTTGTAATCCTCTAGGGATATCTCTGGAGTGTGAAAAGATGCTTTTGGCCTCCTATAAGATTAGTACAATGGAAGCAAAATTTCGAGTGTCTACACTAATCTTATTAGGAATGTAGACACTTGAAATTTTGCTTCCCTTATACTAACTTTACAGGAGGGAAAAATGACTTTTCACACTCTAGAGATAGCCCTAGAAGATTACATCATCAAACCAAACCATTGGAGATAGCACCGAGAAATCATCAAGCCGGACCCCCAAAGACTGCATCGGGAAATTATCAAACCAGACCCCCGGAGATAGCCCCGGGAAATAATCAAACCAATCTCCCTAGAGATAGCCCTGGGAATCATCAAATTAACTTCAGAGATAGCCCTGAATATTGACGAAAGTCAACATCAGTCCAATCCCAGAGATAACCCCGAGAAAGACAGCTGCAACCACGTCAAGCCCGGAACCAACCTGGGAGGGCAAAGAGGTCATTTTTCCTATGACAACATAAACAACAATTGTCCAGTTGCAGATAAGGTTACAAAGATCTATCGCAGCAATGACGAGTGCAAACTACGCAAGACAGCTCAACGGACTACCTTCGAAGACCTGAAGATGTTATTTTGGTCATGGACCCATCTTATCGGATTTGAAAGAGGTTAAGCCCCATGCCATTACGTAACTCTCATAAATATCTTTTCGTAAAGGTATAGCACACCTTCATAGGATTCCCGGATTGAAATGAGCAAGCTTCTCAGCGCACAGCAAGGCGAATGGCTATCTGACATCTACCTAGGGGTGATTTTTCCCTCTTTTGCCTATCTTCTCAAACTCATAATTGGGTGAATAATATACCATCACGAAGATATCAGAAAGATCTTTCCAGATTGATTGACACATCTTCTAACTCCTAGAAAATTAAGAGTTATGTCTGTTCCAGTGCGCAGCATAAAAACCTGACCTACCGGGACGAATAACGAGCAAGTGGGGCCCACTTTTGGGCTGTCGCAGGTAGACCCGTGGCTACTGCAGGTAGACTATAACCCCCGAGAAAATCAGACGTTTATGTAAATACACTTTATTTGATTTTATTGAATAAAATTATAATAAATATTTATTAAAGTGAGTAAGCTATTTCAAGGTCGTTCTTTGACCTAGATGATGTGAATGTGGTTAGGATTATGGCTACATGCTAGAATTAAATCATATGAATTTCCAAGATAAAAATAAAAGTTTTTTGAGAAATTTTTATAAAATCACTATTCATCCATTTTTGCTCGGAAATTATTTTTGAATTTTCGAGAAATGTATAATGATAGAATTTAAAGAAGGGATGGAATATCTAATAATATTACAGTTATGGCTCACAAAGTTTTCGCGTGAGGACTTAAAACCCTAAGGGTTAGGGAAAGTAAAACCTAATAATAAAATGGTTATGTATAATAATAATGATTATTATACGGAATAAATACGAGTATAATACGAGATATTATACGAGTATAGTACGAAGAGGATACGAGAATTAATACGACGTATAATACAAATTTTATACGAAGTAAATGCGTTCAATTTGAATTAATGTTAATTATCAAACTCGTGGATCGAACAGATGGGTTAACAGGTGGTTTCAACCCATGGGGCAACCCATGACCCATGAGGGATCCATGAGCACATGGGGAGATATGGGTGACATGTGGGAGGGAATGTGCTAGCACATGCTAGCAGATGGGCTTGACATGGGCAAGAGGTGGTATGGTCCAATGACCAAAGTGTCCTTGGTCTTGCAAAACTATAAATAGAGAGCTTGGGTAGTCATTTTGTGGTTTAACAAATTTGCCAACCATTATATTGAGAGAGAAAGAAGAGATTTGTAAGAACCAAGCAAAGAGCAAAGCAAGCTAGCTTATTTCTTTGACAAGAACAAGAGTCCAAGCACTCAAGAACACAAAAGGTATAACATTCAACCTTAAATTTCAACTTCCTTCAATACATAATTGATAGAGAAGTGAATTGGTGGAGCATGTTTGATAGGAAGTAATAAGGTTGGCCTTGTAGTGAACTGAAAACATTAACAAGCCATGAATAAGTAAAATCATATTAATTGATTAAGGACCTAATGAAGAAACTATCAAAATCATGAGAGTTGGAATAATAAGTATGTGAAACCATTAAAACATAGAAGTTTATATTGGTTAGAATCACTAATGAATAACCAACGGATTGATTCCATTTGGTTTGAAGTAAAAATATTGAATAACAAAGATTCGGTGAAAGTTACGCGATTAGACGTTAAGGGTCGAAATCGTGAATTTTCTCAAAATAGAAGTCAAAAATCGCCGTTTGATTCAGAAACGTTGGTTTTCGATAGCGTAACGTGTGATTAGGTAAATAAGACTCGCGGAAGCAAGAACGAATAAATTCAGACTTAAAACGAAAAATTGAGCGTTGAACGTTCACGAACGTTTAACGAACGCGTAAAAATGGACTAATCGGTGAATTTCCTGCCAATGGATTTAGAAATGAATTCCGATTGGATGAAATCGTGGAACATGACCTATATGAACTAATGGCTTTGGAACGAGCCAATTCCGAGTTGTAACGATCATATTACGAGCTCGTGAATTTCAGAAAAAAAAAATTCTAAGGGACAGGGCCGGCGCCATAGCACCGCCCAAGTAGTAGTCCTCAGCGCCGTAGCGCCAGTTCGGGGAGAGAACCCTGCATAGTAGGCGCAGCAGTGTCGCTTGGCAAGGCAAATCTGGCGCCGCAGCACCAGGCCAGGGTTTAGGTTCTATGAGACCAGCGCCGTAGCATCCTTGAGTAATTTTTTTTCGACGTGAATGTTTATTAACCTAGCTTGCTACATGGTAATTATGGGGCAAGTATATGGTTAATATTCATGAAGAGAAATAACTTAAATAGCATGTTTAAGAATGGTTTTACGAAATAAAAGTTGATAAAACGTATTTAAATTTAAAACTCGAAATCCGATAATGTAAACTGTGAATCGTAATCAAGTTGTGAGCGTGCCTTAAGATTACATGACATGTAATAAAGGTGCGTGGTACATGAATGATATTAAATGAAGTTAAAACTTACTTAATTTCTATATAGAGTCCGAGAATGAATATCCGATGGAAATGTGATTGACGTATCAAATTGATTAGGGTATCGTCGATCATTGTGCATAACGATGATCGACAAAAGTCAGTTTATGATATATAAATGTTAATAAGCCGTGAAGAATGTAAATAACTTGAACAGATGTTATTAGTTTAACAATTCGATTAAATTATACGAGAAGGAGAAGATAGTTACACAATGTATATCAGTTGTGATAATCTAATTGGTTTGCTATGTGTTTATATCTTGTAGAAGTTGTAAAGATCGAGTAAAGTAAACTTAAAAGGTTGAAGAAGTGAAGGAAAGTTTTCTTATCTTGTTCAAGTTTTGCTTGATGCAAGTTTTCTGAATCTTGTATTAACTTCACATTATGCAAGTTTTCTAAACTCTTGTCTATACTTTATGTTGGACAAGTTGTCAAGGTGCATGGTTGCCTATGCATAAACTGTTATTGAATAGTCAATGCCATTTGATTTGGCTAGACGTATATGTAAAGTATTTTGATTGATTTTTCATAAATCTTTCAAAGTATTCTTGATGTGCTATCCTCTGCCAATTAATTTGACAGGCACTTGAGTTTCGACAAAGCTTAAACGTAAAAACATTTAAGGATGGAGTGTTGATCAACATAGAGTACTACAGGTTGATCACCTGGACGTGCTCGTAAGATATATCGAGCATACATCCTTAGTGCCAAGATGTTCCTTTATGAATGAAAAGGCAAAGAATGTTCATGGTCTTTGACCAACTCATATTCTTAAGTGACTATGTGTCCTTAAGAAAGATTTTATAGGAATTCAAGATGCTATTTTGTTTATTCCTACTACTTCATAACTATTGTATAGTTATGGAGGATGAATTCATATAATTCTTGATTTTGTGGTTGCAAAATAAAATGCTAAACTTACTGAGCTAGTTATGCTCATTCTTGCTTAAAATTATTTGATTTCAGCTAAGAGCTATTAGACCGAAAGATTCAGTAAGGACAAGGGCAAGTCCAAGATGGATAACTAGTTATCCTTGTAATAGCATAGTATTATTCCTGTAATGAATAATATTATGACACAAAATGAATGTAAAGGTTATAAAGAACTTGGGAAGAGATTGTTGTAATGAAATATTTAGTAAACTTATGCATGTTATTGAAGTATTCAATTGAATGTATGAGTGGATAGTAGCACCATGTAGCACCATATCCAGGATTTGAAGGTACACGAATTTGGGGGCATCACATAAACCTACGGTAATCTGGGTTTATATATATCCTCTCCCCCCTTAGGCTTCCATAGAAAGATTAGAGAAGAAGAGGGTCGCGACGAGAGAAAGAGATGCTAGAATAGCTAAACGGAGCTTCTATCTTACCCTGATTTTTGTAAAAATTCTTTGTAAATGTTCATATATATATATATATATATATATATATATATACTACAACATATCAAATTTTAATCGGTGGAAAATGAGTATCGGGGCGCCAAAAGCCATTCGAGAGCCGTTCTCGTTATATACTATAAAATTTCTCCAAATCTGTCTTCTTTGCTTACTCTAATACGTATATAAGTGCTATATACATATATTTCGTAGCTTATATTCGTCAGATCTAAAGTTTTAATCGTTCATTTCTTGTAAATAGTTAATATTTGAGTTGTATTGACTAGATCTGTACTAGATCTAGCCAGATCTAGCTTTTATCTAGTTTAAAAGTTGTAAAACTTGAACCTGGAAGCTAGAATGGCTAGGATCTATACAGATCTAGTTTTCTTTATAGTTTTTTGTAAATAGTTAGCAACCACATTACCCTAGATCTGTATCTAGAGTAAACTGGAAGCTATAAGATACTCGCGTACGGAGATTTGACTGATGAATCTTTCGTTTAGCAATGTCTAGTATAGTTTTACTTTTTATTGAGATATATTAGTTATGCAGGCTGTTTATTTGATATTCTATGAGCCTAGGAGCTACAGGATCTATGATTCAACTCATGGATCTAGATCTAGTTCCCATGATGGACATGATTAAGTTGTACAACCAGCTTGCAAATTTTGTAATTGTAAATATTGGATCTTAAAACTGTTATATGGATTTAAGGTTCCGAAATAATGAAAATCCTATGTGTGGTGTCCGGGCATACTTTGATGGCTTTCATGCTCATAAGGAGCCCGACACTTATGTATATATATATATATATATATATATATACATATATATTATTTTGTCGAAGATGCTTCACATCTCTAGAATAAAATCAAAACGAGCCGAATATGGAATAAAATAGAAGTATCAAAGGGATTCAATTCCTATGCGAGAGAAAGGGTTTGAAAATCACTTTTCAAAACATTATTTTTACATTCTTGCCTAAAAATAAACTTTTTAATAAAGCAAACCCTTCGTATATAGGTCCAGCGAAGCACAACATTGCTTTCAAATAAAGCACTTCAACCCAATTAACTGCAATATACACACACATACACAATGATTAGGGAATAAAAAGCGCGGTAATCGTGTTTCACGGAAGTCGGGGGGTGCCTAACACCTTCCCCTCTCTTAATCAAGCCCCCAAACTCTATGAATCTTGGTTTCCAAGATCAATTAAATAGAGTCCAACAATTGGGCCATATTGCAAAACCTTTCAAAACTCGGTTGAGTTGGTACAACCATTTAACTCATACCATTTGGCGGCTCTGTCTAATTCGGAACAATAAAATTAATTATTTCAAATCGTCGACATTGTATGTCAGACTCTTTCTAATATCTCACCCTTAGATCAAACAAATCCACATAGAAAACATAAAGGGTAAGAAACACATAGGAAGAGGGATTAATTTTCCCGGCATCGACAGGTGGCGACTCTGCTGGGGACAGTAGAGGGCTTAAGCCGCTTTTTCAAACTTTTCAATTCCCTTCTTTGTGTATGTGTGTGAAATGACGTCTTTACATTGAATGGATATGAATGTCTCTTTACCACGCTTTATATTACTGCTTCACACAATGTCATCATTTTGCATATAGTGAGACGCGATGAATGTATGTTGTGTGATTCCTCCACTAGGAGGCTAACCCGTTGGTCACTGATTACTGGACTCTAGTGGATTAAGTACAAGTGAGGCTCAGGAAAGGTACCACTCAGATCCACTCCAATTGAAAGATCGGATTAACTTCCCATCTAGTAGATTGCGATGATTTAGGAACCTCCATGCCGAAAAGCCCTGTAAAAGTAAACTTAAGATAGGTCAGCCTCTAATAAACCAAACGCAAAGGGAAGGCTCTTCATACCTTTCCCTTTTAATTTCATGTCAAAATATCAATTTATGTCAGATATTACATATTGTAAATTGTAAATTGTAAATTCTTTTAAATTTATTGTCAAATATCAAATCCTGTCATGATATTTTGTCATCAAAACAACTGACCTCTGTTTTGCAGAAAAACATTAAAAAAAACCCCTAAAAACTAACACATTGCACAACATGTATATTGTTAGTGTCTATCAAGACTAAACTACCTACTCGTCTTGTAGGTAAGATTGGTCCCATTACCAGATCATAATCTAAAAAGGCACAAAGCCTATCCACCGATATGACTGAAAGTGCCCAACACAAATCAGGTTCAGTATCTTGAAAAGAGTTTGAGGGACTTTAAAATCAAATAGCAGAGTTGGCTATCCTCCTAAAAGAACAAAGTAAAAGCACTCAGGCCACACAATGCCCAATCAAACAGAGTCTTCCTCACAGGGTGGCAATCAAAGTGCTGACAAAAAGGGGGAAATACGGATGCCTGAACCTCGATCCTAGTGAAAGAACCAACAAAACCCTTGAAATCACAAATCTCAGGGAAGACTGGGAAACTGGGGATATCCGAAAGAAAGTCCAACAAATGGAAGAAACCATCCGTTCAATAAAAGGAACTGAAACTTATGGGAGTGTCAATTAGTCAGATCTTTGTATATTCCCAGGAGCTCGTTATCCAGACAAGTTCCAAGTACCATACTTTGAGAAATACAATGAGTCAGGCGATCCTTATACTCATCTGAAAGTGTACATAGGAGACCTCGAATCCTTTACAGAGGACGATAAGCACAGAATGCAGTTATTCCAGAAGAGTTTAATTGGAGAGGCTAGAGCCTGGTATGTCAGACTTGACAATGCCAAAATCTATAACTGGGAAGAGTTAGCCCACGCCTTCCTAAATCAGTACAGTTTTTAGTCCCAAATGGCACCAGATCGATACCAAGTGACTAAAGTCAAAAAATAAAGTACTGAGTTTTTCCGTGAATATGCCCAAAGATGGAGGTGTATGGCAGCACAGGTCAGCCCATCTATGACAGAAACTAAAATGGTAATTACTTTCCTAGACATCCAAGAGACACCTTACTATGAGAGGATCCTAGCAGGAATAGGCAAGCAATTCTCAAAGATGATCAAACATGGTGAAATAGCAGAGATGGTGTGACACCCCCAAATTTGAGTACTTCATTTCCACAAGATTTGGTAGTTCACTATTCAATAATAATACAACTATCTACCCATAATAAATGAAACTCATAAATAAAATAAAAATCCTCCCCCTAAGGGGTTACAACATCTGAATAAATAAGTCCCAGATCATCTAACCTTAATACATCAAGTGCGGAAACATAATAAATAATAAAGTCTTAAACATCACAACATAAGTCTTAAAATGTTGATAAATAAATAACAAGTCTTCATAACTTGTTAATCTTTCCCTTGCCTTTGCTAGTGGAAGGCTCGTCAGTTCTTTCAATCTTAGCTGCAATGTTATTATGCAAGAGTGAGCAACGATTGCCCACAAGTATAACAATATAATAGTAATAATAACATTCGAGAAATCAAAGGGTTTTGAATAATAGAAAGCTCGACTTTTGAATCAAGAATGAATGATAAGAACCACAAGTACATCTGAGGGTTATAAGACCAAGAACTGAGTCCCAGGTTATCAAGTATTTCTACTTTAAACCTTTAACAGTCGTAAGACTATATGGACTCTACTTCTCATACTTAGGGGGAGCAACCTTTAGTACCATGTATGTGCACATCATCTCAACGCTAACGCGTAAATAATCCCCTATAAAGGGTTGTTCATCTCAGTTTGACATCAGAGTCCTTATCAAAGGAAGTTTGGTTTGGATAAGGTCAATAACAGTTCTAGAATTTAAAACGCTCATCAACTATGGACTAGTCGAATCAATAAGGGTTCGCTAGTCTTTCAAGGTTCAACAATAAATGATACTTAAACCAAATAAAGAATCTCAAAGGTATACAATTGAATAAGTATTGTATAACCGAAGTATTTCTTTAAAAGAATTATACACCTCATATAAAATCTTTAACTCGAATAAACAAGAGTAAGAACTTGTATAATGAAGGAATATATAAACTTGCTCAATTAAAAGTAAGGATTAGGAAACTTGCGTAACGTAAGAATAAGGTTTAGAAACTTGCCTCGTGCACAAGCTACAATTATAAATCACGTTCCTCAATTAACCCTACATATCATTACATTCACAATACCAATTAATTCTAAGTCTAATTATACTCATGGAATCACAAACATCAGTTCTTGAACACGTTATTGGATTTCACGAATAACGAGTTTCAACCACGTATTTAATTTATCAATTAATCACAAAAATCATCATTGACAAGTTAGTAATTTGTTTTAACATCTCAATATATGATTAACATGTCATCATGTTCATTACATTAAGTTTCAAAATATATTTCTGAACTTTGAACACTTAATTAAAATTTACTAGGTCATTCTACTGGACAGTGCTGCAGCGCCTAGTTTGCACTGGGGACCGGCGCTGCAGCGCTGAGCCTACGTCAGCTAAGGCTTTGGCCTGGCGCTGCAGTGCTGGGTTCTGTCACAGAACCAGCAGCGCGGCGCGGTGCCATGTCAGCCAAAGCTTTGGCCTGGCACTGCAGCGCTGGGCTGCTTCACAGAACCGGCACCGTGGCGCTGTGCCACGACAGCCAAGGCTTTGGCCTAGCGCTGCATCGCTGGGTTCCTTCACAGAACCGGCGCTGCGGCGCCAAGACACAACAAAGTTTGACAGTTCTCGAAGAATACACAAAAAAGGCCGAATAATGCAAAAATTAAGCTCAAACAATGATTTTAATGTTACCCATAAGCTATAAACTTAATAGAAATATTTAACAACATACTTAGCATGCTTTTAACAACTTAAATCACATAATCAGTCAAATTAGAACACCTAATTTTTATAATTTTGATATTTTTCATTGTTTCGTTAGTTTTTATGAAATCCTTCATTACAGATTCGTTATAACACCGAATCTGTTTGTTTAAATTTCGTTCTCTTCGTTTTTATATGCATAATCATAATCATTCATCAATTTACAGTTTAATATACAATTAAAGCATGAAATTTTATACATAAAGGCCATATTCATATGTTCATACTTTGTAACTCATAAAACTCTAATTAAAGCATGATTTCATGGATTTGATTATGCTAATACAGTTTATAATTGATATAAATCATGTTATGAACATCTATTAACACATAGAATCGCTATTTCATGCATTAATCACAAAAAGGTTGTTTACAGAGAACTTAAAATTAGTTTTTCATAAAGAACTTTCAAGAACGTAAATAAAAGTTTTGGATAAGGGATTACCCTTACTTTCTTGTGTTGATTAGATGAAAAAAATCTTCAATTCTTCTACTTCTTCTTCAATTCAACTTTTCTCTCAATTTTCTCTTCTCTTTGTACTTTGTATCTAACTAATGGATATAATGAAGTTTGCTATATGATATATTACGTATATAAAATAACTGAAGGGATCATGGTGTCAGTTAATCCCATAATGGTTTTAACTGACACCCATTATCTTAAGGCTTCGTTTGGTTTGTCATAAAAAACTCTTTTTTCATTATTCTAATTAAATGTTTATTATATAGTTTATTTATCACACTTTAATTAATCAAATAATATCATTTAAATTCAATTGAATAAAAGGTAATGTTACACATTAAATCATATCATCACATAATTAAAATTCTCATTTATTAATTATGACAAATTATTAAATCTCTAATTAGTTATTAAATTAATTTGAATAGCATTATAATTATTAAACAATTCATTTAATTAAATAATCTCAATTAAATTAACACTTTAAACTATAAAATTTCTCCACATTAATTTAATCAATATAACACATATAATTAAATTAATATACCACAATTCCATCAAATATTTATTTAACTCAATAAATAAATCATCAAAAATATTTATTTAATTCAATAAATATTGTCGACGCCGGGAAGAAAAAATTTCCTCGCGATCTTTTTTGTTGAAGGAGGAGGTCTTTTTCACTTTGGTGTTGCTCTCCATCCCCTTCCTATTCGGGGAAAAAGAGAGGATTGCCCATATTTCCTAATTTTAATATTATTCTACCCTTTTGCTTTCGCTTTGTCTTTGGAGTTCCGTTTAAAGGGTGATTTTTGTAGGAAACTGGTACCGACATATGTGTCGACGATTTTGAAAAGATTAATTTTATTTTGATGATTGGACCGAATGAGACAGAGTCGCCAGTTGGTATTTTGAAAATGGATGTACCAACTCATCCGAGTTTTAGTAGTTTTTTCGCAAGATGGTCCAATACGTGACTCTAAAGATTGGTCTTGAAACCCGAGATTCGTGGAATCCGGGGGCTAGGTTAAGCCGGGGGGGGGGGGGAAGGTGTTAGGCACCCCCGACTCCCGTGCAAGCACGGTACCGCATCTTATTGATTTCTTATGCATAAAGTGTGTATGTGTGTGTGTGTTTTATTTTGAAAGCTTTATTAGTGTTTTTCTAAGTCTTTATTTTGGGTGACTTGAAAGTAGTGCTGTACCTCTTTTGCGCCTAGGTATGAAGGATTTGATTAAATGAAAAGTTCATTTTTAACAAAATATATGAATTAAAATGAGGTTTTAGAAAGTATGGTTTTCAAATCCTTTGCCCGACTAGGAATCGAGGACTTCGATACTTCCTTTTATTCTTTACGTTTATTACGTGATCTACCCCGAATCGCTTTATGATTTGCATTCAGGGATCAAGTCGGATCCATTCGGGGATCTCAACATCGAGATTCCTAGGCTCACATGATTTGCACGATATTAAATATACATAATGTCCACGGCTTCGATATTAGATGATTTCATCGATTAAAATCATCGTTTAAGCCATTTCGACTCCCCTTTCACCTCTAAATATAAATTTAGGGTTAAACGGGATAACCGGGACCATTTGAAAGGATAAATCCATAGATATACAATGAATCTAAGCCATCCTAGCACACAGGTTAAAGCTTCATGCTTAATAACCTCTCAAAGGCTAGATTAGGCTTAGATTTATGTATATCTAGCCTCCGCGGTTGATTTAAAACGTAATAAGCACAATATAACCGATAGAAACATAAAATCTATCAACTATTACACGATATGCTTACAATACAACAAGTTTAACTATATTCAAACAAGATATGTTATTAATCTATCATTTGAACAACATTTACAAAGAACCGAAGCTAGAAAGTGTGTTATTTCACCTTGGGGGACGCGTGAACAAGCATTTTAACTCCCGATATGAACTTAGAACACTAGTAGGGCTTCAAGTATGTGCTAGATGGGATGATTGAGCTTTAAAGAGGTGAAGATAAGTTCCACCCGATCCCTTCTCTCTCTAGAATGTCTATTCTCTCCCTAAAATGTATCTCTTTCTTCTAAAATGAACTAGTGTGGGGGTTTTAAGCTACCAGAGGCAGCCACAACCACATATGCAGTTAGCCACAGATATGGTCAAGGCTGGCCTAAGTGGGCCCCACAGGCTCGGCAGGTGGTCCTTCGTTCCCAGTTCGGCAGAAGTTTTCGTCCACCGCTTGTCCTTTCAGACAGTGTTTGAGGAATGCAGAGGGAATAGATCGATTCTGACTGGATTAGGTTTTAGGAAGTCGATACTCATGGTTGAGATATATCCACCAGGTCCGAATATCAGTTATCTGGCTTATCTCTGATGGTACGTCATTCGAGGTTTGTTGAGGTGGTTTTCGGTGATCACTGTCTCAGCTTGTCAATCCTCGATCGGTTCACAGTATGTTCGGACGTCATTGGTCCTTTGCATCACTCCCATGGTTGTCACCAAGGTTATCTGGCTCTTTTGCCCTACCTCGGGGTTATCGCCGGAGTAAAATTATGCTTTTGCCCTTCTGCAAGGTTAGTACAAAGAAAGAAAAATTTTGAGTGTCTACAGATGCCCCTCTTTGTTATGTTCATGCAATGTAATGAAATGAACACGACAAAGATTAAAAGATACGGAGAATGCATGGCAAGATATATCTGATGATGCAATATCATGTATAATAGATGTGATGATGTGTGAGATTTAGCGAAGGTTTACTTCCCCGGCTGGGGAAGTTAAGGATTACGTTGTCGGGATCAAACTGACCTGCGCTGAATTGTAGTCAACGGATTGCACCATCGGGGTCATACCGATGCCCTCACTAGGTTGTAGCCAATATATTACATCATTGGGGATTTGTCAACCTGCGTAGGGTTATTACCAATGGATTACATTATCGGGGATTTGTCGACCTGCGTAGGGTTGTTGCCAACGGATTACATCATTGGGGATTTTGCCGACCTGCGTAGGGTTGTTGCCCACGGATTATATCATCGGGGATTTACCGACCCGCGTTGGGTTGTTGCCAATGGATTACATCATCGGTGAGTTGCCAACCTGGGTAGGGTTGTTGCCAATGAATTACATCATTAGAGATTTATCGTCCTGCTTAGGGTTGTAGTCAACGGATTACATCATCGGGGATTCGCCGACCTGTGTAGGGTTATTGCCAACGGATTACATCATTGGCGATTTGCCGACCTGCGTAGGGTTGTTGCCAACGGATTACATCATCAGGGATTTGCCGACCTGCGTAGGGTTATTGCCAATGGATTACATCATCTGGGATTTTCCGACCTGCGTAGGGTTGTTGCGGATTACATCATAGGGGATTTGCCGACTTGCGTAGAGTTATTGCCAACGGATTACATCATTAGGGATTTGCCTACCTGCGTAAAGTTGTTGCCCACAGATTACATCATCGACGATTTGTCAACGCCTTCACTGATTCATTGTCGATGGATTTCATCGTCGGGGGTTGAGCGTTTGCCTTCACTGATTCGTTGTCGGTGGATTTCATCATCGGGGGTCTAGCCAATGTCTTCACTGATTCGTTGTCGGTAGATTCCATCGTCGGGGGTTGAGCAGACGTCTTCACTGGTTCGTTGTCGGTGGATTTCATCGTCGGGGGTTGAGCCGACGCCTTCACTTCTTCGTTGTCGGTGGATTCCATCGTCGGGGGTTGAGCCGATAACTTCACTGGTTAGTTGCTGGTGGATTTCATTGTCAGGGGTTGAGTCGACGCCTTCACTGATTTGTTGTCGGTGGATTCCATCGTCGGGGGTTGAGCCGACGTCTTCACTGATTCATTGTCGATGGTTTCATCGTCGGGGGTCGAGCCGACGCCTTCACTGATTCATTTTCTGTGGATTACATCGTCAGGGGTCTAGCCGACGCCTTCACTAATTTGTTATCGGTGGATTCCATCGTCGGGGGTCGAGCCGACGCCTTCACTGGTTCGTTGCCAGCGTATTCTGGGATACAGTATTGATTGTGACTGATTTCTGGTCTTCCGGCATTTGACATTGGGATTTTTGATCTTCGTCGAACTTCTGCTATTTTGGTGGATTTTCAGGATTTTTGGGGTTTCAAACTGTCCCAAAAGGTATCATCTTTCATAATGTGACTATTATAAACCCAAAATAACACATTTCGGACATCGTGTTACCAATCGAGAAGCCACAGGGCCCACCTATGGCAGGCGCATATATGGTTGCGGGTGGAGCAACCATGGTTAAGGCTACCCCTGATGGAGCTTATACCCTCAGGAGGCCTCATTTTCACCCATTCCATTCGGATTTCTTACTTTCTCTCTACAAAAACTGAGATATTCTTCATTTCTACTCAATTCTGGCTTGATTCGGAGCGATCAGCCACAGAACATTTCTTTTACGTGCTACGGGTAACGTCTAGGCTCTGCTTTTTCGTGTTTTCGTTGGTGAAAACCTGTATTTCCTTTCTTAAAGGCATTATATCTAACATGTATGCATAGACAGCTAGATAAATGTGTTTATAATGCAATGCATGCCTATAGATCATCTTACGGACCGTATGGATGCTATACATTATCATTTATCATTTAATCTAGACATATATTATATATATGTGTTAGAATAATAGTTTAAATTGATGTTTACATGCTTGGTTGTGATGGTATACCCTCATAGGGTGATTTAATACATGCTTCGGGCATGTGGATAGTCCATTTTATAGAGGAGACTCTGGCAAAAAAATTTCATGAGCCAGATGTCAGGGTCCCAGATACATTCATCGATATACTAGGATGTGATTAAAATAACATACATATATAATGGCACATGTAGGACATACATGATGTGATAACCTAAATTATATTTCATGGATTTAATTTAAAATTTAAAATAAAGTAGGAATATATCTAACTTGGCTTTGATTCCTACGAACTCATTGTTCAGACATGGATTTGGCGGAATCCAGTCATTCTACATCCCAGCAGGTATCATCTGGAGTTCGCCTGGCGTAGAGCTCCTTCCGAGGTTCCTGCTCCTCGGATTAGCAAACAGGTACAGAGATTGACGTAACCAGCTCATCAACCTGGTGGGGAGGACCATCCTCCCGTGGATGAGGAGGATATTCCTGAGCCTGAGGTTCCACCTCAGCCCCCTACTGCGCCTAGATTTCTTCCTGGCATCGAGGTAGATGTCCCTGATTTGCTGGGTACGGATCTGAGCTGCAAACCCTCCATTCACTTGCAGGCGAACGAGGTACGTGATTAATTTGTTTTCATTTCTCCTTTCTGTCATAGACGGGTTTTCTTAACCTTGAGGTCGTGCAGGTTCTGGAGTTTACCCAGCCTAGGGGTAACTAATTCAATATATATGCTCTGTATCACTCGCTACATCCCGAGTACGGGCGATCATGGATTCTTGGGGATTTGAGGGTTTCTTCACAATTGCTCCCCGTCGCTGCCCTTGGGGTTACTTGCGAGCTTTGTCCGAGCGATGGTTTCATTAGAGTCAGTCTCTCCATCTGCTGGACTGTGAGGTCGTGATGACTCGCATGGACTGGAGGTACATCACTCGTTTAGAGTTTATCGGGGATAGGGTGCCCTTGGAGCAGACTATCACTCTGACTACGGTGCGCACCCTCCTAGGGTTTTCTTCTCAAGAGCGAGCCTTCAAGGCTCGTAGTATTCGATCAAAATATTTGGGCGTCGATGCTGCTCGAGGCACCCTGCAGCAGCCGTTGCCTGTCGATTTGGCAGAGAGGGATCGCATCTTGCGGTGTCTGCTCCTGACCATCATGAGGGGTTGTTTTATTATGAACAACTCCTCCACTGTTCCCTTCAGCATGGTAAGGGCCTTTCGAGACGTAGACCACATTGGGGACTACGATTGGGGATCGTTTACCTTCGCTCTTTTCCTGCACGGGATGCGACTGCGATCAGAGGAAGTTACTGACGCCTGGGTCGGATTCTACCCATTTCTTCTAGTATGTCCTTTTTGATCGAATTTCATTTATTTGACTTTTGATTGGTTTATCTTTTCCCATGAATAATGGAGGGTTCTTTTGAATTGACAGTTTTGGGCTTACGAGAGGCTTCCATGTCTTTACCCTATATCTGTCTTAGGCTTGGACACTTATCCTCGGGGACGTAGATGATATTAGTCTACTTTGTCGGAGGTCCTGGTCACGGAGGGCTTTACCCATGCCCGTCTTTAGTTGGAGACACTGGTAGCTCAGGATATAGTGTGGCTTCCATATTCTGGAGAGGACTTGGCCGAGGGATTTGAGGATGGTTTACTGACAGGGCCAGAGTTTCAGTTATCCACTCGCCGGATTCCATTCCTTTTTGATGGAGGTTGGGAGCTCTACCTCGAGGAGCGGGTTTTTTGATGCATCACCGGGGAGATTCGCCTTCCTTATCTTCCTCCGGCTCAACATTTTTGGCCTTTATCTTCGTCGACTGTGTCGATTCCTACCATGGGGTATGATGGTTTTCACTTGTCTGATGGTCCGATCACTTCTAAGGACTTTATCGCTTGGTGGGGGCCACACACGAGAGGAGCTCAGACCCGGGCTACCCAGTTTTTGGGAGATATGGTTCCAGGGTCCCTTATGATGAAGGACTAGATATCATGTTTTCAGGAACCTTCTCATCAGGTTCAGATTGCTGATTTGAGACTTCAGTTGGAGTAGCTGTCGGCCTACTGTCGCTATAATGGGTTGGACCCATCCTTAGCTAGTACTTTATTTCTCAGGGTCATGAGACAGAACCGTCAGGCGATGGTGGCTCTCATAGTGCTGGACCCTCAGGTATTGGTGGCTTTCAGGGTAGGGATGATCATTTCCCTCGTCACCCGGATATACAGGAGACACCCTATCTCCCTGATCAACAGGATGTGCCCACTCTAGGAAGACAGGCCCCAATTTGATCAATTTGATGATACCCTCACTTTCCTAGATGATTTTGACGAGGCAGCGAGTCCATAGGTCATCTTTTAGTCATTGGGCATTTGTGGCCCAGTATCCTGCACTTTTTATTTTTTTAGTTTTCACATGTATCATAGGTATAACATTGATGTTGATGAAACTAATGTACTTGGCAAATATCTATATATGATGCTTTCTATTTACTCATCACACATGCTATTTTATCACCCGATATGATGCATGCTTCAGATATATTTAAATAATTGGATAGAGATTGACCCATGTATGGTCTTATTGACATAATTTTTACAGATGTCATCCTCTGCTGTGGTGCATTTGGACCACCTTCCTCCTAGCCATGTAGCTACTAGTTTGAGGGTTTGGTATGATCAGTTATCATATACCGACCGTGTCGCTATCAGTCGCATGTTAGGCCACTCCATATCTTTGCTATCCTTTCAGGTTCCAGCGAGATTTATTGCCGGGATACCCAGGTATTGTATTTTTGAGCGTCATGTCTTCCGGTTTGGCTCAACCGAGTTGACTCCTACTTTAGAGGAGTATGGTTGTATTTCAAGATTATCGATGGAGGGGCCATATGCTCGGATGGCTTTGGGCCATATGCGCCGCCAGTTCATGACGATGACTGGACTTAGGAGGGCAGTTGTGTTGGCCGAGGTGGGTGGTAGCCACATTATCTCCATGGACTTTATGATCAGTTACTTCGCTTTTGCGGATAGTTTCGTTATTTATCACGGAGACTTTGCCATTTTAGAGGAGCGATGGGACGTTGCCCGACTGGATGCCTTGGTTATGTGCCTCATAGCCTATCTATACATGCCATTTTATACTGACCATCTGGATGTGGTGATGTCGATGGCTGTTAGAGCTCTCCGAGAGGACTTTATTATACTTCCCCTTATCCTCAGGCCGATAGGGCGGCTTCGTCGTCACGGGTTTTATTTTGGACATGGCTTGTCTCAGGTCTACTTATATCGCCCGACTTCTTGCGTCGATGAGGCGTCATGGATTTCATTTCTAGGTGCTATGGTGGATCTTTTTGCTATAGTTATGTATTATGTGTATTGCTCGTTTCTGAGTTTCATCACCCATGCAGTCGACCTGGATTTCCTTCCGTTGGCGGGTTTGAGGCGTGTGACAACCTATCATCCTCTGGTGGTGATGGGTCAGTTTGATCAGTACCAGGAGGTCCATGCTTTTGAGGGGATTGAGGATTATCGCTTCTCCATTTGCTCAATTACCAAGGCTGATTTGGCTTGGGTTTATGGATTTTGGTCTCATCAACAGACAGCAGAGTTCAGAGACTACCATCCCGGTCGATCTACAGAGTATTCAGCTTGGCTTGAGTCGAATTTGGCACTAGAGACAGCAAATCAGGTTGAGATATGATCTTTATCTGATGATGATGGTTGGTCCACAAATGCTACGGAACCGATGGAGGATCCTATATCTCCGACTGAGGATACTTTATTTATAGATTTAACAGCTTCTCTAGCGAGCACTGTCTCGCGTTCGGCCTCAATTTCCATGGAGGCGATGGATAGGCAGCTTCACCTGGTGACCTTTGAGAGGGATCAGGCTCGGGCTCTGTTGTTGACCACCGTAGCTGGTCGGGATGCTGCTATCACTGAGAGAGACGCAACCTGTGCTTCCAGAGACCAAGCCCTTGTTGACAGAGATGAGGCCCATACTTTCTCAGATGGACTCATTGGTCACGTACAGGGTGTAGTGCAGAGTCGAGAGGAGATTTTTCATATGGTAGTAGAGATGCTGAGGCGAGTTAATATGTTGGAGTACGAGTTCAGAGCTGCTCCCCCGACTACAGAGACTGCTGGATATTTGGCGATGTTGGCTCGTCTCACCACTGATTTATAGCTCTATTTTATTTTCATATAGAGACTTGGTTATTATCGCTTGTCATAGATTAGAATCAACTTTTGTATTCTAAACAGTTGTATATATAAAAAGAAGCAAGTTCAGTTCACTTCCCTTATGTGCGCATGTCTAGCTTTGCACACGTTTGCCATTTTTGCTTCATGATTTATTATGTCGATCTAGCACTAGTCTCGTCATGTGGCATCAGATTTGGCGGGAGTGATGCTGAGATGTCGCTAGGTCTTCTCCGCATGAGCAGTCGATTGGGTGGGATTATGGATAAGTTTTTTGTATAGGTTAGGATCTTATATAAGATGAAAGGGTTTGGATTTTTTTTTGAAGATTAGACCGCACCATAAATGGTTGCCTACGTACTCCCACAGATAGAAGATTAGGTCTTTCGTAGTTCAGGCTCAGACCTAAAAAGTTTGAAAAGAGGTTTATTTGGGTTTGAGTTTGATTTGATAGGATCTTGATTTGATTTGATAGGATTTTGATGATTTTCAAGGGTTAGACCGCACCATAAATGGCTGCCTACGTGCTCCCACAGATAGGAGATCAGGTCTTTCGTAGTTTAGGCTCAGACCTGAAAAACTAGACTTGATATATTTTGTTTCCTTTTTTTTTTCATTTTTTTCTTTTTTGTTCTTTTTTTTATCAAGACATAGTAGTCTAGTTGGAAAGTGAAAAGGGGTCTCAGACATAATACTGTTTCACCGAATCGGAATTGATCAATTATAGGAATTCCTCACCGTCCATCTCTTCTAATTTCAAAGCTCTGCCCGATAGGATTTCTTTGACAAGAAAGGGTCCTTCCCAATTTGGGGCAAATTTTCCTTTAGCTACATCCTGGCCCAGAATGATCTTCTTCAGCACCAAATCATGCTCTTTAAATTCCCGAGGTTGCACCTTCTTGTCGTAAGATCGGGATATTCGCTGTTGATAGAGTTGACCGTGAAAGATAGCAGCAGCTCTCTTTTCATCTATCAGGGACAACTGATCGTATCGATCTTGTATCCATTGGCTTTCCCCTATCTGGGCATCCAACATCACTCTCAGTAATTCCATCTCCACTTCGAAAGGAAGTACAGCCTCCATACAATATACGAGTGAGTAGGGTGTTGCCCTAATCGAGGTTCGAGTCGACGTTTGGTATGCAAGTAGGGTTAACGAAAATAGATCAGGCCATCCCCGGTGATTTACTGACATCTTCATCATTATCTTCTTGATGTTCTTTTTAGCCGCTTCCACCGCTGCCGTTCATTTTTGGACGATAAATAATCAAATTGAGGTGTTTGATATTGAACTTACTGCACAGTTCCCTTATCATCTCGTTATTCAGATTCTTCACATTGTCTGATATGATAACCTCGGGTTGTCCATACCGACAGATGACGTTGTTTCTAATAAAACCAACAAGGACTTCCTTGGTGACCTTGGGAAAAGAGGCTGCTTCCACCCACTTGGTAAAGTAGTCAATCATAGTGAAGATCAATCGATGACCGTTACTGGCTTTAGGCTCAACTGGTCCTATCACGTCCATTCCCCACATGGAAATAGGCTATGGTGATGTCATGCAATGTAGCTGATTCGGAGGCGCATAAATAATATTGGCGTGGATCTGGCATTGATAGCAACGCTTGACATGATCATTGCAATCCGCTTTGAGGGATATCTAGTAGTGTCCTGTCCTCAGAATCTTCTTGGCAAGAAGAGGTCCACTCATATGCGCTCCGCACACTCCACCATGTACTTCATTCATAAGTCACTGGGCTTGATCTTTGTCGAGACATCTCTTAGTCCTACACCTGGGTCTCTCTTATAGAGAGCATCACCACTTAGGTAGAAATTCATTGCCATTTTCTGTATTCTCTTCTTCGCAGCTTGACTCATCCCTTCAGGGGTTGACTGATCTCGCAAATATTCTTTTATATGGTGGTACCAAGGTGGTCTACTGGGTGCTATTTCATCTGATATCTCCCCTACATTGTTTCCATATAACGGTGTATTCCGCACAGTGAAGGTGATGACTGGCATTCCCCTTCTTACTGACAGGTTTACTAGTGAAGCTAATGTGGCCAATGCATCGGCAAAATCATTTCGGTTCTGGGGAATATGCATGAAGGCTATGCCTTCAAATTCCCCTGCCAATCTAAGGACATGTCGATGATACGGTAGTAGATGCAGTTCCTTGGTGGTGTAGGCCCCGGTAGACTGTCTGATAACTAGCTCCGAATCTCCAAACACCGCTAAATGTTTTACTCCCATGGAGTGTGCCAGCTTTAACCCCACAATGCACCCTTCATACTCTGCGGTATTGTTGGAGTTGTTGAAATGCAACTTGGTTGCCACGGGGTATTGATCTCCCGTAATAGACACCAGGACTGCCCCGGCTCCAACGCCTTCAGCGTTTAATGCGCCATCAAAATACATTTTCCAAAATTGACCTTGATCCTCTTTATCAATCAGTTGAATAGTCAACACTTCCTCCTCCGGGAAATATGTTTTGAGAGGCTCAAAACCCCCTGCTGGTGCAGTCGACAGGTGATCCGCAATCCCTTTCCCTTTAATCGACTTTTGGGTGACATAGATGATGTCGAACTGTTGAAGGATTAACTGCCACTTAGATAAATGATAATTCAAAATTGGCTTGCTGAAGATGTATTTCAAAGGATCCATCCTCGAGATGAGATAAGTGGTATGGCTGTGTAGGTAATGCTGTAACCTTGTGGCTACCCAAGCTAATGCACAGCAGGTTCTTTCGATCAGAGTATATTTCTGTTCTCCACTGCTGAAGCGTTTACTAAGATAATAGATTGCTCTTTCTTTCCCTATGTCATCCTTCTGCCTCAGTAGGCAACCCATAGCATTGGAGTTGACTGAGATATATATGAACAACGAAATTCCATCCCTTGGGGGTACCAAGATAGGCACTTCAATCAACCTTTTCTGGATGGTGTGGAAAGCTTTTCGGCAGTCTTCATTCCATTTTCCCGAAGAGGTCTTCCTTAATAGTTTGAAAATGGGTTCACAAGTTGCTGTCAACTGCGATATGAACCGACTGATGAAGTTTATTCTCCCCAAAAAACCTCGTATTTCCTTCTTGGTCTTTGGCTCAGGCATTTTCATGATGGCTTTGATTTTGGCAGGATCCAATTCAATGCCCCGGTTGCTCATGAGAAATCCCAGCAGTTTGCCGAATTTCACACTAAAAGCACATGTCGTTGGGTTTAACTTCAAATTGAACTTGCGGAGTCATTCAAACAACCTCCGAAGATGGGTGTAATGGTCATCAGCATGTCGCGGATTTACGATGATATCATCCACATACACTTCAATTACTTTATGCATCATGTCGTAGAATAAGGTCATCATGGCCCTCTGATAAGTAACATCAGCATTGGTAAGGCCAAAAGCTAGTCTTCGATGACAAAAGGTTCCCCAAGGGGTAATGAAAGCTATTTTTTTCCTGTCTTCTTCAGCAACCATGATCTGGTGATATCCATCAAAGTAATCAGCGGAAGAATACATCTGGAATTGTGCAGTGTTGTCGATTAATACATGGATGAACGGCACTGGGAAGTCATCTTTAAGGCTGGCCTTTCCCCTAGATTTCGGCACTGGGACTACATTGGACAACCATTCAGGATACGTTGACACCATAATGATTCCCGCTTTGAACTATTTGATAATTTCTTCTTTGACCTTCAGGCTCCATTCTGGTTTCAACTGTCTCAATTTTTGCTTGACTGGTTTGAACCATTCTTTAATTGGTAGTTGATGGACAACGATATCGGTGGATAGACCTATCATATCTTCATGAGACCAGGCAAAAACATCCTTGAATTGGGTTTAGAGTTGTATTAGTTCTTTTTCTTGGTTAGGGGGAAGGTTGATCCTTATCTGTATCTCTTTAGGATGGTCGGGGGTTTCGATATTTATGGTGGTGGTTTGATCGAGGTTGGGTTTAGGTTTATCTTCGACCCATGCTTTAATTTCCTTGGGCACCTCGTCATCATCCTTTTCCTCTTGCTCGATTCCCATCAAGTCAAAGTCCAATTCTATATCGAAATCATAATCATTACTCGAATTCGACAAGTCATGGATATGTCTAGGACTACGCAAATTTGGAAACCTGAGACAAAAACTTGATTGCTAAATATATACAAGTAGTCGTCAATTACAAAAAGATTCATCAGTTAATATGACAACTAGCAATAACAAGCTATAGATGAAATAAAATAGACATAAATATAGATAAAGGTAGAGCTCCATGTCAGCGGCCACTTCCTGGTTTTTACCCTTTCTAGATGATTTGTGGAGTGATCGTCTAATTGCTGGTCATGAGATCCTGGGGAGTCACTGAGATAGACGCGCTACTGGAGTCACCGTCTTCCAAAATGGCCATAATTGGTTTGGAACTAGTCCCTGGATCCTCGTTTGGGATGTTTACATTTCCCCAATTAAGGACCGGGAGGATAGGTTGATCACTTGACAAATCTGCCCCGATGGACTTCTTCACGTCCTCTTCAGAAAGGCAAAAACTGCTCATGAACTGCAACTGAATCTCCTCCAGAAAGTTCTTGTCTTTGGCCTTTTAGGCCGCATCCTTGAGAGGCTTTACATTCTCATCCTGCCGAGGTCCACTCAAATTGACTTTAGGAATCAAAAGGTTTGAGATAATGACGGGGATCTTCTTTAATGGTTCTTTAAATCCGGTTTCTCTGAGGTTTGGCTTGAGGTGAATCAGATGAGTAACTGGTTTGTGCTTGTGAGGATTCTGATGTCGGGATCCACCAGAATATTCGAGTCCAGCCTTTTCTAACTGCGTGGGTATACGGATTGGGTTCTTGATTCCTTGGCCATTTTTCCCCAATCCTCTGCCTAGTCGATGTCCTCGGGAAAGCATCTCTTGGCCAACTGCCATCACTTCAGGGGAATTAAGACCGGTGATCCCACAGGGTTATATCGCGGATTACTTATCTCGAAGGCTTAAAAACTAGCGGGCTCGACACCTTCATTCCTGCCGATCATAGGCATATCTCCCAGATCATGGACAGGATAATCAAGTTCTGCATTGACAGTCACCAGATTGCCATTGACGATATATTTCAGTTGTTGATGAAGAATTAAAGGAACCACGCCAGCCATATGGATCCATGGTAGTCCTAACAACAAATTATACCCGGTAGTGATCTTTAGGATTTAAAAAGGTATGTTGAAAGTGAAAGGGCCAATTTCCACAGGAAATTCAATCTCGCCCACAGTATCCTTTCTTGATCCGTCAAAAGCTCGCACCACCACATGGCTTTCCTGAATCCGGTTTGGGTTGATCTTCATCTTTACCAGAGTATCCTGCGGACAGATGTTTAAGGACGATCCTCCGTCGATTACCACGCCACCTACCACATATCCTGATGAAACGACAGTGATATGCAATGGTTTGTGATGCCAAGTTTCTTCGGCTGGTATATCGTCGTCAGTGAAGGATATCACATTACTGTCCAGTACATGGCTGATCAGGTGCTGGAATTTCTCAGTATCGATAGTCTTGGGTAAGTGTGCTTCCTTCAATACTTGGATCAGGATTTGATGATGGTCGTCAGAATCTAATACCAAATCCAGGATGGAAATTTGATGTGGTTCTACTTCCAATTGTTTCACCGTCCTGGCTTTACCGTGCCCCATCTTATGGAGAAATTCTATAATTTTTCCAGTCGATACCTTCCCCAATACCTTGGTTGCCGGTTTTAACACACGCCCCAGAAGGTAAAAAGGATTCTCCTTAGGTGTGATGGCTATGCAATTGGGTGCCAACTTGATGCCTTCTCTATAATTCCACGGTACCTTCTTCAGGCTAAAAATTAGGAGTTGCGGCCAAGGAGCCAACATCAGGGGTTTCGACGCTGGTATCTTGAGAGTGGCCTTGTTTCTCTACTCAGATATTCCTTTGATGGTTATGGGTCCGCCGGATGTTCCTTCCATGCAAAGGATAACAACTATTATACCCTTTAAATTCCTAGGTCCTCGAGGGTAGTTTATCTTTTCCTCGCAAAAGATCTCTGCTTTGTTCATCAATTCTAGTTCCCCTGATTCAATTAAATTCTGGATTAGATGTCGCAGGCCCCAACATTCCTCCGTGGCATGTCTAGGAGCATTCGAATAATAAAGGCAGGATCTAGAAGGATCGAAACACTTTGATCTCGTATCTAGGGGTGGTAAAAATTCTGTAATCTTCCCCTCCTCGATCAAGGTGCAGAGAATCTCCTCCCTAGACTGCTTTAACGGGGTGAATTTCTGTTTGGCGGCAAAATCTCGCCGGTTCTGCAATCTAGCTTCTCGGGCCATCTTTTCGGTCCATTTATTTTGCTCTTGGCAGCGAATCTGATCTCTTCTGGGGGTTGAAACATCTTGGATAGATATGGGGTCGGTTGGCTTTGGTAGGACCTGATCTATTAGTTGTTGGGTCAACTGGTGTTGGAATACAACCAATTCTGCCAGCTGATCAACTTGTGCCTTGATTGAAGCCAAGTCTTGTTCTACCACATACTTTTCTTCAGGGTATCCCCACATTATAGGGTCATGCGCAGAGGGTAACTCTCCCATCTTCCTTAGGTATTTACTGTTTTCCCTGCTTCCGGCATTGATCATATTGACTCCTTCCTCCGTATGCTGAGACAGAAGGTTGCTGTTAACATTCGGCTGCTCGGGCACTTTGTCTATAATCTCCCCACTGTCAATCAAGTTTTTAATTTTGTTCTTCAGAGTCCAACACTCTTGAGTATCATGCCCAGGTGAGTTAGAATGGTAGGCGCATTTCTTGCTTGAATCGAATTGCCTTCCATTTGGATCGGAAGGTGGAGCAAGCTCAACGATCTTCTTTTGGGTGATCAGTAGGGCAGATATGTTCTCCAAGGAGTCTCCCAAAGGAGTGAATATCCTTCTTCGCTTGTTTTCCCCAACTTTCCCTGCTGTAGGATTTTGAAAATTCGCTGGATGAGAGTTCTACCTTTGGATAGGCGAGTTAGGGCTCTTGCTAGCCGATTGCCCCTGCAATATTAAAGAGACATCTTCTTCCTTCCTCTTCGATCCTCTTTTGGGAGAGCTAGCATAATTTCCCGAATGTATGCTCTCGGCCACGGCTTCCAAAGCAATGAGGTCCTTAATTTTGCAGGACTTCAGACCCATTTATGCTATTTCCCCGTGTTTAATCATTTCGGAGAAGGATTTTCCTAACTCGGCGAGGACTCTCTCACAGAAAGGGGCTTCTTGTATATCAATGAAAGTTGTCACCATCTCACCCTCATCCATTAGTGGGTTGACTTGGGCCACCATTCGCCTCCACCACTGCACGTATTCTCTGAATGATTCATTGCCTAGCTTTTTGACTTTGGTAACCTAGTAGCGATCAGGTGCCATCTGGGATTGGAAACTGTATTGGTTGAGGAAAGCATGGGCCAAATCTTCCCAACCTCAGACTTTGGAATTATCTATCCATATGTGCCACGTTCGAGCTTCACCGGTAAGGCTCTTTTGAAACAGTTACATCCGGAGGTTCTCATCCTCGGCGTAAGTTCCAAGTTCACCTATGTAGACTTTCAAGTTAGTGTATGGGTCTCCCAGTTCGTTATATTTCTCAAACTCGGGGACTTAAAACTTATCCAGGTATCTCGCCTTTGGGAAAATATATAAATCTGAGTAATTCACGCTCCCGTGGGATCCTATCCCTTTCATAAATCGGATAGCGTCCTCCATCTGTCTGACTTTCTTCCTAATGTCTCCAGTGTCTCTATCCTCCCGGAGGTCTATGATTTCCCTTGTCGTCTTCTGGATCAGAGCCTCCTTGGGTACTTCAACATCTAGGGGAGAGATAGGTGTGGACGTATGGGTATCACCTTCCTTCTCGGGTACTTTTATGTCTCCTTGCACAGAGGATTCAGTAGGACTCTTGTTCTTAGACTCCTGAGATACTTTGCAATTGTTCTTTTAACAGGGTCGTCATCTCGGTCATCTGTTTCTTAAACTCCTCGAATTCATCTCGAGATACCGGGGTATGTTCAGATGAGCTTCCTTCAGCCATCTTGAACGGTGATGAACGGGCCTTCTTGGCTCGATATCGGGTTTTAGGACCAATCTACACACAATCGATATCTTGTTTAGACTGGAAACAGGTGGATAGAGATGCATAATATGCTATGCATCAGTTTAATGGTTTTTTAATCTTTTCGTGCAACACAACGGGTTAGTCAAATTGATTATATGATGTGAAAGATGTATGTATGACAGTTCAAGATGACAGTCATTTATATACACGGAAGATTAAATAGGGCATGAAGAAGCACACTGCACGTTTAGTTTATCAGAGGCTGACCTATCTTAGGGTTACTCTCATGGCCTGTTTGAAATTGGTTCCCAGATCTTCGCAATTTACTTGATGAAAACATCCATTTTTCAATTGAAGCGGATCTGAGTGGTGTATTTCCTGAGCCTCACAATGGAAACACCCAGAGGAGTCCAGTAATAAGCAACCGACGGGATTGCCTCCTAATGGAGGTACCACACAACATATATTCACATACATTCACGTCCTCATCGCATGTAATATGATGACATTGTGCGAAGAACTAAGATATTGTGCGAGGCACTAATACAAAATGCTAGAAGAATTGACACACACAGAGATCATTCACACAAAATGCATATGCAGAATGAAAATAAAAAAGTTTGATCGCGGCTTAAGCCCTCTTTGGTCCCCAGCGGATTTGCCACCTGTCGACGTCGGGAAGAAAAATTTTCCCCGCGATCCTTTTTGTTGAAGGAGGAGGTCTTTTACTCTTTGGTGTTTCTCTCCATCCCTCTCCTATTCAGGGAAAAAGAGAGGATTGCCCATATTTCCTAATTTTAATATTATTCTACCCTTTCGCTTTCGCTTTGTCTTTGGGGTTCCGTTTAAAGGGTGAATTTTGTAGGAAACTGGTATCGACATATGTGTCGACGATTTTGAAAAGATTAATTTTATTTTGATGATTGGACCGAATGAGACAGAGTCGCCAATTGGTATTTTAGAAATGGATGTACCAACTCATCCGAGTTTTAATAGTTTTTTCTTAAGATGGTCCAATGCGTGACTCTAAAGATTGGTCTTGAAACCCGATATTCGTGAAATTCGGGGGCTAGGTTAAGCGTGGGGAAGGTGTTAGGCACCCCCCGACTCCTGTGCAAGCACGGTACCGCATCTTATTGATTTCTTATGCATAAAGTGTGTTTGTGTGTCTCTGTGTGTGTGTTTGTGTGTGTGTTTTATTTTGAAAGCTTTATTAGTGTTTTTCTAAGTCTTTTTTTTGGGTGACTTGAAAGTAGTGCTGTACCGCCTTTGTGCGTAGGTACGAAGGATTTGATTTAATGAAAAGTTCATTTTTAACAAAATATATGAATTGAAATGAGGTTTTAGAAAGTAAGGTTTTTAAATTTTTTGCCCGACTAGGAATCGAGGACTTCGATACTTCTTTTTATTCTTTACGTTTATTACGTGATCTACCCCGAATCGCTTTATTCTTCATTAAAAACTCTTTGTGGTTTTATTAGAAATTATTTTGATGATATGCATGCAAAAACGTTAAAAAGAGGACAGATCATCATCGGGCATGTAAGCCATCTCGATGAACCGAGCTCCTGTAATCAAGGCTTTCACTATCACGGGATCTTGAATCCGACTTCTCGGGACTAACCCCGCGAGCTCATTTTTAAGATCCAAATATTACATATACAACGATATTTATGCTATTAAAACATTACAACATAAAAATCGGTCCATCGTGGGAATCAAGTATTATCCATTCGGGGATCTCAACATCGGGATTCCTAGGATCACATGATTTGCACGATATTAAATATACATAATGTCCACGGCTTCGATATTAGATGATTTCATCGATTGAAATCACTGTTTAAGCCATTCCGGTCTCCCTTTCACCTTTAAATATAAATTTAGGGTTATACAGGATAACTAGGACCATTTGAAATGATAAATCCATAGATATACCATGAATCTAAGCCATCCTAGCACACGGGTTAAAGCTTCGTGCTTAATAACCTCTCAAAGGCTAGATTAGGCTTAGATTTTGGTATATCTAGCCTTCACGGTTTATTTACAACGTAATAAGCACAATATAACTGATATAAACGTAAAGTCTATCAACTATTAAACGATATGCTTACAATACAATAAGTTTAACTATATTCAAACAAGATATCTTATTAATCTATCATTTGAACAACATTTACAAAGAACCGAAGCTAGAAAGTGCGTTATTTCACCTTGGGCGACGCGTGAACAAGCATTTTGACTCCCGGGATGAACTTAGAACACTAATAGGGCTTCAAGTATATGCTAGATGGGATGATTGGGCTTCAAAGAGGTGAAGATGAGTTCCACCCGAACCCCACTCTCTAGAATGTCTATTCTCTCTCTAAAATGTATCTCTCTATTTTAAAATGAACTAGTGTGGGGGTTTTAAGCTGCCAGAGGCAGCTGCAACCACATATGCTGCTAGCTACAGATATGGTTAAGGACAGCCTAAGTGGACCCCATAGGCTCGATAGGTGGTCCTTCGGTCCCAGTTCGGCAGAAGTTAACGTCCGCCGCTCGGCCTTTTGAACAGTCTTTTAGGAATGCAGAGGGAATAAATCGATTCTGACTGGATTAGGGTTGGGGAAGTCGATACTTGTGGCCGAGATATATCCACCAGGTCTGGATATCAGCTATCTGGCTTATCTCCGATGGTACGTCGTTCGAGGTTTACTGAGGTGATTTCGGTGATCACTGTCTCAGCTTGTCGATCCTCGATCAGTTCACGGTATGTTCGGACGTCATTGGTCCTTTGCATCACTCCCAGGGTTATCTCCTAGAATATCTGGCTCTTTTTCCCTTCCTAGGGGTTGTCGTCGCAGTAAAATTACGCTTTTAGCCTTTTGCAAGGTTAGTACAAATAAAGCAAAATTTCGAGTGTCTATAAATATTTAAAAATAAATTACAAAATTCTCGTTCGTCACATCTTTCCCCGCTGAAAAATATTCTTTCCTCAGAATCACGATTCAATTAATTAGTCCCGTTACATTCTTCCCCCTTACAAAGTTTCTATCCCCAGAATCGCTTACACATAGATTAAGAAATAGATGTAGGTAAATTTTCATCATATGGTCATCGAGTTCCCACGTAGCTTCTTAAGCTTTGTGGTTCCTCCAAATTACCTTAACAGAAGGTATCACTTTATTTCTGAGAACTTGATATTTCCTGTCAACAATCTGAACAGGAACTTCTTCATAGGATAAGTCTTTTTCAAATTGCAGGAGTTCATATTTTATAACATGCTTGTAATCAGGTTTATATGGTCATAAGACTGAAATATGAAAGACTTGTGGATGTGTTCCAACGCCGGAGGTAAGGCTACCTCATACGCGACTTCTCCAATTCTTCGCAGCACCTCAAAGGGTCCAATGAACCTCGGTCTCAATTTCCCCTTATTGCCCAAACTGATCTTTCCCTTCCAGGGAGACACTTTCAGGAAAATAAAGTTACCAAATTCAAATTCTATATTTTTGCGGTGTGGATCGACATATTTCTTCTGCCTATCCTAAGCAGCTACCAATCTTGTTCGGATTACCTTGACGATTTCGGCGGTCTGTTGTACCAGTTTTGGTCCTCGCAATTGTCTTTCGCCAACATCATCTCAGTATAATGGAGTTCTGCACTTTCTGCAGTACAACGCTTCATAAGGCGGTATGCCAATACTTGCATGGTAACTATTGTTGTAGGCGAATTCAACTAATGGTAGGTTATCATCCCAATTTCTTTTGAAATCCATGATGCATGCTCTTAACATTTCTTCCAATGTCTATATCTTTCTTTCACTCTTCCTGTCTGTCTAAGCGTGATATACCGTTCTCATTCTTAACTGCGTTCCCTTGCATTCTTGTAATCACTTCCACAAGTTTGATGTGAAGCGCAAATCTAGATAAAAAACAATCGACACTGGAACTCCATGCCTTAAAACAATCTCCTTCACATACAACTTTGCCAACTGGTCTAAGTTGAATCTGATCTTGATCGGTAAGAAGTGTGTTGATTTTGTTAGTCGATCCACGATAACCCACACTGCGTCGAAACCTTTCTGAGTCGTCAGAAGGCCTACTACGAAATCCATGGTTATATGCTCCCATTTTCATTTTAGGATCTCTAGTGGTTGTAGCAACCCACTCGATCTCTGATGTTCTGCTTTTACTTTCTGACATATCAGACACTTGGCCACATAATCGGCAACGTCTCGTTTCATAATAGGGCACCAGAAATGCTGTCAGAGATCCTGGTACATCTTCGTACTTCCTGGGTGAATCGAATACCGTGAACTATGAGCCTCGCTCAAAATTTCCTCTTTAATCTTTGGCACTAGCGGTACCCAAATTCTGCTCTCGAATCTTAATAGTCCTTCATTGTCCACTTTGAATTTTAGTTCATCCCCATCCGATATTCTCTTCCTTATCTTCTTACATTCCTCATCTTGAAGTTGTGCTTCCTTAACTTTGTCCAACAAAGTTATACCAGTTCCTAGCTGGAACAGTTTCTCGTTAGACTCCTTAGGATATCTCACCTCTAATTCTAGTTTCTCTATTGCTGAAATTAGCTCTTCCTGGATAGTCAACAACATCAATTTCTCTCGACCCTTTATGCTTAAGGCGTCGGCAACCACATTTGCTTTACCCGAATGATATAAGATCTCACAATCATAGTCCTTTATTAATTCCAACCATCTCCTCTGGCTCATATTCAAATCATTTTGTGTAAAAATATATTTCAGACTCTTATGGTCAGTGTAATACCCATGAATTTTATAAATAATATTAATATTGATATTAATAAATATGTGAATATTTATTCTAATATAAATGTTTATGTGGCATGAGATGGGATGACTCAATTAAATTAAATTGAATTCATAATAATTTAGAAATGAGGAGAATTTAAGATGAGATTATAAAATGCCTTGTGTGACACGATGATGGACTTAGTGATGTCTTAATTAAATTAAAGAAGGAATAATTTAAATAGGTGAAGAGTTAATTAATATTATATTCTTTAATTAATTGTGGTTATGAGTAATATCATATTTAATGAGTAAATGGTATGATAGACTAATATTTATTATTATTAAATTATTGCTAGGTACAAAAATGTGTAATATGTGATCATATGTTATAAAGTGGCTACATCTATTTACAATAAAATAAGGTGTGACATTACAATGCGATTACATGATACATGAAACTATATGATAAAATTAGAGGAATCATATAATTCTAACAACATGATGTGTGGTGGGTAAATTATATATGTACTTAAAATATTATGGGAGAAATTAAATTAGAATTAATAAATATTTATTATTAAATAATTATTTCAATAATTGGGTTGATAGTACTGTAAGAACCCGAATTTTTAGATATTATTAAATAAGGATTTAATAAATAAAATTCTTAAACCGTGAGATGGGTTCGAATAAGAGTATATATATGAGATATGAGGTATGTGGTATTATATTACATAGGGTAATATGGACTATGTAATATGTGTTTTGTGATTTATAAATATACTATTAATGTATATTTGTTACTTAGCGTAGAGACGATTCAGTTGAGATAAAGGAAGTGGATAAATTCCTATCGATATTATATAATTTATAGAATTATTTTATCATAGTAAGTTGGTGACATTAAATATCCTTAATATATAATCACCATATTCTTGAGTATGTGTATTAATAACTAGTATGTTTATAATATAGGTTATTAATAGCACTTAAGCTATCCGTGAATAAGTTTGGATAGTGAAGCATGAGTTAGTTAAGGAATTAACTAATAAGAATAAATATTAGTTAATTTAAGTTGGGAGTTATATTATGAAATAATATAATGAGAGTATTGAACCTTAATTAACTATGATGATATAGTACAGTGTTTAATTTACTTAAGTAAATGAGTGAATTAATATGTGTGTTGAATATGTAATTATAGTTGATACTTTTATATTACTTAGAATAGTAATATGTGAGAAAGTCTAATGTGCGAATAACGTTAAATATATATATATATATACGTTATTAAAAGGGAGATGGAAATCATTATATCTTTAAATGAATATTTGAAGAAATTGTTTTGGGAACAATTTATAGAAAAGAAAGAGAAATGGTTATTATATATTTTAATAAAGGATATTAAAATAATTTTTAATATTGAATTATTTTAATAAAAGGAGGAAATGTTATTTTTGAATAGTAACATTACCTTATATATTTTGTATAAGGTGTGATTGATTAATATGATAGATATATTACATATTTGCTATATGTAAATAAATTGATAGAAATAATTTCTTATAATAGAGAATAAACTTATTATCTATTTACTATATATAATATATGTACATGTGTCGTACATATATTTATTTGAAATTATATTAAGAATATTGTCTTGAGACAATAAGTAAATTATTTTCTAATAATGAATGTCTTTATCCGGAGAAAACATAATATTTATGTTATGGCAAAATACATAATTTCTAATGTATTTTTCAAGGGAGTTTAATTAATGAAAGGAAACTAAGTTATTTTTAATATATTAAATAACTTAAGTTATTATTTGATCGTGAATATTATTATTGGAATAATTAATAGAGTATATATTAATTATTATAAGCGTAAAAGTTATACTTATTATAAGTATAATTAATTGAAGTAGTTTAGCATTTTAATAGCTAGAGTTATTATATTACCGTAAAGGTTATATAGAATATTTGAATATTTACATTCACGATATATTTATATATGTGAACCTTGTGATTTAATAGTTCTAATTATATTGAACATGTTATAAGTAGTAAGTGATGAGAATAAGAATAAGCTTAATGTAAGCTTGTGAAATATGCCTTGTGTGGCACGATAATAGATTCGGTAATGAATGATGGAAGAATTATTTAAACAATTAATCTATATTAATTGTTATTATAATAATATGTTGAATTATTATTATTGCGAGTGATAGCATGATAATAAGTATATTTGTTATAAATATAATAAGATTTATATTTATTGTGAAAATTAACTATATAAATGTTAATTAATTGTTATGGAAATTTTAATTTCATTGATTAATGAGAAATGGATTAATAAATATTATTATTAATTAATTGATGAGATAAGTAAATTACTTACTTCTATGTGCAAGCATGCGAATAAAATGTCTAGCGTATAGTAACTAACTATATATTATATGAAGTGTGACGTGTGGTACAATTATATTATATAGTGTGGTGCAACAATTATGTCACTATACTATATATAGGGACCATGTATCAAGATTTATTAAACTATGTGAGTTACATGAAATGTGGGTGTGACAATGTGTATATTAAGTATATAATAAAATAATATATCATGAATATATAGCAAACAATTATTGAATTAATGAAATTCAATAATAAAGGAGACAATACACTGTGATGATACCCGATAGAATTATATCCGGTAGAATGAAATGTACATGAATTTATATGTGCAAGTTAAAATTTACTACACGATAGTATTATTGGGACTACATTGTGACACATTAATTTATAACTTAAGTTATATAAAATGGAATGTGGATAACTTAAATATATATGGAATAAATATATATAGCCTAAGTATATACTATATGTATACATATATAACATTAGTATGTGGGAAAACAAGTTGCTGAGTTCTCTCCTTGTCCAACATTGAGTGCCCATTTCTTCTTCACGTGAACCCACATGGCTACTCTACTCTTCTTAATTTCATCACAAGCTAGCTAATAATTGCAAAGGGTGTGGGATTCATGATGAGATTTACCAACTCTCAACCACCATTCCTTAACCATCATACAAACATACAATCTTTTGGTTTAATCTGAGGTGAAATTGCAATGTCTGGTTATTCGTTTGCCTATAAGTATAAGCTCTTCTCTTCTCATTTCTTTTGCTGGAAATTTTGGAGAATATGAATAGAGAGTGAGTTATATACCAGTGTTAGCATTCTGAGATAACAGTGAGGGAAGTTAGTGTAGCAGCATTGTGAGAACCATTGTAGCAATAATTTCAGTCAAAAGGTATAACTAACTGACATTTAATTCTCTGAAAATTCTAATTTCTTGATTCTTGAATTAAGCATAGATTTATTGATAACTTGATTGGAGTATGATTATTAGTTGCTATGCTAGCTTATAATCATGATAGAACTGTAATGTAGTAGCTTAGAATGATAATCGTTGCGAAATTCTGAGTTTGGCTTGAGGTACTGCCGAAGCAGAAGCTGCTCTGTCTCTGGCCGGCCAGTGGCGCAGCTGCGCCAGTTTTATACTGGCCAGAGGCGCAGTTGCGCCTGGTACCAGACTTGAGTTAGCCAAGGCCCTGCGCAGCTGCGCCAGTTTTGAACTGGGGAGCTGCGCAGCTGTGCCGGTCCCTGATCCCAATTTCTGCAGATTTTGTTCCTGCTTGATGTCTGCTAAGTGATAGATAATGAAAGAAATTAGGACAAGCATGCTGGTATGATTAATACATATATATGGACTTGTTAAACTAGTATGTGCATATTATATTCGGATCGCTTACGTGAACGATGAAGTTATAGTTTTGAAAATAAACTTAAGGTTTTATAAACGAATTTTGGCGTATATTAGTCATGTTTATATTCTGATTTTGTGAACCCGATAGTATGGTTTATATTGACATGAAATACATGTTTAAGGTGTTAATCACACTACCATACATTATTGATAGAAAAGACTTGTAATTTGAAAATAGACTTAAAGTTTTATAAACGAACCTTGACATATACATATGATGTGTATGTTCTGATTTTTAAGGATGATTGTATGACCTAGTTATGCATGGAAATAGGTATGTCATGTGGTTTCAAACCCCTTTGAATACCATGAACCTCTTGGTCACTTTAGTGTGCGGTTCTAGAGAAAACTTGAAGCCTTGAAATTAAACTTAAAGGAACTTGTGTACTTAAAGTTCTAAATATGATAACATACGTACATGGCATAAGTAGATATAAAATGATTCAAAGTAGCCTTCCATTAGTTAAGCATGACATTGATTTTTGGAGAATAAAACTTATGAAGTTTTGAAAGTAGAATGGTTAAACATAGAGTTACTGGCATTCTAACTTTATGAACATGCATGATAGGACTTATATGCCTCTAGTCGTGATTGGTATGTGCACCCCGCTAGTTAACCATGATATGCACTGTGCGAGCATGTTTTGAAGATGTACTACACTAACTATAGGTAAATAGATTAGTTGTAGGCGGACATGCGTATATGAAAGATGATATTAATTGAGTATGGTTAAGGTATACCTATGCGTACCTAGCTATACTAAACGTATGATAAGAAATTGAAACAAGGTTCTAAGAAACAAGTTAGACAACAATGTAACCTTTATTATTACATTGAGAATGTGTGGATGCATATAACTGATGAGTGTGATCTCTATGGTTAATATAACTGTGTAGGATTACACAAAGTGCAGAGATTCTTAAGTAGTTAAGTCGTAGTTATTAAACTACGAACCAGGCAAGTCTTTCAGTTCCTATTTGATATATGAATTCAATAACTGTTAGTTGAATTATATTATGCTGTGATAATGTGAACTTATATATGAACTGTATATGAGATATAAATGAGATTGAAAGTTGATCTTTGATGATATATTTGTTATGTGAAAAGTAACATGCGTAGTAAATATAAATTTTTTATAAATGCATGAACTGAGTATGATGTGTATGCTATGTGATGCATGAAAACTGTCAGAATTGCTGAGCTGTCGAGCTCACTCTTGCAAATAACCACTTTTGCAGGTTAAGGACTTACGATAAAGACTTCGTGCTTCTTGATTGATAAAGATAGATAGTATCGAATTGAAGAGTACTATTTAGATTATTGCTTGAACCCTGTTTAGGTTCTAGGAGTTGTATTTGATAGTTGTTTACACTGTTTAATACATGTTGTGCTGTAAAGTTGTATTAGTTAATACATAGAGGATATCAAGTCGAGTTGTAAACGTTATACGATAACTCAAATAGAATGAATCATATTATAAGTTGATTTGAGAATTGTAATTGATTCAAAGTTATGAAATCAATAAAAGAATTTATTCAAGGGATATTGAAAAGTTTAAATTATTCTGTATTTTAGTAACATCGAATATGATGTAAAGACGAGATCTTGGATATGAAAAGAATTTATATTCTAAATTGTAATAAGCAAAATTATATTCTTTTAATAATGAATAAAAGATGTAATAGTTTGGCGATAGTAGTATCGTGACTTCACCGAATCCGAGGTTTCGAAGGAACGTGGATTTGGGGGCGTCACAAGTACTCAGCTAATTATATTTCAGTATTATCTGGACTAACCAAATGCACATGGATTATATAAAAATGTGTATATATACCCCCCAACTTACTATAATGTAATAATATTATCTCATTAAAAGTTCATGTATACACTTAAAAAGAATTAAAAACCCAAGTATACATATATTAAATTTCAAATGCTGAGTGTTAGAGGAGTGTTCCATATTCAGTGTCCCTTTTCTTCAATTCACGTAATAGGCCCTTGGCCTATGCTAGTCCTACAATACCAAACTCTGAGATTTCAAATGAGGATGATGATGGAGAAGGGAGTGGCTCAAACAGTGATAAGAGAACTATTCCACCAAATCACAAATACCTATCATCTTCTTCTTCTTACTGCTAAACAAAATTGGTGGATAAAGGCTTTACATGGTTATTGGATTCTCTATATATAGCAGCCCCCTCTTCTCTATTTCACTTTGCTAAGTTTTCTTCTAAGTTGATATAGAGTGTGAGTATATTAAATTGGGGAGGAACTAAAAATTGAAAGCAAGTTTAGCAATCGCAAGCTTTAAGAGGTAATAATCATGTTCTATATCCTTAATTTCCAAGTTGGTAAATTTCTATAATTATACTAAAATCTTTGTGAATTAGCTTGGAAGTTGTTAACATGTTGATTAGTTAAGTTTACATGCATGTTTGAAGACAATGTGATTGGATACAAGCATGTTATTGAAGGATTTCTAAGTTGGGTTTTGAGTTCTGCTGAAGAAAAAGTCAGTCTGTACCAAAGTGGCGCTACCGCGCCACTTCCTAGTACAAACACAGCGCGGGCGCGTCGGCTGGCAGTCATGAAATCCTATTTTGTGTTTTCTGTTAGGATGAGCATGCTAGTTTGACTTGATTCTAGTTATAAATGTCCTTGATATGCTAACATAAGTAACTTATAAAATGTATGTTTGTAACACGTGGTCCAAAGCCCTTTTTGCATGATATGAATTACGTGAGCTTAAATTCTAAAAGAAACATAACTTTAGAAAATGAAACTTGGATGGACTTGGTATACTTTAAGTTCTGACCTTGAGCATGCTTATATAGCTTGGTTTGGTATATAATAGTATGATATATGAATCCAATGTATCTTGCATGTTTGGTTGATTTAACATGAGATTTTCAAGAAAAGTTAAGAGTTTGAAAACTAACTTCTTTAATAACTACCCTCATTGTATTTTGAAATTTAGGACCACCATGATAGGATATGTTATGCATCTAGACATGATCAATACGTTCACCATCTAGCTAAGCATGAATTAGACTTGTCAAAAATAATGTAAAATGACATTACGAGTGTTAAGCTATTCAACCTAGATGTAAACAAGTGGTATACATATGGACATGCGTATTCAAGACTTATGGGTAGCAAGATAAGATTTAAGGACTTATATGCTTGATCCTTTGACTATTGTTGAAATCTTGTTGATTGATATAAAAATAAAGCTAAATGATTGAATGGAAACTTGAAGCAAGATCCCCTTAATATGATAGTAAGTGAGCTAGATTTCTACTGGTTTTGACAGGGAGCAATGCGGCCGCGCCACTCCCTAGTCTAAATCCAGCGCGGCCGCGCCACCCTGCAGCGCAGTCTCTTCATGTTATTTGTAATCTGAAACTTGATGCATGCTTATATTGATATCCTAAAACTGCAATACATGATTAGTAGAATGTTCAAATGTTAATGTATATGATGACTATAGGAAACTAAGAATGGATAAGTGTTTCTAAAACTTTCAAAACATTAAGTCAACGGTGATTACAAAGTTATGTTATTTGATTTTGTAGTAATGTGTAGACTAATAATGTAATGTGTGTAATGGCATACGTGTAGGATCGTCAACCTATGTATATTGAGTTGGCATAACTGATGTGTGTATATATATATATAAATATGATACTATAATACCTTGCGGTGACGTTAAGCTTTAGGTTTGTAGTCTACGCAAAAGGCAAGTTTCCTAACTTCATTTGATTTTGATATTAAATGCAAGTTCCTTAGCTTAATTCTTATAATTGAATGCAAGTATCTAGATCTTGATTCTTATTATAAAGCTTCAAAATATTTGTTATATCAAACATACTTCTATTGAGCAAATATCTACATTCGTATGATTACTATTCATAATCGTAAAATTAATTTCATATCTCGACTCATGTTACGAGAAGTGAACTTATTGTTCCTAAAAAATCGTCTAAGCCATTTGATTCGGCTAGACTATTATCATGTGTTAGAAAGCTATCCAAACCAATTGTCCTAATGCAGACTCTTATAAATCTATTGAGATGAACAACCCTCATTAAAGGGGGAATTATATACTGTCGGGGAACCGACATGCGCACATACAAGCATGTTTAAATGTTATGCATAACGTAGGGTACTTTAGGCTGATCACCTGTTGTACTTATTTTTATTGGATTTTCAGCATAATACTGTTAATTCTAGTACGAGTTTATAGTCCTTAGCGACTATTTAGTGTTCATTAAACAGATCATGATGCACCAAATTCGAGATACGAGTGGCCTGAATTTGGGGGCGTCATAGGTTGGTATCAAAGCATTAGGTTATAAATCTTAGGAGCGAGAACCCTTAGACTATAACCTTAGAAGAATTTAGAATATAGAAGGAGATGAAACTCATGTAGAGTTTTCTTAGAGACTTTGTGTGTTGTGAAATATATTTTCATTCTATATAATGAACTTATATTTTATTTAACATTCTAATGGAATTTGTTATTTGTTGTCTTATGTTTTGTGGTTATAGGATGACAGACTTGGGAGGACCCAGTAGAGTAGTAGAGGAGGAGCCACGTGAAATACATAGTGTATAAGGCTCCTTTGTTAGTCTAACCTGTACAGGAAGTAGCACCATTCGAGTTTGACGACGAGGATGAGATAGAGGTGGAGTCGGATCCCGAGGAGGAACCCATGGAGGATGAAACCATGGAAGATTCTGACGAGGCTACAATCGAGGATATGATGTTACGAGAGTATAAGGAGTGGATCTTGGAGTCAGACTGTCGAGTTCAGGAGATAGAGGTTGAGGCTCAGGAGAGAGAAACTGAGTTGCAGAAACTGAGGGACGAAGACCACCAGGAAAGTTGGTGATGCAAGATATGGAGGTGGAGATTGCTTATCGCAAGGAAGCGATTATTCAGATGGGAACTCTTTTCCACCGTTCGATATCTAGGAATGTGGACTTGGCAGGAAAACTGGAGGAGTTTGAGCAGAGGGAGTTGAGTGAGAAAGCTGAGAAGGAGGCTCTTCGCACTCAGCTCGAGCTCGAGCTAAAATCGTCTAAGACATTTGATTCGGCTAGACTATTATCATGTGTTAGAAAGCTATCCAAACCAATTGTCCTGATGCAGACTCTTATAAATCTATTGAGATGAACAACCCTCATTGAAGGGGGAATTATATACTGTCGGGGAACCGACATGCGCACATACAAGCATGTTTAAATGTTATGCATAACGTAGGGTACTTTAGGCTGATCACCTGTTGTACTTATTTTTATTAGATTTTCAGCATAATACTGTTAATTCTAGTACGAGTTCATAGTCCTTAGCGACTGTTTAGTGTTCATTAAACAGATCATGATGCACCAAATTCGAGATACGAGTGGCCTGAATTTGGGGGCGTCATAGGTTGGTATCAGAGCATTAGGTTATAAATCTTAGGAGCGAGAACCATTAGACTATAACCTTAGAAGAATTTAGAATATAGAAGGAGATGAAACTCATGTAGAGTTTTCTTAGAGACTTTGTGTGTTGTGAAATATATTTTCATTCTATATAATGAACTTATATTTTATTTAACATTCTAATAGAGTTTGTTATTTGTTGTCTTATGTTTTGTGGTTATAGGACGACAGACTTGGGAGGACCCAGTAGAGTAGTAGAGGAGGAGCCACGTGAAATACATAGTGTATGAGGCTCCTTTAGTAGTCTAACCTGTACAGGAAGTAGCACCATTCGAATTTGACGACGAGGATGAGATAGAGGTGGAGTCGGATCCCAAGGAGGAACCCGTGGAGGATGAACCCATGGAAGATTCTGACGAGGCTACGATCGAGGATATGATGTTACGAGAGTATAAGGAGTGGATCTTGGAGTCAGACTGTCGAGTTCAGGAGATAGAGGTTGAGGCTCAGGAGAGAGAGACTGAGTTGCAGAAACTGAGGGACGAAGACCACCAGGGAAGTTGGTGATGCAAGATATGGAGGTGGAGATTGCTTATCGCAAGGAAGCGATTATTCAGATGGGAACTCTTTTCCACCGTTCGATATCTAGGAATGTGGACTTGGCAGGAAAACTGGAGGAGTTTGAGCAGAGGGAGTTGAGTGAGAAAGCTGAGAAGAAGGCTCTTCGCACTCAGCTCGAGCTAGAAGTGATGGAGAGGATCCACTTTGAGGAGAAGTGGGAAGGAGCTAATGATAGGCAGAAGAGTTAGAGGATGAGGTGAGATGTAAGAAGAGGAAGATGAATAAGATGTGCTATGTTTTTCGCACAGCCATAAAGAGAGTAATTGATGGTGTATACCTGTAATGATTGAGAATTTTTAAACTCCATTATTAATTAAATATAGGATTTATTTTTAATGAGTTAGTTTTGTATGCTTATTTAAACCTTGTGTGATTATGTAGTTATGTGAATTAGTGCCTATGCGATTAATTGCTATAATTAATTAAAGGGAGTCACTAATGGCTTAATTAAATTAGTGGACTATCCCTAAGGTTTGTATATCAGAAGAATTGATAGGATTGTTAGTAATTAAATATTTAATTTACTTGAATATAGTGAAAGGATTTAATTGTGTAGATTAATTAATAAATATGAGCAATATTAATATTAATATTTAATAGTTTATTTAGTAAATTAATACTAACAGATCTTTTATTTACTTAACCAATTCAATCTTTTATTTAATCACAAATTGGGGAGTTAATGTATACTATAATAATAGAGTTGGGATAATGTATTATAATAATTGAATTATATTCGGTATGAGGAAATGTAAATGGATTATATATGGATGTGTATAACCCAACTTGCTATTATGTATAATGTTATCCATGTGTACCCTCTAATTGAATTATAACCTAAGTATACATGGTAGGCATATATATATATAACCTAAGTATATATAATATGTATATATATATATATATAACATTAGTGTGTTGTATTCATGTTGCTGAGATTAGTAGCATTGTCCCATAATGAGTGACCATTCCCTTCCTCACGTGAACACTCAAGAGGCTAGCCTACTCTATTCTCTCTTCTCAAACTCAGCAAAGGGTAGCAAATGATCATGAGGGGAGTGGGCATAACAGTGTTCTTCAACTACTCTACCAACTCATTTCATTAACCAATGTATTCATCTTTCTTCCGTTAGTTGAAAATGGTGAGCAAAGTCATGGACTATATATTGGATTTTCTATAAATATAGCTTCTTCTCTTCCTTTTTTATTTGTTGAGAGTTTCTATTGAGTTAAGGAAGAGTGTTATAGCAGCATTGTAGGAATCAATATAGCAGCAAACTCAGTTAGGCATTTGTAGAGGTATAATTTCCAATTCTTGTTCTTCATTTCTCGAGATGGCTAAATTATTGATTATTCATGAATTCCATGATAGTTGGATTGAGTAACGATTATTGATTATTATATAAGCTTATAAACATGTTAGAACTGCATTGTGGCTTGTTTATAATTGATTCGTGAAGGAATTTTGGTATTTGGGTTTAGTTCTGCTGAAGCAGAGGCTATTCTAGGTCTGGCCGAGCCACGGCACAGCTGTGCCCTTTTTGTACTAGGGTGCAGCGCAGCTGCGCCAGGCACTGAAGTTGGTTTTTATTTTTTGTTACAAAACTTCTATGGCTAACATATTGATATTGCTTTAACGATGCATGAAAATAGGTTTGCTATGTTACCTAGTGTCCCTCTGAATAACATGAGTTGCGTACATTGTTCTAGTATGTATTTTCTAAAGAAAACTTAAGAACTTTGAAACAAACTTGACAAAATTTGTGCCTTTTAAGTTCTGACCATTTGAGTATGTATATATGGCATAGATATGTGTTCAAATACATGTGAGTTATGATTTTGAGATAGTTTGCATGTATTAAGTTGCTTTAGTTTACTTAGTGTAATTTTCGAAGAAAACTTAGAGTTTGAAAACTAATATCATCAATCACTGTGTGAGTTATATTCTGATCATACAAGAATGAATAATAGGATTCATTATTCTTCTAAACATGTTGACATAAGCACAATCTGGTTAAACATGGATTCTACCTATGCACACATGTTAAAGAAATTGAAATTCTAAGTGTAAACTATGTGGTTAATGTGTACATGTGTGGTATACGCACGAGCATGCATGTTAAGTTTTGTTTAGTCTCGTTATGTGGTATTATGGCTATAGTAGCTGACCCTTTGTAATATGGACTTGATTAGCTTAAGGTATAAGAGTTACCGACATAAAAACCATATAAATTTAAATTGGATTTAGAATGAGCATGCTAGGTTTCGAACTCAAGTTAATAACCTTATAAGCATGTGTATTTGATTAATATCAGTAGCCTGTATGTTAGAGAGTAGGCTCGGATTCAAGCATAATGAAACTTCATTCCTGGTCTGACCAGTGAGTGGCACAATTGCGCCACTCCTAAGGCAAAAACCAGCTTAGCTGCGCCGGTTACCAGTCATGACAAGTTACTTTAAACTGTGGACAGAGAACCATGCAACATATGTGTACGTGTGTCTTAAATTATCTTGCATGATTAAATTGAAGTGTTATATGTTCAAGCCTATGTTGATGCATAGAGACTAGATATTCTAAAGTAATCTAGGACAGGGTTAGATGTTTATAGACTCAGTCATAGTAAATTTACTTGCGTGAATTATGTGGTAGACTTATCTGATAATCAAATTCTTGTAAGTGCGAACTCATACCAGTCTACACAATACTAATTGAGAGACCGACTTGATAATGTTAGTTCGTTTCAACGCAACTTAATTAAGGCTAGATTATTTGTAGCTGAGCAAACATGAAAGTTTTCTAACTTCATTTGATTGAAATATTGAATGCAAGTTTCTGAACTTCACGCTTTATTGTGCAAGTTTCCTATCCTTACTCATATTTTATTGAGCAAGTTCCTTAACCCTACTCATATTATATTCGAGTAGGATATTATTGTATTGCAAGTTATTTATGTTAGCTTGAACCTTATTTCCAAGCATGCTTTACGTGGTGTAATTACTTTATAATTATTCCACATCGATTTTATTGATACTCGCACTTGGTGCACTTGAGTTCGTACAGTCTTGAACTTGTACATTATTTAAAAGTTCTATAATTCATGAACTACTTCAGATTGAGTCTGAACCCTTGTTCGGTTAGACAATTACATGAAATTTTTATAAAAGCTATCCAGGCCGATTGATGGTATGGATTCTTAGACTGAAGAGAACACCCTTTTTTATTATAGGGGAGTACCCCATATATCTAGTATAAGATACAAAAAGAAGAGTTGAATGTTATGCATATACATAGCGTACGCGAGGCTGATCCCCTCAAGTACATATTCTGTAGCCAGTAACCAAAGGGTCAATCAGCTATTGATTCCATTGGAAGTTTATGGTTCAAAGTCTACTTGTCTATCAATTATTCTAAAAGCAATTATTATTCTTGCTTCCGATAATCATATTGTTGAATTTCTTTTTATATATATTCCGTTAATCATGATATATCCTTTATTGCTGTATTTAAACTTGCGGAGCAAACTAGTTGCTCATCCTTACTATATTATGACTTTTATTACAGTTAAACCAGAGACTTCAAGGAAGGGCAAGGGTAAAGAAAAGATGTAGTAATAGATTCCAAGTAGCTGACTTTGTTTTATGCTTAGTTTAATTCTGTTATTGTAATTTGAACCCTAATGGTTATTTTAAGGTATGATTGTATGGTTGTATTAAGGTTTTAGAATCTTTGGACTAGTAACACCTTTTGAATGAACGACATACGTTTATTTCTTTCCGCATTTAGTTATTGTATGTTGTTTAGAGGTGAATATTTGTATTGGATCGTGATGACCGAATCCGGGTATTTAAGACCCGAATTTGGGGGTGCCACATGTTGGTATCAGGGCTGTAGGTTATAAATATTAGGAATGCAAAACCTAGGTTATAACCTTAGTAAAAAACTCATATAGAGTATGTAGGTGATGGGTTGAGGAGGGCCATCGAGTTTTAGTTGTACTGAATAAAATATCATTTCATTTTATCAATGAATATATTTTATTGTGGTACTGAAGTTGTTTTGGTTGTTTATTATGGCCATAGAATGGCTGACGAGAGTCAAGATAGCTATTCAGTGAACCAGGAGTCGAGGGACTCTAGTGAGGAGCCCATGGAGAATGAGGTGATAGGAGATTTGCTGGCGAGGAATGTCGAGCTAGAGGTTAGGGCTGAGCAAGTGGAGGCGCAGAACCACACCCTCCAGATTACTGAACAGCAATACAAGGACGCTGCTTATCTGGCCCAGGCTGAGTTAGCCGAGTTGCGAAAGAGGCTGGAGCAGAGAGAACTACAGCTAGGAAAGTTGAGAGATGAGGTGGAAGCTAAAGATGTGAGGATATATACTTTGGAGCGAGCTTTAGACAGCGCCTTTATGCAGTTCGACGCCAAATGGATGGAGCTACCCTCCAGCAGCGGGAGCAGGCGTTGATTTGTTTGCATGTTCGATATAGTCCCACTTTTATTTTAATAGGGACAGTTTTATGTTGTAAACCTTATACTTTGATGTATGCATAGGATGGTAGTAAACCCCAACTTTTGTTGTGTTAAAGGGGGGGGGGTAAGGTAGTAGTGAATCCTCACCTTTTGCTTAATAAAGGATAGTTAGCAGTAGGCAGTTTATGCCATTGAGCGTTTATAGTAGTATGCCAAATGTTGAATCATATTTTATTAAAATAGTGGTATATGAATATAAATGCAGTTGTTTTATTTGAATCAAATATGATTGATGGACGTCATAACTTTTAGATGCTAACTTGAATAGCATATCGCATAGAACGTAAAAATGATAAGCCTAAGTTTTCTTCCTTTCCTCAGATCATGCCGCCTAAAAGACAACCACGAAACCAAAGGGAGGAAGGATCCGTTAACAATGGAGGAAGGAATGTCGATCCAATACAGAACTTTGTTAACATGTTAACAGAGGCGATGCAAAATAAACCCCCGCCAGCAGTAGGGCAGCCAGGGCATCACTTGGTTAGCTTCAAAGATTTTAAATTGGTAGGACCTTCAGAGTTCCGGGGAACCTTAGACCCGATCGAAGCCCAAACATGGGTAGAAGAGATGGAGAAAGTGTTTGAGGTCGCACAAGTGGCCGAAGCACCGAAGACGGGGTTTGCCACCTTCATGATGAAGGGCAAAGCTAACTATTGGTGGAAAGCCAATAAGGGATGAGCAGGCGAAGGGGTTATTCTATAGGAAAAATTTAAGGAACTATTCTTCGAGAATTACTTCCCAGAGAATACGCAACAGGATATGGAGGTTAAGTTTCTGGAACTGAAACAAGGTGGTAAGACGGTCACAGAGTACGTGGCAAAATTTAACGAGTTTGCCCGATTCGCTCCACATCAGGTGGACACGGAGGCCAGGAAGGAAATAAAGTTCGAGTTGGGATTGAAGCCATGGGTGCAGAAAGCAGTAGCTGTGTTGAAGATTAAGAATTTCTCTGAACTGCTAGAAAGGGCTATTATTGTAGAAGGAGGCAATGAAGCTATAGCACGATTTAAACAAGAAAAGAAGACCGATCATGAAGGACCGAAAGGGGGAAACAGTGGAGGCAGCAACCCCAACAAGCGTAAATGGATGGAGAGCTAATCCTCAGGAGGCAACAAGTCTGGGGGAGAGGCCAAGAAAAGTGGGAAGTGCATCAACTGCTGGAAGAACCACTCCGGGGAGTGTCTGAAAAGGAGAAGCGTTTGTTATAGCTGCAGACAACCAGGGCACATGGCTCCTCAGTGTCCGAATAAGCAGAAAGGAGGGTGTTTCTCGTGTGGAGCCCTAGACCACCAGATCAAGGACTGCCCGAAGAGAAAGGGCGATGCAGCTAGCGGCAACCGCAACAACAACAACAACAACAACGGGCTGAGCATCGGAGGGCCAGCTAGTCAAGCCAATAGACCAACGGCACACACGTTCAACATGACCGTACAGGATGCGGTGGAGTCCAAGGACGTGGTGTCAGGTATTATCCTAATCAATGATATAAATGCATATGTGTTATTTGATTCGGGTGCTACCTGCTCTTTTATTTCTGAAGAATTTGCTAAATAGTTAGACTTACCCCGTGAGAAATTAGAACACCCTATGAACATAGAAGTAGAAAATAAGGAAATTATCCCCAAATATGCATTCATAGGAACTGTTATGCCAAATTACGAGAATATAAGCTCAACGTGGATTTGATACTGATTTGTTTAGGGGAGTTCAATGTAATCCTTGGAATGGATTGGTTATCGATTCACGGAGCAGTCATCGACTGTAAGAAGAAGTGTGTACACCTTAAAACTCTGAATAAATCAAAGGTGGTGTTCTGTGGTAGTAAATCACCGAGATGCTCTTGTTGTTTGACGATGATGCAAGCAAAGAGATTGCTTAGAAAAGGGTTGTATAGGTTATTTGGCTCACGTGGTTGATACTCGACGAGTCAAGGGCGAACTGAGTCAGAAACTTGTCGTAAGGGAATTCGCTGATGTCTTCCCAGATGAAATTCCAAGATTGTCTTCGGATAGAGATATATAATTCAAAACTAACTTGGTGCCGGGAACAACACCGATATCTAAGCCACCATATCGAATGGCACCAGTAGAAATGAAAGAGCTGATGGTTCAATAGCAGGAACTGTTAGACAAAGGTTATATCAGACCAAGCGTGATACCATGGGGAGCACCAGTTATGTTCGTAAAGAAGAAGGATGGTTCGATGAGACTTTGTATCAACTATCACGAGTTGAAGAAAGTCACGATTAAGAATAGGTATTCGCTGCCCAGGATAGACGATCTGTTTGATCAACTCCAGGGAGCAAAATACTTTTCAAAGATTGATTTGAGAACGGGTTATCATCAACTAAAGGTGAGACAGGAGGATATCCCAAAGACGACATTCAGAACTCGTTATGGACATTTTGAGTTTCTGGTAATGTTATTTGGACTGACAAATGCACTAGCGGCATTTATGGATATGATGAATAGAGTATTCAAGCAGTACTTGGACAAGTTCGTAGTCGTATTCATCGATGACATCTTGGTGTATTCCGTGACAGAAGAAGAACATGTTGAGCATCTAAGGATTTCTTTGGAGGCGTTAAGAAAGGAGAAGTTGTACGCGAAATTTTTGAAGTGTGAATTTTGGTTGTAGAGGGTGCAGTTTTTAGGGCACGTCATTGACAAGGATGGTGTTTTGGCAGACCCAACAAAGGTGGAAGCCGTTATCAATTGGGAGCAGCCGAAGACGCTGACAGAGATCAGGAGTTTCCTAGGGTTAGCAGGATACTATCGGAGATTCATTCAGGATTTTTCAAAGATAGCATTGCCGTTGACCAATCTAACCATAAAGACGGTAAAGTTCGTTTGGACAGAAAAGTGCGAGGAACATTTCATGGAGCTGAAGAAGAGACTTAGCCAAGCACCACTATTGGCTTTACCGAACGACACTGGATGTTTTGTAGTGTAAAGTGATGCGTTACACAAAGGTCTTGGTTGTGTACTAATGCAGCACAGCAAGGTCATTGCGTACGCGTCACGTCAGCTGAAGGACTATGAGAAGGGTTACTCGACTCATGACCTGGAGTTAGCCGCTGTAGTTTTCGCCTTGAAGATTTGGAGGTATTATTTATATGGAGAGAGGTGCGAGATATATACAGATCACAAAAGTCTGAAATATATCTTCACTTAGAAGGAGCTGAACATGAGACAACGTCGATGGTTAGAATTAATTAAGGATTACGACTGTGAGATTTTATACCATCCGGGCAAAGCAAATGTAGTGGCAGATGCCTTAAGCAGAAGAGGCTAAGAGAAATTGATGAAGTTGACAACTCAGGCAGAGTTGATAAAGGAGTTTAAACGTCATGAATTGGAGGTTGAGTATCCGATGGAGACGAACGGAAAATTATTTTTAGTGACAGCGAGCCGGACCCTATTGGATCAAATTAAGGAGGCTTAAGAAAAGGATGAGGATTGTGATTCAATAAAGAAGCGAATTGCCAAAGGCGAGGAGCTTAAGTATAAGATTGATAGTACAGGGTTTCTAAGGTTTGAAGGGAGAGTCTGGGTATCATTGGATCGGGAATTGAGGGAAGAAATCCTTCAGGAGGCTCATAGCACGAGGTACTCGGTACATCCCGGGAGCACAAAAATGTATCAGGATTTGTAACTGTATTTTTGGTGGCCAAATATGAAGAGGGAGGTAGCAGAGTGCGTCAGCAGATGTCTGACATGCCAACAAGTGAAAGCAGAACACCAGCGACCGAGGGGACTGCTTCAACTATTAGAGATTCCAGAGTGGAAGTGGGAGCACATCACAATGGACTTTGTGGTGGGCCTGCCACCGACACAAAAGGGTTTAGACGCCATATGGGTAATTGTGGACCGTCTGACCAAGTTTACTCAATTTTTACTAATCAGGATATGGTACAATCTGGAGCAATTAAGCTCTATATGAAAGAGATAGTGTCACGACATGGAGTACAGGTATCAATTATATCTGACAAAGATTCGCGCTTCACGTCAAATTTTTAGAGGAGTCTACAAGAGAGATTGGGAACGCAGTAGAGGTTGAGTATAGCGTACCATCCTCAAACTGATGGCCAGAGCGAGTGAACTATTCAGACCTTAGAAGATATGCTTCACGCGATCTTGATGGATTTAAAGGGCAGCTGGGATGACCATTTGCTACTGGCAGAGTTTGCTTATAATAATAGTTATCACGCTAGTAGCGGAATGTCACCGTACGAAGTGCTATATGGAAGAAAGTGTCGAACACCATTGTATTTGGACGACGTTGGAGAACGAAGACTGCTAGGACCTGAAATGGTACAACAGATAGCAGATATGGTGAAGCTGATCAGGAATTGACTGGTAGCAACCCAAGACCGTCAGAAGAAGTACGCTGATCTACATCGTCAAAAGCGGGACTTTGTCGTGGGTAGTTTTGTGTTTCTGAAGGTATCTCCCTAGAAAGGGAAGATTCATTTTGGTAAGAAGGGCAAGTTAAGCCCTAGGTTCATAGGAACGTTCGAGGTTCTGAGGCGAGTGGGTGAAGTGGCGTACGAGGTAGCGTTACCTCATGAACTTGAGCACATTCACAACGTGTTTCATGTGTCAGTGTTGCGGCCGTATAAACTGGACTACAAGAACGTTATCTCCTATGAACCGATCCAAGTCGAGAAGGACTTATCATACGAGGAAGTTCCTGTCCAGATACTCGATATGAAGGAACAGAAGCTGAGGAATAAGATCATCCATTCCGTCAAGGTTCTCTGGAGGAATCACGCAGTCGAAGAAGCTACGTGGGAACTCGAAAAGAAGATGAAAGCGAATTATCCATTTTTATTTGAGTAACCTTATTTTACAATTCCGAGGACGAAATTTTTATAAGGAGGGGAAGATGTAATGACAGAGAATTTTTAAATTTCATTATTAATTAAATATAGTATTTAATTTTAATGAGTTAGTTTTGTATGCTTATTCAAACCTTGTGTGATTATGTGGTTATGTGAATTAGTGCCTATGCGATTAATTGCTAGAATTAATTAAAGGGAGTCACTAATGGCTTAATTAAATTAGTGGACTAGCCCTAAGGTTTGTATATCAGAAGAATTGATAGGATTGTTAGTAATTAAATATTCAATTTATTTGAATATAGTGAAAGGATTTAATAGTGTAGATTAATTAATAAATGTGAGCAATATTAATATTAATATTTAATAGTCTATTTAGTAAATTAATACTAACATGTCATTTATTTACTTAACCAATTCAATCTTTTATTTAATCACAAATTGGGGAGTTAATGTATACTATAATAATAGAGTTGGGATAATGTGTTATAATAATTGAATTATATTCGGTATGAGAAAATGTACATGGATTATATATGGATGTGTATAACCCAACTTGCTATTATGTATAATGTTATCCATGTGTACCCTCTAATTAAATTATAACCTAAGTATACATGATAGGCATATATATATAACCTAAGTATATATAATATGTATATATATATAACATTAGTGTGTTGTATTCATGTTGCTGAGATTAGTAGCATTTGATAGTAGTGTGCATACAAGCCAATCATGTATGATGATAAAGCACGTACTTTGTAAACAATCTTATTTATTTATTAATAAAATATTCATTTATTAAAGGCATTTAATTATCTACATGTTGCTGTTTTTATAATATGTAAATAACCCATAGTTTTAAGCAATGCTTTTAGAATCATGATGATGATCATGCTAATGAGATCTAAATTCTTAGAAAGTTTTAAAACTTAAATAGTTCCCAATCGTGGGATTACTAAAAAGGGGATTAGTAAATCCGGATAGATTGGTACATATGTTGCTTGCTCATTGGATGAGGATGATTGATCTCATGATCATTTGTGTGGAGACACTAAAGCAAGTATGTAGGTGCTTATTGGAGAATAAGTTCACTGAACGTGATTCGCTATGGAATACCTAATGGAGTTTTACTCGCATGTCAATAGGAATTCCTAATGTGATAGTAGTACAAGTGATCCTTGGACTTGAGATCATCATAGTATCTTGTATGTAACAAATTATACTTTGACTTATTCCTTAAGACCTTTTAAGGCATATATAGGGTATGCTTGGGTATAATGAGTTACATATGGAGATAATGAATGATCAATAAAGAATCTACCACCTCTAGTAAAAGAGGAGATATGTCCTATGTGATTCGTTAAATGACAACCCAGAAATCCTTGGCCAAGGTAAAATGAAATTAGAAAGGAGTTTTTAATTTGCATTATTTGGAGTTGTGCATTTTCTAATCGAAATACATATAATTAAATAAAATAAGACTTGATAGTAAATCCATGTCTTATATTTAATTGGGACATTGTATGATGGAAGGATTGAATTGTATGGTAACTATTAACTCACAGGTTCTTTTATGATTAATGTTGAAATCTATATTATCTGAAAAGTCGTTGATCGCTAGGGAGGCTTATCCCTATTGTAGAATAAATATTATTTATTTAAATAGATTATTAGTTTAATTTATTTATTTAAATAAGATTAAAATTGTTTTAATTGATTTATTCACAACCGGTTTAATATGGAGAACCTAAAGGGTCACACCATAAAAGGAAGAATAATTATTTAAGAAGATAATGGCATAATCGTAATAATGCATTAAGTATAATTAATTTAATCTATGGTGATAGAATAAATTAAATAGCTTAATGTTTATTATTTAATATTTTGGAAATATTAAATATAAATTAATAAGAGAAGTCTTATTAATATTATTACAATTAATATTATTTTAATTTCTAAAGGAGTTTAGTAATTAATTTAATATTCAGCACTCTCATTTATTCCTAATAAGATTAGGAGACAAATTAATTAAATGAATTTAATTAATTATTCCCATGTGGTGGGAAGCCTAAATTAATTAAAGGAGTTTAATTAATTAAAAGAAATCCCATGTCTAATAGGATTAGAAGGGTTGACCAATGTCTATATAAGAGAAGTCTTATAATAGATATTAGATGATGCAATTCCAATTGTTGGAGAGTACTCCTTTTCTATAGAGGATAGAAAACTAAGGTTAAGCCAAACACCCTCCTTCTTGATAATTCATCTTCCTTGGTGGATCACCTCTAGAGGCCAAACACTTGGGTGGCTAACGTTGATCAAAGGAAGGAATCTAACCCGGAAATTCAAGGAGATCACGAAGAACAAGGAGTTGAACTAGTACCTGTGGAAGCTTCGTTCTACAAGGGTATGATTCCATAACTTCTTATTTATCGTTTTAAATTAATAATTTGCATAAAGGATGATCCGGGTAATGGTTTTGTAGAAATTTTTTTAAACTCTGATATACCATGCTTCCGCTAATTTTTGCAATTTGATTGCGTCACGATTTCGTACAAACCCAACAGTGGCATCAGAGCCATATCTTTATGCAATTATTAATTATTTTGATTCCATATATATGTATGGGTATGTATTTAGAATAATTTATTGGGCATAATTAATTGTATAAAATTATTTTTTATGAAAGAAAAAAAAAATGGGAACGGAATTTTTATTTATTTTTTCTCTTCTTGGCTGCTGCGTCCGTGTAAATAAAAGGATTCTGAATCCTTGAATTTTAAAAAAGGTGGCGTGATTCAAATTGAATCAAAATTCAATCACTTAAATATATAATCAAGTGACTACTACTTTTGAAATCCTGGAAGGTACACGGATTGGTGGATTATATATATATTATTACTACCGTACGGTTTTATATGTATATACCTATATACGGTTATTATATATATATATATATATATATATACATATATATTATTCTTAAAAATTTTATAATTAAAATAAAGAGTTTATTTTAATCTTAAAATTGGATTTCATGCAATTTAAAATTGCCCAATAAATGATACTCATATATATATGGAATGTTTTAATTCATGAGATGGATATTTATTTATTGATATATATGGTGATATGTATGATAATAAATAGGGATTGATTATGGACTATTTGACCAATGCGATTGGATTTTATTTTAGTTGAATGCTTGAATGAAAGGATTTTATTAAATGGGGTCTGCGTACCTCGTCTTCTCGAATTTTTCTTGATGTAAAATTCTATCTCACTCCTATGTACTTCCCCTTGACTGCTGATCAAGGTTTCTATTTAAATTAAATAGTTTAATGTAATAGAAATAGTTAGAATTATTTTGAAGAAATTAGAGACCAAGGAGCAAGGAACGCGTGAAGACCCATTTGTATGGAGCCCGGGTTTAAATGTAATAGTTATGTTTAAATTTAAATTCTTGCACTCCTAGGTTTGACCTTTTGGTTCACTTGGTGGCTCTAGTGAACTAAACTAGAATAAAAGTCCATAATCAATCCGGGTAGAATATAATATTCTATATTGCATGCTAAATATTATATATATTATATTTTATGCAAACATGCTTCGCATGTTTAATAAAATGACGCGTATTTTATATATATATGTGCATGCGCGCTAAACAAGATGAGACAAATAATAACAAACCCCTCAAAGAAATAATATTAAGTCCGAAGCGTTCAAATGATATTTGGAATATCGAACGTCGCCTTCTAGCATGATAAATTAATAGAGTATTAAATATTTAATATGAGCTTGTTGTGCTATCCACAAGGCGAGTATTGCGTATTTAAGATGTTAATTAATCACATTTGATGCTTATCAAGAAAATTGAACGATCTAGTCTTGTTGTGCTATCCACAAGGACGAACATTTTTCTTTTTTGAATTTATGGAAGTGCTAGGCTGGACTTAACTTAAATCATTTTAGTTCGGATGTGCACACACTTGACCATTATGATTTAAGAGGCAAAATAAAAGGAATTACATGGTGATGTAATTGACAAGAGTTGTCTACCTATTTATTTGTATATCGCTTGTTGTGCTATCCACAAGGTTATATACATTTGAAATGGGATCCTTATTCTCACTAGCAAATCTTTAATTAGATGTTGCCGAACTATATAAGTGAGGGTAATATAGTTTGATGAAAATAGTGGGAGATACCAATTTAAAATAAAGACCTAAATTTATTTTGGTATGCAAAGTTAATAAAATGAATGTTTGCTAAAATGTTGTTTTCCTTCACATGCAGAATTTTAAAAATGTCTAAATCACTAATCTCACTACGAAGCATACTTGATGCAAACAAGCTTACCGGGCCAAATTATGAGGACTGGCTAAGAAATCTGAGAATTGTTCTCACTGCTGAAAAGATTTCTTATGTCTTAAATTCAACTGTCCCTGAATCTGTTTCAGAAACAGCCTCTGAGGAAGAGATTGCCACTTTCAATAAGTGGCAAGATGATGCATCTGTGGCTCAATGCATCATGCTCGCATCCATGAATAACAAGCTTCAGCGTCAGCACGTAAATATGGATGCTCCTGCTATGCTGCTTCACCTCAAGGAGTTGTATGGTGAACAGAGTAGGACTGCTAGATATGAGATATCTAAGGAGCTCTTCCGATCTCGGATGACCGAGGGTACTGCCGTCGAGACTCATGTCCTAAAGGTGATCAATTTGATTGAACGCCTTGGACAGCTGGGGTTCGTCATGGATGGGGAGCTGAGTCAAGACTTGGTCTTGCAGTCACTCCCTGAGACCTTCTCGCAGTTTGTGGTTAATTTTCACATGAATAAGCTAGATGTCAGCTTGCCCGAGCTGCTTAACATGCTGAAAACTGCAGAAGGTCACTTCCCATCCAAGAAGAACCATATCTTGATGGTGGATTCTTCCAATAAAAGGAAGAGGCCCAAGGTATCTTCTGAAAAGAAGAAATCTAAGAAGGCTAAGGGAAAGGGGAAAGAAAAGGAACAAAAGAAACCTGAACCAGCTAAAGGAATGTGCTTTCATTGCAACAAGCCGGGACATTGGAAAAGGAACTGCAAGAAGTATCTAGCAGAGAAGAAGCTTGGAGAAGCTTCGACTTCCAATCAAGGTTTGTTTATGATTGAAATTAATTTTTCTGAAAGTCATAATTCTACTTGGGTATTGGATACCGGCTGTGGTTCTCACATATGTAATACTGTGCAGGGACTGGTCAGAAGTAGAAAGCTGAACAATGATGAGGTGATCCTACGAGTGGGGAATGGAGCAAAGGTTGCTGCATTAGCTGTAGGAACTTATTATTTAGCAATGCCTTCGGGCAAGTCCATTTATCTTAATAATTGTTATTATGTTCCGAATATTATTAAAAACATTATTTCAATTTCTGTATTGGATATGAAGGTTTTAACGTTGTTATAAAGAGCAATAGTTGTTCTATTTATAAAGACGATGTTTTATATGGTATTGGAAATTTGCGAAATGGACTTTATACACTTGACTTACAAGAAAATATATTTCAAATTGAACAAACTAAGAAAAGGAAAAGAGATGATATTAATTATACCTACATGTGGCACTGTAGACTCGGTCATATCAACGAAACAAGATTATCCAAGTTGCATAAAGATGGGCTCCTCGAACTATCCGATTATGAATCATATCCAACTTGTGAATCTTGTCTCATGGGTAAAATGACTAAATCTCCTTTTAGTGGAAAAGGAGAAAGAGTTACAGAGTTGTTGGCATTGATTCACACAGACGTTTGTGGGCCTATGACAACAAGTGCACGGGGTGGGTATTCTTATTTTATTACTTTCACTGATGATTACTCAAGATTTGGATATGTGTATTTAATGAAATACAAGTCAGAATCATTTGAAAAGTTCAAAGAGTTCAGAAGTGAAGTAGAGAAACAAACAGGCAAGAGTATAAAGATACTTCGATCAGATCGAGGCGGAGAATACTTAAGCGGTGAGTTTCTAAATTGTCTCAAAGAAAATGGTATAATCTCACAATGGACTCCTCCAGGTACTCCACAGTTAAATGGAGTATCTGAAAGGAGAAATCGAACACTGTTAGACATGGTTCGATCCATGATGAGTTTTACCGACCTTCCAATTTCCTTCTGGGGATATGCCCTAGAAACGGCTGCATACCTACTTAACAAGGTACCTACCAAATCCGCCCCAAAGACTCCATATGAGATGTGGAAGGGGAGGAAACCAAATCTTAAGCATGTTAAGACTTGGGGTTGTCCAGCTTATGTCAAAAAGTTTGAACATGATAAGCTACAGACTAAATCCGAAAAGTGTAGATTTGTGGGATACCCTAAAGAAACTGTAGGGTATTATTTCTACCATCTAACTGATCAAAAGGTGTTTGTTGCGAAACATGCTGCCTTCTTGGAAAAGGAGTTTATCCATGAAGGGGTCAGTGGGAGTAAGATATATCTTGAAGAAGTTCAAGAACCACAAATTACCACGGATCAAAGTCAGGTACCTGACCAAGTAGAAGAACCTACTATACCACACCCTGTTCGTAAATCTGGGAGAGTACCGAAGATACCTGAGAGGTATGGATTCGTTATAGAGGATGACGATGAGGTACACATCATGAATGATGATGATCCATTGAATTACGAACAGGCCATGAGTAATAAAGACTCAGGGAAATGGCTTGAAGCCATGAAATCCGAAATGGACTCCATGTATGAAAACAAAGTATGGACTTTGGTTTCACCACCTGAAGGCATTAAGCCTATTGGGTGTAAATGGGTCTTTAAAAGAAAGACTGGAGCGGACGGCAAGGTGGAGACCTATAAGGCCCGACTGGTTGCAAAAGGTTTCAAACAAAAACAAGGAGTTGATTATGATGAAACCTTTTCACCAGTAGCTATGCTCAAGTCCATTCGGATTTTACTTGCGATTGCAGCTTATAACGACTATGAGATCTGGCAGATGGACGTGAAAACGACCTTCCTCAATGGGAAACTTGAGGAGGATGTGTATATGACATAGCCAGAGGGATTTGTTTCAAAAGTTGGAATAAATCAAGTCTGTAAGCTGCAACGATCCATTTATGGATTGAAGCAAGCTTCTCGTAGATGGAACATTCGTTTTGATGAGACAATCAAAGAGTTTGATTTTATCAAAAATGACGATGAACCATGTGTGTACAAGAAGGTTAGTGGGAGCGCAATTTCATTCCTTGTATTATATGTTGATGATATATTACTGATAGGGAATGACATTCCTATGCTACAATCGATTAAAATCTGGTTATCTAAACACTTCTCCATGAAGGACTTGGGAGAAGCATCCTATATTTTGGGGATAAAGATCTATAGAGATAGATCTAAAAGGATGCTTGGTTTATCCCAAGGAACGTACATTGATGCAATGCTAAAGAGATTTAGCATGGAAGATTCCAAAAGAGGTCTCATGCCGATGAGCCATGGAATACATCTCTCCAAGAAACAGGCCCCAAAGACACCTGAGGAGAGAGACCGTATGAGTAAGATCCCTTATGCTTCTGCAATAGGATCTATCATGTACGGTATGATATGTACTAGACCGGATGTTGCTCATTCACTTAGTGTAACGAGCAGATACCAGTCGAATCCAGGAGAAGAGCACTGGAAGGCAGTGAAGAATATCCTAAAATACTTGAGAAGAACTAAGGATATTTTTCTTGTCTACGGTGGGTCTGAATTAAAACTCGAGGGCTTCACAGACTCAAGTTTTCAAACGGACCAAGATGACAGTAAATCTGTTTCGGGGTATGTTTTTACCTTGAACGGAGGCGCAGTGAGTTGGAAGAGTTCCAAGCAGCAAACAGTTGCTGATTCAGTGACAGAGGCAGAGTATATAGCTGCAAGTGAAGCTGCAAAGGAAGCTGTTTGGATGAAGAAGTTCATAACTGAACTTGGTGTGGTTCCTAGCATTGGAGAAGCAGTTCCCGTTTACTGTGACAACACAGGAGCAGTTGCACAGGCTAAGGAACCGAGGTCTCATCAGAAATCTAAACACGTGTTGCGGCGATTTCACTTGATCAGGGAGATCATTGAAAGAGGAGACGTCACCTTGGAGCGTGTAGACTCTCAAGACAACATTGCAGATCCATTTACTAAAGCTTTAACACAACAGCAGTTTGATCGTCACTTAGAGAAGATGGGTATGAGATACCATGGACGATTGGCTTTAGTGCAAGTGGGAGATTGATAGTAGTGTGCATACAAGCCAATCATGTATGATGATAAAGCACGTACTTTGTAAACAATCTTATTTATTTATTAATAAAATATTCATTTATTAAAGGCATTTAATTATCTACATGTTGCTGTTTTTATAATATGTAAATAACCCATAGTTTTAAGCAATGCTTTTAGAATCATGATGATGATCATGCTAATGAGATCTAAATTCTTAGAAAGTTTTAAAACTTAAATAGTTCCCAATCGTGGGATTACTAAAAAGGGGATTAGTAAATCAGGATAGATTGGTACATATGTTGCTTGCTCATTGGATGAGGATGATTGATCTCATGATCATTTGTGTGGAGACACTAAAGCAAGTATGTAGGTGCTTATTGGAGAATAAGTTCACTGAACGTGATTCGCTATGGAATACCTAATGGAGTTTTACTCGCATGTCAATAGGAATTCCTAATGTGATAGTAGTACAAGTGATCCTTGGACTTGAGATCATCATAGTATCTTGTATGTAACAAATTATACTTTGACTTATTCCTTAAGACCTTTTAAGGCATATATAGGGTATGCTTGGGTATAATGAGTTACATATGGAGATAATGAATGATCAATAAAGAATCTACCACCTCTAGTAAAAGAGGAGATATGTCCTATGTGATTCGTTAAATGACAACCCAGAAATCCTTGGCCAAGGTAAAATGAAATTAGAAAGGAGTTTTTAATTTGCATTATTTGGAGTTGTGCATTTTCTAATCGAAATACATATAATTAAATAAAATAAGACTTGACAGTAAATCCATGTCTTATATTTAATTGGGACATTGTATGATGGAAGGATTGAATTGTATGGTAACTATTAACTCACAGGTTCTTTTATGATTAATGTTGAAATCTATATTATCTGAAAAGTCGTTGATCGCTAGGGAGGCTTATCCCTATTGTAGAATAAATATTATTTATTTAAATAGATTATTAGTTTAATTTATTTATTTAAATAAGATTAAAATTGTTTTAATTGATTTATTCACAACCGGTTTAATATGGAGAACCAATAATTATTTAAGAAGGTAATGGCATAATCGTAATAATGCATTAAGTATAATTAATTTAATCTATGGTGATAGAATAAATTAAATAGCTTAATGTTTATTATTTAATATTTTGGAAATATTAAATATAAATTAATAAGAGAAGTCTTATTAATATTATTACAATTAATATTATTTTAATTTCTAAAGGAGTTTAGTAATTAATTTAATATTCAGCACTCTCATTTATTCCTAATAAGATTAGGAGACAAATTAATTAAATGAATTTAATTAATTATTCCCATGTGGTGGGAAGCCTAAATTAATTAAAGGAGTTTAATTAATTAAAAGAAATTCCATGTCTAATAGGATTAGAAGGGTTGACCAATGTCTATATAAGAGAAGTCTTATAATAGATATTAGATGATGCAATTCCAATTGTTGGAGAGTACTCCTTTTCTATAGAGGATAGAAAACTAAGGTTAAGCCAAACACCCTCCTTCTTGATAATTCATCTTCCTTGGTGGATCACCTCTAGAGGCCAAACACTTGGGTGGCTAACGTTGATCAAAGGAAGGAATCTAACCCGAAAATTCAAGGAGATCACGAAGAACAAGGAGTTGAACTAGTACCTGTGGAAGCTTCGTTCTACAAGGGTATGATTCCATAACTTCTTATTTATCGTTTTAAATTAATAATTTGCATAAAGGATGATCCGGGTAATGGTTTTGTAGAAATTTTTTTAAACTCTGATATACCATGCTTCCGCTAATTTTTGCAATTTGATTGCGTCACGATTTCGTACAAACCCAACAGCATTGTCCCATAATGAGTGACCATTCCCTTCATCACGTGAACACTCAAGAGGCTAGCCTACTTTATTCTCTCTTCTCAAACTCAGCGAAGGGTAGAAAATGATCATAAGGGGAGCGGGCATAACAGTGTTCTTCAACTACTCTACCAACTCATTTCATTAACCAATGTATTCATCTTTCTTCCGTTAGTTGAAAATGGTGAGCAAAGTCATGGACTGTATATTGGATTTTCTATAAATATAGCTTCTTCTCTTCCTCTTTCATTTGCTGAGAGTTTCTATTGAGTTAAGGAAGAGTGTTATAGCAGCATTGTAGGAATCAATATATCATTAAACTCAGTTAGGCATTTGCAGAGGTATAATTTCCAATTCGTGTTCTTCATTTCTCGAGATGGCTAAATTATTGATTATGCATGAATTCCATGATAGATTGAGTAATGATTATTGATTGTTATATAAGCTTATAAACAAGTTAGAACTGCATTGTGGCTTGTTTAGAATTGATTCGTGAAGGAATTTTGGTATTTGGGTTTAGTTTTACCGAAGCAGAGGCTATTCTGGGTCTGGCCGAGCCACGGAGCAGATGCGCCCTTTTTGTACTAGGGTGCAGCGCAGCTGCGCCAGGAACTGAAGTTGGTTTTTATTTTCTGTTACAAAAATGCTATGGCTAACATATTGATATCGCTTTAACGATGCATAAAAATAGGTTTGCCATGTTACTTAGTGTCCCTGTGAATAGCATGAGTTGTGTACGTTGTTCTAGTATGTATTTTCTAAAGAAAACTTAAGAACTTTGAAACAAACTTGACAAAACTTGTGGCTTTTAAGTTCTGACCATTTGAGTATGTATATGTAGCCTAGATATGTGTTCAAATGCATGTGAGTTTGCATGTACTAAGTTGGTTTAGTTGACTTAGTGTAATTTTTGAAGAAAACTTAGAGTTTGAAAACTAATATCATCAATCACTGTGTGAGTTACATTCTGATCATACAAGCATGAATAATAAGATTCATTATTCCTCTAAACATGTTGACATAAGTACCATCTGGTTAAACATGGATTCTACCTATGCACACATGTTAAAAAATTAAATTCCGAGTGTAAACTATGTGGTTAATGTGTACATGTGTGGTATACGCACGAGCATGCATGTTAAGTATTGTTTAGTCTCGTTATGTGGTATTATGGCTATAGTAGCTGACCCTTTGTAATATGGACTTGATTAGCTTAAGGTATAAGAGTTACAGGCATAAAAACCATATAACTTTAAATTGGATTTAGAATGAGCATACTAGGTTTCGAACTCAAGTTAATAACCTTATAAGCATGTGTATTTGATTAATATCAGTAGCCTGTATGTTAGAGAGTAGGCTCAGATTCAAGCAGAATGAAACTTCATTCCTGGTCTGACCAGTAAGTGGCACAGTTGCGCCACTCCTAAAGCAAAAACCAGCGTAGCTGCGCCGGTTGCCAGTCATGCCAAGTTACTTTACACTGTGGACAGAACCTTGCAATATATGTGTGCATGTGTCTTAAACTGTCTTGCATGATTAACTTGAAGTGCTATATGTTCAAGCCTATGTTGATGCATAGAGACTAGATATTCTAAAGTTATTAATCTAGGACATGGTTAGATGTTTATAGACTCAGTCATAGTAAATTGACTTACGTGGATTATGTGGTAGACTTATCTGATAATCAAATTCTTGTAAGTGTGAACTCATACCAGTCTACACAATACTAATTAAAAGACCGACTTGTTAATGTTAGGTCGTTTCAACGCAACTTAATTAAGGCTAGATTATTTGTAGCTGAGCAAACAGACAAGTTTCCTAACTTCATTTGTTTGAAATATTGAATGCAAGTTTCTGAACTTCACGCTTTATTGTGCAAGTTTCCTATCCTTACTCATATTTTACTGAGCAAGTTCCTTAACCCTACTTATATTATATTCGAGCAGGATATTATTGCATTGCAAGTTATTTATGTTAGCTTGAACCTTATTTCCAAGCATGATTTACATGGTTTAATTACTTTACAATTATTCCACATCGATTTTATTGATACTCACACTTGGTGCACTTGAGTTTGTACAGTCTTGAACTTGTACATTATTTAAAAGTTCTATAATTCATGAACTGCTTCAGATTGAGTCTGAACCCTTGTTCGGTCAGACAATTACATGAAATTTATATAAAAGCTATCCAGGCCGATTGATGGTATGGATTCTTAGACTGAAGATAACACCCTTTTTATTATAGGGGAATACCCCATGTATCTAGTATAAGATACAAAAAGAAGAGTTGAATGTTATGCATATACATAGGCTAATCCCCTCAAGTACATATTCTGTAGCCAGTAACCAAAGGGTCAATCAGCTATTGATTCCATTGGAAGTTTATAGTTCAAAGTCTACTTGTCTATCAATTATTCTAAAAGCAATTATTATTCTTGCTTCCGATAATCATATTGTTGAATTTCTTTTTATATATATTCTATTAATCATGGTATATCTTTTAGTGTTGTATTTAAACTTGCGGAGTAAACTAGTTGCTCATCCTTGATATATCATGACTTTTATTGCAGTTAAACCAGAGACTTCAGGGAAGGACAAGGGTAAAGAAACGATGTAGTAATAGATTCCAAGTAGCTGACTTTGTTTTATGCTTAGTTTAATTCTGTTATTATAATTTGAACCCTAATAGTTATTCTAGGGTATGATTGTATGCTTGTATTAAGGTTTTTGAATCTTGGGACTAGTAACACCTTTTGAATGAACGACATACGTTTATTTCTTTTCGCATTTAGTTATTGTATGTTATTTAGAGATGAATGTTTGTATTGGATCGTGATGACCAGATCCGGGTATTTGAGACCCGAATTTGGGGGCGTCACAATACCACTACCTGATGGAGGAGGGACAAACCCGACACACCATAAGCAGTAATTTGATGGCACACGTATCACAGGTGGAGTACAAGAGCTCCGTGGAGCGCGGGATGCTAGGATGAGACTTATTAGTCTAATAGTAGTAGTAGTAATAGTAGTTATTTTATGTAATGTATATATTGTGATGTAATCCTAATCTTTTGTTTAAGATACCAAGTAGGCTTATGTTAGAGGGGTAGTATGATAGTGTTTCCCCTTTTGTGATATTAGGGGATATATGTTGACATTTATAGAAGTATGCTAGGAATGATCATATTAATGTAATGATTTGGCATATGAATATAAATGTTCTTATTTCGGAAAATGTGTTATAAAATGTTATTCCTTTTGCATTAAAGAAATACTTAAGTAATATAATTAGATAATAAGAATGAAATTTTGTGATGCAGATAATGGCGCCCAGACGTAAACTAACTGCACCAGAAGAGTCGGTCAATAACGAGAGAGAACAAGTAGACCCTATCCAACGACTAGTCGACCTGTTAGGAGAAGCCCTTCGAGGAAGGAACAATGAACTCATTCACCCTAATCCCCAAGCGGTTCCAATTACGAACTTTAAAGACTTTAGGAGAGTAGGACCTCCAAAATTTAAGGGTACTACCGATCCTATCGTGGCGCATACATGGATCAAAGAGATGGAGAAAGCCTTCACCATTGCTCGTGTGGGTGAAGATCAGAGGACCGTGTTCGCTACGTACATGATGAGGGTGAAGAAAATTACTAGTGGGAGGCCAATCAACAGAGAGCGGGAGAAGGGACTATAACCTGGGAAAGGTTTAAGACTTTGTTCTTCGAGAATTATTTCCCGAAGAGCATGAAGAATAGGATGGAGGTGAATGGGAGCTGTCGTTAGCACTCCTAAATTAATACCTTACTTCTACTCTACTATCACAAGAATGAGTATATCAATAAGCAAGGATCGATCCCACAAAGAGTGTATTGTTTTATATTTATCCAATTATTTTCCAATGAATTGGGGATTTTGTTTTGAATAACTAAATTAACAAAAGTAAATTTATAAGAAATATCAATAAGTAAAAATCTTCAATTCTTCAGTTCAGTATCACCTTTTCACAATCATAGATTAATCAAGTTTTACAATATTCATCCTTCAATGAGATTAACAACCCTAGATAACCGCGATCGCTAATTATCCAAAATTCACCTTATGTGTAAATCTAATGCGACGATCGCCAACAAAATATCCTAACTATCATATAACCCAGAACTATCAGTCTAGATTTAATACAATAGAAGCATGAAGAATGAGAATTAGATTGTTCCAAGCAGCAATTGCGCAATCAGGAATTATTTAACTTGTCTTCTAAAAACCTTAACAATACCCAAAAGCTTGTCCTCAATCAAGTATCATTAATTGCTGCTTATGATTAGACATACATCGTTTGCTTAATATATATATTAATCTAGCAGATGATAGTTATCAGATTAATCTAACTGGCCATATCAAATTAATCAAATAGTATAGCATACAAGAAGTTTATGTAGATAATAAGAATAAATCACACATACGAAGAAATAAATAAAGTGAACTTGATCAAACCATTAATTATGAATAAGGCTCAACATCCCTTCAGAATTGAATTGAGTAGTTTAGCATGACTTGCTTTGATTCTCCAAAACTAGGGTTTGAATGAATGAATAGCCTCCTTCTCTCTCAAAGATCTCCCCAAATCCAAGTTATAATCAAGTATTTATAGTCCTAAGAGAAACCCTTACACTTTAGGCATCCCAAAATCCTATTACAACTCAACTTGGACACTAAAACACCTAAATAAGTTATCTTCCAGCCACAAAGCGCGCCTCGCGCTATCCCTAGGCTATTTTGGGCTTTACCTATGCTTTAGTGTCAGAAATTCAAGTGTACTGGCGCTCCCCGCGCTGTTCTTAGGCCATTTTGGGAGAGGGTAGCGCAGGTCTGTTTTCAGCTGCGATGCCCTTTGGTAAAACTATCATAACTTTTGATTCGGGAGAAGTTACGAGGTCTGCTACCTGTCAAATTGAAGATGATGACGAGATCTACAACTTTCAGTCTTTGAATATTGACAGATTATGATTGGATTAAGGTTGAAATCGGCTCCAAGTGACTGCTATGTAAATTGCAGCTTTCAAACTCTGAGGTTTCACCTTTCGCTTGGTAAAAAGGTCATAACTCTTTCATATGAACTCCGATTTTAACGATTCAAGATGTTACGGAAAGCTAAGGAATAGCTCTACAATAAAATTCAAGTCCGAAGCCCAGACCATGAATCCAACTTAGCATTAAAAACCCAACAATCTTTCTGCTTTCCTCGTTTTATCTCTATTTTGACCTGAAACCCATAAACAATCCTAATAAGCCCTTGTTAACACCTAACATTCAATAGACTACGCATAAAAGAATAAAAATAAATGAATATCATGCACTCGTCAAATTCCCCCACACTTAGCTTTTACACGTCCTCGTGTCAATCAAACCCAAGGTTATGTTATCATTCACATAATTCTATCCAACCATAGTATCAAAAAGCTCAAGTTAAAATTCATGAATATCAATACTTATCAACAGAAACTCGATTAACATCTCATTAATTAATTCATGCCTACTAACCTTATCACCTCACCAATGAATTTCATAAAATCGAACTGCATCCACATAAGTATCTATCCCACAATCCACATACTTTTCTAACTTAGTTATAATGGAGCAAAAACCACGCACACTAACTCATAACTCAAAACAAATTTTCTTGCACTTTCCCTTGCTTTTCGTAGAACCTTCTTTATATCCCAGATGACTATATTTTGATGTTTTCTTGTATTCTTCTTTTTCTTGACATGTGTAATGTCTCCTTTTCTTAGGAATTTCAGTGCTACCCATGTAACGAATTTTCCACCAGCGACTCCCAAATCAGATGGTCTTAGAATGCTGGGTGTAAAGACAACCCTATGTCTTACTCATTCAAGTAACAAAGGCAACAAAAGTCGACTAGTTTAGCTGCTTTTATCCATCGCACTTTTCAGCGTGAATACCGATGTTTCCAAGGCTTGGATACCCAGTTAATTTATATAATGGACAATGAAGCAGATTTTTCACTATTTTTCCATACATCAATTTCATCATCAATTTTTTTACTTTTTTTCTTTTTTTCACAAGGATCATTTATTGACATAGCAGTGAAAATAATTCTAAAGCAAGAAATTAGTGCACATAGACAACTCCACATACAACTTAGTCAACTAAGCATGGTTCACATATTCAAGTACTCATGCATCAATAAATTCAATTCAAATCAAGTACACTGGTTACTAACTTAGTTTTCAACACTCATTGATCAACTAAATACCAACAGATCTTGAAATTAAGCATCAATTTTCAATTTATGACTCTACCCTTCAACACTTAGGCGAATAAAATCTTGGAACCAAGCAAAATTTTTAGCAGATTTCTAAATTCTAGCAAATTTTTAGACTATTATACCTAAATAAACAAAGAAAACTAAAATCTAAAATTCCCTTCCCCACACTCAAACCTTATATTGTCCCCAATGAAAGAAAATCATGCAAAGTAGAAAACTACTAAAACTAACAAATTAAAAAGGAAAAGAATAGAAAGATCAAATCTGAATTCTTGGGTTGCCTCCCAAGCAGCTGCCCTTATTTATTGTCATTGGCTTGACATCTTCCCTCTCATTCTATATAATTGGACTTGTGAACTTCAAATGAACTGGTAACAGTTTCAGCTCTAAATTAGGAACATTTTGCACTTCATGATCCTGCTCCTTTCCAGCCAACAAATCCTCCTTTTATAATTGTATTCGATCAAAAGATTCCTGCACTAGATAATCCACAACATCAATAGCAAAAATAGATTTAACATTACCAAGATACCTTTTAGCCTCATATGCGTTGAACTGGAACTTTGCATTGTCTACTTCCATAGTAAAGGTTCGATGGTGTGTATCACTCATTGTTTCTGTTGGTTGTATTGATGGAGATGAATCCACGTCTTTCTTTTAGAGATCTGCAAAACTTATCAAATCATTCCCCTCTTCCTCTTGTTCCTTCTCTTTATTAAATTCTATATCACTATATGTTCCTGAAGTAAGCACTGAATCCTCCTACTCCTCTTCGTCACATCCCATTGCACTTAAGTTCTCAACAAACTGAGGAGGTAACTTCCCTAAGCCCTGAGATTCCAAACTACTAATTGTGGTAGCAAGCTGACTCATCTGATTCTCCAACCTATGGACAGAAGTCCTTGTCTCTTGCTGGAACTGTTGCGTCTGATTCATGAAAACTTTGAACATATCCTCCATAGACGTTCCAGAATTAGCAGGTACTTTGTAGCTCGAGTCGGGATGATCTCTCCATTCGGGATTGTGAGTTTCTGCCCAAGGATCATATTGATGCTGATGATGTCCTAACAATGTTCCAACGGCATTGACGTGTTGCATAGTTTCATCCTCATGCAATATTAGACAAACATCACTGGTATGTCCTGACTTTGAGCCAATTCCACACTCTTTTGCAACTTGCATATTCCCTGTAGCGATTTGACGAACCAAAGCAGTTAATTAAGAAATTTTTTGTTTAATATTTCTTGTACTTACCCCATTTACCCTTTGAGTTATATGATCCATCCTAGTTCCATACTGCTACGAGTTAGCTACCATGTTTGCAATTAAGTTCCTTGCAACTTCTGGATTCTTGTTTACCAGTGCTCCTCCACTTGCTGCATCAATCATGCTTCTATCCATTGGTAGCAACCTCTTATAGAAGTACTAAATCAAGTGATTGTCATCAATTTCCTGAGGTGGACAGCTGGAACACAACTTCTTGAGCCTTTCCCAATACTCATAGAGATTCTCTCCGTTAAACTGCCTGATTCCACATATCTCCTTCCTTATGTTAGCAACTCTCGAAGCAGGAAAGTACTTCTCCAAGAATAACTTTTGCATCTCAGGCCATGATCGTATTGATCATGAAGGAAGATAGTATATCCAGTCTTTAGCCAAATCTGCTAATGAGAACGGAAAAATCTAAGCTTGATCTGCTCCTCTGTCAGTCCTTGTGATTTCATTATGGAACACACAACATGGAACTCCTTTAGATGCTTATATGGATTTTCACTTGTAAGACCACGAAAAATAGGCAAAAGACGAATTAGTCTAGAGTTAAGTTCAAAAGTAACATCTAAAGTAGGATATTCAATACACAAGGATGGTTGATCAAGGTCGGGAGTAGCTAGTTCTTTTAAAGTTCTGTTGTTGTTTAGCACCGCCATTCTTCCCTCTTCAAGTGATGGAACAAAAGCTTCTTCTGTATCTGAAGTTTTCTCTATCTCTTGATCAAAATTTAAGTCAATAGAGTGAGAGGATTGAGTCATAAAACAAAAATAAAAAAAATAAAGAAAATGAAAAAAGAAAAACGAAAAACAAAGAATAAACAAAACAAATAACACTCCCCGGCAACGACGCCAAAATTTGGGAGCTGTCGTTAACACTCTTAAATTAATACCTTACTTCTACTCTACTATCACAAGAATGAGTATAGCAATAAGCAAGTATCGATCCCACAGAGAGTGTATTGTTTTATATTTATCCAATTATTTTTCAATGAATTGGGGATTTTGTTTTGAATAACTAAATTAACAAAAGTAAATTTATAACAAATATCAATAAGTAAAAATCTTCAATTGTTCAATTCAGTATCACCTTTTCACAATCATGGATTAATCAAGTTTTACAATATTCATCTTTCAATGAGATTAACAACCTTAGATAACCGCGATCGCTAATTATCCAAAATTCTCCTTATGTGTAAATCTAATGCGACGATTGCCAACAAAAGAACCTAATTATCATATAATCCAGAACTATCAGTATAGATTTAATACAATAGAAGCATGAAGAATGAGAATTAGATTGTTCCAAGCAATAATTGCATAATCAGGAATTATTTAACTTGTCCACAATCAAGTATCATTAATTGCTACTTCTGATTAGACATACATCGTTTGCTTAATATATATCTTAATCTAGCAAATGATAGTTATTAGATTAATCTAATTGGCCATATCAAATTAATCAAATAGTATAGCATACAAAAAGTTTATGTAGATAATCAGAATAAATCTCACATACGAAGAAATAAATAAAGTAAACTTGATCAAACCATTAATTATGAATAAGGTTAAACACCCCTTCAGGATTGAATTGAGTAGTTTTGCTTGACATGCTTTGATTCTCCAAAACTAGGGTTTGAATGAATGAATAGCCTCCTTCTCGTTCAAAGATCTCCCCAAATCCAAGTAATAATGAAGCATTTATAGTCCTAAGAGAAATCCTAACACTTTAGGCATCCCAAAATCTTATTACAACTTAACTTGGATTCTAAAACACCTAAATAAGCTGTCTTCCCGCCACCAAGGGCGCCCCGCACTGTCCTTAGGCTATTTTGGGCACGGCCCACTCTACAGTGTCAGAAATTCTGGTGTACTGGCGCAGCCCGCGCTATTCTTAGGCCAATTTAGGTGCGGACCGTGCATGTCTATTTTCTACTGCGACATCCTTTGGTAAAACTGTCATAACTGTTAATTCGGGAGGAGTTACGAGGCCTGCTACATGTCAAATCGAAGCTCTTGACGAGATCTACAACTTTCATTCTTTGAGTATTGACAGATTCTGATCAAATCAAAGTTGAAATTGGCTCCGAGTGATTGCTATGTTAATTGCAACTTCCAAACTCTGAGGTTTCAACTTTCGCTTGGCAAAAAGGTTATAACTCTTTCATATGAACTCCGACTTGGACGATTCAAGATGTTACAGAAAACTAAGGAATAGCTCTACAATAAAATCCAAGTCCCAAGCCTAGACCATGAATCCAACTTAGCATTAAAAACCCAATAATCTTTCTGCTTTCCTCGTTTTATCTCCATTTTGACCTGAAACCCATGAACAAACCTAATATGCCCTTGTTAACAACCAAAAATGCAATAGACTACGCATAAAGGAACCAAAATAAATGAATATCTTGCACTCGTCAATGAAGTTCCTAGAACTTAAGCAAAGGGAGATGACGGTGACGCAATATACAACTAAGTTCAACGAGCTCGCCCAGTTTGCAGCACACCTGGTAGGGGATGAAGAAAGAAAAGCCAGACGCTTCGAACAAGGACTGAAATCTTGGTTGTTCAACAAGGTGTCAGTTCTCCAGATCAACTCATTTGCCACACTATTGGAAAAGGTCATCATTGCGTAGGGAGGTAGTGAGGCCTTGAGTCAGTACAATAAGGAGAAGAAACGCAAGACTACCGGAGGGGAGAGCCGTCGAGTAAGTAGCAGCGGATGAAGTAATCTGGGGAAAAGGAAATGGGATAACAACAACAACAACAACAACAATCAGTTGGGATGTTTTTATAGAGGGTTTAAAAAGAGAGCTAAGGGATGCCCGAGGTGTGGAAAGAACAACCAGGGAGAATGCTTGAAGGGACGCAGTACCTGTTACAACTGTGGCCAAGAGGGACACATTTCACCCAACTGTCCAAAGCCAAAAAGATCAAGGGATGTTTCGCTTATGGCTCAACCGAGCATCAAATCAAGGACTATCCAAAGAAGGGGAGCAGCGGATGAAGCGGCCAACAAGGGGGAGGCAACAAACTAATGATTGGCGGACCGACATAATCCAACTGACCAACTACCAGAACCTTTAACATGACTGTCTAGGACGCAATTACTGCGAAGGACGTGGTGTCAGATATTATCCCAATCAATAATATAAATGCTTATGTATTATTTAATTCGGGTGCTACCTGTTCATTTGTGTCTGAAGAATTTGCTAGTCAACTAATAATACCACAAGAACGCTTAGAAAATTTGTTGAACATAGAAGTTGCAAATAAGGAAGTAATCCCCGTAGAGTTCATATATCAAAATTATCGCGTAAACATTAGAGGTCACGAACTAAGCGTAGACTCAATTGTAATTAGATTAGGAGAATTTGACGTGACACTGGGAATGGATTGGTTGTATAATCATGCAGCAATAATTGACTGCCAGAACAAGAGTGTGAACCTTCAGACCCCGAATCGGTCTAAGGTGGTGTTTTATGGTAGCTCATTGCTTAAGCAATCATGTTGTCTTACGATGATGCAGGCCAAAAAATTGTTAAGAAAAAGATATGTAGGTTACTTAGCTTACATTATAGATACTCAGAAAAAGAGAGTAGAAATGAAGGATATATCCGTAGTGAGAGAATTCCAAGACGTATTTTCGAACTATCTGACTGGTCTTCCGCTAGACAGAGAAATTGAATTCATAATATACTTAGCACCAGGAACTGCACCGATTTTGAAAGCTCCATATCGAATGGCGCTAGTAGAAACGAAAGAATTGATGATACAATTGCAATAATTACTAGATAAGGGTTACATACGGTCGAGTGTGTCTCCTTGGGGAGACCAGTGTTGTTTGTTAAGAGGAAGAACGGATCGATGAGGCTCTGTATCTATTATCGAGAATTAAACAGAGTAGTGATCAAGAATAGATATTCGTTACTGAGAATAGATCCTTTGCGACCAATTGAAGGGAGCAAAGTGTTTCTCAAAGGTAGACCTACAAACGGGTTATCACCAGTTGAAGGTACGGAAGGAGGACATACCAAAAACGTCGTTCCGAACCCATTATGGGCACTACGAGTTTTTGGTGATGTCATTCGGATTGACTAATGCTCCGGCAGCATTCATGGAGTTGATGAATCGAGTTTTCGAGCCATACTTGGATAAATTCGTTGTAGTTTTCATCGACGACATATTAATTTACTCAAAGACCAAAGAAGAGCACGCCAAACATCTGAAGATAGTTTTGGAAGCGCTAAGGAGAGAGAAAATGTATGCAAAATTTTCTAAGTGTGAATTTTGGATGGAGAGAGTTCAATTTCTAGGACACGTGATTGACCAGGATGGAATTTCAGTGGACCCTGCGAAGGTAGAGGCAGTAAGTAATTGGGAACAGCCGAAGACACCAACAGAGGTAAGAAGTTTCTTAGGGTTTGCAGAGTACTATTGAAGATTTATCCAAGATTTTTATAAGATAGCAACCCCGTTGACCAATCCAACAAGGAAGATAGTAAAGTTTGTTTGGATGAAAAAATGTGAGGAATGTTTTTAGGAGTTGAAGAAGAGATTAAGTGAAGCGCCTATATTATCATTACCGGACGATACGGGAGGTTTCGTGGTATATAGTGATGCATCGCACAAGGGACTTGGCTGTGTGATAATGCAGTATGGCACGGTCATTGCGTATGCATCACGCCAATTAAAGGATTACGAAAAATGATAACCTACTCATGACTTTGAGTTAGCGGCAGTAGTTTTTGTATTAACGATTTGGAGACATTATCTGTACGAAGAAAAATGTGAGATATACACGGACCACATGAGTCTGAAATATATCTTCACACACAAGGAATTGAACATGCGACATAGAAGGTGGTTGGAATTGATCAAGGATTATGACTGCGAGATTCTTTATCACCCGGGAAATGCAAACGTAGTTGCCGATGCACTAAGCAAAAAAGGAAGGGAGAAATTATTCCAATTGACAACTCAGGAAGATTTAATAAGAGAAATGGAGAAATTGGAAATAGAAGTGAAGGGACCTCAAAGGTCTGAAGAAAAATTATTTGTAATGGAAGCTCGTCCAATATTATTGGATAGAGTAAAGGAATCACGAGATGAGGATGAAGAATGCGAAAAAATAAGAAAGAGAATAGTCAAAAATGAAGAAGAAAAGTTTAAGATAGATGGAGACGGTATATTGAGATTCAAAGGACGAGTATGGGTGCTAGCTGTAACCAAACTGAGAGAGGAAATATTACACGAAGAATAGAATACGATGTATTTTGTTCATCCAGGAGGCATAAAAATGTATCGAGATCTTTGACAGCACTTTTGGTGGCCCAATCTGAAACGGGAAGTAGCAGAGTGCATCAGTAGATGTCTCACTTGTCAACGAGTCAAAGTAGAGCACCAAAGACCGAGTGGCCTACTTCAACCATTGGATCTACCGTAATGGAAATGGGAGCACATTACGACGGACTTCGTAGTAGGACTTTTAGTCACGCAGAAAGGATATGATGCCATCTGGGTTATCGTGGATCGACTAACGAAAACTGCTCATTTTCTATCGATTAAGATCCGATATAATTTAAATCAGTTAGCGAGTCTATACGTAAAGGAAATTGTTTTCACGACATGGAGTACCAATTTGAATTGTCTCTGATCGAGATCCGCGCTTCACGTCAAATTTTTGGAAGAGCTTACAAGAGAGAATGGGAAAACAGTTAAGATTAAGTACTGCTTATCATCCTCAGACAGACGGACAGAGTGAACGAACAATACAAACGCTAGAGTACATGCTTAGAACTTGCATGATGGACTTCAGAGGGAATTGGGACGATCACCTACCCCTAGTGGATCTTACTTACAACAACAGTTATCATTCGAGTATCGGTATGCCACCGTACAAAGCTCTTTACGGAAGAAAATGTAGGACTCCGTTATGTTGGGACGAAGTCGGAGAACGACGAATTTTGGGACTGGAATTAATGCAACAAACAACAGATGTGGTGACAACCATAAGAGCCAGATTGGTAGAAGCTCAAGATCGCCAGAAAAAGTACACAGATTTGCATTGGTAGGACCGGGACTTTAAAGTCGGTAGTTTCGTATTTTTGAAAGTGTCTCCCTAGAAAGGAAAGATACGATTTGGTAAAAAGGGAAAATTGAGTCCGAGGTTTATAAGACCATTTGAGGTATTGAAGCGAGTGGACGAAGTGGCATACAAAGTAGCCTTACCACCCGAGCTGGAACACATCCACAATGTGTTTTATATTTCTGTGTTGCGTCCATACAAGCCCGACTATGAACACTTGATCTCCTATGAGCCCATTCAAGTAGAGAAAAATCTGGTGTGTGAAGAAATTCCTGTCCAAATACTAGATAGGAAAGAACAAACATTAAGAAATAAAGTTATATCTTTTGTAAAAGTAGTTTGGCGAAACCACGATGCCGAGGAGGCCACGTGGGAATTAGAAGATAAGATGAGGAGAGACTATCCCCATCTTTTTGTGTAACCTTGTACCAATTTCTAGGACAGAATTTATATAATGGGGGAGGATGTAATACCCGTGAATTTTATAAATAATATTAATATTGATATTAATAAACGTGTGAATATTTATTCTAATATAAATGTTTATGTGGCATGAGATGGGATAACTCAATTAAATTAAATTGAATTCATGATAATTGAGAAATGAGGAGAATTTAAGATGAGATTATGAAATGCCTTGTGTGATATGATGATGGACATAGTGATTGCTTAATTAAATTAAAGAATGAATGATTTAAATAGGTGAAGAATTAATTAATATTATATTCTTTAATTAATTGTGGTTATGAGTACTATCATATTAATGAGTAAATGGTATGATAGACTAGTATTTATTATTATTAAATTATTGCTAGATACAAAAATGTGTAATGTGTGATCATATGTTATAAAGTGGCTACATCTATTTATAATAAAATAAGGTGTGACATTACAATGCGATTACATGATACATGAAACTATATGATAAAATTAGAGGAATCATATAATTCTATAAAGGAGCTTATGTGACAACATGATGTGTGGTGGGTAAATTATATGTGTACTTCAAATATTATGGGAGAAATTAAATTGGAATTAATAAATAATTATTCTTAAATAATTATTTCAATAATTATGTGTAATTGTAATAATAAAGTTTTATGAAATATGGGTTGATAGTACTCAACTAATTATATTTCAGTATTATCTTGACTAACCAAATGCACATGGATTATATAAAAATGTGTATATATACCCCCCAACTTACTACAATGTAATAATATTGTCTCATTAAAAGTTCATGTGTACACTCAAAAAGAATTAAAAACCTAAGTATACATGTATTAAATTTTAAATGCTGAGTGTTAGAGGAGTGTCCCATATTCAGTGTCCCTTTTCTTCAATTCACGTAATAGGCCCTTGGCCTATGCTAGTCCTACAATACCAAACTCTGAGATTTCAAATGACGATGATGATGGAGAAGGGAGTGGCTCAAATAGTGACAAGAGAACTATTCCACCAAATCACAAATACCCATCATCTTCTTCTTCTTACTACTAAACAAAATTGGTGGACAAAGGCTTTACATGGTCATTGGATTCTCTATATATAGTAGCTCCCTCTTCTCTATTTCACTTTGCTAAGTTTTCTGCTAAGTTGATATAAAGTGTGAGTATATTGAATTGGGGAGGAATCTAAAAATTAAAAGCAAGTTTAGCAATTGCAAGCTTCAAGAGGTAATAATCATGTTCTATATCCTTAATTTCCAAGTTGGTAAATTTCTGTAATTATACTGAAATCTTTGTGAATTAGCTTGGAAGTTGTTAACATGTTGATTAGTTAAGTTTACATGCATGTTTGAAGACAATGTGATTGGATACAAGTATGTTATTGAAGGATTTCTAAGTTAGGTTTTGAGTTTTGCTAAAGAAAAAGTCAGTCTGTGTGTGTACCAAAGTGGTGCGGTCGTGCCACTTCCCAGGACAAACATGGCACGGGCGAGCTGGCTGGCAGTCATAGTCTTAGCCTAGCTACACAGTTATATATTAATATAACTTCTATTCTTAACGTTCCTTTTTTTGAGTTTAAACTTATTCTCATATCATTAATATCGCATAAGAATCACAACAAATAGCAAACATACTCTATTTAGCAAGTTATAGCTTTATTGTAAGTTAACCATCAAAATCGGTTTCAAGTATCAACATATGATATCACATAGCATATATACATGTTAAAGACTCTCTCCATGTTCGTTCAACTTTTCCAAGTTCAATCATACATGATATAGTTCTAAATCATGATTTCTAACGACTTAGGGTCAAGAAATGCCATGAGTTCCTGTAAGTTATAATGCTTGTTATGTAAACATGTAAAGTGATCACATTTTTGACATGCTTGCAAGTTTTTACTTCATATACACATCGTGAGTATTGTCGCTTAGCTTAAATCATGCTTTATTTGTGTTTATTTAACTATCAAGGCACCTAACATGGTATGTACACATGTATATATGTATGACACAATAGTGAGGTTTGAAAACACTATCAAATATGTCCATGAATTTTAGAATCTAGGCTTAGATATAACATGTCCAGAGTTACGTTTCAAACTTACACTTTCACTTAGTAAAGTTCACAAATGAAGTCCACATGCTCATGTTATACTATAAAACATTAATAAGCAAGTCAACATGCCTTTCATGCATTTCAAGGCCATATACATATGCTCGAAAATTCAGAATACTAACATAAGTCATGTATGTTTAAAGTTCAATTATAAACCTCATGTTTACTTCGAAAACTATAACCGTTCGTTAATCATGTATACAAACATAGTGGAACATGCTTACATTAAGTCTACGTATCCATATATATACGTTACTCAAGCTAGCATGCTATTTTAAACCATATCAATTGACCAACACATAGCAGATTTTTAAATAGGAAACAAAAACTACAGGTTGGCACGATGGCGCGCTAGTTGTACTAGGGAGACGCTCGGCCACGCGGCTCCAGTTCCAGACCAGAGAGCAACTAGCAACGACAAAATACAAACCCAATTTCCAAATTTCACAATAATTTCGACTGTAACCAAGCTGCATTGCATACTAAACATGTTACTAAGTCTATATAACAACTAATTATCATTATCAAACCACAAAATCATGAATTCCAATTAACATTCAAAATCTAAGAAATCTCTGAGACCAAAAATGAAGAACATAACAATTGTTATATGCATTTGATTGCTAGCATGCCACATGGTATACTAATGTGATTATAAGTTTTACACAACAACCCACAACCATTATCCAAGTATAACTTCATGGATTTCATACTAGATTCAAGAATTTGAAAACTTCAGTGAACAAGAAATGGAGAATAAGAGAGAGATTTTATACCTCTGTTATAAATTAAGCTTGCTCAAATGGCTTCCTTCCACTGATATATTGATATATATATATAGAGAGAGAGAGAGAGAGACTCACTCTCTACTTCCCTTACTAGAAATTCTCAGCAAAAGAATTGTGAAGTAGAAGGGGCTTATTTATAGGAGAAATCAAAACACAGTCCATGACTTTGTTTTCCAAATTAAACCAACGGGAATGTAGATTTGTATGGTGGTTAATAGGGGGTTGGTAATGGTTGTTGAAATCAATCATTTTTCCCACTCCCTTGCTCATCATGAGCCATGAAGCTAAGGAATGCTGAAGTTAAGGAAGTATAGGCTTTAGTCTTTTCACGTGTGAGGGAAATGAGCCTCATTTGGGACAAGATCTCAGCATTTGGACAATCATACAATACTTAGTTATACTACACATGCCAAGGTTACATATATATAAGTCCACTTAGGTTATATAATATATACTTTAGGCTATAATTTAAGTCACAATGTACTTCACATAATGTAATAAGTGTAATTTACACACATATAATCCATGTACATTTTATCACACGGTTATACTTTATTCGGATGTTATCACATTACATTGTCTTCTTTATTAAAATAATAGTTTACAATATGTTCATGGTATAATATTTTAAGGTATACTCACACACATATTGTCACATAAGCATTTCATGATGTATTCATAACATATGGTTTCAATAAATATGAATCTTATTATATGGTTTCTATATATAATATAGTCACATAGATGTTATACTACACTATATATAATATAGTTGGCTATTATACATTACACTTTTAATATTGCATGTTTGCACATATGAATTAATAAATTATATTAATCAATCCATTTTTCATTAATCGATGAAATTATTAATATCCACAATAATTGATTAACACTTACATGATTAAATATCACATGAATATAGATCTTATTATATTTATAAACACGTTGCTTATTATTATTATATTATTTGCAATAATAGTAATCCACACATCATCAATTAATTATCATTAATATTCTATAACAATTAATTAATATTCTACGATAACAATTAATAACAATTAACAATTAATTAATTGTTCACTTAATAAATCCTTCGTCAATTAATATCATCGCTAATCTTTCTCATCACTGTGCCACACAAGGCCTCTACGAGTTTATCATAACTCCATAATTTCTCAATTATTATAATTATTCAATTTAATATAATTTAGTTAACTCGTCTCTTAACACAAAATCATTTATATACGAATAAATATTCATTTCTATTAATATATTCATTTAATAATATATGAAAATTCTCAGGTATTACACTAAATATGCACCCAAAGAATATCAAGAGATATTCACCGAAAATTCTCAAAATATAAAGACATGCTCAAGCCGTTAACACCAACCTAAGTGGGATCGAAACATTAAGGAATAGTCCCAAAATGGGGACTATTCAAGATTCACTTCTATTAAGTGAATCTCGAACGAGTTTCTAAACTTTCTAAACTATATGGAAAATATGCAAATGCAATAATCACAAACAGACTAAGCAAATTCAGTATATAAACAATTAAACAACAACATTTTGTATGCAAGTCAACGCCACATTACATGATAGACTACACAATTCAAATTTTTAGATAGTAAATATTTCATTTTGCATTAATTGTCCAAAAAACAGGAGCACAATCTCCAAGTTTTGTGGGTTCTTGTGTTTTTTCATTATTTTGATTTTGTTTGGGTAACTAAGAAATGTTATTATTTTAATTTGGTAACCTGTTCAGTTTGTGGTCAACTTGTACCTTGAAAATAGACATGGTTGTTGTATGAATTGAAGGGCCCAAAGACAAAAATTTGGATATGATATTCATATGCTGAACATCAAACCCTATATTTATTGCAATACATTATAAGTTTATTCTTCCCAATTATTTGATAGTTGACTATGGCAGAAATTTTAGTAATTGATCGATGAGGATCATGTTAGTTACAGAGAGTTTTGAGCGTTGTCTTTTCCTTATCTCATCCCAATCCTTCCATAAGTTAATTATCACCAAGCGCAGTTTAGAATTATATATCTCATTTACATAATTTAAGTATTCAAGGTAAATAAGTAAGGTGTCTTATGTATTATTTATGGTTATATATTACATGAACACCCTATAACTTTCAAGTTGCTTTATGAACTCATCTTTGTGAGTTTCTTTATTAAAAACCATTGCGTTCCCAAACAATGCAAAAATAGCCCCTTATAGATAGGCAACACCGGCAACCAAGCCTTATTTAGCCAAGTAATCCCAAGCTTGGATAGCCATCATTGATAGTTCTTAATATCTTTTTAATGTATCCATCTAATCATATTGGATTTTAAATAGTTAGGACACTCATATGTTTATCTATTTTAGAAATGTTATAAGTTATTCTTTTTGGGAAAATTAGTAAAGCAAATATAAAGCCAAACTAGCGTGCCCAAAACAGCCTCTGTTGTTGCATGATGATGACTGTTGCTGCCAATGGGCATCAACTCCTTTCTTTTGGCTCCCACTTCTCAAACTTCTATCTTACAATTTATTCATTCTAATACATTGAATTTTAGAGACAATATAGGTGATATACTCACCTATTTTAGACAATTATAAGCTAATCTTTGCGGGTCAGTTAGTAAACTCAAGCACGACACTAAATTAGCTTGTCAAAATAGCCATCATAGCTGTCCTTAGATGACTGCTGCTGCCGTTGAGCAGCAGCCCCCTTTTACCTTGACCCTCATTTTGACAATCCCTATTCCCCATGACTTTGATCCTTTCATGTTGGAAGTTGGCATATTTTATAGGTGGTGTTCCCACCCATTTAAGAAAATAATAGCAAAACATTTTGGGTTGATAGTTCATACAATGTGTACTATCACTTCAATTCTTTGTGATTTGACCAAGGTACTAAATGAGAGATGAGTCGCAATTTCAAATGTGTAGTTGTATCTGAGCATAAACAATATTTCTTCAATAAATCACCATAATCTAATGCCAAAAGAAAAGGCCAGTACTAAATCAGAAACATATTGGCAATGTTTAAGGCAAAATCACCACAATTTTATCAATAAAAATGGAACCAAACATAGTTTTCTTCATGTCAAAAATGGAACTATTAACACAAACTTATCAATAAAAATGGAACTATTAACACAAAAGAACATAAAAATCAAATGTATCTCATCATTACTATATATAAAATCACATCCAAAACTTACAAATTAGGATATTAATTACGCGGAGGAGAGCATCGCCCTCTGAAGATGTTGCAATGTACTGCAGCCTAAATCAAAACAATTTTTTTTTTACATATTATACAAAACATAAATTAAACCCTAACCTAACAACATTGAAACTTAATTCAAAATAAAAGCATAAGAATATGTAAGTTTAACTTAGTAATTGAAGCTTGTCGGCAATGGAGAACCAGAGAGGAACCGTCAGTGGGAGAACAGTGGCCAGGAAAGGGGAGAATGAAAGGGGAAGGCCAAATGTAATGGAGAGAAGGGAGCCGGACGGTGAGGAAAGAGAGGGGGACGGATCGGCGAGGAGTTCGAGGGAGATGGCGACGGCGAGCTAAGGGCGCGAGGTAGGCACGGTGACGGCAACAGGAAGAGAGGGAAGGAAAAGTCGAGCGAGAGTACAAAAAGAAAGCAGAGAAGAGAAACAGAAATAACAAATAACAAATAACAAAAATAAGAATAAAATAAAAACTATATATATATATATGTTTAACTAAAACTGATCTAATTAAACTAATATTGTAAGTGATAACGCAATTACTGTCCCCGGCAACGGCGCCAAAAACTTATTGGGTAAAGTCTATACGAGCAACACGCAAGTGTACATGATCAACAAATAATATAATGATAAGAAAAGTATCGTTCCCACAGAGACAATAATTACACTTTATCCTAACAATTACAAATTTTCTACTATCTCAATTTTATTAAACCAATGATTAAGTGATGATATTTATATAAAACTACTAATTAGAATATAACTAACACTATCCAGAGATTTAACAAGTTTTTGGAGAATTAAACCTACAACTTCACTTATTGTTTCACTTCGAATGACATACTTCCTAACTTAAATCAATTATTCTAGATTATTAACCAAGAACACAAAAGTAGATATAACCATCTCTCAATGCATTACATCCATACTCACTCAAATTCACAATTGATAGAATTAAGCAACACACCTTAATTCACTAACTCACTATATCTGTATGTGAATTATAATTGAAAAAAGGTTTAATATCAAGTTCGCTTTAGATTACGCATGATGTATAGATATATCTATCCTACACATGAATTATGAATTCTAACTAACTGTAGAAATCACAAACATACGTCACTATGGTTAGTTCCAATTCTATATGTCATCTCTCGAGTTCATATAAAATAACAAGTAATTGGTGATCAAGAAATAACATAAATTACGTGCAAACCATAGCAAATAATCTGATAATAATCTCAATAAGCTAAAGTGAAAGCATACCAATTCTCAGTTACATAAAAAGATCCGTTCTAGACTTAAATAGAAAATTAGTTCATCATAGACAAAGTAAAAACCATCATCCACAAAGTATATAACGTTCTGAATACAAAGAATAGTTGAAGAGAGTGAATATAATCATAAGTTGTATAACTACTTTACTTCGATCTCCTCGCATTCGTCGTGCTTCGCCTTGCTTCAATCCTCCTCACGTGTCAACTCCCACATGTCGACGTTGGAAAATTTAAGAACCCCGCGGGTCGGTTCATAACCCGGGTTTCCTCAAATCGATCTTCCTAAGTTCTCTCTACCCTTACTCTTTTTATTTAGGAAAAAGGTTTTGAAGGAATTTTTAGGAAAGAGGCTAACATATTTTTTATGTCGACGATTTGAACGTTTAGAGTCGCCAGTTGGTAGATTGAAAAATGGTTGTACCAACTCAACCGAGTTTGATTTGAAAAGAGGCTTAATTGCTGGACACTGTTGAAACTTGATCTTTAAAATTAGAGATTTAAGTTCGGGGGCTTGGTTAAGTGTGGGGAAGTTGTTAGGCACCCCACGACTCCCGTGAAAATACAGTACCGCATCTTTTCAATATTTCCCTTAAAACTGTGAATGTGTGAGTGAATGCTGTTTGAAAATTGGGCCTATTGATTTGATTGATTGAAAGCTTTGACAGACTTCGTTGAGCCTATATACGAAGGGTTTAATTTGATTTGAAAATCAGTCATGTACAATAGCTATGAAGTACTCATGAACAATCAAAAGATTGTTTTGATTTCTTTAAAACCATTCCCAAGGACTTATAGTCTCTTCAAAATCTTTAATGGTCAATGACCACGAACCATCACTTGGTTCTCATTTTTGAAAGGAATAACCCGACACTCAGGCCGTAAGTTCGATATCTCTTACGAGCACATCCAGGTGATCAACTTGTATTTGTCTTTCACTCTCAGGGTTACCTGAGAATCCTTACCAATCACTTGGCATAGGATTAACACATTATATATATATATATATATATATATATATATATATATATTCTGGAAAGATTTGTGGAGAAACCCACCAAAATATATTTAATCTCAGTCTAGTCGAATGAAATGGCATCGACTATTCAATAACTTTTTTATATATAAGCAGTTATGCATAATGACATCTTGTCCAACCATAAGGTATAAACAAGAGTTTATCAACCTTTCCATAACACCATGGTAATGCAAGAGTTTAAAAAAAACTTGCATAACGTAATGTTAATACAAGAGTTAGAAAACTTGCATTCATAATAAAGTATAAACGAAGTTAGAAAACTTGCCTTCGCGTCTCTTAACCTTTAAGGTACGCTACTTAGTCTTTACAACTTATACAAAGCATAACACATAGTATACCAATGAGAATCACTTTCGATATACAATGCATAGCTTAACTTCTCCTTCTTGTATAACTTAATCGAATCGTTAAACTAATAACATTCGTTCAAGTTATTTAACGTTAATTATGGCTTACTAACATTCCTATGTTATAAACTGAACTCTCATTAATCATCACTAAGCATGATGATACATGAGACTTCACTTGTTACTTAACTTGATCTTGGTTTACGGTTTACGTTTCTCAATCTCAAGTTTAATTACGTTTGATTATCGTTTAATTCTTATAAACCCTTGTTAAACATATTGTTCAAAGGGTTTTCTTTCATGTATACTCATCACTTACTAACCCTTAGTCGTTATGGAAAAGGTTAAGTAATTACTAATTCGGTCAACATTTTTCCCCTGCTGGCGCGGTAGCGCCAGCTTTACCCTTGTCGGCAGCGCTGCGGCGCCCACCATACAGGGATCCCTCCCCGGACTGGCACGGCGGTGCCGATTTATGACTCTTGGGCGGCGCGGCAGCGCCGGCCCTGCACCTCAGAAAATTTTTATAAGTTATGAAAATATCTAAGATTCCCGAGTCCGTAACGTGATGGTTATAACTCGGAATTGGCTTGTTTCAAAGCCAAAAGTTCATAAACATTATGTTCTATCATTCTAGCAAGCCGGAATTCATTTCTAAATCTGTCAGCGATAATTTAGCCAATTAGTCCATTTTTACGTGTTCGTTAAACGTTCGTGAACGTTCGACGCTCAACTCTTCATTTTAAGTCGAAAGTCATTCGTTCTTTCTCCCGCAAGTCTTATTTACCTAAATACACGTGTTACAATGGAAAACCAATGTTTCTGAATCACATGGCGACTTTTGAACCCTATTCCGGGAAATTTATGTTTTCGACGACTATCGTCTGATCTCGTAATCTTTATTCTTTGTTATTTTTACTTCAAACCAATTGGAATCAATCCAGTGGTTGATTATTATTGATTCTAACCATTTAAAACATTAAGTTTTCATGGTTTAACATTTTATTATTCAATAGCTTATGAATTCATTAAGTTCTTCCTTAGTTCTTAATCAATTCTTGTTATTCCATCATGCCTGTCTTGTTAGGATTCTTAATTCACCATTAAGCCATCCTTATCACTTCTTTATAGTCATAACTCCCTTAAACACTTCTCTATCAATTTTACTATTAAAGAAACAGTGAATTTTTACACAATTTTCTTATGTTATACCTTGAGTGTTCTTTGTTGAGCGAGTATGAAATACTAAATCCTTCTTCTTAGCTTCTTGATTGCTTGGATTCTCTTGTCAAAGCATAAGCTAGCTTCTTCTCTCTCTCTCTAGATGTTGGTGGAAATTGCTCAAACAACCAACAAATGGAGAGCAAACTCTTCTATTTATAGAAGTTGACAAGCTTAGGGTAGTTTGGTCATTAGGACCAAACCTCCTTAGCCCACCTCCTCCCCTCGTCTTGCCTATGTCTCCCCATGTGCTAGCACATGGGCACCTTATGCCCCCACATGCCACCCATGTGTCCATGGATTGCCCCATGGGTTAACCCACCCGTTTACCCAACGGTTCGACCCATGGGTTAACTTATTAACTTTAATTCAAATTCAACATATTTACTACGTATAAAATTCGTATTATACGTCGTATTAATCCTTGTATCTTCTTCATATTATTCTCGTATAATATCTCGTATTATATGTGTATTCCTTCCGTATAATAATCATTTATTATTATATGTAATCAATTAATCATTGATTTTACTTTCCCTGACGCTTAGAATTTTAAGCCCCACGCGAAAACTTCGTGAGCTACAAGTGAAATATTATTACATATTCCACCTCGCCTTAAAATCTTATCATTATGCGTTTCTCAGAATTTCAAAATAAATTCTTGAGCAGAAACGGATGAATAGCGAATTTCATACTTTTCTTTCGAGAAAACTTCTCTTTGGATAACTTAACTTTTCACGGTATATTACCATCAAATCTTTACATAAAACGTCATTCCGACATTCTGAACTCTCAAACAAGCTTAGGGTCTCAAACCCTAATCCTTAGGGTCAAACCCTAACCCTTAAAGTTTTGTGAATAGTACCTATTTCGTCTTCTTCTCAGAAAGATTTTCTTTTCGTCTTAGAAATTCACATCAATTATTTCTAACACATAGCCATAATACTAACCATATCGGACATCTCTAGGTCGTAGAACGACCTTTAATTAGCTTACTCAGTTTAGTAAGCAAATAATCAAATTTTATTCAATAAATCAAACAAAATTCATTTACATAATCGTTCGATTTTCTCGGGCGTTACATTTTCCCCCTTATAAGAATTATGTCCCCAGAATTTCTATATAAGTTACTCAAATAAATGAGGATAAGCCTTCCTCATCTTATCTTCGAGTTCCCACGTTGCTTTTTCGGCATTGCTGTAATGACTGTAAAATTTTAAACTCCATTATTAATTAAATATATGATTTAATTTTAATGAGTTAGTTTCGTGAGCTTATTTAAACCATGTGTGGTTATGTGGTTATGTGAGTTTATGCCTATGCAAATAATTGCTAGGAATAATTAAAGGGAGTCACTAATGGTTTATTTAAATTAGTGGACTAGCCCTAAGGCTCTCATATCAGAGAATTGATAGAAGTGTTAGTAATTAATAATATTCAATTTACTTGAATATAGTGAAGGGATTTAAACGTGTTGATTAATTGTTATTGTGAATAAATAGTAAATTAATGAGCAAAGGATTAATAAAATATAATAAGATTATATTTACTCGATTAACTATTTTGTGCAAGCATACGATAATTAAACCTTTAATATATAGTAGTTATCTATATTGTATATAATGCAATGTGACGCATTAATGTGGCTATATATTATATATATAGACTATATAGTAAGATTAATTGCATTATGTGAGTTACATAATATTATTGCTTATGTAACATCATTTGTGTGGGTAGACCTTAATGTATACCCTATTACCTTATATTAATATTAATAAACAATTGATAATTGATAATGATTTCAATAAGTTATTATGATTATAATAATAACCATTGTGATAATGAGTAATAATAATAACCAATTAGCATATAGTAAAATGAGATAAATTGAAAATGTACATGAATTATATGTTAATATATATGTACCCTTATTTGATACATTGTATTCTTAGTTGCTAATTTGAAATGTCATTGTGCCACCAATTAGATGTATAACCTAAGTATATATTATATGTATATATATTATATAACCTAAGTATATTTGTTATAACTAAGTGTTGGACATACATTATATACATTTGCAAGTGCTGAGTTTTCCTTTGCCCCTAAGTGAGAGTCACCTCTCATTTCTTCCCACATGAACATTAAGGAGCTAGCTACACTACCCTTCCTTCTCAATTTCAGCATTGTAGAGCTAATGATTATGGGGGAAGTTGGTTTTATGATGGGATTCACCAACTTCTTGTTAACCATTATACAACCTTGTTCTCTATTGGTTTGAATTGGGGGATAAGAGTATTGTCTGTGTATCCATTCTTCTATAAATGAGGCTTCTCTTCTTCTCATTTCAATTGCTGAGAATTTATATTGAATTAAGGGAGAGTATTATAGCAGCATTATAGAAATTGTTTAGCAGCAAGTTCATATCAGTAGAGGTATATTCCCATGTCCATGTTCATTATTCTTGAAATTCATACATTCTTGATTTCATTTGAATTGGATGTTAATTGGTTAGAGAGATACTTGCTAAGTGTTATACAAACTTCTGGATATGTTAGAACTGCATTATGACTTGCGTAGAATTGAATTATTGAAGAATTTGTGAGATGTGTTTATAGTTCTGCCGAGCAGAGCAGTTTCTATCTCTGGCCGGACACCTGCGCAGCTGCGCCAGTTTTGTACTGGCCAGCGGCGCAGCTGCGCCAGGCCCTGAACCTAATTTTTTATTTTTTGTTACAATTTGTTCATACTAACTTGTTGGTACCACTTTGGACAAGCATGAATGTTGGTGATAACTCATACTATATGTTTCTTGATACTATATGTATATTCATGGCCATGTTAGTATGTGTTATGAAAGGAAAGCGTATGTGTTAAAATGAAACTTATGGTTTTGGATTTGAACTTTGATATATACGTAACATGTGTATATTCTGATTTTGTGAACCCGATCGTATGGTCAAAATAGATATGAAATGCATGTTTAAAGTGTTGAGCACACACTAGCATACATGATTGAAAGATTCAAATGATTTCAAAGGAAAAACTTAAGAACCTTGAAAGCAAAATTGACAAACTTACGTCTTGTAACTTCTGACCATTTGAATATGTTTATATGGTTTAGATATGTATTTCAAATGCATATGAATTATATGTTGAGATGCCTTGCATGTACTAAGTTGACTTAGTGCAATTTCCAAAGAAAACTTAGGATTTGGAAGCTAATATCATCAATTACCATGTGAGTTACGTTATGATCATGCAAGCATGTATATTAGGATTCATTATGCCTATAAACATGGTGACGTGAGAATCATTTTGGTTAAACATGGATATCACCTATGCACACGTATTCAAGAAATGAATTTCATGTATGAACTATGTAATTAAAGTATACATGTTTAGTATACGCACGAGCATGCATACTTAGTATTGTTTAGCCTCGTTATGTGATAATATGACCGTAGTAGCGGGCCCTTGAAGCATGAACTTGATTTGCTTAAAGTGTAAGAATGACCGGTATTGAACCTTATAACTTTGAGTTATGGATAGAACCTTGCAATAAATGTATCTTAAACTATATTGCATGCTTAAATGGAAGTGCTATGTGTTCAAGCCTATATTGATGCATAAAGACTATATATTCTATAGTTATTAAATCTAAGACAGGAGTAGATGTTTATGGACTCAGGCATAGTAAATTAACTTACGTGAACTATGTGATAGACCTATATGATGATTAGATTCTTGTAAGTGTAGACTCATATTAGTTTACACATACTAATTGAAAGACCAACTTGTTAATGTTAGGTCGTTTCAACGCAATTTAATTAAAGCTAGACTATTTGTAGCTGAGCAAACAGACAAGTATCTGAACCTTACTTTTATTGTGTTACAAGTATTCTAACCCTTGCACTATTTTATTCGACGAATCTTGTAAACAAGTTTTCCTGACTTACATTCCTTATTTGTGCAAGTTTCCCATCCTTTTCATGTTGTATTGAGCAAGTTATTATTGTATTGAAAGTTATTTATTTAAGCTTGAGCTTTATTTCCAAGCATGCTTTAGGTGGTTTAATTACTTTTCAATTATTCCACATCGATCTTATTGATATTCGCACTTGGTGCACTTGAGTTCGTACAGTCTTTGACTTGTACATTATTTAAAGTTCTATAATTCTTGAACTGCGTCAGATAGAGTCTGAACCCTTGTTTGGTCAGACAATTGTACGAAATTTTATAAAAGCTATCCAGACCAATTGATGGTAGGGATTCTTAGACTGAAGAGAACACCCCTTATATTATAGGGGAGTACCCCAGGTATCTAATATAAGATACAAACAGCAGAGTTGAATGTTATGCATATACATGGCGTACACGAGGCTGATCCCATCAAGTACTTATTCTATAGCCAGTAACCAAAGGGTCAATCAGCTATTGATTTCATTGGAGTTTTATAGTTCAAGGTTTACTTGACTATCAGTTATTCTAAAAGCAATTGTTATCCTTGCTTCCGATATTCATATTGTTGGATTCTTTGTCAAATATATTCCGTTCATCATGATATATCCTTTATTGTTATATTTAAACTTGCTAAGTAAACTTGTTGCTCATTCTTGCTATATTATGACTTCTATTGCAGTTAAGCCCGAGACTTCAGGGAAGGACAAGGGTAAAGGAAAGATGTAGGATTAGTTTACAAAGAGTAGACTTTTCTTTATGCTTAGTTAAATTACTGTTATGTAATATGAACCCTAATGACTATTCTAGGGTATGTTTATATGGTTGTATTAAGGTTATCGAATCTTGGGACTAGTAACACCTTTTGAATGAACGACATACATTTATTATATTCCGCATTTAGTTATTGTATGTTGTTTAAAGGTGGATATTTGTATTGTATCATGACGACCGAATCGGGGTTAGAGAACCCGGATTTGGGGGTGTCATAGGTTGGTATCAAAGTAGTAGGTTATAAACGTTAGGAATGCGAAACCTAGGTTATAACCTTACTGGAAAACTCAAGTAGTGTATGTAAGTGATCGGTTGAGGAGATCCATCGAGTTTTATTGTGATACTGAAGTTGTTTATTTGAATCAAATATGATTGATAGACGTCCTAACTTCTTAATGCTAACATGAATAGCATATCACGTAAAACCTAAAGTTTTCTTCCTTTCCTCAGATCATGCCACTTAGGAGACTACCACGAAACTAGAGGGTGGAAGGATCCGTTAACAACGGAGGGGGAAATGCAGATCTAATGCAGAACTTTGTTGGCCTGTTAATAGAAGCAATGAAAAATAGACCCCCGCCAGCAACAGGGCAGCCAGGACATCACTTGGCTAGCTTCAAGGATTTTAAGTTGGTAGGACCTCTGGAATTTCGAGGAACCTAAGACCCAATCGAAGCCCAGACATGGATAGAAGAGATGGAGAAAGTATTTTAGGTCGCACAGGTGGCCGAAGCACAAAAGACGAGTTTTGCCACTTTCATGATGAAGGGCGAAGCTAACTATTGGTGGAAAGCCAATAAGGGATGAGTAGGCGAAGGAGTTATTCTTTGGGATAGATTTAAGGAGATATTCCTCGAGAATTACTTCTCGGAGAATACGCAATAGGATATGGAGGTTAAGTTTCTAGAACTGAAACAAGGTAGTATGACAATCGCAGAGTACGCGGCAAAATTTAACGAGTTGGCCCGATTCGCTTCACATCAAGTGGACACGGAGGTCAGGAAGGCAAGAAGGTTCGAATTAGGATTAAAACCATTGGTACAAAAAGAAGTAGTTGTGTTAAAGATTAAGAGTTACTCTGATCTATTGGAAAGGGCTATCATTGCATAAGGAGGAAATAAAGCCATAGCGCGATTTAAACAAGAAAAGAAGACCAGACAGGAAGGACAGAGAGGGTGAAGCAGCGGAGGCAGCAACCCCAACAAGCGTAAATGGATGGAGAGCCAATCCTTTGGACACAACAAGTCTGGGGGAGAGGCCAAGAAAAGTGGAAAGTGCAATAACTGCGGGAGGATTCACTCGGGGGAGTGTATGAAGGGGAGAAGCGTTTGCTATAGTTGTGGACAACTGGGGCACATGGCTCCTCAGTGTCCAAACAAGCAGAAAGGAGGGTGTTTCTCGTGTGGAGCCCTAGACCATCAAATTAAGGACTACCCAAAGAGAAAGGGCAATGCAGCTAACGGCAATCGCAACAACAACAACAACGGGCTGAGCATCGGAGGGCCAGCCAATCAAGGCAACAGACCAACGGCACACACGTTCAACATGACTGTACAAGATGCGTGGAGTCCAAGGACGTGATTTCAGGTATCATCCCGATCAATGATATAGATACATATGTGTTATTCAATTCGGGTGCTACCTGCTCTTTTGTTTTCGAAAAATTTGCTAAACAGTTAGACTTACCCCGTGAAACATTAGAGCACCCTATGAACGTAGAAGTAGCAAACAAGGAAGTTATCCCCGTAGAATACATTCATAGGAACTGTTATACCGAATTGAGAGGATTTAAGCTCAACGTGTATTTGATACCAATTCATTTGGGGGAGTTCGATGCAATCCTTGGAATGGATTGGTTATCAATTTATGGAGCAGTTATCGACTGTAAGAAGAAGTGCATACACCTGAAGACTCCGAATAAGTCGAAGGTGGTATTTTATGGTAGTAAATAGGTGAGACAATCTCATTGTCTGACGATGATGCAAGCACAGAGATTGCTTAGGAAGGGTTGTATAGGTTATTTGGATCACGTGGTTGATACTCGACGAGTCGAGGGTGAACTGGGTCAGATACCTATTATAAGGGAATTCGCCGATGTCTTCCCAGACGAGATTCCAGGATTGCCACTGGATAGAGAGATTGAGTTTGTTATTGATTTGACACCAGGGACAACACCTGTATACAAAGCGCTGTATCGTATGGCTCCGATAGAAATGAAAGAACTGATGACTTAACTACAAGAGTTGTTAGATAAGGGATATATTCGACCGAGTGTATCACCGTGGGGAGCACCAGTCTTATTCATAAAGAAGAAAGATGGGTCATTAAGGCTTTGAATCGACTACCGAGAGTTAAATAAAGTCACCATTAAGAACAAGTACCCGATACCCAGGATCGATGATCTGTTTGATCAGTTGAAGGGGGCAAAGTACTTTTCAAAGATTGACTTGAGGACCGATTATCACCAACTGAAGGTGAGGTCGGAGGACATTCCAAAGACGGCATTCAGAACTCGGTATGGACACTTTGAGTTTCTGGTAATGTCATTCGGATTGACGAACGTGCCGGCAGCATTTATGGACTTGATGAATAGAGTGTTCAAACAGTATTTGGATAAGTTCGTTGTCGAATTCATCGATGACAGTCAGGTGTATTCAGAGACGGAGGAAGAACACGCCGAGCATCTTCGGATAGTGTTGGAGACATTAAGGAGGGAGAAGCTGTATGCAAAATTCTCCAAGTGTGAGTTTTGGTTGCAGAGAGTGCAATTTTTGGGGCACATTATCGACAAGGATGGTGTTTCGGTGGATCCGGCGAAAGTAGAAGCGGTTATCAATTGGGAGCAGCCGAAGACGCCAACAGAAATCAGGAGTTTCTTAGGATTAGCGGGATACTATTGAAGATTTATTCAAGATTTTTTGAAGATAGCGTCGTCGTTGACCAATCTTACCAGAAAAATAATTAAATTTGTTTAGACGGAGAAATGTGACGAGAGTTTCCTAGAATTGAAGAAGAGGCTTAGTCAAACACCTGTGTTGGCTTTACTGGACAACACGGGAGGGTTTGTAGTATATAGTGATGCGTCACACAAGGGTCTTAGCTGTGTACTGATGCAGCATGGCAGGGTCATTGCGTATGCTTCACGTCAGCTGAATGATTATGAGAAGGGCTATCCGACTCATGACCTGGAGTTAGCAGCGGTAGTTTTTGCCTTGAAGATTTGGAGGCATTATTTGTATGGCGAGAAATGTGAGATATATACGGATCACAAGAGTCTGAAGTATATCTTCACATAAAAGGAGCTAAACATGAGGCAGCGCCGATGGCTAAAATTGGTCAAAGATTATGATTGTGAGATTCTGTACCATCCAGGCAAAGCAAATGTAGTGGCAAATGCCTTGAGCAGAAAAGGGAAAGAGAAGTTATTAAAGTTGACCATTCAAGAGGAATTGGTGAAAGATTTCGAACGACTAGATTTGGAGGTTAATTATCCGATGGAGACCAACGAGAAATTATTTACAGTGACAGCGAGCTCGACTTTATTGGATAAGGTTAAAAGGGCACAAGAGATGGACGAAGATTGCAATAACATCAAGAAGCGGTTGGCTGAAGGTGATGAATTGAAATACAAGATTAATAGCACTGGACTACTGAGATTCGAAAGACGAATTTGGGTACCATTAGTACCAGAACTAAGAGAAGAGATTTTGCAAGAAGCGCACAGTACGAGATACTCGATACACCTAGGAAGCACAAAGATGTACCAAGATTTGCGTCACAACTTCTGGTGGTCAAACATAAAGAGAGAGGTTGTGAAATGTGTAAGCAGATGTCTAACTTGTTAGAGAGTCAAGGCAGAGCACCTACGACCAAGCGGGTTACTACAGCCGTTAGAGATTCCAGAATAGAAGTGGGAGCACATCACGATGGACTTTGTGGTGGGACTTCTGGCAACGAAGAAAGGGCACGAGGATGGAATTTTTATAAGGGGGAGGGATATAATGACCGTAAAATTTTAAACTCCATTATTAATTAAATATATGATTTAATTTTAATGAGTTAGTTTCGTGAGCTTAGTTAAACCTTGTGTGGTCATGTGAGTTTATGCCTATGTGAATAATTGTTAGGAATAATTAAAGGGAGTCACTAATGGTTTATTTAAATTAGTGGACTAGCCCTAAGGCTCTCATATCAGAGAATTGATAGAAGTATTAATAATTAAATATTCAATTTACTTGAATATAGTGAAGGGATTTAAACGTGTTGATTAATTGTTATTGTGAATAAACAGTAAATTAATGAGCAAAAGATTAATAAATATAATAAGATTATATTTACTCGATTAATTATTTTGTGTAAGCATGCGATAATTAAACCTTTAATATATGGTAGTTATCTATATTGTATATAATGCAATGTGACGCATTAATGTGGCTATATATTATATATATAGACTATATAGTAAGATTCATTGCATTATGTGAGTTACATAATATTATTGCTTATGTAACATGATGTGTGTGGGTAGACCTTAATGTATACCCTATTACCTTATATTAATATCAATAAACAATTGATAATTTATAATGATTTCAATAAGTTATTATGATTATAATAATAACCGTTGTGATAATGAGTAATAATAATACCCAATTAGCATATAGTAAAATGAGATAAATTGAAAATGTACATAGATTATATGTTAATATATATGTACCCTTATTTGATACATTGTATTCTTAGTTGCTAATTTGAAATGTCATTGTGCCACCAATTAGATGTATAACCTAAGTATATACTATATGTATATATATTATATAACCTAAGTATATTTATTATAACTAAGTGTTGGACATACATTATATACATTTGCAAGTGCTGAGTTTTCCTTTGCCCCTAAGTGAGAGCCACCTCTCATTTCTTCCCACGTGAACACTAAAGAGCTAGCTATACTACCCTTCCTTCTCAATTTCAACATTGTAGAGCTAATGATTATGGGGGGAGTGGGTTTCATGATGGGATTCACCAACTTCTTGTTAGCCATTATACAACCTTGTTCTCTATTGGTTTGAATTGGGGGATAAGAGTATTGTCTGTGTATCCATTCTTCTATAAATGAGGCTTCTCTTCTTCTCATTTCAGTTGCTGAGAGTTTATATTGAATTAAGGGATAGTATTATAGCAGCATTATAGAAATTTTTTAGCAGAAAGTTCATATCAGTAGAGGTATATTCCCATGTCCATGTTCATTATTCTTGAAATTCATACATTCTTGATTTCATTTGAATTGGATGTTAATTGGTTAGAGAGATACTTGCTAAGTGTTATACAAAATTCTAGATATGTTAGAACTGCATTATGACTTGTGTAAAATCGAATTGTTGAAGAATTTATGAGATAGGTTTATAGTTCTGCCGAGCAGAGCAGTTTCTATCTCTAGCCGGACACCTGTGCAGCTGCGCCAGTTTTGTACTGGCCAGCGGCGCAACTGTGCCAAGCCCTGAACCTAATTTTTTATTTTTTGTTACAATTTGTTCATACTTACTTGTTGGTACCACTTTGGACAAGTATGAAAGTTGGTGATAACTCATAGTATATGTTTCTTGATACTACATGTATATTCATGGCCATGTTAGTATGTGTTATGGAAGGAAAACGTATGTGTTAAAATGAAACTTATGGTTTTGGATTTGAACTTTGACATATACGTAACATGTGTATATTCTGATTTTGTGAACCCGATTGTATGGTCTAAATAGATATGAAATGCATGTTTAAAGTGTTGAGCACACACTAGCATACATGATTGAAAGATTCAAATGATTTCAAAGGAAAAACTTAATAATCCTGAAAGCAAACTTGACAAACTTATGTCTTGTAAATTCTGACCATTTGAATACGTTTATATGGTTTAGATATGTGTTTCAAATGCATATGAATTATATGTTGAGATGCCTTGCATGTACTAAGTTAACTTAATGTAATTTTCAAAGAAAACTTAGGATTTGGAAGCTAATATCATCAATTACCATGTGAGTTACGTTATGATCATGCAAGCATGTATATTTGGATTCATTATGCCTATAGACATGGTGACATGAGAATCATTTTGGTTAAACATGGATATCACTTATGCACACGTATTCAAGAAATGAATTTCATGTATGAACTATGTGATTAAAGTATACATGTTTAGTATACGCACGAGCATGCATACTTAGTATTGTTTAGCCTTGTTATGTGATAATATGACCGTAGTAGCGGACCCTTGAAGCATGAACTTGATTTGTTTAAAGTGTAAGAATGACCGGCATTAAACCTTATAACTTTGAGTTATGGACAGAACCTTGCAATATGTGTATCTTAAACTGTATTGCATGCTTAAATGGAAGTGCTATGTGTTCAAGCCTATATTGATGCATAGAGACTATATATTCTATAGTTATTAAATCTAAGACAGGATTAGATGTTTATGGACTCAGGCATAGTAAATTGACTTACGAGAACTATGTGATAGACCTATATGATGATTAGATTCTTGTAAGTGTAGACTCATATTTTTTTACACATACTAATTGAAAGACCGACTTGTTAATGTTAGGTCGTTTCAACGCAATTTAATTAAAGCTAGACTATTTGTAGCTGAGCAAACAGGCAAGTATCCGAACCCTACTTTTATTGTGTTGCAAGTATTCTAACCCTTGCACTGTTTTATTCGACGAATCTTGTAAGCAAGTTTCCCTGACTTACATTCCTTATTTGTGCAAGTTTCCTATCCTTCTCATGTTGTATTGAGAAAGTTATTATTGTATTCAAAGTTATTTATTTAAGCTTGAGCTTTATTTCCAAGCATGCTTTAGGTGGTTAATTACTTTTCAATTATTCCACATCGATCTTATTGATATTCTCACTTGGTGCACTTAAGTTCGTAAGTCTTGGACTTGTACATTATTTAAAGTTCTATAATTCTTGAACTGCGTCAGATAGAGTCTGAACCCTTGTTCAGTTAGATAATTGTACGAAATTTTATAAAAGCTATCCAGACCAATTGATGGTGGGGATTCTTAGACTGAAGAGAACACCCCTTATATTATAGGGGAGTACCCCAGGTATCTAATATAAGATACAAACAGCAGAGTTGAATGTTATGTATATACATAGCGTACGCGAGGCTGATCCCCTCAAGTACTTATTCTGTTGCCAGTAACCAAAGGTTCAATCAGCTATTGATTCCATTGGAGTTTTATAGTTCAAAGTCTACTTGACTATCAGTTATTCTAAAAGAAATTGTTATCCTTGCTTTCGATATTCATATTGTTGGATTCTTAGTCAGATATATTCCGTTCATCATGATATATCCTTTATTGTTATATTTAAACTTGCTAAGCAAACTTGTTGCTCATTCTTGCTATATCATGACTTCTATTGCAGTTAAGCCCGAGACTTCATAGAAGAACAAGGGTAAAGGAAAGATGTAGGATTAGTTTACAAGGAGCAGACTTTACTTTATGCTTAGTTAAATTACTGTTATGTAATATGAACCCTAATGACTATTCTAGGGTATGGTTATATTAAGGTTATCGAATCTTGGGACTAGTAACACCTTTTGAATGAACGACATACGTTTATTATATTCCGCAATTAGTTATTGTATATTGTTTAGAGGTGGATATTTGTATTGTATTGTGACGACCGAATCGGGGTTAGAGAACTCGAATTTGGGGGTGTCACAATTGCGGTTCCTCCATATCACCTTCACCGAAGGTATAACTTTGCTTCTCAACACTTGTTCTTTCCTATCAATAACTTGAATAGGAATCTCTTCATAGGTCAAGTCTTTCTCGACTTGGATAGGTTCATGCTCGATTACATGCTTATAATTCGGCTTATAAGGACGCAATACCGAAACGTGAAACACGTTATGGATATGTCCCAACTCAGGAGGTAATGCTATTGCATAGGCGACCTCTCCTACCCTTTTCAAAACCTCAAAAGGTCCTATGAACCTATGGCTTACCTTTCCCTTCTTTCCGAAACGTATCTTCCCCTTTCAGGGTGACACCTTCAGGAACACATACGAACCGACTTCGAACTCTCTATTTGTAACGATTGAGATTTTATATTTAATTTTAAATATTTATTGAGTTAAATAAATATTTTATGTGATTTATTTATTGAGTTAAATAAATAAATTATGTGATTTATGGAGTAATTTAATTAAGTGTTATATATTGATTAAATGAATGTGTAATATTTATTTAATTAATGTATATTAATTTTATATTATAGTTCTAATTTAATTGAGAGAATTAAATTAGATGAATTATGTGGTAAGTGTTACATGGATTATAATTAGCGAGTAATTATAATTATGTGGCAAAATTTTATGTGATTAATTGATGTTAGATTTTAATTGATTAAATTATTTGATTAATAATTAATTGATTAAAATATGACATTAAAGTATGTGTTAAAATAAAAGAAAAAGGATTTTTAATGGTTTTAAATAAACAAGGCTTTGCATTTGTTTTTAAATCTATTTTCCAAACAAGGCCTTAACTAATAATCTATTTTTAAATAAAGGGTTTGCCAAACATGGCCTTATGGCTATTCAAATTCAAATTTTGTAACTGTTAAATTAATTAAGTTATTAAGTATTAGTTAATACGTATATTATTAATACATCAGTTATATATCTATATACTACGTATAGAAAAATTACGTTAGTTTTCTAAGCCTAAGTCTAAATTAAGAACAAAAAAAAGAAGAGCAGAGAATTTAGAGAGAGAAGGGAAGAAGAGAAGGAAGAGAAAGCTTGAGAAGGCTAGAGTTAATCTTCATATTCTTCTACAATCATCAAACAAAGGGTAATTACTATCTCATAGTTTTAAAAATTTTAATTAGTTGTTCTTCCTTGTTTTGAGTTTCTGTAAATCTTGGTTACTGTAAATTTCAAGAAAACGTATTAACATGAATTGTATATATATATATATGGTGTTCATGTATTGTCAATAGTTGATTGGTAGGCTATAAACGAGTTTTCAGAAATCAAATTATAGTAGAAATATGTTTTAATGAATAAAATATGTTCATATGGAACTTCATGTAATTGGTTGATTTTAGAGAAAAATTGATGAATTAGTATATGCTAACAAGCTTATTAGGAATTTGGTTTGATGTTATCTTCAATTTGGTATATAATACATGTATATAAAGTTGAATTAGTTGAGAAATTGAATTACAGTGAATTGTTTTATGAAAATTATAAGTTTGGGAGAAAAATGATTTTCTCAAGTTTTTATTTAAAATTTAGTATTTTAATCTTGTAATTTGATGCCTTGGTATGTTAAAGGTGTGTTAGAAGCTTTATATGATGTTTCTGTAATGTTATATAAATCAATCTTTGGCTAAATTGAAAACTCGATATGGAGAATTAAGCCAATTTGGTTTTTCTCGGCACTATTCGTGAAGCTGCTCTGTTTCTGTCTGCTGCCGGCGCAGCTGCGCAGGTAATAAGGGTAGAAGCGGCGCAGCTGCGCCACTGGGTTTTCTCAGGTTTGACCCCTGCGCAGCTGCGCCGGTGTCAAGGCAAAGGGTGGCGCAGCTGCGCCGTGTCCTGGGCAGAGGCAGTGAGTTTTAATCAAGTGTGCAGTTTATTTTTATGCCTAAGTAACATTGTTGCTAGAATAATGATCATGTATTTAAGTTGCAATAGCATGTTGATAACATGAATTTGACAATTTGGTAATTGTAAAAGAAAAGAGGTTTTGAAAATCTTAAAGTATTAATTGAATTATTGTTTAATTGTGAATTGGTTAATGTGATATGTAATTATAAATTGTATAATTATAATTAAGAGTAAATATTTAATTTAAATTATAATTTTTGTGAAATTATAATGTATAGAAGTTGATTTATTTTAATCAATTAGATGATAATTTAAATTATAATTTATGTAATTATAATTTAATAAATGCATGATTATTATAGATTATAATTGATAAATACATGATTAATTATAAATTATGTAATTATAAATGCATGATGTAGTTTAATTGATTTTAAATTATAATTATTTATAATTTAAATGGTAATTATAATTTAAGTAATTATAATTTCATTAAGTATCTGAATTATAATTGTTTAATTATAATTTAGTTAAATACATAATTAATTTAATTATGTGAATATGTGTGTGATGTAATTAACTATGTGATAGTTGATTATGATTATTTATTTAATTAGAGTGAGTTAACCATGAGGGTTAACCACTTATGTGAATTAGTTATGTGTTAACTGATTTAGATTATTATAATTGAATGTGTATAAAAAGTATTAAAGTACATGAATTGTGTTAAGTAGCTTGCGCTTGAGGCAAGTCTTCTAACCCTAAACTTGTTAATTCTATACAATTTCTTGAGTTCATATATTCATTGTTGAGAAAATCATTTTCATTTCTGTATTGGACAATTGGTTATTTAATTGAAATGATCTTGACTTATTGTTCAAGTAAGATCCAGTTATTATTTTAAATGCTTTAAGTTTACTTCTAAAGCATATGTTAGTTCATAATTATTTTATTTATGAATTATTGAAAGTCGATTCAACTAATCCTTAGTTGATGAACGTGAATTCTAAATTACCCTTGTAAGCTTATCCAAACCAAACTTTCTTTGGTGCGGACTTGAATTCAAATTACTGAGTTGAACAACCCTATTTACTAGGGGAGGTTACTACGAATAGCGTTAAGATGTTTGTGCACAATACATGGTACGAAGGGCTGATCCCCCTAAGTACGAGTTAAGGTCCATAGTCATATTGACTGTTAAAGGTTTAAATAGAAATATTTATAACCTAGGACAACAGTTCAAAGGTCTTATGACACGCAGATAAATTCTATATTCAAATTTTAATGTTGATAGAGAATTATTATTCCATTTTTTATTATTGAATCAAGCTAAGTTGTTCAGATTCTTTAAAAGATATTCTTTCATGTAATTATTATTGTTAAACTCTAGTGAGCTGTTGTTTGCTCACTATTGCATTAAATAACAATTGCAGTTAAGGTTGATAACGTTGATGCCCCGTCTACAAGTAAAGGCAAGAGAAAAATAAACAAGTGAAGACTTGTTTAATTATTTTGAAATGATTGTAATAAGCCTTTTATGTCATGTTTTTATTCCGCGCTTTATTGTTTATGTCAAGGTTAGAGTAACCCTGGGATTGATTTTTGAGAAGGTTGTAACCCTTGTTTTAAGGGAGATTTTATTATTTTGAATAAAGGTTGTAATTTATTTTGAGATATATTGGGTAGATGTTTGTTATAGTTAGAAAGTGAACACCAAATCATGTGGAAACGAAGTACCCGGATTTGGGGGTGTCACACTATTCTTCCGATGTGGATTGGCATTCTTTTTCTTTCTATCTTAAGCTGCTACTAGCCTCGTTCGGATCAACTTAACTACTTCCACCGTTTGTTATACCATTTCAGGTCCCAACATTTGACGTTCTCCCACTTCATCCCAATAAAGTGGCGTTTTGCACTTTCGTCCATATAACGCTTCGTAAGGCGGCATACCTATACTAGTGTGATAACTGTTATTGTAGGCGAACTCTACCAGCGGTAGATGATCGTCCCAACTCCCTTTAAAATCTATAATGCAAGACCTTAACATGTCTTCTAGCGTTTGGATTGTCCTCTCGTTTTGCCCATCCGTCTGTGGATGATACGCCGTACTCAACCTCAGTTGCGTTCCCATCTGTTCTTGTAAACTCTTCTAGAAATTCGAAGTGAATTGCGGGTCGCGATCTGACACAATCAAAACTGGAACTCCATGTAGGGAGACAATCTCCTTGACATAAAGTTTGGCTACCTGGTCTAGGTTGTTCCTGACCCTTATCGGCAAAAAGTGAGCCGACTTAGTCAAATGATCCACTATTACCCAAATAGCGTCGTATCCTTTCTGTGTCGTTGGAAGTCCCACCACAAAGTCCATCCTGGTATGCTCCCACTTCCATTCTGGAATTTCCAATGATTTTAACAAACCACTAGGTCTTTGATGTTCGGCCTTAACTTTTTGACAAGTTAAGCACCTACTGACGTACTCTGCTATCTCCCTCTTCATATTAAACCACCAGAAATTTCTTCGAAGGTCTTGATACATCTTGGTACTACTAGGATGAATCGAGTACCTCGAGTGATGAGCTTCATCCATTATCTCCTCTTTCAATTCTAGCTCACATGGAGCCCAAATTCTTCTTTCAAATCTCAATAACCATTTGTTATCAAAACTGTACATATTCCCGGTACCGTCTGTAATCTTCTTTCTTATTCGTTCGCACTCCTCAATTCTGAGTTGCACTTCCTTCACCTTCTCTACGATAGTAGGTTGAACTTCCATCGCAAATAGTTTCTCCCCTTCCTCACTAGGACATCAAATTTCCAATTCTATTCTGGACATCTCTGTTATCAACTCATCCTAAGCTGTTAACATCGACAGCTTCTCCCGACCCTTTCGACTTAAAGCGTCGGCCACCACATTTGCCTTCCCTGGGTGATACAGAATTTCATAATTATAATCCTTTATCAACTCCAACCATCTTCTTTACCTCATGTTCAAATCCTTCTAAGTGAAGATATACTTCAGACTTTTATGGTCTGTGTAGATCTCATATTTCTCCCCATATAGGTAATGCCTCCAAATTTTTAAAGCAAAGACCACTGCAGTAAGTTCAAGGTCATGAGTAGGATAATTCCCCTCATACTCCTTCAACTGCCTAGACGCATACGCAATAACCTTGCCATGCTGCATAAGAACGCAACCCAGTCCCTTATGCGAAGCATCACTATATACTACGAAATTCCCCGTCTCATCCGGTAACGATAATAACGGTGCTTGACTCAACCTCTTCTTCAGCTCTTGAAAGTTGTCTTCACATTTCTCCGTCCATACATACTTCACCGTCTTTCTGGTCAGATTTGTTAATGGAGTAGCTATCTTTGAGAAGTCTTGAATGAACCTCTTGTTGGGTTTGTACGAAATTATGGGCGCAATCAAATTGCAAAATTAGCGAAAGCATGGTATGTAAGAGTATAAAAAATTTCTACAAAACCATTACCCGGATTATCCTTTATGCAAATTATTAATTTAAAACGATAAATAACAAGTTATGGAATCATACCTTTGTAGAACAAAGCTTCTACAGGTACAAGTTCAACTCCTTGTTCGTCGCGATCTTCTTGAATATTTGGGGTAGATTCCTTCCTTTGATCAACGTTAGCCACCCAAGTGTTTGGCCTCTAGAGGTGATCCACCAAGGAATAGGAATTATTCAAGAATGAGGGTGGTTGGCTAAACTCTAATTTTCTATCCTCTATAGAAAAGAAGTACTCTCCAACATATGAAATGACATCAATCGATATCTATTATAAGACTCCTCTTATATAGATATTGGTCAACCCTTCTAATCTAATTAGATATGGGGTTTAATTTAATTAATTAAACTCCTTTAATTAATTTAGGCTTCCCACCACATTGGGAATAATTAATTAAATTTATTTAATTAATTTGCCTCCTAATCGTATTAGGAATAAATGGGAGTACTAATATTAAATTAATTCCTAAACTCCTTTAGAAATTAAAATAATAATAATTGTAATAATATTAATAAGACACCTCTTATTAATTAATATTTAATATTTTTAAAATATTAAATAATATACATTAAGCTATTTAATTTATTCTATCACCATAGATTAAATTAATTACACTTAATGCATTATTACGATTATGTTATTATCTTCTTAAATAATTATTCTTCCTTTTATGGTGTGACCCTTTAGGTTCTCCATATTAAATTGGTTGTGAATAAATCAACTAGAAAAATTCTAATCTTATTTAAATAAATAAATTAAACTAATAATCTATTTAAATAAATAATATTTATTGTACAATAGGGATAAGCCTCCCTAGCGATTAACGACTTTTCAGATAATATAGATTTCAACATTAATCATTAAAGAACCTGTGAGTAAATAGTTACTGTACAATTCAATCCTTCCACCATACAATGTCCCAATTAAATATAAGACATGGAATTACTATCAAGTCTTATTTTATTTAATTATATGTATTTCGATTGGAAAATGCATAACTTCAAATAATGCAAATTAGAAACTCCTTTCTAATTTCATCCTGTCTTGGCCAAGGACTACTGGGTTGTCATTTAACGAATCACATAGGACATATCTCTTCTTTTACTAGAAGTGGTAGATTCTTTATTGACCATTCATTATCTCCATATGTAATTTATTACACCCAAGCATAGTATAGTTCATTATATACAAGATACTATGATGATCTCAAGTCCAAGAATCACTTGTACTACTATCACATTAGGAATTCCTATTGACAGACAAGTAAAAATCCATTAGGTATTCCATAGCGAGTCACGTTCAGTGAACTTATTCTCCAATAAGCACCTATATACTTGCTTTAGTGTCTCCACACAAATGATCATGAGATCAATCATCCTCATCCAATGAGCAAGCAACATATGTACCAATCTATCTGGATTTACTAATCTCCTATTTAGTAATGCAACAATTGGGAACTATTTTAGTTTTAAGCTTTCTAAGAATTTATATTTCCTTAGCATGATCAACATCATGATTCTAAAAGCTTTGCTTAAAACTATGGGTTATTTATATATTATAAAAATAGCATCATGTAGATAATTAAACGCCTTTTATAAGTGAATACTTTTATTAATAAATAAATAAGATTGTCTCCAAAGTATATGCTTTATCATCATACATGATTGGCTTGTACGCATACTACTTTCACCTCCGATAGTAACCTGCTAACCCTAGAAAACTTCGCACCTCAGTCAGCATTTTCGGCTGCTCCCAGTTAATAACTGATTCCACTTTTGCAGGATCCACTGAAACCCCTTCCTTGTCGATAAAGTGCCCTAAAAATTGCACTCTTTACAACCAAAATTCACACTTAGTGAATTTCGCATACAACCTCTCCTTTCTTAGTGCTTCCAACACTAATCTCAAATGTTCAGCGTGATCCTCCTTTGTCTTGGAATTGACTAGGATATCATCAATGAACACCACGACGAACTTGTCCAAGTATTGTTTGAACACCCAGTTCATCATGTCCATGAATGCGGCTGGCACATTCGTCAACCCAAATGACATCACTAAGAACTCGTAATGGCCGTAACGATTTCTAAATATTGTCTTAGGTACATCCTCCGCTCTAACCTTCAACTGGTGATACCCCATCCGCAAATCTATTTTTGAAAAATATTTTGCCCCTTTTAATTGATCAAAAAGATCATCGATCCTGGGCAATGGGTATTTATTCTTTATCATTAGTTTGTTCAACTCTCGATAGTCATTACAAAGCCTCAACAATCCATCCTTCTTCTTTACAAACAGTACCGGTGCTCCCCATGGAGAGACACTCGGTTGAATGTATTTCTTATCTAATAGTTCTTGTAACTGAATCATCAGCTCTTTCAATTCGACTGGCGCCATACGATATGGCACCTTCGAAACTGGTGCCGTTCCTGGCGCAAGGTCTATAACGAACTCGATCTCCCTTTCAGGTGGAAGACCTAGCAAATCACTAGGAAAAACATCCGCATACTCGTTGACGATTGGTATCTGTTCCAATGTTGCTCCCAATCGTTAAGTATCAACAACATGGCACAGGTAACCTTCACATCCCTTCTTTAACAATTTCCTAGCTTATGTCATGGTTAAACAACAAGAGAGTCCTGGTGATTTACTACCATAGAACACCACCTTGGGTTTCCCAAAAATCCGAAGGTTAGCACTTTTATTTTGGCAATCTATCGTCGCCCCATGGTTAACTAATTAGTCCATTCCAAAAATTACATCGAATTCTCCCAACTTTATCTGTATAAGATCTACCGATAACCTATTACCTCTTATGTCTACATAATAATTCATGTGAACAGAATTAATAGGAATTACCTTCTCATTTGCTACCTTAATGTTCAAAGGTATTACAAGTTTCTCGGGAAGTAATTCTAATCGTTTAGCAAACTCGCATGCTATGAACGAACACGTTGCACCCGAATCAAACAGTATATACGCATTTATGTCGTTGACTGGGATAATACCTGCTACAACGTCGCTTGATGCTACCGCAGCCTGGATAGTATATTAAACGTATGGGCAGTCGGTCTACCCTGTGGTACTGGGCCACCATTTGCTAGTTTACTAATGTTAGCACTTTTTCCCCCATCCGAACCCTTCTTCGGACAGTTCCATACCATGTGGTCCATAGATCCACACACAAAACAACCGCGGCTCTTCTTAGGACTGAGATAGTTAAGCAAAATATGCCCCTCCTGTCTACAGTTATAACAAACCGCTTTACCCTTGAGACAGACTCCCTGATGAGTCTTACCATAATTCTTGCATGTCTCCATCTTCCTCTTAGGGAACTCTTGCTTTACTCCGGTATTCCCGAAGCTAAAGCTCTTCTTCTTCTGGCCACTCTCGTTGGCTCCTTCAACTTTGACTGACACCTCAGTCTTAGCCTTATTTTTTTTCTCCTTATTGTATAAGGTCAACGCCTCACTACCACCCTCGGCTATAATAGCCTTCTCCAACACAGCTCCAAAGGTAATACTTTGGAGAATTGATATTTGGTTATAGAGCCAGGGTCGTGCCTTTCCCAATTCCGTATCCATCTGGTGTGGAGCAAACCTTGCTAGTTCATTGAACCTGGCTGCGTATTGGGGAACCGTCATTTCCCCTTGCTTTAGTTCTAAAAACTGAATATCCATCCTTCCTTGCACGCTCGGGGGAAAATAGTTCTCGAAGAATAACTCCTTGAACCGTTCCCATGTAACCACGTCTGTTCCGGCTCTACTCTAGTTGGCTTCCCACCAATAGTTGGCCTCGCCTTTCATCGTGTAAGTCGAAAAAGAAGTCTTCTACACCTCACCGACATTTACAATAATAAATGCCTTCTCAATCTCTTTCACCCAACCTTGGGCAGCTATAGGATCCGTAGTTCCATAGAACTCAGGCGGACCTATTACTTTGAACTCCTTAAAGGTAGTCCCACGACTTACCCCAGGATTAATGCCTACGGTATCTATTATTTGATTGAGAGTCGTAGCTAACAAGTTCACAAATTCTTGCATCGGGTTATTATTCCCATGCTCCTCCTCATTACGAGGTTCTTCTTCCCGGTTTCTTTGTCGAATTTTCTGTTAATGCAAAAACATTTTTGTTATTACTTATTTCTTTCCTTAGTTATTATTAACAATCAAATAATAACTCAATCACATTGACAAGCATTTCAATAAACTTTTATATTAAAATGCTTCTTCGTAGTATAATACTACATTATTCATTACATGACTTCAGCCATTTACAATACCGTCCCGCATTTACTTTTAAAAGTTGGGATTTACAAAAGACTACCCTTGTCTATACAAAAGAGGGTTTTATGTCATTACTAGCTACACAAATATTTACATAGCTAATTCTTCTATACATATTACTGCACTACATCTGCTTCACAGCATTCATGTAATCCGCATCAGCCATACCGGCCACAATGTCCCAACTAATCATATGTCGAGTCTAGTCCTTCTTCCACAAGATACTCAGCGATCTGTTGCTGGTAATCCTCGTGCGAACACCTATGGAAATAGGGCATCCGACCTATTCTCTGCTTCTTGTTCAGAAGCTCAGCCTTCAATTCCTAGACTTCTAGTTTCAAGTCCCGAACTTTATCTTTGGCCAGCACTCTTTCGTCATGCTCGGCCTCCTAGAAGACCTCCATATTTTCTCTGTCCTCTACCACATCGTCAACTACTTTCTTGAGGTCATGGACCTCCTTGCTCAGCTGGACATTTCTGTCCAATATTGTCATGAATAACATTTTCATGGACTCGGGTGTAGAATCCTCCACCTCCTCAATAGGCAGTACCGTACTAATCGGCACTATCTCCACCTCTTCCTCCGACATACCATCGAATAATGACGCAAAGTCAAAGTTGTCAGAGTACTTGGATGGATCCTCTTCTTCTATATCAGTCTCCTCTATAATTATCATGGGTACCTCTGCTACGGGCATTGGTACAATCTCTATAAAGTTGACTGAATCCTCGCTAACCTCATGTAGTTCATTATACATATTCATTATTCATGTTATCTACAATAAAACATAAATAACTGGATTAGTATACAATCAAGATATTAACAACATATATCACATTTAATATGTTTAGGGTTACTTTCTTCTTTCAAAACTCTACCCGAGTTTGTTTACTTCTAATTTCTTCTTCTCTTCTCCATCTTATAGCCTAAGGTTTTTACCCCTTAAGTTTAATAACCCAATGCTTTGATACCAACCTGTGATGCCCCCAAATATGGGTACCTTCAAACCCTGGATATGGTGCTACACGGTACTACTGTCTACTCAAACATTCAACTGAAAGACTTCAATATCAAGTATGAGTTTACTAAACATTACATTCTATTCATTCCTTCCTAGGTTTTCGATAACCATTGCATTGTTCTAAGTCATAATATTAGTAATTACAATACTAATACTATACTATTACAAAGGTTACTACTTGTCCATCTTGGACTTTCCCTTGTCTTTCCTGGATCCTTGGGTCCGTTCGTTCTTAGCAGAAAACATTTAGTTTTAAGCAAGAGTAAGCATAAATAGCTCAGCAAGTTCAACATTATATCTTGAAACCACAAAATCAAGAATCATATCTCTTCTACTTCAATAGTTGTACAATAGATATGAAGTACTCATGAACAATCAAAATATTGTTTTGATTTCTTTAAAATCGTTCCCAAGGACTTATAGTCTCTTCAGAATCTTTACTGGTCAATGACCACGAACCATCACTTGGTTCTCATTTTTGAAAGAAATAACCTGGCACTCAGGTCGTAAGTTCGATATCTCTTATGAGCACATCTAGGTGATCAGCCTGTAGTACTCTATGTTGATCAACACTCATTCATTAAACGCTTTTACGTTTAATCATTGGCAACTTCAAGTGCCCGTCGAATTAACGACGTAAATACATTTGTCTTTCACTCTCAAGGTTACTTGAGAATCCTTACCAATCACTTGGCATAGGATTAGAACATTATATATATATTCTGGAAAGCTTTGTGGAGAAACCCACCAAAATATATTTAATCTCAGTCTAGTCGAATCAAATGGCATCGACTATTCAATAACTCTTTTATGCATAAGCAGTTATGCATAATGACATCTTGTCCAACCATAAGGTATAAACAAGAGTTTATCAACCTCTGCATAACACCATAGTAATGCAAGAGTTTAAAAAAAACTTGCATAACGTAATGTTAATACAAGAGTTAGAAAACTTGCATTCATAATAAAGTATGAACGAAGTTAGAAAACTTGCCTTCGCGTCTCTTAACCTTTAAGGTACGCTACTTGGTCTTTACAACATCTACAAAGCATAAAACATAATATACCAATGAGAATCACTTTCGATATACAATGCATAGCTTAACTTCCCTTTTTTGTATAACTTAACCGAATCGTTAAATTAATAACATTCCTTCAAGTTATTTAATGTTTATTATGGCTTATTAACATTCCTATGTTATAAACCGAACTCTCATTAATCATCACTAAGCATGATGATACGTGAGACTTCACTTGTTACTTAACTTGATCTTGGTTTACAGTTTACGTTTCTGAATCTCAAGTTTAATTACGTTTGATTAACGTTTAATTCTTATAAACCCTTGTTAAACATATTGTTTAAAGGGTTTTCTTTCATGCATACTCATCACTTACTACCCCTTAGTCGCTATGGAAAAGGTTAAGTAATTACTAATTCAGTTAACATTTTTCCCCTGCTGGCGCGGCAGCGCCAGCTTTACCCTTGTCGGAAGCGCTGTGGAGCCCACCATGAAGGGATCCCTCCTCGGACTGGCGCGGCAGCTCCGGTTTATACCTCTTGAGCAGCGCGGCAGCGCTGGCCCTACACCTCAAAATTTTTTTCTAAGTTATGAAAATTTCTGAGATTCTTGAGTCCGTAACGTGATCGTTATAACTCGGAATTGGCTCGTTCCAAAGCCAAAAGTTCATAAACATTATGTTCTATCATTCTATCAAGTTAGAATTCATTTCTAAATCCGCCGACGATAATTTAGCCAATTAGTCCATTTTTACGGGTTCGTTAAATGTTCGTGAACGTTCGACGCTCAATTCTTTGTTTTAAATCAGAATTCATTCATTCCTGCTCCCACAAGTCTTATTTACCAAAATACACGTGTTACAATCAAAAACCAATGTTTCTGAATCACACGACGAATTTGACCCCTATTCCGGGAAATTTACATTTTCGACGACTATCATCTAATCGCATAACTTTCGCTGAATCTTCGTTCTTTGTTATTTTTACTTCAAACCAATTGGAATCAATCCAATGGTTGATTATTATTGATTCTAACCATTCAAAACATTAAGTTTTCATGGTTTAACATTTTTCATTGTTCAATAGCTTATGAATTTATTAAGTTCTTCCTTAGTTCTTAATCAATTCTTACTATTCCATCATGCCTGTCTTGTTAGGATTCTTAATTCACCATTAAGCCATCCTTATCACTTCTTTATAGTCATAACTCCCTTAAACACTTCTCTATCAATTTTACTATTGAAGGAAAAGAGAATATTTACATAATTTTCTTATGTTATACCTTGAGTGTTCTTTGTTGAGCGAGTATGAAATACTAAATCCTTCTTCTTAGCTTCTTGATTGCTTGGATTCTCTTGCCAAATCATAAGCTAGCTTCTTCTCTCTCTCTCTCCAGATGTTGGTGGAAATTTCTCAAACAATCAATAAATAGAGAGCAAGCTCTTCTATTTATAGAAGTTGGCAAGCTTAGGGTAGTTTGGTCATTAGGACCAAACCTCCTTAGCCTACCTCCTACCCTCATCTTGCCTATGTCTTCCCTTATGCCCCCACATGCCACCCATGTGGCTATGGGTTTCCCCATGGGTTAACCCACCCGTTTATCCAACGGTTCGACCCACGGGTTAACTTATTAACTTTAATTCAAATTCAACGTATTTACTCCGTATAAAATTCGTATTATATGTCATATTAATCCTTGTATCTTCTTCGTATTATTCTCTTATAATATCTCGTATTATATGCGTATTCCTTTCGTATAATAATAATTTATTATTATACGTAATCAATTAATCATTGATTTTACTTTCCCTAACGCTTAGGATTTCAAGTCCCTATGCGAAAACTTCGCGAGCCACAAGTGAAATATTATTACATATTCCACCTCGCCTTGAAATCCTATCATTACGCGTTTCTCAAAATTTTAAAATAAATTCCCGAGCAGAAACGGATGAATAGGGATTTCTGTACTTTTCTTTCGAGAAAACATCTATTTGGCTAACTTTACTTTTCATGGTATATTACCGTCAAATCTTTCGGCAAAACGTCATTCCGACATTCTGAACTCTCAAACAGGCTTAGAGTCTCAAACACTAACCCTTAGGGTTTCGTGAATAGTGCTTATTTTGTCTTTTTCTCAAAAAGATTTTCTTTTTGTCTTAGAAATTCACATAAATTATTTCTAACACATAGCCAGAATACTAACCGTATCGGACATCTCTAGGTCGTAGAACTACCTTTAATTAGCTTACTCAGTTTAGTAAGCAAATAATCAAATTTTATTTAATAAATCAAATAAAATTCATTTATATAATCGTTCGATTTTCTCGGGCATTACATGTATAATGCTTTCTGTTCATTGTATCATATTGTCATTCATTATTGTCGATTATCATGATGCATGCATTATATGTCATGGATATGCATGTATATCGATGAGTTTAGCATTGACCCCTGGATGGTCTAATGATACGATTATACAGATGTCTTCATCCACCGTTACCAGGATCGAGCATAGTCCTCCTACTTTGATAGCCTCATCTTTTAGGTCATGGTATGATAATCTGCCCCATTTAAACTGAGTGGCAGTTGATCACATGCTGGGACATTCCCTCCTGACATTCCTGGTTCCAGTGGGCTTTGTGGAGGGTATGCTATCGTGCTGGATTCCTGAGAGACAGGTCTTCAGGTTTAAGACTTATGAGTTGACTCCTACATTGGAGGAATATGAGTGCATCACAAATTTTCCACTAGACCGGCCCTGTGCTAGGGTAGCTGTTGGAGAGTTGAGGCGAACAGTTTATGGCCTTGACCGGTTTGCGACACATTGTTGTCTTGGACGAGATTACCTCAGGGCATATGGTGTCCCTAAATTTCTTGATCGACCATTTTGGATCATTAAACAGCTATTTATTGCACGCATGAGATTTTTCCATTACCGAGGATGAGTGGCTGAATGCCCGAGTAGATACTTTATTGATGTGCGTTGTGGCTTATCTATACATACTGTTGTATATGGATCATCTAGACATCGGCCTTATCACAATAGTTAGTGCTCTCAGGGAGGGTCGTACCATCCTACCTATGATATTAGCGGAGACCTTGATGTCAGCCACATTTTGTCGTACCCATACTACTAGGTTCTTTAGAGGTAGTTGTTGCCTAATTTCTTAATAGCACTTTAACACACAAGTATACGCATTCAATTGTAATATTCAACAAGCAAGGTTATCGTTCCCATGAGAAAATAGATTAACCTTTATCAATTATAAATTTTAATTCAATTAATCTTATTTTAAACTACAAAATATTGGTTGTGATATGAAAATCTAAATTAACAAAATTAATAAGTAAGATCAAAGTTCAAAAGATTAATGCAAATTGAACAGGTTAAGATTATAACTTCCCTTAGTATTTCATTTAAATCAATTTACTTCCCATTTAAATCAATTAATTAATATAAATCATTATCCAAGAATGCTTTATAAAATTCACGCAATTTCTCCAAAAACACGTGAACAAATCCTCCTAAATTCGATCCTTAAGACACAGAATTATAAGGAACACCCTAGTTAATTAATTCACTATATTCTTATGTGAATCAAGTTAATTATGGTTTTACGCACAAATTCTTTCAATGGATACAAAAGACACTTAGGTATATTCCTATCCTATATGTTAATCATATTAACCCTATGTAGATTATATGAACAGATGTTATCATATCCATATCTCAATCTATACTCCATCTTCCAATTTTATATAAATTATCACAGTAATTGTTGGCCAAACAATTAATCAATAAGCAAAAGATATAATAAATAATTCAATAAAAACCAACTTTCATTCAATGGGAATGTTCAATTTAAACTACATACCAAGTTTTGTTGCAATCTTAATTAAAGTTTAGTTCATAATAATAAGGAAAAACATCATCCAGATTAATAATCCAAACATCCCAAGTAATTACAAAAGATAAAACTAGAGAAGAGAATAAGAAACTCTGAATTTGATCCAATACTCTCTCTTTGATCTTCAGCCCTTGCAATCCTCCTTCGTGTTTTCCTTCATTGTTCTCTATGTAATTGTCTTGATAGTTCCTCAATACGTCTTTTCTAAAGTCTTCCCCTATTTGTATTAGTCAAAACCCTCATTCAGATTCCATTTTGGCTTCGAAAACCAACTCATTAGTAACAAAATCCCTCCTTAGCTGCACAGAAGCGCCTAGGCGCTCAACAAAGGTCATTTCCAAGTGCCTAGGCCTTTGACCAGGACCACGTATTTACAAAAATGCCACTCAACTCTAATTTTAATGATTTTTAATCTTTTTCTTCTCCCAAATGACCAATTTGTCCCTCCAGCTCCAACCTATAAGAAATAAACACAAAAACACTTAAAAAGATACTAAAAACACTTAAAGATAGCAATAATTAAGTTTAATAACATAGAATTCATAGGTATAAAACCTACTCATCAGTAGTGCAGTATTGTTATACATCTGGTTTATGATGCATCTGAGACCGATTGACATTTTCAGACACCATGGATACTACTTGACACATGAGATATTTGCGTCTTTTTTTTTGACCGGCTAACTGTGTTGATGTCGCATCTTGGTTTGTTATCCTGACTGTGATTGGGGATCCTTTCTCCATTTTGCATTGCTTAGGATTTAGCTCCCCTTACAGCTTTGTCACCCATGCAGTGGGTATATACTTTTTGCCCTTGGCTGGTCTGAGAGGAATGACCACATATCATTCATTGGCTATTATGGGACAGTTTGATCAGTTTTAGGAGGTTCATTCTTTTGGTGGAGCTTCAGATCAGCGGTCATCAGCCTCGTATTTGTTAGAGGATGATCTAGCCAGAGTTTATGACTATTGGATCCATTGAGAGAGGGTTGATTTTTCATCAAGTCATCCGGGTCGTTCCTCGGAGTATTCTGCTTGTCTGGAGGCAGACATCTCATCATCTATGCTTGCTTATTCAGAGCCTATCATAGATTCGAATGAGGAGAAGCCTATGGAGGATCCCGTTTCTCCCACAGAGGACGAGCTGTTTGCTGGTTTGACAGCGGCTCTGATCTGTGACATTCCTAGCTCTTCAGCTGCTACTGCCCCACCTTCTGTAGAGTCTTTGGAGCAGATGATACAGCTTTTGACCTTTGAGAGGGAAGGCTAGAGTTTTAGTGTTGACGACCCTTTCTGGCCGGGATGCTGCTTTTGCAGAGAGGGATGAGGCCCAAGCTACCAGGGATGCTTCTGTTGCTGATAGTACGGCTCTCAGATCCTATACAAAGGGCATTGTTGTAGATATAAGTGCATTTATGGATGATCATGGTAGGACCTTGCAGATGGCGGTAGATCTTTTAGCTCGCATTGAGGCTGCAGGTCAGGAGCTCAGAGATGCACCTCCATCTCTAGAGAGGGATGCTATATTGGATTTGTTGACCCATTTGACAGCGGGTTTATATTCTAAATAATTTTATAATTAAAATAAAGAGTTTATTTTAATCTTGAAATTGGATTTCATGCAATTTAAAATTGCCCATTAAATGATACTCATATATATATGGAATGTTTTAATTCATGAGATGAATATTTATTTATTGATATATATGGTGATATGTATGATAATAAATGGGGATTGATTATGGACTATTTGACCAATGTGATTGGATTTTATTTTAGTTGAATGCTTGAATGAATGAGTTTTATTAAATGGGGTCTGTGTACCTCATCTTCTCTAAAAAAAATCTTGATGTAAAATTCTATCTCCCTCCTATGTACTTCCCTTTGACTGCTGATCAAGGTTTCTATTTAAATTAAATAGTTTAATGTAATAGAAATAGTTAGAATTATCTTGAAAAAATTGGAGACCAAGGAGCGCGTGAAGACCCGTTTGTATGGAGCCCGAGTTTAAATGTAATAGTTATATTTAAATTTAAATTCTTGCACTCCTAGGTTTGACCTTTTGGTTCACTTGGTGGCTCTAGTGAACCAAACTAGAATAAAAGTCCATAATCAATCCGGGTAGAATATAATATTCTATATTGCATGCTAAATATTATATATATTATATTTTATGCAAACATGCTTCGCATGTTTAATAAAATGTCGCGTATTTTATATATATATATGTGCATGCGCGCTAAACAAGATGAGACAAATAATAACAAATCCCTCAAAGAAATAATATTATGTCCAAAGCATTCAAATGATATTTGGAATATCGAACGTCGCCTTCTAGCATGATAAATTAATAGAGTATTAAATATTTAATATGAGTTTGTTGTGTAATCCGCAAGGCGAGTATTGCGTATTTAAGATGTTAATAAATCACATTTGATGCTTATCAAGAAAATTGAACGATCTAGTCTTGTTGTGCTATCCACAAGGACGAACATTTTTCTTTTTTGAATTTATGGAAGTGCTAGGATGGACTTAACTTAAATCATTTTAGTTCGGATGTGCACACACTTGACCATTATGATTTAAGAGGCAAAATAAAAAGAGGTTATATAGTGAGGTAATTGACAAGAGTTGTCTACCTATTTATTTGTATATCGCTTGTTGTGCTATCCACAAGGTTATATACATTTGAAATGGGATCTTTATTGTCACTAGCAAATCTTTAATTAGATGTTGCCGAACTATATAAGTGAGGATAATATAGTTTGATAAAAATAGTGGGAGATACCAATTTAAAATAAAGACCTAAATTTATTTTGGTATGCAAAATTAATAAAATGAATGTTTGCTAAAATGTTATTTTTCACATGCAAAATTTTAAAAATGTCAAAATCACTAATTTCACTGCGAAGCATACTTGATGCTAATAAGCTTACCGGGCCGAATTATACGGACTGGCTAAGAAATCTGAGAATAGTTCTCACTGCTGAAAAGATTTCTTATGTCCTAAACTCACCTGTCCCTAGAACTGTTCCAGAAACAGCCTCTGATGAAGAGATTGCCACCATTGTAAAGTGGCAAGATGATGCATCTGTGGCTCAATGCATCATGCTCGCATCCATGAATAACGAGCTTCAGCGTCAGCACGAAAACATGGATGCTCCTACTATGTTGATTCACCTCAAGGAGTTGTATGGTGAACAAAGTAGGACTGCTAGATATGAGATATCTAAGGAGCTCTTTCGATCTCGGATGACCAAGGGCAAAGTGAACATAAAGGAACAAAAAAAATCTGATCCAGCTAGCAAAGGAATGTGCTTCCATTGCAACGAGCCGGGTCATTGGAAGAGGAACTGTAAGAAGTTTCTGGCAAAGAAGAAGCTTGGAGAAGCTTCGACTTCCAATCAAGGTTTGTTCATGATTGAAATTAATTTTTCAGAAAGTCAAAATTCTACTTGGGTATTGGATATCGGCTGTGGTTCTCACATATGTAATAATGTGAAGGGACTGTTCAGAAATAGAAAGCTGAGAAATGATGAGGTCATCCTACGAGTGGGGAATAGAGCAAAGGTTGCTGCATTAGCTGTAGGGACTTATTGTTTAGTAATGCCTTCGGGCATGTCCATTTATCTTAATAATTGTTATTATGTTCCGAATATTATTAAAAATATTATTTTAATTTCTGTATTGGATATGGAAGGATTTAACGTTGTTATAAAGAACAATAGTTGTTCTATTTATAAAGACGATGTTTTATATGGTATTGGAAATTTGCGAAATGGACTTTATACACTTGACTTACAAGAAAATATTTTTCAAATTGAACAAACTAAGAAAAGGAAAAGAGATGATATTAATTATACTTACATGTGGCACTGTAGACTCGGTCATATCAATGAAACAAGATTATCCAAGTTGCATAAAGATGGGCTCCTTGAGTTATCTGATTATGAATTATATCCAACTTGTGAATCTTGTTTCATGGGTAAAATGACTAAATCTCCTTTTAGTGGAAAAGGAGAAAGAGTTACAGAGTTGTTGACATTGATTCACACAGACGTTTGTGGACCTTTGACAACAAATGCACAGGGTGGGTATTCTTATTTTATTACTTTCATTGATGATCACTCAAGATTTGGATATGTGTATTTAATGAAATACAAGTCAGAATCATTTGAAAAGTTCAAAGAGTTCAGAAGTGAAATAGAGAAACAAACGGGCAAGAGTATAAAGATACTTCTATCAGATCGAGGTGGAGAATACTTAAGCGGTGAGTTTCTCAATTGTCTCAAAGAAAATGGTATAATCTCACAATGGACTCCTCCAGGTACACCACAGTTAAATGGAGTATCTGAAAGGAGAAATCGAACACTGTTGGACATGGTTTGATCCATGATGAGTTTTACCAACCTTCTAATTTCTTTCTAGGGATATGCCCTAGAAACGGCTGCATACCTACTTAACAAGGTACCTACCAAATCCGCCCCAAAGACTCCATATGAGATGTGGAAGGGGAGGAAACCAAATCTTAAGCATGTTAAGACTTGGGGTTGCCCAGCTTATGTCAAAAAGTTTGAAAATGATAAGCTACAGACTAAATCCGATAAGTATAGATTTGTGGGATACCCTAAAGAAACTTTAGGGTATTATTTCTATCATCCAACTGATCAAAAGGTGTTTGTTGCGAAACATGCTGCCTTCTTGGAAAAGAAGTTTATCCATGAAGGGGTCAGTGGGAGTAAGATATATCTTGAAGAAGTTCAAGAACCACAAATTATCACGGATCAAAGTCAGGTACCTGACCAAGTAGAAGAACCTACTATACTACACCCTGTTCGTAAATCTGGAAGAGTACCGAAGATACCTTAGAGGTATGGATTCATTATAGAGGATTACGATGAGGTACACATCGTGAATGATGATGATCCATTGAATTATGAACAGGCTATGAGTAACAAAGACTCAGGGAAATGGCTTGAAGTCATGAAATCCGAAATGGACTCCATGTATAAAAATAAAGTATGGACTTTGGTTTCACCACCTGAAGGCATTAAGCCTATTGGGTGTAAATGGGTCTTTAAAAGAAAGACTGGAGCGGACGGTAAGGTAGAGACCTATAAGGCCCGACTGGTTGCAAAAGGTTTCAAACAAAGACAAGGAGTTGACTATGATGAAACCTTTTCACCAGTAGCTATGCTCAAGTCCATTCGAATTTTCCTTGCGATTGCAGCTTATAACGACTATGAGATCTGGCAGATGGACGTGAAAACGGCCTTCCTCAATGGAAAACTTGAGGAGGATGTGTATATGACACAGCCAGAGGGATTTGTTTCAAAGGTTGGAACAAATCAAGTCTGTAAGCTGCAACGATCCATTTATGGATTGAAGCAAGCTTCTCGTAGATGGAACATTCATTTTGATGAGACAATCAAAGAGTTTGATCTTATCAAAAACGACAATGAACCATGTGTGTACAAGAAGGTTAGTGGGAGCGCAATTTCATTCCTTGTATTATATGTTGATGATATATTACTGATAGGGAATGACATTCCTATGCTACAATCGATTAAAATCTGGTTATCTAAACACTTCTCCATGAAAGACTTGGGAGAAGCATCCTATATTTTGGGGATAAATATCTATAAAGATAGATCTAAAAGGATGCTTGGTTTATCCCAAGGAACGTACATTGATGCAATGCTAAAGAGATTTAGCATGGAAGATTCCAAAAGAGGTCTCATGCCGATGAGCCATGAAATACATCTCTCTAAGAAACAGGCCCCAAAGACACCTGAGGAGAGAGACCGTATGAGTAAGATCCCTTATGCTTCTGCAATAGGATCTATCATGTACGGTATGATATGTACTAGACTGGATGTTTCTCATGCACTTAGTGTAACGAGAAGATACCAGTTGAATCCAGGAGAAGAGCACTGGAAGGCAGTGAAGAATATCCTAAAATACTTGAGAAGGACTAAGGATATTTTTCTTGTCTACGGTGGGTCTGAATTAAAACTCGAGGGCTTTACAGACTCAAGTTTTCAAACAGACCAAGATGACAGTAAATCTGTTTCGGGGTATGTTTTTACCTTGAACGGAGGCGCAGTGAGTTGGAAGAGTTCCAAGCAGCAAACAGTTGCTGATTCAGTGACAGAGGCAGAGTATATAACTGTAAGTGAAGCTGCAAGTTGATGTTTAGGATGAAAAGTTCATTACAAAACTAGGAATAGTTTTTAAGTCTCATCTTGAATCTAAACATGTGTTGCGGCACTTTGATTAAAGAAATCATTGAAAGAGGAGAGTGTAGACTCTCAAGACAACATTGCAGATCCATTTATTAAAGCTTTAACACAACAGCAGTTTGATCGTCACTTAGAGAAGATGGGTATGAGATACTATGGCGATTGGCTTTAGTGCAAGTGGGAGATTGATAGTAGTGTGCATACAAGCCAATCATGTATGATGATAAAGCACATACTTTGTAAACAATCTTATTTATTTATTATTAAAATATTCATTTATTAAAGGCATTTAATTATCTACATGGTGCTATTTTTATAATATGTAAATAACCCATAGTTTTAAGCAATGCTTTTAGAATCATGATGATGATCATGCTAATGAGATCTAAATTCTTAGAAAGCTCTAAAACTAAAATAGTTCACAATCGTGGGATTACTAAAAAGGGGATTAGTAAATCTGGATAGATTGGTACATATGTTGCTTGCTCATTGGATGAGGATGATTGATCTCATGATCATTTGTGTGGAGGCACTAAAGTAAGTATGTAGGTGCTTATTGGAGAATAAGTTCACTGAACGTGACTCGCTATGGAATACCTAATGGAGTTTTACTCGCCTGTCAATAGGAATTCCTAATGTGATAGTAGTACAAGTGATCCTTGGACTTGAGATCATCATAGTATCTTGTATGTAACAAGTTATACTTTGACTTATTCCTTAAGACCTTTTAAGGCATATATAGGGTATGCTTGGGTATAATGAGTTACATATGGAGATAATGAATGATTAATAAAGAATCTACCACCTCTAGTAAAAGAGGAGATATGTCCTATGTGATTCGTTAAATGACAACCCAAGAATCCTTGGTCAAGGTGGAATGAAATTAGAAAGAGGTTTCTAATTTGCATTAATCGGAGTTGTGCATTTTCTAATCGAAATACATATAATTAAATAAAATAAGACTTGACAGTAAATTCATGTCTTATATTTAATTGGGACATTGTATGGTGAAAAGATTGAATTGTATGGTAACTATTTACTCACAGGTTCTTTTATGATTAATGTTGAAATCTATATTATCTGGAAAGTCGTTGATCGCTAGGGAGGTTTATCCTTATTGTAGAATAAATATTATTTATTTAAATAGATTATTAGTTTAATTTATTTATTTAAATAAGATTAGAATTGTTCTAATTGATTTATTCACAACCGGTTTAATATAGAGAACCTAAAGGGTCACACCATAAAAGAAAGAATAATTATTTAAGAAGGTAATGGCATAATTGTAATAATGCATTAAGTACAATTAATTTAATCTATGGTGATAGAATAAATTAAATAGCTTAATGTTTAATATTTAATATTTTGGAAAGATTAAATATAAATTAATAAGAGATACCTTATTAATATTATTACAATTATTATTATTTTAATTTCTAAAAGAGTTTAGTAATTAATTTAATATTAGTACTCTCATTTATTCCTAATAAGATTAGGAGACAAATTAATTAAATGAATTTAATTAATTATTCCCAATGTGGTGGGAAGCCTAAATTAATTAAAGGAGTTTAATTAATTAAATGAAATCCCATGTCTAATAGGATTAGAAGGGTTGACCAATATCTATATAAGAGGAGTCTTATAATAGATATCAGTTGATGAAATTCCAATTGTTGGAGAGTACTCCTTTTCTATAGAGGATAGAAAACTAAGGTTTAGCCAAACACCCTCCTTCTTTATAATTCCTATTCCTTGGTGGATCACCTCTAGAGGCCAAACACTTGGGTGGCTAACGTTGATCAAAGAAAGGAATCTAGCCCGAAAATTCAAGGAGATCACGAAGAACAAGGAGTTGAACTTGTACCTGTGGAAGCTTCGTTCTACAAGGGTATGATTCCATAACTTCTTATTTATCATTTTAAATTAATAATTTGCATAAAGGATGATCCGGGTAATGGTTTTGTAGAAATTTTTAAACTCTGATATACCATGCTTTCGCTAATTTTTGCAATTTAATTGCGTCACGATTTCGTACAAACCCAACAGTTCGTTCCATGATGAATTTTACCGATCTTCCAATTTCATTATGGGGTTATGCCCTAGAAACGGCTACATATCTGCTAAATAAGGTTCCCTCAAAATTCATCCCCAAGACTCCATATGAGATGTGGACAAGGAGGAAACCTGGTCTTAAGCATGTTAAGATTTGGGGATGTCCAACTTATGTGAAAAGATTTCAAAATGATAAGCTTGGGACAAGATCTAATAAGTGCACGTTTGTGAGATATCCTAAAGAATGTTTGGGATACTATTTCTACAATCCTACTGAGCAAAAGGTGTTTGTTGCGAAACACGTTGCCTTCTTGGAAAATGAGTTTACCCTATAAGGGGCAAGTGGGAGGAAAATAGATCTTGAAAAAAATCAAGAACCACAAACCACAACAAATCAATTGGATGAACCTGTCCAAGTAGAGACACTTACTATACAACACCCTATTCGTAAATCTGGAAGAGTACCAAAGATACCTGAAAGGTATGGATTCGTCATAGAGGATGACGATGAGGTATACGTCATGAATGATGATGATCCATTGAATTACGAACAGGCTATGAGTAATAAAGACTTAGAGAAATGGTAGATGACCATAAAACCTAAAATGGATCTTTGAAACAATGCTCAAGACCATTCGAATTTTACTTGTGATTACAGCTTATTATTACTAGATCTGGCAAAATGGACGTGGAGACGCCCTTCCTCAAATATACTTATTAGAGGAGAATGTATGTATGATACAACCAGATGAATTTATTTCAATGGTTAAAGCAAATCATATATATGAGTTGCAACGATCCATTTATGGATTGAAGCAAGCTTCTCGTAGATGGAACATTCGTTTTGATGAAACAAACAAAAAGTTTGATTTTATCAAAAACGAGGATGAGACATGTGTGTACAAGAAGGTTAGTGGGAGCACTGTTTCATTCCTTGTATTATATGTTGATGATATATTACTGATAGGGAATGACATTCCTATGCTATAATCGATCAAAATAAAGTTGTCTAAACATTCCTCCATGAATGATTTGGGTAGAACATCCAACATTGAGGATATAAATCTGTATAGATAGATTTAAAAGGATGTTCGGCTTAACCCAAGAAACGTATATTCATTAGATGCTAAAGGCGTTTAGCATGATAAACTCCAAAAGTGTCTCATGATGATGAGCCATGGAGTGTATCTCTGTAAAATTATCCTCAATAAAAGAGAGATCACATGAGTTACTATCATGTATGCAATGAAATATACGAGACTTGATGTTGAGCATTCATATTCTGGAGAAGATCAATGTAAGACAGTGATAAACATCTTAAAGTACTTAACTGACACTAAGGATGTCATCATAACATATGATGGGTCTAAATTAAACTAAGGATTAAACATACTCAAGTTTTCAGACTGATCAAGACGACAACAAAAGCACTTTAGGGTAAGTCGTTACCTTGAAAGGTGGTGCAGTGAATTAGAAAGGTTCCAAACAGCAAAAGGTTGCTGGTTTAGTTACAAAGATAAATTATATAACTGTAAGTGAAGCTGCAAGTTAATGTTTCGGATGAAAAGTTCATTATAGAACTAAGAATAGTTAGTAAGTCTCATCTTGAATCCAAATGTGTTGCAGCAGTTTGATTAAAGAAATCATAGAAAGAGGAGAAATCACTATAGATAGTGAACTCTCAAGACAACATTGCAGATCCATTTACTAAAGCTTTAACACAATAGTAGTTTGATCGTCACTTAGAGAAGATGGGTATGAGATACCATGACGATTGGCTTTAGTGCAAATGGGAGATTGATAGTAGTGTGCATACAAGCCAATCATGTACGATGATAACGCACATACTTTATTAACAATCTTATTCATTTATTAATAAAGTATTTCTTTATTAAAGGCATTTAATTATCTACATGATACTGTTTTTATAATATGTAAATAACTCATAGTTTTAAGCAATGCTTTTAGAATCATGATGTTGATCATGCTAATGAGATCTAAATTCTTAGAACGCTTAAAACTAAAATAGTTCCCAATCGTTGGATTACTAAAAAGGGGATAAGTAAATCCGGATAGATTGGTACATATGTTTCTTGCTCATTGGATGAAGATGATTGATCTCATGATCATTTGTGTGGAGATACTAAAGCAAGTATATAGGTGCTTATTGGAGAATAAGTTCACTGAACATGACTCGCTATGGAATACCTAATGGAGTTTTACTTGCCTGTTAATAGGAATTCCTAATGTGATAGTAGTACAAGTGATCATTGGACTTTAAATCATCATAGTATCTTGTATGTAATGATTTATACTTTGACTTATTCTTTAAAAACCCTTAGGGTATATCGAAGGGTATGCTTGGGTATAATGAGTTACATATGGAGATAATAAATGATCAATAAAGAATCTACCACTTCTAGTAAAAGAAGAGATATGTCCTATGTGATTTGTTAAATGACAACCCAGTAGTCATTGGCCAAGGCAGAATGAAATTAGAAAGGAGTTTCTAATTTGCATTATTTGGAGTTGTGCATTTTCCAATCGAAATACATATGATTAAATAAAATAAGATTTGACAATAATTCTATGTCTTATAATTAATTGAGAAATTGTATGATGGAAGGATTGAATTGTACGGTAATTATTTACTCACAGGTTCTTTTATGATTAATGTTGAAACCTATATTATCTGAAAAGTCGTTGATCGCTAGGGAGGCTTATCCCTATTGTAGAATAAATATTATTTATTTAAATAGATTATTAGTTTAATTTATTTATTTGAATAAGATTAGAATTGTTCTAATTGATTTATTCACAACCGGTTTAATATGGAGAACCTAAAGAGTCACACCATAAAAGGAAGAATAATTATTTAAGAAGGTAATGGCATAATCGTAATAATGCATTAAGTGTAATTAATTTAATCTATGGTGATAGAATAAATTAAATAGCTTAATGTTTATTATTTAATATTTTGAAAATATTAAATATAAATTAATAAGAGAAGTCTTATTAATATTATTACAATTATTATTATTTTAATTTCTAAAGGAGTTTAGGAATTAATTTAATATTAATACTCTCATTTATTCCCAATAAGATTAGGAGGCAAATTAATTAAATAAATTTAATTAATTATTTTCAATGTGGTGGGAAACCTAAATTAATTAAAGGAGTTTAATTAATTAAATGAAACCCCATATCTAATAGGATTAGAAGGGTTGACCAATATCTATATAAGAAAAGTCTTATAATAGATATCAGTTGATGCAATTCCAATTGTTGAAGAGTACTCCTTCTCTATAGAGGATAGAAACCTAGGGTTTAGCCAACCACCCTCCTTCTTGATAATTCCTCTTCCTTAGTGGAACACCTCTAGAGACCAAACATTTGGGTGGCTAACGTTGATCAAAGGAAGAAATCTAACCATAAAATTCACGGAGATCAGGAAGAACAAGGAGTTGAACTCGTACCTGTGGAAGCTTCGTTCTACAAAGGTATAATTCCATAACTTCTTATTTATCGTTTTAAATTAATAATTTGCATAAAGGATGATCTTGGTAATGGTTGTATAGAAATTTTTTAAACTCTGATATACCATGCTTCCACTTATTTTGCAATTTGATTGCGTCACGATTTCGTACAAACCCAACAAACTGGTGGTACCGTGCTTGTATCCATTGGTCTTCTTCCATCTAAGCATCTATGAATACTTTTATTTACTCCATTTCCACTTCTATGGGGAGTACTGCTTCTATGTCATAGACCAATGAGTAGGGGGTAGCCCCCGTAGAAGTGCACATTGACGTTCTGTAGGCTAACAAAGTCAGAGGTAACATGTCAGGTCATCCTTTGTGATTGGCGAACATATTTTGCATAATCTTCATGATATTTTTGTTGGCTGCTTTTGACAGCACCATTCATTTTGGGATGATAGATGACGGAATTAAGATATTTGATGTGGAATTTACCGCATAATTCCTTCATTATCTTATTGTTCAAACTCATTGCATTGTCTGATACGATCACGTCCAGTTGTCCATATTGACAGATTACATTATTTTTGATGAAACCAATGATTACCTCCTTGGTGACTTTGGAAAAGTACGCAGCTTTGACCCATTTGGTGAAGTAGTCGATTATAGTGAAGATAAACCGATGACCATTGTTGGCTTTGGGCTCTATTGGTCTGATCACGTCCATCCCCAAAATGGAAAAGGGTCATGGTGAACTCATATTATTTAGTTCGTTTGGAGGAGCATGGATGGCATTTCCATGGACTTGGCATTGATAGCATCTCATGACGTGACCGTCACAGTCGGCTTTGAGAGAAATCCAGTAATGCTCTGTTCTTAATACTTTCTTGGCAAGTAAAGGACCACTCATGTGTGGACCACATACTCCACCGTGGACTTTATCCATAAGTCTTTGGGCTTGATCTTTGTCTAGGAACCTTAGCATCTCTTTTGTAGAGTGCATCTCCGCTTAAATAGAACTTTATGGCCATTTTATGGATCTGCTTTCTTTTAGCTTGACTTGGCCCAGTGGATGTAGATCTATCTCGAAGATATTCTTTGATGTCCTGATACCAGGGCTTTTCGCTGGGAGGCAGTTCATTTGATACTTCTCCAATGAAATTCCTATCGGCTGGTGCCTTTTAGCTTGCAAATTTGATATCAGGAATTCCTCTCCTATCGGATACGTGGATCATGGAAGTCAGTGTTGCTAATGCATCTGCGAAATCATTTCTATTTCGAGGGATGTGGAAGAAGGCTATTTCTTCGAATTTCGCAGCCATCTTGATAACTTGCCGATGATAAGGCAGCAAATGCAATTCTTTGGTGTGATATGCCCCAGTGGTTTGTTTAATGACCAGCTCAAAATCTCCAAAGACGCTAACCATTGGATGCACATGGATTGGGCCAGCTTCAATCCCATTATACAGCCTTCATACTCGGTGGTGTGGTTGGTGTTGACAAACTGCAGTTTGATGGCCATGGGATACTGTTCTCCCGTAATGGACATAAGAACTGCCCCTGCTCTTCCACCTTCCATGTTGACAGCCCCATCAAAGTACAGTTTCCAGAACTGGTCGGTATCTTCTCGAGGGTTTTGCTGAATTGTCATTATTCCATCATCTTGGAAATAAGTTTCCAAGGGTTCGAAATTCTCTGATGGTGCTTCGGCCAATTGATCTGCAATTCCTTGACCTTTGATAGGCTTTTGAGTCATGTAAATGATATCGAATTGCTGGAGGATCAATTGCCATTTGGACAATCGGTAATTCTACATTGGCTTGCTGAATATGTACTTCAAAGGATCAATGCAAGATATAAGATAAGTTGTGTGCCCATGAAGATAATGTTGTAATCTCATGGCGGCCTATGCTAAAGCGCAACATGTTTTTTCAAACAAGGTGTATTTCTGCTCACCGCTGGTGAATCTCTTGCTGAGGTAATAGATAGCTCTTTCTTTACCTCTATCATCTTTCTGTCCTAGTATGCAGCCCATAGCGTTGGCATTGACTGGTATGTACATGAACAAGGGAACTTTATCCCTTTGCGGTACCAAAATAGGAGCTTTAATCAACTACTTCTTGATGGAGAGGGAGGTTTTTTGACAGTCTCCATTCCACTTTCCGGAGGAATTTTTCCTCAACAATTTGAAGATGGGCTCAAAAGTTGCAGTGAGTTGAGATATGAATCTGTTTATAAAATTGATTCTCCCATGGAATCCACGTATCTCCTTTTCTATTTGGGGTACATGCATCTCAGTGATGGCCTTAATCTTGGCGGGATCCAGATCAATGCCTCTATTGCTTACCAAAAATCCCAGCAATTTACTGGATTTGACACAGAATGCGCACTTGGCTGGATTCAGCTTTAAGTCGTATTTGCGAAGCCGATTTAATAGCTTTCTGAGATGTTCGGTGTGGTCATCTTCCTTTCTGGATTTGACGATGATGTCATCCACATAAACCTCTATCTCCTTTTGCATCATGTCATAAAAAAGGTCCATCATGGCTCGCTGATATATGACACCAGCATTGATAAGGCCGAAAGATAAACGCCTATAGCAGAAGGTTCCTCAGGGGTGATAAAGGTTGATTTCTACTTATCTTCTTCGGTAACCATAATTTGGTGATACGCAGCGAAACAGTCGATAAACGAGTATATGCCATATTGTGTCGTGTTGTCTATCAGTATATGGATGAACGGTACTGGGAAGTCGTCTTTGAGATAGGCTTTGTTCAAATCCCAGTAATCCACACATACTCATACCTTCCCTCCGGGCTTAGGCACAGGAACTATATTGAACAGCCATTTAGGGTAGGTTGATACCATGATAATACCTGCTTTGAATTGCTTGACAAATTCTTCTTTGATCTTTAGACTCCCCTCAGGCTTCAGTCTCCTGAGTTTCTGTTTGACTGGCTTGAATCCCTCTTTGATGGGCAGTCGGTGAATGACAATATCAGTAGACAGGCCGACCATGTCTTCATGTGACCATACAAACGCATCCTGGAACTGAGTTAGGAGTTCAATCATGTCTTTTCTTTGGTTTGGGGTATGGTCGTTGCCTATTTGATTTTTTTTGGATTTTCTAAGGTCCCGATATTGACTGTGGTGGTTTGATCGAGGATTGGTTTGGGTTTGTCTTTGACCCATTCCTTAATTTCCTCAGGCACCTCATAGTCATCTATCTCCTCTTAATCGATCCCCATCAAGTTAAAGTCCAGTTCTACATCAAAGTTGTAGTCACTGTTGAGACTTGGCAATTCATCAGCAAGGCTAAACAAATCCAAGTTTGGAGTCCTGAAAACAAAATGTTTTCACTTATTATATGAAACTGCTTAATAATACAAAGCATTAATGAAAGCATGACAAAAGTAACTTCTAGTACTATACAACAAAAGTAAGCAGTAAATAATATCTACACTTCAGGGTAGATGGACTTTCTGCCCTTTTACCCTTTACGACTGATGCAAGGAGTGCTGCTCTAATTCTCCAGGGTCAGGTCCTTGTTGACAGTTGTGATAAAAGGGTGGTTGCTATCCTCCTCCTCTTTGATGATAACCATGACTGAATTTACATCAGGGTCAATACCTTTCTTTGAAATGTTCTCCTTAGCCCTGTTTATGTGAGGGATCAGGATTTGATCTTCTAAATAGTCATCATCTGGGATATCCTTGTTCATACCCTCAGTATGTGCCAGAAAATACTTCTTTGCAAATCGCTCTTGCATTTCTTGTAGGAACTTTTCATTCCTTTTCTTATTTTCCTCAACAGGAATCTGGATTTCTTTTTCAATGGCCGAATTAACCTTAAGAATTAGCATACCTGACATAGAAATATATATTTTCCTTGTTGGTTTCACGAATTCGGCATCCGTGAGATCGGGTAGTAGAATGGTGGATGCCTGAATCGGCTAATGCTTGTGCGAGTTCTTGTGATTTGATCCATAGGAATGCCCTAATCCAGCCTTCTTTGTCTTGCTATGTATCTAGATTGGATGTTTGATCCCTTGTTGATTTTTTTGTAGCCTTTTGCTGGGACAAAAATCCAAAGACATCATTTCTTTACCTACGAACATCACTTCGGAAAAAATTCTTGGCTTCAAGGTTGGAGTCCCAATGGGTTGATAGTTAGTGTTGCTCACTTCGAAGGCTTGAAAACTAGCTGGCTCAATTCCTTCATTGACGCTGATCATAGGCATCTCACCTTGTACGCAGACAGGATACTCTGGTTCGGCATTAACAGTGACCAGATTGCCATTGATGATGTACTTGACCTATTAATGAAGGGTGGATGGGACTGCTCTTGCCATATGGATCCATGGTCTTCCCAATAGTAAATTATATCTTGTGGTGATGTTCAGCACTTGGAAGGATATGTAGAAGGTATATAGACCAATCTCGACGGGGAGTTCGATTTCTCCTACAGCATTTCGTCGAGACCCATCGAAGCTCTTATGACTATATGGCTGCTCTGAATTCAAATTGGACTGATCTTCATTCTTTCCAAAGTGTCGTAGGGACAGATATTCAGAGAAGATCCTCCATCTATCAACACGCCTCATATCACATATCTAGAGGACATCACTGCTATATGCAATGACTTGCAATGACCAGTCCCTTCCACTGGTATGTCATCATAAGTGAAAGATATAACATTATTTTTAAAGATGTGCTCGATCAAGTGACAAAACTTTTTGGTATCCACTGCCTTTGACAGATGCGTTTCTTGCAGTACTTGTATTAAGATCTTGCGATGATCTTCCGAAGATAATACCAAATCCAGAATGGATATCTGTCAGGGTGCCTCTCTTAAACTTTGCACCACCTTGGCTTCATTATGCTCTATTTTGCTGAGGAATTCTTCAATTTTCTCCTTGGGCACTTTACCCTTGGTTTTAGTGACTGACTTTATTACTCACTGAGGTATGTACATCGGGTTTTCCCTTGATATAGAAGCAGTGTAGTTTGAGGTTGATCCCTCATTCTCCCCATAGTTCCATGGGACTCTTTTCAAGCTGATTAAGGGATATTGTGGTATGAATGGCAACATAAGTGGTTCTAGTGCAGCTACTTTCACAGAATTATTTCCTCTTTTATCCCCCTTTCCTTAAATTCTCAAGGGTATGACATTTTGTCCTTCTCACAAGAAATGATTGCTACAACTTCCTTCAGACTCCATGCCAGAGGAGAAAATATGGCTTCTTCATCAGGAAAACAATTATCTTAACTGACTTTGAGTAGTTCACCGCATTCAATCTAGTTTTAGATTAGATGACGAAGACCCCAACATTCTTCTGTATCATGATCAAGAGTGTTGGAATGATATTGACATATCTTAGAAGGGTTGTACTTCTTTAATCGAGGTTCCACTGGGGTAATAGCTGTGTGACTTTTGTTAGGTTTGTAAGATCAAAATAGCATGTAACAATTACATACATAGCAGCGAAAGTGTAAAAATATAGTTTTAAAATTTTACAAACCATGCACCCGGATCATCCTTTATGCGCAATTATTAATTTAATCTAAAGAGATGAAGAACGAATCATACCCTTGAAGATTCGTGCTTCCTCAGCTACGAGTTCTACTCCAATCCTTTCCTTGTTCAACTTGAATCTATCTGGTGTGATTCCTTCCTTTGATCAATGTCAGCCACCCAAGTGTTTGGTCTCTAGAGGTGATCCACCAAGGATGAACAAGTATTAGGAAAGTGGGTTATTGGCAAAACCCTAGTTTTCTCTCTCTAGAAAAGGTGTTCTCTCCCAACAATTAGAATTACATTAGCCCTTAATCAAAATAAGACTCCTCTTATTTATACATGTAGGCAACCCTCCTATACATTATAGGATTAGGGTTTATATTAATTAATTAAACTCTTTTAATTAATTATGCTTCATAATATTATTAGGAGCAATTAATTAAACTCCTTTAATTAATTTACCTCCTAGTCTTATTTGGAATATGGGAGAGTACTTTTATTAATTAATTCTCAAACTCCTTTAGAAATTCAAATTAATAATAATAGTAATAATAATAATAATAAGACTCCTCTTATTAATTTATATTTAATATTTCTAAAATATTAAATAATAAATATTAAGTTATTTAATTTATTCTATCATTATAGATTAAATTAAATACACTTAACTTATTATTACGATTATGCCATTTACTTCTTAAATAAATATTAATCCTTTTTTGGTGTGACCCTTTAGGTTCTCCATATTAAACTGGTTGTGAATAAACTAATTAGAATAATTCTAATTTTATTTAAATAAATAAATTAACTATTAATTTATTTAAATAAATAATATTTATTCTACAATAAGGGTAAACCCCCTTAGCGCTCAACGACTTTTCAGATAATATAGATTTCAACATTAATCATAAAAGAACCTTTGAGTAAATAGTTACCGTACAATTTATTCCTTCTACCGTACAATGTCCCAATTAAATATAAGACATGAATTTACTATCAAGTCTTATTTTATTTAATTATATGTACTCCGATCCTAAATGCACAAACTCCGATAATGCAAATTAGAAACTACTTTCTAATTTCATTCTACCTTGGCCAAAGACTACTGAGTTGTCATTTATAGAATCACATAGGACATTCACTTCTTTTACTAAAAGTGGTAAATCATTTATTAATCATTCATTATCTTCATGTATAATTAATTATACCCAAGTATACCCTTTGATATACCCTCAGGGTCTTAAGGGACATGTCAAAGTATAACTCATCATACATAAGATACTATGATGATCTCAAGTCTAAGGATTGCTTGTACTACTATCACTAAAGGAATTCCTATTGATAGGCGAGTAAAACTCCATTAGGTGTTCCTTAGCGAGCCACGTTCAGTGTACTTATTCTCCAATAAGCACCTACATACTTGCTTTAGTGTTTCCACACAAATGATCATGAGATCGATCATCCTCTTCCAAAGAGGAAACAACGTATGTACCAATCTATCCGGATTCACTAATCCCCTATTTAGTAATCCATCGATTGAAAACTATTTTAGTTTTAAGCTATCTAAGAATTTAGATCTCATTAGCATGATCATAATCATGATTCTAAAAGCCATGCTTAAAACTATGGGTTTATCACATTTAAATATAACAGCATTATGTAGATAATATAAACGCCTTTAAATAAATAATTCTTTTATTAATAAATGAATAAGATTGTTACAAAGTATATGCTTTATCATCATATATGATTGTCTTGTGTGCATATTACTTTCAATCTCCCACCTGCACTAAAGCCAATCGCCATGGTATCTAAAATCCATCTTCTCTAAGTGACGATCAAACTGTTGTTGTGATAAAGCTTTAGTAAATAGATCTGCAATGTTGTTTTGAGTGTCCACACGCTCTAGAGTGACATCTCCTCTTTCAATGATCTCTCTAATCAAATGAAACCGCCGCAATATATGTTTGGATTTCTGATGAGACCTGGGTTCCTTGGCCTGTGCAATAGCTTCGGTGTTGTCACAAAGTAAAGGTACTGCTCCTCTAATGCTAGGAACCACTCCAAGTTCAGTTATAAACTTTTTCATCCAAACAGCTTCCTTTGCAGCTTCACTTGCAACTATGTACTTTGCCTCTGTCACTGAATCAACAACTGTTTGCTGCTTGGAACTTTTCCAACTCACTGTGCCACCGTTTAAGGTAAACACATACCCCGAAATAGATTTACTGTCATCTCAATCCGTTTGGAAACTTGATTCTATATAGCCCTCTAGTTTCAATTCAGATCCATCGTAGACAAGAAATACATCCTTAGTTCCTCTTAAGTACTTTAGGATATTTTTCACTGCCTTCCAATGTTCTTCTCCTGGATTCGACTGATATCTGCTTGTACCACTAAGTGCATGAGCGACATCCGGTCTTGTACATATCATACCGTACATGATAGATCCTATTGCTGAAGCGTAAGGTATCTTACTCTTACGGCCTCTCTCCTCAGGTGTCTTTGGGGCATGTTTCTTGGAGAGATGTATTCCATGGCCCATCGATATGAGACCTCTCTTGGAATCTTCCATGCTAAACCTCTTTAGCATCGTTTTAATGTACGTTCCTTGGGACAAGCCAAGCATCCTTTTAAATATATCTTTATAGATCTTTATCCCCGAAATATAGGATGCTTCTCCCAAGTCCTTCATGGAGAAGTGTTTAGATAACCAGATTTTAATCGATTGTAGCATCAGAATATCATTCCCTATCAGTAATATATCATCAACATATAGTACAAGTAATGATACAACGCTCCCACTAATCTTCTTGTGCACAGATGGTTCATCCTTATTTTTGATAAAATCAAACTCTTTGATTGTCTCATCTAAACGGATGTTCCACCTTCGAGAAGCTTGCTTCAATCCATGAATAGATCGTTGTATCTTACAGACTTGATTTGTTCCAACCGTTGAAACAAAATCCTCTGGCTGTGTCATATACACATCCTCCTCAACTTTCCCATTGAGGAAGGCCATTTTCACATCCATCTACCAGATTTCGTAGTCATAGTAAGCTGCAATCGCAAGCAAAATTCGAATGGACTTGAGCATAGCTACTGCTGAGAAGATTTTATCATAGTAAATTCCTTGGCTTTGTTTGAAACCTTTTGCAACCAGTCTGGCCTTATAGGTCTATACCTTGCCATCCGCTCCAGTCTATCTCTTAAAGACCCATTTGCACCCAATAGGCTTAATGCCCTCAGGTGCTGAAACCAAAGTCCATACTTGGTTTTCATACATGGAGTCCATCTCAGATTTTATGGCTTCTTGCCTTTCTCTCAGTCTTTACTGCTCATATCATGTTCATAATTCAATGGATCATCATTATTCATGATGCGTACCTCATCGCCATCCTCTATGACGAATCCATACCCTTCAGGTATCTTCGATATCCTTCCAGATTTATGAATAAGGTGTTGTATAATAGGTTCTTCCACTTGGTTAGGTACCTGGCTTTGATCCATTGTAATTTGTGGGTCTTGAACTTCTTCAGATTATATCTTACTCCCACTGACCCCTTCAAGGATAAACTCCTTTTCCAAGAAGGCAGCATGTTTTGCAACAAACACCTTTTGATCAGTAGGATGATAGAAATAATACCCTATAGTTTCTTTAGGGTATCCCACAAATCTATATTTTTTGGATCTAGTCTACAGCTTATCATTTTCAAACTTTTTGACATAAGATGGACAACTCCAAGTCATAACAAACTTAAGATTCGGTTTCCTCCCTGTCCACATTTCATATGGGGTCTTTGGGATGCTCTTGGTAGGTACCTTGTTAAGTAGATATATAGCCGTTTCTAGGGCATAACCCCAGAATGATATTGGAAGATTGGTAAAACTCATAATGGAACGAACCATGTCCAACAGTGTTTGATTTCTCCTTTCAGATACTGTTGGCTTGTTTCGGTGTTAACAAAATAGTCACACACACGCAAGTGCACGTGGTCCACAAGTAATATATGAAAAGTAAAGTATCGTTCCCACGGAGAAAAGTAATAATTTCTAATCTAACAATCAACAACTTTGTAATTATTTTTGACTGCTTAAACTAATTAAAAAGATGTGAATTAACTACTAGATTGATTATCCACTAATAAACTAATTAACAAGCGACTGATTCAAATTAGGAAGATATGGAATTCGAACTTCACTTGATGCATCATTCAAATTAAACACCTCTTGTTAAGCTTAATTAATTACTTCGGATTGCTAGTCGAGAGCACAAAGGTGAAACATGGCTATCTTTCGATATACCATTCCCATATCACATAAAATCCACAAAAGAGATAGAATTCATATAAACATCAATATTACCTAACTCACTATATTTCTATGTGACTTACAAGTAATATAGATTTAAGTGCAAGCTCTCTCAAATAACTACACGAAGTAAGCTGGTATATGTCTATCCGGATTACGAATCATGAAATCTATCACATGTAAAGTTCATGAACACATGCCAATATGGCTAAGTCTGAATTTGTACTTCCTTTTTCTATTTCATATAAATTACTACAGTAGATGGTGATCAAGCATCTAATCAATTAAAACCACCATATTAGACAATCCTTGCATAATCAATTACATTCAACAAAGAGGCATAACAATCTAAGTTAAGAAAAAAGTTCCATTAGAATCCCATAATGGTGATTATTTCATCTCTAAAGCAATAACCAATATGAGAATTTGTCCAAGCATTGAGAGAATACAATGAAAGCAAAGGGAATCAAGGGAATAAGAAATTGCAAAGCTGATATTTCTTCCTCCAAAGTAAACCTTCCAAGCTGAGTTCAAATCCACAATCAATCCCAATCAAAACCCTAATTATCAAAATCTATCAATGAACCAAGAGAGAAGCCAAAAGAATAGCTAAGAACTCTCTGCAGCTCTCCAAAACCCCTAGAATAGTAAAAATAACGATTAAAAATTCCAGATCGTTTTGTAACTTGCAATTACACCCTTATATGGAAAAATAAGCTACAACAATTTTAAGTGAAAAGTCAACATTGTGAAGTATTGACTGGCGTGGCCGCGCCACCCCGTAAGTCATTGGGGGCGCTGGCGTGCTGACATGCGATCTGTTTTTGGTGTGGTGTGGTGCGGGTGCGCTGATTTTGTTCTTCATGATGGCGATGCCGCGTTGCCGGGTTTTTCTGTTGGCTGCTGCAAGTCTTCTGCTGGCGTATGCTTTAGGTCCATTTGTTTGCTGCATTCATCTTCTTTCACTTGCCACTGATCAGAGGCCATTTCCACATACCTTATGTCATCTTCACCATCATGCCATTTCCATGCCCATTCAATGCCATTTCCATGCCATTTGCTCACATTACAGTTTCCTTAATGCAACCTACAAAATGAAGATAAAAAACATCAAAAGTAACTAAAACACTTGAGATTAAGCTCTAGTTGTAGCAAGTTTGTAGACAATAAATAGGTATAAAACCTACTTATCAAATACCCCCAAACTTGAACTATTGCTTGCCCTCAAGCAACAAACTCCAATGCACTCTACATACTATGCAACTATACTACTATAACAATGAATACCAACTTCCAGTCATATTATGAATTCTAATAAGATGTGCCTCAGAGAAATAACAAGATCTATGAACAAAGCTTTAAACCAAGCTAAAGTTATAAGGACATACAATCCGAAAATTACACCCTGTTGACAATGATGTAGTGTGTGTGTGCTATATCCACAAATAAGCTTGATAAATGTGAAGATTCCACATACTATACTTCTTAGGAAGAAAACTGAGGTTTTAAGTCAAGAACTTTTCTATATGAAACAACAACCAATCCGACAAATCAATCCAAACTAAGGTTAACAAAGGGCTTATTATGCTTGTATTCACTCACGAGGGCGATATTCGCACTTTCCCGTGGTTACACCCGACTATGCAATGCCAAGCCCTCTTAGGCTTTTCAATGATACCCATTTAACGAGCTTTTGACCAATGACTCCCAAACCATAAGGCTTTAGGGCGCTGAGTGTAGAGACAATCCCCTAGGGCGTACTTTCTCAAGTATCAAAGTCCACAAGACTTAGCTAGCCAAGGCGTTTATTCTAAAAAAAAATTCTTTTTCATTTTATTTTATTTTCTTTTTCTTTTTCTTTTTCTTTTTCTATTTAGCATGCATACCCAATGTTTTCCCCCAAACTTGAATTTCTGTGTCATTATGGTTATTACTCATTTTCTACACAATTTTATCATTAAAAATAAAGTTTTCCCCTCAAAAGACAAGCATGTGCTAATCTAACCAACAAGCAGATAATAACAATGTCGTGCTATCCGGTAACATCAAAGCAACAGGCAGAGACTACATCATGTATGAAATTATAACTAAGCTTAAGTTATCAACTGAGTTCAAAAATCTATAAAATTTTAATATCATCATCGGCCATACTAGAATTCAACAGACTAAAACATGGGATCATGTTATGTAATGCAACTAAACACATAACTAATTAAACAAAAGAAAAGAAAACTGAAGAAAATGCAAACTACTATGCACCCTAAACATGCACTAATACTATATGCAATTAAAACTATATGCACTAACTACTGACTACAACCCAATACCCCCAAACTTAAGATATACATTGTCCTCAATGGAGATAAAGGGTAAGGAAACTCCCCTAAGTATCGGCATAGCCACCCGACTGTGACTCGGGCGGTGAATCTGGCTGTGGATAAGGCATGGCGGCACCGAACACTAGCCACTCCATAACTATTACCTGTTGAGCAAAAGCCTCAGCAAGGGCACGAGATAGTCCATCGGCATAGGCTATGAATTTGCCATGTAGAGCATCCATCCTCACCTGCAGGTGCCTCATCTGGCGATCCTGACTGGCTGTACTGGCTGGAGGAGGTCCGGCTGCCTCGGATGGATGTTGTGGAGCCACTGGTGGAGGAGTGGGCAGTATGAATCCTTTGCCTCTTGGATGTGCCTTTCCACCCCCCCCCCCCCCACTCTGCAAATTTCTTGATCGTGGTATGATTGATGTCCTGGCTCGGCATCTACACCTGTTCATCATCCCATTCGACGTCCGCCTCGGTACACAGATGCGTCACGACTGAAGCATGCAGAATCCTACCGGTGGTGCTGCCTCGCATGTAATGCAGCATGGACTGATGGAGTAGATGTCCAACATTGATATACTTACCCATGATGATCCCCCACAGAATAATGGCTCTCACAGCCGTGATATCATGCTGGTGAGTGGAAGGCATCAGATTGGTGCATATGAAAAGATTCCACGCCCTTGTATATCGATTCAGTGCTAAACTAGGGAAGTTGGTCTTTGTATCAGTGCCTGACTTAATATTCCATTGGGTGCCTGGCACACATAAGTCGGTGATCACCATATCTAAATCAATCTTAAAACGTTCAGCCTCAACCTAATTTACTTGGCCAGCCGGGAGTGTAGGTAAATGAAACACTTCGCGGATCGCCAGCGGTAGATAATTAACTTTCACACCCCGGACGAAAGAGGTGCCATTCTGTATTTCCCTGGCATTTGCATAAAATTCCTAAATTATGGCCATCGGAGCAAGCACAGGTGTTGCCATAACCCCAAGATAAGATCTCTTTCTGATCATTTTTATCATCTGCCCGTCGGCTTTGGTTGGCATCAGCCCCCGCTCCTGCACAAATGACTTTGCCACAATCCTGTAATTGTAAGTTTATGTCGAGAGGTTGATAAATCTGGTCAAATCTAGGACATTCTCGTCCTCGCTATTGTTAACAGATGATTCAGGAGTAGTGGATCGAGCCCTCTTAAGTCCCATGATTTCTGTAGAACTTTTTCCTTTCAAACCCTAATTTGAATTGCACAAGACAACCTCCCAACCTTTCCTCTAAATTATCTCTGCAAACCCTAACTGATGCTTGGATATAGTGTAGTGATAAGGTAATGGTTAGGGCTGAATGTGGACAGAGTATGTGGGAGAGGATGATAGGAAGGTTGTGGAGAGGTGGGATTCGAATGATATTAGGTTAGGTTTGTGAGAGAGATGAAGTGCAAACAGAGGGTTTGAATATTATTATATGCTAATGTGAGGAATTCGGCCAAGGAGATATAAGAGATGAGGGGTCAGGTCAGTTTTTTAAATTTTAAAACCGGCAGTTTTCTAGAGAATGGCACGTCGAGTTTTTCTTTGAGGATGGCGTGGGTGAGTCGAGTTTTGCTTTGAGGATGGCGCAGCAGCACGGATCAAGTCTGCTCTCTAGATTCTCTGGATATTGGCGCGGGCGTGCCGAGTTTTGCTTTGACGATGGCGCGGCCGCGCTGCCCTGGTTCCAACACTGATAAGTTTGCAGCATTTTATTTCCTGCATAAATAGCATTCAAAAATGAGACATAAACTTATTCCATATGCACAATTGGACTATGTAAGCTATATGTATGTATCCTCAAAAATGCTATATATGTGAAAACTTTCTAGATTATCTGCAATATGCTCATAACTCAAAATTGTTCAGAATTAAACATGGGGGGGGGGGGGGGAAATATAGAAATGTAACAAGAATTAAACGAGAGGGAGAAGAGAGATGATGTGTTACCTCCCATCGAGCGCTTATTTAGAGTCAATTAGCTTGACTTTCTCAGATAAGCTCATGTAGGAGACTTTCTGTCGATTGACTTCACCCCCAAAGTAGTGCTTCAACCTCTGGCCATTAACTTTAAGCAGCTTGTCTAGGTATTGGTCGAAAATTTTAACTGCACCATGTGGATATACGATTTTCACCGTGAAAGGGCCCGACCATCTCGACTTGAGTTTGCCCGGGAAAAGTCTAAGATGTGACTTGAACAACAACACAGCTTGACCCGGCTCAAACTTCCTCTCCATAATTTTTTGGTCGTGCCACTTCTTCTCCTTTTCCTTCTACAGCTTTGAGTTTTAGTAAGCCTGCAATCTGAATTCAACCAGCTCATTTAATTGGAGAAGTCGCTTCTCCCCTGCATCTTTGAGATCAAAGTTCAGCTTTTTAATGGCCCAATAGGCCTTGTGCTCAAGTTCCATGGGAAGATGACATGCTTTCCCATATACCAGCTGATACGGTGACATCCCCAACGGTGTCTTGTACGCAGTCCTGTATGTCCACACTACAAGACCCCGAATTTTATAAGTAAAAATTTAATTTTTTTTTATATATTATTTCAAAATGGTAAGGTGTTGATTTGATAAATGTGAAAAGTTATGGGTGAAATGTGCAAATATTTCAAAATGAGCAAGTGGTTATAAAATATTCATTGTTGTTGGGGAATATTCGTTTGGTCGTGGAATATTCTTGTTGTCGGGAAATATTCATATGACGGCGCAGCTATTTGTGGGCCCCACAACGGAATAACTGTCGAATATAGAAAGCGACAGAAATAACCTTTTTATAAAATAACGGCGTAGTTCTTACCGTTAGTACTGTTGAAATACCCGGTGGTTAAAATACAGTAATACGCGGTGTTGCACAGTAGCACACGGTATTGCACAGTATTTCGAATTATTAATTCTTACGTAAGAAGGCACTTACTCAATTACTGTTCAATATTTTATATTATTGACTCAATAATTGTTACGTTGATATTTTATATGATTGATTCAATAATTGCTACCATTGATATTTTGTATTATTGATTCAATAATTGTCACTGCACAGTATTTCACATTATCAACTCAATAATTCATATTATTTGAATAATATTATTAGATAGCATTATTGACAATGACTAAGGAAGTTCTGTCTAGGAGGAGTTATTTAATTGCACGCCAGTAAGGAGAAATCCTTATCGGAAGGCCCCCTCTTTCTTGGGAACGACCTGGTTGTCAATATTGTAGTTCTGCAATATTATTTGTGAATAATTAATTATTGATTTATATGATAAGGAAATATTTATTTTGTGGATATAAAAGAAGGAATTAGTGCTGATGTATTTTTATCAGTATTTTGGTGTGTAAAATCATCCGTTTATGGATTTCGGATAATTTATGTTTGGAATTTGGAAAAACTTCCTTCTACAAAGTTGTAGAGAATTAAATTTCCTATGGAAAGGACATAGAATTTGTATTTTTCTGACAAAAGGGCTATTTATTATGAATTATTGAAGTTTCGGAAAATAAATGTTTTTTTAAATAAAATGGTGGGCCCCACTTTTGGTTGTTGTGGTAAAATTGCTGAATTTTCAAATCTCACGAGGTGTGCTGGGTAAGCCGCCGGCGCAGAAAGTCTACTTTGGCATCCTAAGCTTTTCCTATAAATAGGGTGCTTAGGTTAGAATTGAAAATCACACCAGAATCAGAAGTTTTCTCTCTCTATAGTATCGAGCATATTTTTGTGAGTATTTAGATACTTTGAGTGTTGCTATTCAGTGCAAGTTTTCTTCAGCCTTATATCCGATATTCCAGTCAGAAGTATTATTTTTTGAGGCAAGGGGTGTTATTTTTTTTTTGTAAATGATGTTATTCTTTTCAATATCATTATACCAAAATATTGATATGGATTTTATTATGAAATTCTTACTTTTTCTGTCAGGATTACTATTCACGTATACGACACTATTCACGTATACGGCACTATTCACGAAAAAATTAAATTTTCTTCTATATGTCCAAGTTGCTTGTTAAGGTTCCTATCTTTGATTGGATCTAAGTTTTGAGTTTTATTCTTGAATTTTGCTCCACAATTGATTATTACGAAGTATTTTTGAATTGGATAAACTAAAATACGAATCCTTAATCTTTGTCCTTGATCTCACTGGATTCGTTATTTATATTGTTTTTCATCATCCTCAGTCCTAAATGGTGATATAACTGAATATCTTTGGCTTGTAGAGCAAAGATGAATGATTACCTGATGAATATCTTTGGCCGTAGTGCAAAGATGAACAGGTGTTGAGATGAACATGACCACTGATGATACAAATGAATATCTTTGGCCGTAGTGCAAAGATGAATATTTGATTCGAGATGTGTTCTGATTGATGTTACAGGGATAAAATATTGATGATGAACATTTAAATAATAAAAGATAGTAGACTTCATTCTCTACTTAACTCTTCTAATGAATTGTTATTTCTGCTACGAATATTGATCTAAAACTTGTTGTCAATAATATTTTATCTAAATTGTTGAAGACTAACAATAATTTATTTTCCATTATCTTAGTCATAATATTCTTTACTAGGCTAGTTGAGCTCACCCTTTTCATCTATTGTCCTCTTCAGGAAATGAGAATGTCACAGGGACTAGTCGGGGGACAGAGTGATGGTCCGAGTTAGAGCAGTAGTAGTCCTCACTATTTCTAATAAATAGTGTGAGAATAATTGTAATGAGGACTTAGTTTGAATGTTAATATTTTCTACATATTTGTATTGACACTCACAGTTGTGTGGTCGTATTTTGCACGACCGTGTGATATAAAGTTTGTATTTAAATTATGTACCATGTATTTGGCGACTCAGAATGGGTTAGGTTGACTTGACCTACTCTGGGGGCGTCACACACACTGCATCATCTAGTTTGAGGGACCAATCTTTCCTCGTAGGATTGACATTTTTCTCCAAGATCCTCTTTACCTCACGATTGGACACCTCAACTTGGCCGTTCATTTGGGGATGGTAAGCCATGGCTATACGGTTATTCACCCCATACTTAGCCAATAATGTCGTAAAGTGTCTATTGCAGAAGTTGGTGCCCTCATCACTGATGATAGCCCTAGGTGTCCTGAATCTTGTGAATATACTCTTCTGTAAAAATCTCAAGACCACCTTAGCATCATTTGTTAGCAACGCTGCTACTTCTACCCACTTGGACACATAGTCCACTACTAGTAAGATGTAGAGATTTCCACACGACGAAACAAACGGCCCCATGAAGTCTATCCCAAAACGTCAAATATCTCAACCTCTATGATCATATTCAAGGGCATCTCATTCCATTTCGATATATTTCCTACCCGCTGGCACCGGTCACATTTTTGCACAAAGTTGTAAGCATCTTTGAAAAGAGTCGGCCAATAAAATCCTGCTTGAAGCCCCTTGGCTGCTATCCTCTCTCCCCCATAGTGTCCTCCGTACACTGATACATGGCAATCCTGGAGTATGCCCTCTGTCTCACTGTCTGGGATACACCGTCTAATCATTCTGTCTGCACACTGCTTAAACAGATAGGGCTCATCCTAAATATACCATCTGACATCATGTAAAAACTTCTTCTTTTGGGGTCTGGTCAACTTAGAAGGGATAATGTTTCTCACTAAAAAGTTTGCAAAATCCGCAAATAATGGCATTTTTCCTTGCACCACAAACAACTGTTCATCTGGGAAGGACTCATTGATCATTACTCTATCGTTCGTGTCCTTTCTAGGATTCTCTAGTCGGGATAAGTGGTCAGCCACTTGGTTTTCAGTACCCTTTCTGTCTTTGATTTCCAAATCAAACTCCTACAGAAGAAGAATCCATCGAATGAGACGGGGCTTTTCATCTTTCTTAGAAATCAAATACCGAATTGCAGCATGATCGGTATACACGACTACTCTTGTGCCAATCAGGTAAAAACAGAATTTGTTGAATGCATACACTACTACTAGTAGCTCCTTCTATGTGGTAGTGTAATTAAGTTGAGCATTCGTTAGGGTCTTATTAGCATAGTAAATGACGTGAAAAATCTTGTCCCTGCGTTGCCCCAAAACAACTACCACAGTGAAATAACTCACATCACACATCAGTTCAAACGTCAAAGACCAGTTGGGGTGCTGTGATAATGGGTGTCATAGTCAATCTTTTCTTTAAGTGCTCAAAAGTTGCTAAACATTCCTCATTGAACTTAAACGGGACATTTTTCTCAAGCAAACTGTATAATGGCTTTGTGATCTTTGAGAAGTCCTTGATAAATCGACGATAGAACCTCGCGTGCCCAAGGAAGCTACAGACCTCTTTCACTGAAGTTGGTGGCGGTAGGCTCTCAATAGTCTCTAGCTTTGCTTTGTCCACCTGTAATCAGTTCCCTAAAACCTTATGCCCGAGGATAATTTCTTCCTGTACTATGAAATGGCACTTTTCCCAATTCAGCACTAAATTGGTTTCAGCACACCTCTTCAATACCATAACCAAATTCTCCAAGCATTTATCAAAAGATTCCCCAAAGACTGAAAGTCGTCCATGAAGACTTCCATATTCTGCTCAACCATGTCAGAGAATATCGCCATCATACATCTCTGAAATGTGGTCGGGGCGTTGTATAAACCGAAAGACATCCTCTTGAATGCAAAAGTACCATAGGGGTACGTGAAGGTAGTCTTTTCTTGATCTTCTGAGGCTATAACTATCTGGTTATACCCTAAATATCCATCTAAGAGGAAGTAGTAGTCATGTCCCGCCAACCTATCCAACATCTAGTCAATGAATGTGAGAGGGAAATGGTCTTTTCTGGTCGCCTTGTTCAGTTTGTGATAATCCTATACAGACCATCCACCCTGTGACTATTCTGGTAGGTATTAATTCATTGTTTTCATTGGACACTAAAATCATGCCTCCCTTCTTCTGAATGCATTGCTCCGGACTCACCCATGAGCTATCTGATATTGGGTATATGATACCGGCATCTAACCACTTCAAGATTTCTTTCTTGACGACCTCTTTCATTATAAGATTTAATCTCCTCTGTTGCTCCACTGTCGGCTTACTGTCATCCTCAAGAAGTATCTTATGCATGCAGAATGAGGGGCTGGTCCCCTTGATATCCGCTATGGTCCACCCAATAACAGATTTGTACTCCCGTAGCACTCGCAGCAGCTTACTTTCCTGACAAGATGTTAATGCAGACGCAATTATAATAGGCAACTTTGACGATTCACCCAAAAATACGTACCTTAGATGATTCAAAAGAGGTTTAAAGTCAACATTGGGAGGCATCTCAAGAAGAGGTTTAAGACGCTCCGATTTCTCCCCTGTGTGTCCTAGTGGTTCAACTAGAATCTTGAATTTTCTCATTTGTGGCACTGTGTTCAGAATTTGCATATATTCCAACATATGTATCCTCCAGGTCAGAATTCCCTAGTAGAGCACTCTCTAATGGATCAATACTCATCAATTGCTCAGTAGCGTCATTCAGTACCCTGTCAACAACATCAACCTTGAAGCACTCTTCTTTATAAGTTGGGAATTTCATAGCTTTGAATACATTAAACGTAACCTCTTGCTCCTGAACTCTCATTATCAATTCTCCCTTCTGTACGTCTATGAGAGTTCACCCAGTAGCTAGAAAAGGTCTCCCCAGAATGATCGGTATGTCCTTGTCCTCCTCGTTGTCCAGAATAATAAAGTCAGCAGGGAAAATAAACTTGTCCACTTTTACCAAGACATCTTCTATAATACCCCTCGGATATGTGATGGACCTATCGGTAAGCTGCAATGATATGTTTGTCGGCTTAGGAGCTGGCAATCCCAACTGTGTAAATACCGATAGAAGCATTAGATTAATGCTCGCCCCTAAGTCACATAAGCATTTGTTAAACGACAATCTTCCAATAGAGCAAGGTATCGTGAAACTGCCTGGATCTTTGAGTTTCGGAGGTAGTTTCCGTTGCAACACTGCACTGCATTATTTCGTTAAGGTAACTATTTCATAGTCTTCCAGTTTCTTCTTCCTCGACAGAATACCTTTCATAAACTTCGCATAGCTTGGTATTTGTTCCAAAGCTTCTGCGAAATGTATGTTAATCTACAGCTTCTTAAACACCTCCAAGAACTTAGCGAACTATTTATCTAATTTTTGTTTTTGAAGTCTCTGAGGGTATGGCACAGGAGGGTACACAACTGGTGGTGTGGCACATGGTTTTTCAGCATTTTCTTACTTCTCTGCCTCTACTACAAACTTCCCATCCTTTTCCTCATCCAAAACCTCATCAGAATTTTCTGCAAATTGGCGTGGGCGCGCCAGGTTCCCTTCTTCCTGGGGCGCGGCCGCGCCAGGCCCAATTTCTGTAGTTTGCTTCTCAGATCTCAAAGTGATAGCTTGACACTGTTCCTTTTTGTCCCTTTTTGGATTTGCTTCTGTATTGCTTGGTAGAGCCCCTTGTGATCTATTAGTCAACATATTGGCCATTTGGCCCATTTGATTCTCCAATGTTTTGATAGTCACCGCTTGGCTCTTTAACATCAACATAAGCTCTTCCATTTCAGTTTTCTTCTCTTATTGTGGAGCAGGAGTTGGATGATGTTGATGTTGCTGTTGCTAAAATCCTGGAGGATACGACGGTCTTGGAGCATACTGTTGTTGTGGGTGTTGTGGTTGTTGAGCACCTTAATTGTTACTCCAGCTGAAATTAGGATGATTCCTATTGTTTGGATGGTACAAGTTCTGAAATTAATTTTGTGGCCTTTGGTAGTTGCTTACGAATTGAACTGACTCTGCAGTGATAGCACATTGTTCTGTCGGGTGTGATCCCGCACATAACTCGTAGACGAATACAACTTGTTGTACTTTGTTTTCAGCCATAGAATCAGTCTTCTTCGCCATTGCCGCCATTTGAGCTGATAGTTCCGTGATAACATCCACTTCCAATACCCAAGCAACCTTCGGTTGAGGCATTCTAGATGTCAGATTTTGGAAGTCATTTGCTGCCATGGTCTCAATTAACTTATAAGCTTCCTCATAGCTCTTTGCCCATAAAGCGCCTCCTGCGGCGGCATCAATACACGGCCTCGATTGCCATCCCAAACCATTGTAGAACGTATTGATCACCATCCAATCTGGCATCCCGTGGTGAGGACACTTCCTTAGCATCTCCTTATATCTTTCCCATGCTTCATACAACGATTCTCTTTGTTGTTGGTCAAACTGTGAAAGAGCACTCCTCATCTTTTTTATTTTAGCCATAAGAAAGAACTTTGCTATTTTAGCCATAAGAAAGAACTTTGCTAAAAATTTCTGTGCTAAATCATCCCATGTAGTAACTAAACCTGATGGTAGCGAGTGAAGCCAACTCCTGGCTTTGTCCCTCAAAGTGAATGGGAAGAGTCGAAGCTTCACCGCATCATCTGATACACCGTTATACTTGAATGTGTCACAACTTTTAATGAAACTCAGAAGATGTTAGTTCGGGTCATCGTTAGCCGAACCCCTAAATTAGACTGTGTTCTGTACCATCTAAATTCTCCCTGGTCTGATTTCAAAGGTGTTCGCAGCTATCGCTGGCCTGACAATACTCAACTGTAGCTCATTGATTCTTGGCATAGAATAGTCTCTCAATGCTCCATGTTCATCGGCTGCCATTTGTACAGGTATTTTAGTGTCTTCTTGTCTGTTAGCAGTAGCTGTATTCAATATCCAAGCTTTCCCGTTGATGTTATCCTGTCTAGGCACCAAAGCAGAATTGTGAGATCGAGTGTGCATAAACTAAGCAAGAGTACCTGAAACAAAAGAAAAATAAAATAGAAATGAGATAAGATGTGAATTGTTTAAGTCAAATTTAACTTGAATTGATGTTGAAAGTAATAAAAATAAAAACTAGTTCTCCGACAACGGCGCCAAAAACTTGTTGGCTTGTTTCGGTGTTAACAAAATAGTCTCACACACACGTAAGTGCACGTGGTCCACAATTAATATATGTTAAGTAAAGTATCATTCCCATGGAGAAAAGTAATTATTTCTAATCTAACAATCAACAACTTTGTATTTATTTCTGACTGCTTAAACGAATGAATAAGATGTGAATTAATTACTAGATTTATTATCCACTAATAAACTAATTAACAAGCAACTGATTTAAATTAGGAAGATAAGGGATTCTAACTTCACTTGATGCATCGTTCAAATTAAACACCTCTTGTTAAGCCTAATTAATTACTTCGGATTGCTAGTCAAGAGCACAAAGGTGAAACATGGCTATCTTTCGATATATCATGCCCATATCACATAAAATCCACAAAAGAGATAGAATTCATATGAATATCAATATTACCTAACTCACTATATTTCTATGTGACTTACAAGTAATATAGATTTAAGTACAAGCTCTCTCAAATGACTACACGAGGTAAGCCGGTATATGTCTATCCGGATTACGAATCATGAAATCTATCTCATGTAAAGTTCATGAACACATGCCAATATAGCTAAGTCTGAATTTGTACTTCCTTTTTCTATTTCATATAAATTACTATAGTAGATGGTGATCAAGCATCTAATCAATTAAAACCACCATATTAGACAATCCTTGCATAATCAATTACATTCAACAAAGAGGCATAGAAATCTGAGTTAAGCAAAAAGTTCCATTAGAATCCCATAATGGTTATTAGTTCATCTCTGAAGCAATAACCATTATGGGAATTTATCCAAGCATTAAGAGAATACAATGAAAGCGAAGAGAATCAAGGGAATATGAAATTGCAAAGCTGATATTTCTTCCTCCAAAGTAAACCTTCCAAGCTGAGTTCAAATCCACAATCAATCACAATCAAAACCCTAATTATCAAAATCTATCAATGAACCAAGAGAGAAGCCAAAAGAATAGCTAAGAACTCTGCTCTCCCCTTAGAATAGTAAAAATAACGATTAAAAATTCCAGATCATTTTATAACTTGCAAATACACCCTTATATGGAAAAACAAACTACAGTAGTTTTAAGTGAAAAGTCAACAATGTAAAGTAATAACTGGTGCGACCGCGCCACCCCGTAAGTCATTTAGGGCGCGGCCGCACTGGCATGCGATCTGTTCCTGGTGTGGCGCAGGCGCGCTGATTTTGTTCTTCATGTTGGCATGGCCGCGCTGCTGGGTTTTTCTGCAGGCTACTGCAAGTCTTCTGTTGGTGTATGCTTCAGGTCCATTTATTTGCTGCATTCATCTTCTTTCTTCTTTCACTTCCCACTGATCAGAGGCCATTTCCACATACCATATGTCATCTTCACCATCATGCCCTTTCCATGCCATTTGCTCACATTAGAGTTTCCTTCATACAACCTACAAAATGAAGATAAAAAAACATCAAAAGTAACTAAAACACTTGAGATTAAGCTCTAGTTGTAGCTAGTTAGTAGCCAATAAGTAGGTATAAAACCTAATTATCAGATACACCATTCAATTGTGGTATTCCTAATGGAGTCCATTGTGAGATTATACCATTTTCTTTGAGACAATTGAGAAACTCACAGCTTAAGTATTCACCACCTCGATCCGATCGAAGAATCTTAATACTCATTCCAGTTTGTTTCTCTACTTCACTTCTGAATTCTTTAAACTTTTCAAATGATTCGAATTTGTATTTCATCAAATACACATACCCAAATCTTGAATGATCATCGGTGAAAGTAATAAAATAAGAATACCATCCTCGTGCATTCGTTGTCATAGGTCCACATACATATGTGTGTACCAACGCTAACAACTCTGTAACTCTTTCTCCTTTTCCACTAAAAGGGGATTTAGTCATTTTACCCATGAGACAAGATTCATAATTTAGATATGTTTTATAATCAGATAGCTCTAAGAGCCCATCCTTATGCAACTTGAATAATCTTGTTTCATTGATATGACCGAGTCTATAGTGCCACATAAATGTATAATTAACATCGTCTTTTTTCCATTTCTTAGTTTGTTCAATTTGAAGTATATTTTCATGCAAATCAAGTGTATAAAGTCCATTCAACAATTTACCAACATAATATAAAACATTCTTATTATAAATAGAACAATTGTTGTTCTTTATTATAATTTCAAAACCATCCATATCCAATACAGACATTGAAATAATGTTTCTTATAAGAGTTGGAACAAAAAAACAATTATTTAAATTAATGGACTTGCCCGTAGGCAGTGCTAAACAATAAGTCCCTACAGCTAATAAAGCAACCTTTGCTCCATTTTTCACTCGTAGGACGACCTCATCCTTGTTCAACTTTCTACTTCTGACTAGTCCCTGCACATTATTACATATATGAAAACCACAACCGGTATCCAATACCCAAGTATAATTATGACTTTTAAAAAAATTAATTTCAATCATGAACAAACCTAAAGCTTTTCCAAGCTTCTTCTTCTTTTGTTCCGCAAGGTACTTTTCACAGTTCCTCTTCTAGTGACCCGGCTTATTGCAATAGAAGCATATTCCTTTGCTGTGTGGATCAGGTTTTTTATTATCCTTTTTCTTCACCTTGCCCTTAGCCTTCTTGTTTTTCTTCTTTTCAGAAGATACCTTAGGCCTCTTCTTTTTCTTGGAAAAATCATCTAGCATTAAGACATGGTCCCACTTGGATGGGAAGTGACCTTTGTCAGTTTTTAACATGGTAAGTAACTCAGGCAAGCTAACGTCCAACTTATTCATGTGAAAATTCACAACAAATTATGAGAAGGTGTCCTGGAGTGACTGCAAGATCAAATCTTGACTTAACTCCCCATCTATGTTGAACCCCAATTATTCTAGTTGTTCAATCAAGTTAATCAACTTTAGACAATGAGTCTCAACAGTAGTGCCCATAAATATGCTAAATCAGAAGAGCTCTCTAGATATCTGATACCTAGCAGTCCTGCTTTACTCACCATATAATTCTTTTAGGTGCAGTAAAATAGAATAGGCATCCATTTTCTCGTGCTGACGCTGTAGCTTATTACTCATGGAAGCGAGCATGATGCACTGTGCTATGGATGTATCATCTTACCTCTTTCTAAAAGTAGCAATCTCTTCCTCAGAGACTGTTTTTGCAACCTTTGCAGGGACAGGTGAATCTTGGATATAAAAAAGTTTTTCAGCAGTGAGAACAATTCTCAAACTTCTTAACCAGTCCGTGTAATTCGGTCCGATTAACTTGTTAGCATCAAATATGCTACGCAATGATAGTGAGTGTGACATTTTTAAATTTTACATGTGAAATAAAATACCATTTTAGCATACATTCATTTAATTAATTACCAAAATAAATTTGGTCTTATTTTAAATTGGTATCTCTCACTATTTTTATCAAACTATATTACCCTCAATATATAGTTCGACAAATCTATTTAAAGATTTGCTAGTGAGAATAAGAATCTCATTTCAAATGTATATAGCCTTGTCTGACACAACAAACTATATATAAATAAATAGGTAGACAACTATTGTCAATTCCATCAACATGTAACTCCTTGAATTTTGCCTCTTAGATTTTTTTGATCAAGTGTGACACATCCGAATCAAAACTTATCCAAGTTAAGTCCAACCTAGCACTTCCATATATTCAAAAGAAAAATATTGTCCTTGTGTGACACAATAAAACAGCATCGTTCAGTCTATTTATAAGTATTAAATGTGATAAATCAACATCTTAAATATTTAATACTTGCCTTGCGTGATACAACAAACTCATATTAAATATTTAATACTCTATTAATTTACCATACTAGAAGACGACGTTCGATATTCTAAATATCTTCGAACGCTTAGGACTTAATATAAAATCTTTGATGGATTTGTTATTATTTGTCTCATCTTGTTTAGCGCACATGCACATATATATATAAAATACGCGTCATATTAATTGACATGAAAAGCATGTTTCATAATATATATATATAGAGAGAGAGTATAAGCATGCATTTAGAATACAGTATTCTACCCGAATTGATTATGGACTTTTATTCTAGTTTGGTTCACTCGAGCCACCAAGTGAACCAAAAGGTCAAACCTAGGTGTGCAAGAATTAAATTTAAACATAACTATTATATTTAAACCCGGGCTCCAATACAAATGGGTCTTCATGCGCTCCTTGCTCTTTGGTCTCCAATTCTTCAAGATAATTCTAACTAATCCTATTACATAAACTATTTACATTAAATAGAAATCTTGATCAGCAAACAAGGGGAAGTACATAGGAGTGAGATAGAATTTATATGAAGAAAAATTAGAGAAAACGAGGTACGCAGACCCCATTTAATAAAACCCATACATTTAAGCATTCAACTAAAATAAAATCCAATCGCATTGGTCAATAGTCCATAATCAACCCCATTTATTATCATACATATCACCATATGCATCAATAAATAAACATTTAATATATACATTGATATTGATTTAATCGGCAATTCTAGTTAGTTTCAAAATCCAATTTTAACTCTAATTAGTTATCATGGAATCTAATTCCAACTCTAATTAGTTAGCATGAAAATCAATTCTAATTAAAATAAGCATCTTTATTTTAATCTAATTCCAAATCTAATAAACTCCTTTATTAATTTGAAATTACAAAAAAAAAACATATAATTTTAATTTTAATTAAAATAAACCTTTTATCTTAATTAGAAATCAAAAAATTAAATTAAATAAAATTTTATTCAATTCTGGTAATCGGCTGCAGCGCCCAATTTATACTGTAGACTGGCGTTGCGGCGCCGGGTCGCCCATTTTTTCAAAAAATTCTGACCTGGCGCTGCGGCGCTTCATTTACACGGCAAACAGGCGCTGCAGCCCTAGGTCGCCCGTTTCCTGACCCGAACTGGCGCTGTAGCGCCCAGATTATACTGTAATCCAGCGTTGCGGCGCCATTCGCCAAGAACTGTTTTTCCAGTTCGCAAATTGTGTAGTTTTTTCCAAAAAACATGATTCCTAGCTAACAATTATGCCCAATTACATTGTTCAAAATACATATCAATATATATATATATATATATATATATATCAAATAAAAACAATTAATAACTCGCATAAAGGTTTGGCTCTGATACCACTGTTAGGTTTGTAAGATCAAAATAGCATGCAACAATTACATACATAGCAGTGGAAGTGTAAAAATAGAGTTTTAAAATTTTAAAAACCATGAACTCGGATCATCCTTTATGCGCAATTATTAATTTAATCTAAAGAGATGAAGAAAGAATCATACCCTTGAAGATTCGTGCTTCCTCAGGTACGAGTTCTACTCCAATCCTTTCCTTATTCGACTTGAATCTACCGGGTGTGATTCCTTTCTTTAATCAATGTCAGCCACCCAAGTGTTTGGCCTCTATAGATGATCCACCAAGGATGAACAAGTATTAAGAAAGTGGGTTATTGGCAAAACCCTAGTTTTTTCTCTCTCTAGAAAAGTGTGCTCTCCCAACAATTGAAATTACGTTAGCCCTTAATCAAAATAAGACTCCTCTTTTTTATAGATGTAGGCAACCCTCCTATACTTTATAGGATTAGGGTTTCATATTAATTAATTAAACTCTTTTAATTAATTAGGTTTCCTAATCTTATTAAGAGGAATTAATTAAACTCCTTTAATTAATTTACCTCTTAATCTTATTAGGAATATAAGAGAGTAATTTTATTAGTTAATTTCCAAACTCCTTTAGGAATTCAAATTAATAATAATAGTACTAATAATAATAAGACCCCTCTTATTAATTTAAATTTAATATTTTTAAAATATTAAATAATAAATATTAAGTTATTTAATTTATTCTATCACTGTAGATTAAATTAAATACACTTAACTTATTATTACGATTATGTCATTTGTTTCTTAAATAAATATTAATCCTTTTATGGTGTGACCCTTTAAGTTCTCCATAATAAATCGGTTGTGAATAAATTAATTAGATCAATTCTAATTTTATTTAAATAAATAAATTAACTATTAATTCATTTAAATGAATAATATTTATTCTATAATAAGGGTAAGCCCCCTTAGCGCTCAATGACTTTTCAGATAATATCGATTTCAACATTAATCATAAAGAAGTTTTAAGTAAATAGTTACCGTACAATTCATTCCTTCTACCATACAATGTCTCAATTAAATATAAGACATGGATTTACTATCAAGTCTTATTTTATTTAATTATATGTACTCCGATCCTAAATGCACAAACTCCAATAATATAAATTTGAAATTACTTTCTAATTTCATTCTGCCTTGGCTAAGGACTACTGAGTTGTCATTTATCGAATCACATAGGACATTCACTTCTTTTACTAGAAGTGGTAGATCCTTTATTGATCATTCATTATCTTCATGTATAACTAATTATACCCAAGCATACCCTTTGATATACCCTCAGGGTCTTACAGAACATGTCAAAGTATAACTCATCATACATAAGATACTATGATGATCTCATGTCTAAGGATTACTTGTACTACTATCACTAAGGGAAATCCTATTGATAGGTGAGTAAAAATACATTAGGTGTTCCTTAGCGAGCCACGTTCAATGTACTTATTCATTAATAAGCACCTACATACTTGATTTAGTGTCTTCACACAAATGATCATGAGAGCGATCATACTCTTCCAAAAAGTAAACAACGTATGTACCAATTTATCCAGATTCACTAATCCCCTATTTAGTAATCCATCGATTGGAACTATTTTAGTTTTAAGCTTTCTAAGAATTTAGATCTCATTAGCATGATCATCATCATGATTCTAAAAGCATTGCTTACAACTATGGATTTATCACATTTAAATATAACAGCATTATGTAGATAATATAAACGCCTTTAAATAAATAATTTATTTATTAATAAATGAATAAGATTGTTACAAAAGTATATGCTTTATCATCAAACATGATTGGCTTGTGTGCATACTACTTTCAACTTTTCCTTCATTAATCAATATATGGAGAATTTCCTCCATAGGCTGATTCAAAGAAGTGAATTTTTTCTTAAAAGAAAACTCTCTATGAGCTCGGACTCTTTCTTCCCTGACAACTGTGTCTTCTTAGGTTTCGTGTTCATGGAACCTATAGTGATTCTTCCTTGCAATTGGAATAATTTTGGGCGAGGGAGGATTTGTTCTCCGCTGGCTGACTTGAGTTATCAACTGTAGGGTTATTTGGTGTTGATATACCGTTAGTTCTGCCAGTTGACCAATCTGTTCTTTAATAGACTTCATCTCTTGTTCTATCAGAAATTAACATTCTGAATACCCCCATTTGTCAGAGATATCCTTGCTTGTTTGGGGAGAATCCCCCTACGTATTTGAGGTACTTGGAACCTTCTCCACTCCCCATACTAATCATGTTAACTCCCTCCTCATTGTGTTGAGGCAAAGGGTTATCTTGAATATGTGGCTTCTCTGGTTTTGTTACCACAATCTCACCACTGTCTATCAGGTCTTGGATCTTGTGCTTTAGAGACCAACATTCTTGAGTATCATGGCCTAGAGCCCCAAAATGGTAAGCACATTTCTTGCTTGGGTCAAAATTCTTCCCACTTAGATTGGCTGGTGGAAGGAGCTGAACAATTTTCTTCTGTGCTGTCAGAAGCTTGAGTATATTCTCAAGCGAGTCCCCTAAGGGTATAAACTTCCTTTGATATTTAGCCTCTCCAATTCTTTGGAATGTAGGATTTGAAGGTTGTAAAGATGTTTGGAAAGGGGAATAATTTTTCCTTTGAATGCGCAGGTTCTGGTTGCCTCTCTAAGTTTGACCTTGTAATACTAAGGATACAACCTCTTCTTTCTTCTTATGAACTTTTCGAGGATTATTCCCATAATTTTCAGCCTGAATGTGCTCAGCCACGACTTCTAAAGCAGTAAGGTCTTTAATCTTTCCATACTTAAGCCCTATCTCAGTCATTTCTCTATGTTTGATCATTTCTGAGAATGGTTTTCCTATGCCTGCTAGGACCCTTTCATATAATGGAGCTTCTTGTATATCGATGAATGTCATTACCATCTCATTTTTTGTCATTGATGGGATGACTTGAGCAGCCAGACGTTTCAATCTTTGGGCATATTCTCTGAATGACTCGATGTTCTATTTTTTAACCTTAGTAATCTGATATCTGTCTGGAGCCATTTGTGACTGGAAGCTGCATTGATTTAGGAAGACATAAGCTAGCTCTTCCTAGCCATAAATTTTTGAGTTGTCTAGCCAAGCGTACCAAGCTCTGGCCTCTCCAGTTAGACTTTTCTAAAACAACTGCAATATGAGCTTTTCGTCCTCTGTATAGGATCTGAGTTGTCCAATTAATACTTTTAAATGAGTGTAAGGATCTCCCAATCCGTCGTATTTTTTAAAATCAGGGACCTAAAACTTTTCTGGATAACGGGCCCTGGAAAGATGCAGAGGTCTGAGTAGTTGACACTACCGTATGTTCCAGTCCCTTTGAGTGATCGGATAGTTTCTTCCATATGCTGGACTTTCTTTCGGATATCCCCAGTTTCTCGATCTTCTTTGAGATTGTTGATTTCAGGAATTTTGTTGGTTTTTCATTGTTTTGATGTTCAAGTATCTGAGCTTCCTTTTTCTTGTCAGTACCCTGACCAACACATTGTTCGGAGGACTCTAGTATCTGTTAACCCTGAGTACATTTACTATATTCTTTCAAAAAGACGGCTAATTCTGCTATCTGATTACTGAGTCCCTCAAATTCTTCTCGAGACACGAAATATGTCCCCTGTTGGGTACTTTCTTCCATAGTAGTAAGTATGTTTTTACCTTCTTAGATTTGGATATGGTAATGGGACCAATCTTGCCTACAATAAAAGTAGGTAGTTTAGTCTTGATAGACCCGAACAGTATGAATGATATGCAATGTGTCAGGTTTAGGGGTTTTTTAATATTTTCCTGCAAAATAGAGGTCAGTTGTTTTGATGACAGGATATCATGACAGGATTTGATATTTTACAATAGATTTGAAAGATTTAATATTTAATATTTGATAGGAATTGATATTTATAACATTTAATCCTTGACATAAAATTGAAAAGGGAAAGGTATGAAGTACCTTCACTTCGCGTTTGGTTTATCAGAGGCTGACCTATCTTAGGTTTACTCTCACGGGCTTTTAGGCATGGAGGTTCCCAGATCATCGCAATTTACTAGATGGGAAGCTAATTCGATATTTCAATTGGAGCGGATCTAAGTGGTACCTTTTCTGAGCCTTACTTGGACTTAATCGCCACTAGAGTCCACTATTCAGAGACCGACGGGTTCGCCTCCTAGTGGAGGAATCACACAATATACATTCATCGCGTATCACTATATGCAATATGATGACATTGTGTGAAGCACTAATATAAAGCGGGGTAAAGAGACATTTATTCACATCCATTCAATGTAAAGACGCCATTTCACACACAAGCACAAAGAAGAGAATTGAAAAGTTTGAAATGCGGCTTAAGCCCTCTACTGTCCCCAGCAGAGTCGCCACCTGTCGACGTCAGGAAAAATTGATCCCTCTTCCTAGGTGTTTCTTACCCTTTATATTTTCTATGTGTTTTTATATTGCCTTAAGGGTGAGATTTTAGGAAGAGACTGACATATAATGTCGACTTTAGACACTCGAAATTTTTTGTTCCTGTTACTAACACTTAAAGAGTGCAAGATTGTCTTTTCAAATCAACCCCGGTCTCAATACCGGGCCATCAAATTAACCCCGGTCTCAATCTCGGGCCGACAAATCAACCCCGCTCTCAATACCGGGTCATCAACTCAACACCGATCTCAATATCGGGCAATCAACTCAACCCCGGTCTGAATACCTGACCATCAAATCAACCCCGATCTCAATACCGGGCCATCAAATCAACCCCGATCTTAATATCGGGCCACCAACTCAACCCCGGTCTCAATACCGGGTCGTCAAATTAACTCTGATCTAAATACTGGGCCCTCAAATCAACCCCGATCTCAATACCGGGCCACCAACTCAGCCCCGGTCTCAACCCGAGAAGTACAGGTCAGCCCCGGTCTCAACCCGGGCGGTACAGGTCAGCCTCGGTCTTAACCCTGGAAGTACAGGTCAGCCCCAGTCTCAACCCGGGAGGTATAGGTCAACCCCGGTCTCAACTCGGGAGGTACAGGTCAGCCCCGGTCTCAACTCGGGATGTACCGGTAAGCCCCAGTCTCAACACGGAAGGTACAAGTCAGCCCCGGTCTCAACCCGGGAGGTAGAGGTCAGCCCCGATCTCAACCTAGGAGGTACAGGTCAGCCCCAGTCTCAACCCGAGAGGTACAGGTCAGCCCCGATCTCAACTCGGGAGGTACAGGTCAGCCCCGGTCTCAACACGGGAGGTATAGGTTAGCCCCGGTCTCAAATCGGGAAGTACAGATCAGCCCAGATCTCAACCCGGGAGGTACAGATCAGCCCCGGTCTCAACCCGAGAAGTATAGGTCAGCCCCGGTCTCAACCCGAAAGGTACAGGTCAGCCCTGGTCTCAACCCGGGAGGTACAGGTCAGCCCCAATATCAACCCGGGAGGTACAGGTCATCCTTCGTCTAACCCAGGAGGTACAAGTCAGCCCCCATCTCAACCCAAGAAGTACAGGTCAGTCCCAGTCTCAACCTGAGAGGTATAGGTCAGCCCCGGTCTCAACCTGAGAGGTACAGGTCAGCCCTGGTCTCAATTCAGGAGGTACAGGTCAGTCCCGGTCTCAACCCGGGAGGTACAGGTCAGCCTCGATCTCAACCCGGGAGGTACAGGTCAGCCTCGATCTCAACTCGGGAGGTACAGGTCAGCCCCGGCCTCAACCCGAGAGGTACAGGTCAGCCCCGGTCTCAACCCGGGAAGTACAAGTCAGCCCCGATCTCCCGATCTCAACCTAGAAGGTACAGATTAGCCCCGGTCTTAACCCGAGAAGTACAGGTCAGCCCCGGTCTAAAATCGGGAGGTACAAATCAACCCCGATCTCAGCTCGGGAGGTATAGGTCAGCCCCGATCTCAACTTGGGAGGTACAGGTCAGCCCCGATCTCAACCCAGGAGGTACAGGTCAGCCCCAATCTCAACCCGGGAGGTACAGGTCAGCCCCGATCTTAACCCGGGAAGTATAAGTCATCCCTGGTCTCAACCCGGGTGGTTAGGTAAACTTCAGAACAAATCCTGAAGCATCACAACATCTCCAGAGGAAACCCTAGAGCGACCAAGTCAACCTCAGAGACAACACTGAGGACAAACAAACTCGAATGGGATCCAAATCTTGGAAACAGCTCAGGAAGTCAACTGAAGGCCATGCCGACATTGAAGGCAACCCCGGGAGTGGAAAAATGGTCATTTTGCCAACTCCATGATAATTTGATCAAACTCAAGCCGAATTGATGCCACCAAGGTCATAACGAACCATAACGATAATCCCGAGTGCAAACAGCGCAAGATAGCTCAATGGACAAACTGTGGGGAATCGACCTGGGTATGAACCTGTCTTCTTGGACTCAGAAAATGTTTTATCCCATGTCATTTTGACACTCTCGACAAGGGCTTTTCGGAAAGGTATAGCATGCCTCAAACGGACTCTCCGATCAAAAGTTAAAAAGTTTTGAATTAGACCTCTGTTGCTCGGAGTGCACATACTTTGAGAAGATGGGACCTGCCGCGTGGGCCCTGCCATATGGAGCCCTCTACCTGTGGCAGCAGTAGGTAGAGTGGAGGCTCCCTGGCCTATATATAAAGGTGCACCCCCCTCTCATTTCAAGAATTCAGAACGCTCCCTGCCCGTTTCGTTTTCTGTCTATTTTCTTGTCTTCCAAACCCAAATTTTTTCACTCTAACACGTAGATATACCCACATATTACCACATATCAAAAAATAACAGGTAAATTCGGATGTTTAAAGCCTATGATTTGGCAAAAAGCCCGTGTAGCAATCCACTATGAGTATTTTTACGATCAGCAAGTCAATACTACTTCTTTGCACTTTTATACAGTTGCATATCAAGTTTTGTTTTCTAAATATGCCCGGAACTCAGTTCCGTGGCCGTTTTTGTTAACTTTTGGTACTTTTTTTTGCATAAACGCATTTTCTGACATTTTTACAACTCGGATTGACGATCTGTCGCTTTTAGCAACTCTTAAATACTAATATCTGTGTTTTGAGCAACTTAGTCGGACTGGGTTATCTTTCCATTTTTGGGTTTGGCTTTTTTTGTATATATTTAACTATATATATACTAACTTTTCAATTCTGTCAAGCCCGGATGTCAAATTCGCGGTAGTTTACTTCTTTTATATATAAATATGCATATATAAGCAGCCTTCACCACACTGGGTTATCTTACCAGTCTTGGTTGACTACTTTTTTGTCTATATATATATATATATATATATATATATATATATATTTCTATTCGGCCTGGATCATTCTGTGGCCTTTTTACTGCTTTCATATATATATATATATATATATATATATATGTATATATAAGCAGCCTTCACCATACTGGGTTATCTTCCCAATCTTGGTTGACTACTTTTCTGTACATTTACATTTCAGTTCAGCCTGGATTATTCAGTGGTCTTTTTACTGTTTTTGGCACCATTCACCATTACTGGGTTATCTTCACAGTCCTGGTTGACTACGTTTCTGTATATATATTTATATTTAAGTCCGGGCACAGGCGTGAAAATCTATCGCCCTTTTTACTATTTTTTTATATATTTTTTAATTCTGTCCAGCCTGGATCATTCCGTGGCTTTTATACAGCTTTTATAAATACATATATATATATATATATATATATATTTCAATTCCAGTCCGGGCATCGGTGTGAAATCCTATCGCCCTTTTACAGCTTTCGTATATATAATTGTATATATATTGTTTTACTCGCTTTTATTAAATTATCGCTTTAAATATTCATTTTATATGAATCGGCACTAACATATCTGCGGGCGAACTAGATTTATTTAAATCTCGCCAACTCTACCTTTCAAACGGTTCAAAATAGGTACAGACGGAACCGAAAAGCTAGAATGGCTGAGATTTATTTAAATCTAGCAGCTTTTCTAGTTTCAGTTGTAAAAGCTACCTCGCGGCCCTTAGATCGCTATCTAGTGGGAACGAGACGCTTCGCCCAGGTGCGAACCAGGATTTACTGATGAATCCTTGGTTCTGGTAATATTTGGATATATATCTGTTTCTGTACAAATTTGAGCTGTGCAGGTTTATTGGTCTCCCTATGTGAGCCTAGGAATCGTGGGATTCATGATCAAACAGATCAGAATTTGATTCCCACGATGGACAAACTCCACTTTACAAATGTACCCTGCCAGTTTTTTTGTAAAATGTACATACAAAAGACCTTAAAACGGTTATCCGAATTTAAGGTCTCTGCATAATGAAAATATGGTTTCTCGTGTCAAAGTCCCTCCGATAGCTGTCATGCGCATGAGGAGACTGACACTTGTATATATGTTGTGATCGAGGATGCTTCGCAGCCCGACAATCACCATTCAAACTGTGCCTTAAGGCTGAAAAGATAAAACTGAAGTATCGATATGCTTTAACTCCTATGTTAGTGTAAAGGTTTGAAAACCTTCTTTCAAAACATCATTCAATAATCTTTTTGAATAAAAGAAGCTTTTGTAAATCAAATCAAAGTTTTTTGGAAATCAAATCAAACCCTTCGTATATAGGTTCAACAATGCATAGACATGCTTTCCATCAAACATAAGCCCAATTTTCTTCCAGCATTCACTCACACATTTCAGTTTTTTTAAGGGAAATATTGAAAACGTGCGGTACCGTGTTTACACGAGAGTTGTGGGGTGCCTAACACCTTTCCCACACTTAACCAAGCCCTCAAACTCAAAACTTCAGTTTCAAAGATCAAGTTTCGATAGTGTCCAGCAATTGGGCCTCCTTTCAAATAAAACTCGGTTGAGTTGGTACAACCATTTCAAACCTACCAACTGGCGACTCTGTAAAACGTTCAAATCGTCGACATGATATATGTTGGCCTTTTCCTAAAAAATCCTTCAAAACTTTTTTCGCAATAAAAAGAGGGTAGAGATAACTTAGGAAGAGAGAAAGATCCGGGTTGTGACCCGACCCGCAGATTTTTTCCCGACGTCGACAGGTGGCGACTCTGCTAGGGACAGTAGAGGGCTTAGGCCGCATTCAAATCTTTTCAAACATTTCCCTTTCAAAACTACGTATGTGTGAATGCTGCGTCTTTACATTGAATGAATGTTAATGAATGTTTTCCTATTTTTTAGTGCTTCGCACCCATATTAGTGCTTTGCACCAATGTCATCATATGCATACGGTAAGGCACGATGTATGTGAATGTATGTTGTGTGATTCCTCCTTCGGCAGGCAAAACCCGTCGGTGATAAGTAATGACTCTGGGGACGGCTAAGTCTCTGGGGGCTCATGAAAATGCAACACCCAGATTTGCTCCAGTTGAAAGATCGAATTAATTTTCCCTCTAGTAGATTACGATGATCTGGGGACCTTAATGCCAAAAAGCCGCGAGAGTAGCCTAAGATAGGTCAGCCTCTGATTAACCAAATCCGATGGGAAGCTTATTCATGCCTTCCTCTTTCAATTTAATTTCAAGTTTTTAATTCCAATGTAAAGAAGCACACTGTAAATATCATAATGAAAGATTTACATTTCCTGTCGTATACATCTTGTCATCCTGTCATCAAAACCACTAACCTCTGTTATGCAGGATAAGATTAAAAAACTACAAAAATACATCATGGCATGCATCCTATCCCTACCTACATCAGGAAATTGTCACACCTACATTTTGTTGTAGGTGAAAATTTTGTCTTGTCACTAGATCTAAGTCTAAGAAAGCACTAAGTCCATCCACGGACATAACTTCTAGTGCTCAACCAGAATCCACCCCTATATCTAGGGAAGAGTTTGAAGGACTAAAGAATCAAATAGCTGAATTGGCCAGTTTTCTGAGAGAACAAAGCAATGCCCTTAAAGGGAAGCAAGCCCAAGCTCACACAGAACCGGGAACACCTGGTGGTAGTGGTGGCGGTCAAGAGACCAAAAAGGCAGAAACTCAGATTCTTAGACCACAAAACTAGGACACAACCAACAAAACCCCTGAAATCACCATCCTCAACAAAGAACAGGAAGCTGGTGACATTCTGAAGAAAGTACAGCAGATGGAAGAAACCATCCGGTCTATCAAAGGGACTGGGGCCTTTGGCATTTTAATTATTCAGACCTGTGTATCTTCCCTGGGGCTCGTTATCCCGAAAATATTAGAACTCCTGATTTTGAGAAATATAATGGATTGGGAGACCCTTATACTCATCTGAAAGTATTCATTGGAGAACTCGGATCCTATTCAGAGGACGAGAAACTCCGAATGCAGTTATTTCTGAAGAGTCTGACCGGAAAGGCTAGAGCCTGGTACGCCCATTTAGATAACTCTAAAATTCACCGTTGGGAAGAGTTAGCCAATGCTTTCCTCAGTCAATACAGATTTCAGTCTTAGTTGGCTCCGGACAGATACCAGATAACCAAAATCAAGAAATAAAACACTGAATCATTTAGAGAATATACCCAATGCTGAAGGCGGGTTGCAGCACAAGTCACCCTATCCATGACTGAATCTGAGATAGTCATGACCTTCATCGATATCCAAGAAGTTCTATATTACAGGCACAGGAAAACCTTTCTCTGAAATGATCAAACACGGCGAGATTATAGAAATGGGGCTCAAGTCCGGGAAGATAAAGGATCTAGCTGCCCTCGAAGCAGTTACTGAGCATATCCAGTCCAGAAATTACAGGAGTAATCCCCGGAGGGTACACAAAAAGAAAAATTAAGAAGTGTCCTTAGTGTTACAAGGACAGAATCAAAGAGGCAAGTCAAACAGTATGCCCATTCAAAGGAGGAACTATACCCCTTTCCAAGCTTCAGCACAGCCTTCAAACCCTCCATTTCAGAAAAATATGGAAGTCAGGCATTTTAGAACTTTCACCCCTTTAGGGGATTCACTTGAAAATGTGCTAAAACTGTTGACAACACAGAAGAAGATTGTCCAACTCCTTCCACCAACCAACACTGGTGGACGAAATTTTGACCAAAGCAAGAAGTGTGCTTACCATTTCGGATCCTCAAGCCATAACACTCAAGACTGTTTGTCTCTCAAGCACAAAATCTGAGACTTGATTGACAATGGAGAGATTGTGGTGACCAAACCAAAACAACCACACATACAAGACAATCCCCTCCCTCATCACAAAGAGGAGAGTGTCAACATGATCAGTACAGAAAATGGAGGATGATCCAAATACCTCCAATATGTCCGAGAATCAACTCAATCCAGCAACAACAGCCCAGACAGTTGGGAAGTCTCAGAAAGGCGATTCTTGATAGAGCAGGAGATAAGGTCTATCAAGGAACAAATCAAACAGTTAGCAGAACTGATCATATACCAACATCAGATCACCAAACAGGTGATGAACCAGGCCAACCAGTCTGATGCCGATCGTCCTCCCATACAGGAGATCAGTCCCATCTCCAGGAAGGATCACTACCGGTCTCATGAGCATGAACCCTTGGTTGACAAGATGGGCAAAGATGAGAATTTCCAAGCTGGTAGGAAATTCTTATTTCAAAGGAATTTCACTAACCTAAACCAGCCAATGGTGGAAATCCTCTAAATGTTAATCAACGAGAGAATGGTTGCAGATTTACTACCTCCACTGAACCCTCGATCCAAGAAATTCAAGCCTGACCAAATATGTCAGTACCTCTCCAATGCACCCGTCCATGATACTAAAAATTGCTGGGCACTTCGAAACTTGATTCAGAATATGATTGAAAGCGGTGAATTGATAAAAGGGAATCGAGATTATGGCCTCCAAGATGAAGATAATCTCTTTATTCCCACTGCATGGAATCAAGATACAATGACTGTGGTTTCCTGTGATAAGGGGTCATCTCTCACACCCTTAGTACTGCCAGGGAAAGGGGTCAAAGAAAAATAAAATCCTGTGAAGGTGGCCGCACCTGAGCCTTTAATCTTTCCCTTCAGACCTCAGTATCCAATTATTAGTCTGAAGAGGGTCCCATGGAACTACAAGAATGATGAAGGTTCCACTTCAAACAACATTGCCATCGTACCAAAGGATAATCCATTGTACCTGCCTCAGCGGGTGATCAAACCAGTCATCAAAGCCAAAAAAAAGGTGGCTGAAGAGAGAATTGAAAAGTTCCTTAGTAAAATGGGACACAATGAAATCAAAATAGTGCAAAGCTTGAACGATGCACCCAAGCAGATGCCCATCCTAGATCTGGTCCTATCGTTGGTGGAGCATCGTGACATTCTAATAAAGGTACTGGAAGAAGCCCATCTACCAAAGACCGTGGATGCTAAGAAATTCTGTCACGTGGTAGAACACATTTTCAATAGCAATGTGATATCTTTCACTGACGATGATATCCCTGCAGAAGGGACAGGCCATCGTAAGTCCTTACATATAGCTGTAATGTCATCCGGGTATATGATCTGAGGTGTGCTCATAGACGAGGATCGTCCCTCAACATATGTCCCTACGATACCTTGGAGAGGATGAAGATCAACCTGAACCAGATTAAAACCAGTCATGTGGTCATCTGGGCTTTCAATAGATCTCGTCAACAAGCTATGGGAGAAATAGAGCTTCCTCTAAAGATTGGTCACATACTTTTTATGTGTCCTTTCAGGTGCTCAACATCGCCACCGGATAAAATTTGTTGCTAGGCAGACCATTAATCCACATGACAGGGGCAGTGCCATCCACCCTCCATCAACAGCTTAAATACATTATCAACGGCAACCTCATCATGGTCAACGCCGAACCAGAATACCCTATTTGTATACAGGGAGACATGCCAGTGCTTAGCCTGGATGCAGGAATTGAACCTACAAGTTTTCAAGCCCTGAAGGTCAGTGATACTCAGTATCTACCTATCGGAGCACCAGCCCTGAAACCAAAAGTCTCCACCGAGGTGATGAAAGTAGGCCAGGAGATGGTTTCTTTGGGTTTCTAACTTGGAGAAGGGTTAGGAAAGATTCGGCTAGGTATCAAGAGTCAAGTACAAATCCCGAGTCAGGATGGGAGAGCCGGATTGGGATATTCATCCGAGTCAAGCCGCCGGAACACACACAAGCATCCTAAGGCTCATGCTTCCACAATTTTGCTGCGAAACCTTACGGGTGTCGGATGGGTGACACCCATAAGGAAAATCTAAGTTGTGGTATCCACCATGTTATTTCCTCCCATTATACTAGCAAGTGAGAGAACAACTCCCAGATCCGAGTTGGATAGCAAAAAGGGAAAAGAAAAGATCATGTATAAAGGACGAGACCCATTTCCTAACATGCGGGTTATCATAAACTACGAGGGTATGAATGACAAAATCCCAGATAATGACGACGAGGATCAGATTCAAATTCCTCCCATCCGGGTCCTACAAATCAAAACAGGTTCGATTTTCACTAGAAGCCGACCGAACCTACGAATGACCTGATCTCCCTCCACCCGGGAGTACGTAGGCAGCCATTTCTGGTGCGATCAAACCAAATAAAAATTGAAATCGATGCCGGTGATGAATCTCCAATCTATAGGGGTCATCATCACCTCACAGTCCAATAAATGAAGGGACTAAGTCTGATAAAACCAGCGCTCAAACAAAGCCCTCATATACCCCCAAGGGCAACGGCGGGGAAGAATAGAAAAGAAGTTCTGAAACCCTCAGCCATCAACGATATCCATATACTCCTGATGCAAAGTATAGTAGAGGGAGTGCACGTTTAACAAGTTCCTTCGAGGCTGCGTCAAGCCAGGAACCTGCATCAAAAACCAACCCATATCAAAAACCTGTGCCCCGAGAATGGCAAAAGACAAGAAGAGAATTCAGAGAGAAGAAAATGTCAAGTCACCTTGTTGGCGTGGAGAAATCTCAATAGATGATGACTCAAGTCTCCCAACAGCTCCCAGGTCTGCACAACAATGCCTAGAACCTCCGCTCGTGGTGCCTGAGCAGGAGCAGGGGCAGCAAAAAGAGCCTGCTCATCACCAATATCAATCGGCGGCTTGTCCTGGGCTGGACGAATCACTGACTCTGCCAATCTGCGAGGCGGTCGAGCGGGATGTGGCTGAGAAACGTCAGAAACTCACCTCTGTCTAATGCCTGAAACTACCCTGCTAGCACTGCCAGGTCTGTCTCGGTCCATCACCTAGATAAAGTCTCCAAATCACCTCAGAAAGGGTGTGGTAAGCCTAAAACCTATAGCTTATTAGTTTAAATCAGTATTTTATTCATTTCTAAGTCCTAAAACATGCATGGGTCAGTCAAAAATACCCAGTAATGTCAAAACTACATGTTTTTCAAAAGATAAGTCCTAAAACATGCATGGGTCAGTCAAAAATACCCAGTAATGTCAAAACTGCATGTTTTTCAAAAGCTAAGTCCTAAAGGAGGCATGGGTCAGTTAAAAATCACCAGTAGAGTCAAAACTGCATGTTTTTTAAATGCTCGAGTTTTTAAAAAAAATTTGCCAGAGTCTCCTTTGTAAAATAAATTGTCCGCATGCACACAGGCATGTCTAGGTGGCCATTTAGTAGCATACCTTCCCAAAAATAGGAACATTTCTTATTTATGAAATAAAATCAAAAGTATACTTCACATGGTAACCAAATTACCATGGACATTTTTAGTTGAAAATCCAAACTCACTAGGCCTCAAAAAGGATGAGTAAACTGATCAAAAAGAGCAAAATATAACTGTCTCAGAATCTAAATTTTCTTACGTCAAAATGTGCATTACAGTAAGATATGCATACATATGAAGTTAAAAAAATTTCAGCAGGTTATATAAGCATACATTTTTCATACATTACGTCTAAAAGCCCCCTACATGGTTCACATGCTTTTAACGGTCAAAACTTGCGAAAAGAGGACGTAAAACGTTACCTGCGATGCGCTAAACGCGTAGGAGCTGAAGAAATCAAAAAAAGGCGGCCCGAACTTCGTAGATCTGAAAAAGAAGATCGAATTTCGTTTCAAACTCGAAATGAAACTGATTCAAATGAACTCTTGCCGCCCAATATAAAGCCACAGGTGGAAGCGGGCCTACCATCGGAAGTCGATCCTCTATTTGTGGCTCCCCAGGGTGGGTCTAACTTCCCCAGGCTTGATTTGGTTTGAGGTGAAACGGAGTTTATATGAGCTGCTAAGTCAAATCTGAAGAATAATCGCTACGCGATTGAGCGATTTGTCCTGAAATCCTGCGTTTAAGCAGCGTAATCCTGACAGAAAGGGTAGCTTTCTAAAAACCCTTGGTATTCATCCCGAAGTAATGTCCAAGAATCAATGATGAAGAATACTAAAAAACTACCAAAAAACTGCGCAAAACTGCCGAAAACTGCCACTTTTGAAGCATTGGGTACAGACCGAGACAGTTCAGTCGTTGGCACAACCCCAGCAAAGCGTCGGGTACTAACCGATTATAGTTCAGCAGTTGGCACAACTTCAGCGAAGCATCGGGTACTGATCGATGACAGTTCAGCCGTTAGCACAACCCCAGTGAAGCGTCGGGTACAAACCGAGACAATTCAGCCATTGGCACAACCCCAGCGAAGCGTCGGGTACTGACCGATGACATTTCAGCCGTTCGCTCAACACCAGCGAAGCATCGGGTATAGACCGAGACAGTTCAGCCATTTGGCACAACCCCAGCGAAGTGTTGGGTATAGACCGAGACAGTTCAATCGTTGGCTCAACCCTAGCGAAGCGTTGGGTACAGACCGAGACAGTTCAGCCGTTGGCACAACCCCAGCAAAGCGTCGGGTACTAACCGATGACATTTCAGCCGTTGGCACAACCCTAGCGAAGCATCGGGTACTGACCGATGACAGTTCAGCCGTTGGCACAACCCCAATGAAGCGTCGGGTACAGACCAAGACAGTTCAGCAGTTGGCACAACCCCAGCGAAGCGTTGGGTACTGACAGATGACATTTCAGCCGTTAGCACAACCCCAGCGAAGCATCGAGTACAGACCGGGACAGTTCAGCCGTTAGCTCAACCCCAGCGAAGCATTGGGTATAGACCAAGATAGTTCAGCCGTTAGCACAACCCCAGCGAAGCGTAGGTACAGACGAAGACAGTTCAGCCGTTAGCTCAACCCCAGCGAAGCATCGGGTACAGACCGAGACTGTTCAGCCGTTGGCACAACCCCAGCGAAGCGTCGGGTACTGACCGATAATAGTTCAACCGTTGGCACAACCCCAATGAAGCGTCGAGCACAGATTGAGACAGTTTAGCCGTTGGCTCAACCCCAGCGAAGCGTCGGGTACAGACCGAGACAGTTCAGCCGTTGGCATAACCCCAGCAAAGCGTCGGGTATAGACCGAGACAGTTCAGCAGTTGGCTAAACCCCAGCAAAGCGTCGGGTACAGACCCAGACAGTTCAGCCGTTGGTTCAACCCCAACAAAGCGTCGGGTACAGACCGAGATAGTTCAGTCGTTGGCTCAACCCTAGCGAAGAATCGGGTATAGACTGAGACAGTTCAGCCGTTGGCATAACCCTAGCAAAGCGTCAGGCACAGACCGAGATAGTTCAGTCGTTGGCTCAACCCCAGCGAAGCGTCGGGTGTAGACCGAGACAGTTCAGCTGTTGGCATAACCTTAGCGAAGCGTCGGGTACTGATCAACGACATTTCAACCGTTGGCACAACCCCAGCGAAGAATTGGGTACCGACCGGGACAATTCCGTCATTAACACAACCCCAGCAAAGCGTCGGGTACAGACCGATGACAGTTCAGCCGTTGGCACAACCCCAGTGAAGCGTCGGGTACAGATCGGTGATAGTTTAGCCGTTGGCACAACCCCAACGAAGCATCGAAAGGGATCCGATGACGAAAGCAATATAATAATCTATCCCCGATTATGGAATCTGTTATACACATCCTTAGAGGAAGCACCGATATGAAGTGGTGATTCAACTTACTGTGGCAAACTACCGGTGTAGATTATTGTCAAGATAGGCATCGGGGGCACTCATTGGAATAACTCGGCGACAACAATGTCGTCCTCATCAGAGTCACCTAGGCTATCATGAATGATGTCATCCCTAGAAGAAAATGACAAAAATAGTTCGCGGTAGCCTATTAGTGACAACCCCAGCAGAATGAGACAGCAACCTAACTCTGATAACCTGTCAGTGGATGTCCTACCAGCAACCGGCTGATAATGAGCCCCAAGGGATATCATGAATAACGTTATACCCAGCAGAAGCTAACGCAATCAATCAGTGATAACCTTACCCCCTCGAAGGTATCTAATATTTATGACATACCCTATCATGCATTGCCTCCCCTTTGCATTTGAATTTCCCTTATCTACTAATCTTTATCCTGTTTATTTCATTACATTGCATGAACATGATAAAGAGAGGCATCTGTAGACACCAAAAATTTCATGTCCTTGTTACTAACACTTTAGGAGGGCAAGATTGTATTTTCAAATCAACCCCGGTCTCAAAACTGGGCCATCAAATCAACCCCGATCTCAATATCGGGCTGTTAAATCAACCCCGATCTCAATACCGGGCCATCAACTCAACCCCAGTCTCAATACCGGGCCATCAACTCAACCCCGATCTCAATACCGGGCCATCAACTCAACCCCGGTCTCAATATCGGGCCATTAAATACACCCCGATCTTAATATCGGGCCACCAACTCAACCCCGGTCTCAATACTAGGCCATCAAATCAACCCCGGTCTCAATATCAGGCCATTAACTCAACCCCGGTCTCAATATCGGGCCATCAACTCAACCCCGGTCTCAATACCGGGCCATTAAATCAACCCCGGTCTTAATACCGGGCCACCCCCGGTCTCAATACCGGGCCACCCCCGGTCTCAATACTGGGCCATCAAATCAACTCCAGTCTCAATATTGGGCCGTCAAATTAACACCGGTCTCAATACCGGGCCATAAAATTAACCCCAGTCTCAACACCGGGCCACCAACTCAGCCCCTTTCTCAACCCGGCAAGTACAGGTCAGCCCTGGTCTCAACCCGGGTGGAACAGGTCAGCCCCGGTCTCAACTCGGGAGGTACAGGTCAGCCCTGGTCTCAATATCGGGCCACCAACTCAGCCCCGGTCTCAACCTGGGAGGTATAAGTAAGCCCCGGTCTCAACCCGAGAGGTACAGGTCATCCCCGATCTCAAACCAGGAAGTACAGGTCAACCCTGGTCTAAAACTGGGAGGTACAGGTCAGCCTCAGTCTTAACCCAGGAGGTACAGATCAGCCCCGGTCTCAACTCGGGAGGTACAAGTCAGCCCCGGTCTCAACCCGGGAGGTACAGGTCAACCCCGGTCTCAACCCTGGGGGTACAAGTCAGCCCCAGTCTCAACCCGAGAGGTACAGGTCAGCCCCGGTATCAACCCGAGAGGTATAGGTCAGCTCCAGTCTCAACCTGAGAGGTACAGGCCAGCCCCGGTCTTAACCAGGGAGGTACAGGTCAGTCCTGGTCTCAACCCGGGAGGTACAGGTCTGCCCCGGTCTCAACCCAGAAGGTACAGGTCAGCATCGATCTCAACCCAGGAGGTACAGGTCAGCCCCGATCTCAACCCGGGAGGTACAGGTCTGCCCCGGTCTCAACCAGGGAAGTACAGGTCATCCCCGGTTTCAACCTGGGTGGTCAGGTCAACTTCAGAACCAATCCTAAAGCATCACAACATCTCCAGAGGAAAACTTGGAGCGACCAAGTCAACCACAGAGACAACACTGATGACAAAGAGTCTCGAATGGGATCCAAATCTTGAAAACAGTCCCAAAAAGTCAACCAAAGGCCATGCCGATATTGTAGGCAACCCCGGGAGGGGCAAAATGGTCATTTTACTAACTCCAAGCTGATTTGGTCCAACTCAAGCTGAAATAATGCCACCAAGGTCAGAATGAACAATAATGATGATCTCGATTGCCAACAGTACAAGACATCTCAACGGACAAACTGCGGGGAATTGAAGACCTAGTTATGAACCCATCTTCTTGGACCCGAAAAATGTTTTATCCCTTGCCATTGTGACACTCTCGGAGAGGGCTTTTCGAAAAGGTATAGTAAGCCTCAAACAGACTCCCCGATCAAAAGTTAGAAAGTTTAAAATCAGACCTCGCATTGCTAGAAGTGCACGTACTTCAAGACGATAGGACCAGCCACGTGGGCCCTGCCACATGGATCCACACCTCTACCTGCGGTAGCAGCAGGTAGAGTGGAGGCTCCTTGGCCTATATATAGAGGTGCACCCCCTCTTTCATTTCAAGAATTCAGAACGCTCTGAACCCCTGCCTGTTTGGTTTTCTGTCTATTTTTTTGTCTTCCAAGCCCAAATTTTTTCACTCTAACACGTACATATACCCACATACTACCACATATCAGAAAATAACCGGTAGATTCGGTCGTTTAAAGCCTACAATTTGGCAAAAAGCCCGTGTAGCAGTTCATTGTGAGTATTTTTACGATCAGTATGTCAATACTACTTCTTTACCCTTTTATACACTTGCATATCAAGTTTTATTTTCTAAATATGCCCGGAACACAGTTCCGTGGCCGTTTTTGTCAACTTTTGGTTTATTTTTGTGCAGAAACGCATTTCTGGCATTTTTACAACTCGGATTGACGATCTGTCGTTTTCAACAGCTTTTAAATACTAATATCTGCGTTTTGAACAACTTCGCCGGACTGGGTTATCTTCCCAGTCTGGGTGTAGTTTTTTTGTATATATTTAACTATATATATACTAACTTTTCAATTCTGTCAAGCCCGGATGTCAAATCCGCGGTAGTTTACTTCTTTTATATATATATAAGCAGCCTTCACCACACTGGGTTATCTTCCCAGTCTTGGTTGACTACTTTTCTATCCCTATATATATATATATATATATATATATATATATATATATTTCTATTCGGCCTGGATCATTCTGTGGCCTTTTTACTGCTTTTATATATAAATATGCATATATAAGCAGCCTTCACTATACTGGGTTATCTTCCCAATCTTGGTTGACTACTTTTCTGTACATTTACATTTCAGTTCGGCCTAGATTATTCTGTGGCATTTTTACTATTTTTGGCACCATTCACCATTACTGGGTTATCTTCCCAGTTCTGGTTGACTACGTTTCTGTATATATTTATAATTCAGTCCGGGCACAAGCGTGAAAACCTATCGCCCTTTTTACTATTTTTTTATATATATTTTAATTCTGCCCAGCCTGGATCATTCCATGGCTTTTATACAACTTTTATAAATATATATATATATATATATATATATATATATATTTTAATTCCAGTCCGGGCACCGATGTGAAAACCTATCGCCCTTTTACAGCTTTCGTATATATAATTGAATATATATTGCTTTACTCGCTTTTATTAAATTGTCGCTTTAAATATATTCATTTTATACGAACCGGCACTGACATATCTGCAGGCAAACTAGATTTATTTAAATCTTGCCAACTCTAGCTTTCAAACAGTTCAAAATAGGTACACACGGAATCAGGAAGCTAGAATAGCTGAGATTTATTTAAATCTAGCATTTTTCTAGTTTCAGTTGTAAAAGCTACCTCGCGGTCCTTAGATCGCTATCTAGTGGGAACGAGACACTTCGGCCAGGTGCGAACCAGGATTTACTGATGAATCCTTGGTTCTGATGATATTTGGATATATATCTGTTTCTGTACAAATTTGAGTTGTGCAGGTTTATTGGACTCCCTATGTGAACCTAGGAATTATGGGATTCATGATCAAACAGATCAGAATCTGATTCTCACGATAGACAAACTCCACTTTACAAATGTACCCTGCCAGTTTTTCTGTAAAATGTACATACAAAAGACCTTAAAACGGTTATCCAGATTTAAGGTCTCCGCCTAATGAAAATATGGTTTCTCGTGTTAAAGACCCTCCGATGGCTGTCATGCCTATGAGGAGACCAACACTTGTATATATGTTGTGGTCGAGGATGCTTCGCAGCCCGACAATCACCATTCAAACTGTGCCTTAAGGCTGAAAAGATAAAAATGAAGTATCGATATGCTTCAACTCCTATATTAGCGTAAGGGTTTGAAAACCTTCTTTCAAAACATCATTTATTAATTTTTTTTTCTAAAAAAGAAGCTTTTGCAAATCAAATCAAACACTTTTGCAAATCAAATCAAAGATTTTTTGCAAATCAAATCAACCCCTTCGTATATAAGTTCAACGATGCATAGACATTCTTTCCATCAAACACAAGCCCAATTTTCTTCCAGCATTCACACACACATTTTAGTTTTTTTAAGAGAAATATTGAAAAGATGATGTATCGTGTTTACACAGGAGTTGTGGGGTGCCTAACATCTTCCCCACACTTAACCAAGCCCCCGAACTCAAACTTTATTTTTAAAGATCAAGTTTTGACAGTGTCCAGCAATTGGGTCTCTTTCAAACAAAACTCGGTTGAGTTAATACAACCATTTCAAATCTACCAACTGGCGACTCTGTAAAACGTTCAAATCGTTGACATGATACATGTTAGCCTTTTCCTAAAAAACCCTTCAAAACATTTTTCGCAATAAAAAGAGTGAGGGTAGAGATAACTTAGGAAGAGAGAAAGATCCGGGTTGTGACCCGACCCGCGGATTTTTTTCCCGACGTCGACAGGTGGTGACTCTGTTGGGGACAGTAGAGGGCTTAGGCGGCGCTCCAATCTTTTCAAAACATTTCCTTTACAAAACTATGTATGTATGAATGCTGCGTCTTTACATTGAATAAATGCGTGAATGCTGCGTATTTACATTGAATGAATGTGAATGAATGCTTTCCTATTTTTTTAGTGCTTCGCACCCATATTAGTGCTTCGTACCAATGTCATCATATGCATATGGTGAGGCGCGATGTATGTGAATGTATGTTGTGTGATTAATCCTTCGGGAGGCAAAACCCGTCGGTGATAAGTAATGACTATGGGGACAACTAAGTCTTTGGGGCTCATAAAAATGCACCACCCAGATTCGCTCCAGTTGAAAGATCAGATTAATTTCCCCTCTAGTAGATTGCGATGATCTGGGGACCTTCATGCCAAAATGCCGCGAGAGTAGCCTAAGATAGGTCAGCCTCTGATTAACCAAATCCGTTGGGAAGCTTCTTCATGCCTTCCTCTTTCAATTCAATGTCAAGTTTTCAATTCCAAATGTAAAGGAGCACAATGTAAATATCATAATAAAAATTTACATTCCTTGTCATATACATCCTGTCATGTTATCCTGTCATCAAAATAACTAACCTCTGTTTTGCAAGATAAGATTAAAAAACCACAAAAACACATCATGGCATGCATTATATCCCTATCTACATCAGGAAATTGACACACCTACGTTTTGTTGTAGGTGAAAAATTGGTCCTGTCACTAGATCAAAGTCTAAGAAAGCACTAAGTCCATCCACGAACATGACTTCCAGTGCTCAACCAGAATCCACCCTTGTATCTAGGGAAGAGTTTGAAGGACTAAAGAATCAAATAGCTAAATTAGCCAGTTTTCTGAAGAGAACAAAGCAAGGCTCTTAAAGGGAAGCAAGCCCAAGCTCACACAGAACCGGTAACACCTGGTGGTAGTGGTGGCGGTCAAGAGACTGAAAAGGCAGAGACTCAGATTCCTGGACCACAAAACCAAGATATAACCAACAAAACCCCTTAAATCACCATCCTCAACAAAGAGCAGGAAGCTGGCGACATTCTGAAGAAAGTACAGCAGATGGAAGAAACTCTCCAATCTATCAAAGGGACTGGGGCGGGAATTCGGCAGTGTTAATTACTCTGACCTTTGTATATTCCCCGGGGCTCGTTATCCTGAAAATTTTTAAGTACCCGATTTTGAGAAATACGATGGATTGGGAGACCCTTATACATACCTGAAAGTATTCATTGGAGAACTCGGATCCTATGCAGAGGACAAGAAACTTTGAATGCAGTTATTCCAAAAAAGTTTAACTAGAGAGGCAAGAGCCTGGTATGCCCGTCTGGACAACTCTAAGATTCACAGTTGGGAAGAACAGGCACATGCTTTCCTCAGTCAGTATAGCTTCCAATCTCAACTGGCTCCAGATAGATACAAAATAACCAAAATCAAGAAACAAAACACTGAATTATTCAGAGAATATGCCCAACGCTGGAGGCGGGTTGCAGCGCAAGTCACCCCATCCATGACTAAATCTGAGATAGTCATGACCTTCATCGACATCCAAGAAGCTCCATATTATGAGACAGTCCTAGAAGGCATAAGAAAACCATTCTCTAAAATGATCAAACAAGGCAAAATGGCAGAAATGGGGCTCAAGTCTGGGAAGATAAAGGATCTAACCGCCCTCGAAGCTGTTGCCGAGCATATCCAGTCCAAAAATTACGGTAGTAATCCCCGGAGGGTACACAAAAAGAAAGATGAAGAAGTGTCCTTAGTGTTACAAGGACAGAATCAAAGAGGCGAGTCAAACAGTATGCCCATTCAAAGGAGGAACTTTACCCCTTTCCAAGCTTCAGCACAGCCTTCAAACCCTCCATTTCAGAAAAATATGGAGGTCAGGCATCGAAGAACTTTCACCCCTCTAGGAGATTCACTCGAGAATGTGCTAAAGCTGTTGACGGCATAGAAGAAGATTGTACAACTCCTTCCACCAACTAACACTGGTGGACGGAATTTTAACCCAAGCAAGAAGTGTGCTTACCATTCCGGATCCCCGGGCCATGAACACTCAAGACTGTTGGTCTCTCAAGCACAAAATCCAAGACTTGATTGACAATGGAGAGATTGTGGTGACCAAACCAGAACAACCACACGTACAAGACAATCCCCTCCCTCAGCACAAAGAGGAGAGTGTCAACATGATCAGTACAGAAAATGGAGGAGGATCTAAATACCTTCGATATATTGGAGAATCAACTCAATCCAGAAACAACAGCCCAGACAGTTGGGAAGTCTCAGAAAGACGATTCCTGATAGAGCAGGAGATAAGGTCTACCAAGGAACAAATCGAACAGTTAGCAGAACTGGTCGTCTACCAACATCAGATCACCAGACAGGTGATGAACCAGGACAACCAGCCTGATACCGATCGTCCTCCCACACTGGAGATCAGTCCCATCTCTAGGAAGGATCAATACCGGTCTCATGAGCATGAACCCTGGGCCAACAAGATAGCCAAAGATGAGAATTCCCAAGCTAGTAGGAAATTCTTATTTTAAAGGAATTTCACTAACCTGAACCAACCAATGGAGGAAATCCTCCAGATGTTAATCAACGAGGGAATGGTTGCAGATTTATTACCACCATTGAACCCGCGATCCAAAAAATTCAAGCCTGACCAAATCTGTCAGTACCACTCCAATGCACCCCGCCATGATACTGAAGATTGATGGGCACTTCATAACTTGATTCAGAATATGATTAAAAGCGGTGAATTGATAAAAGGGAATCGAGATTATTGCCTCCCAGATGAAGACACTCTCTTTATCCCCACTGCATGGAATCAGGATACAGTGGCTGTGGTTTCCTGTGATAAGGAGCCAACCCTCACACCCTTAGTACTGCTAGGGAAAGGGGTCAACGAAATACAAAATCCAGTGAAGGTGGCCTCCCCCGAGCCTCTAATCTTGCCCTTCAGACCTCAGTATCCAATTATTATTCTGAAGAGGGTCCCATGGAACTACGAGAATGATGAAGGTTCCACTTCAAACAACATTGCCATCGTACCAAAGGATAATCCATTTTACTTGCCTCAGCGGGTGATCAAAGCAATCATCAAAGCCAAAGAAAAGGTGACTGATGAGAAAATCAAAGAGTTCCTCAACAAAATGGGACACAATGAAATCAAAATTGTGCAAAGCTTAAAAGATGCACCCAAGCAGATGTCCATCTTAGATCTGGTTCTATCCTCAATGGATCATCGCAACATTCTGGTGAGAGTATTAGAAGAAGACCATCTGCCAAGGACAGTGGATGTCGAGAAATTCTGTCACGTGGTAGAACACATTTTCAACAGCAATGTGATATCTTTCACTGACGATGATATCCCTGCAACAGGAACGGGCCGTCGTAAGTCCCTACATATAGCTGTGATGTCTTTCAGGTATGTGATCGAAGGTGTGCTCATAAATGGAGGATCAACCCTCAATATTTGTCCCTACGACACCTTGGAGAGAATGAAGATCAGCCCAAACTGGATCAAAACCAATCATGTGGTAATTCGGGCTTTCGATGGATCTCGCCGACAAGCTATGGGAGGAATAGAGCTTCCATTAGAGATTGGCCCACACACTTTCTATGTGTCCTTTAAGGTGCTCAACATCGCCACCGGATACAATTTGTTGCTAGGCAGGCCATGGATCAACATGGAAGGGGCAGTGCCATCCACCCTCCATCAACAGCTCAAATACATTATCAACGGAAACCTCATCACGGTCAATGCCAAACCAGAATACCCTGTCTGCTTACAGGGAGATATGTTAGTGATTAGCCTAGATGCAGGGATTGAACCTGCAAGCTTTCAAGCCCTAGAGGTGAGTGATACTCAGTATCTACCTATCGGAGCACCAGCCCTGAAACCAAAGGTCTCCACCGAGGTGATGACAGTGGGCTAGGAGATGGTATCTTTGGGTTTCCAACCTGGAGAAGGGTTAGGAAATAATAAGCAAGGTATCAAGAGTCCAGTGCAAATCCCAAGTCAAACTAAGAGAGTCGAATTGGGATATTCATCCGGGTCAAGCCGCCGGAATCCACATAATCACCCTTAAGGCTTATGCTTCCACCATATTGCTGCCAAACCTTACAGGTGTTGGATGGGTGAAACCCATGAGGAAAATCCCAGTTGTGGTATCAACCATGTTATTTCCTCCCATTATACCAGCAAGTGAGAGAACAATTCACAGATCCGAGATGGATAGCAAAAAGGGAAAAGAAAAGATCCTGTACAAAGGACGAGACCCATTTACTAACATGCGGGTTATCATAAACTACAATGGTATGAATGATGAGATCCCAAACAGCGACGGTGAGGATCAGATTCAAATTCCTCGCATCAAGAAGGAAAAAAGGGGTTGTTCAAAGAAAAACCCTGGCCCTATTTCCAAGGATGTCTTAGTCATCATCCGAGATGAGGCAGATGATCACAAATCCTAAATCCTCCCTGTTCATGAGGATCTAACCCTGGATAACTGGAACAGTGTCCCTTACCTCAGTTAAAAAGGGTAAAGGGGCATATAGTCTGTCTACCCTTTAAACATGCTTTCATTTACTGCTTACTTTTGATTGCACAGCTATAGCAGTAACTTTTGTCATGCTTTGCCAAATGCTCGGTATATTTAAGCAGTTGTATATATTAAAGTGAAAGCATTTGTTTTCAGGACTTAAGCATTGGATGTGTTTGTCTCTGCTGATGAGATGCCAACCTGTCACAGTGACTATAACTTTGATGTAGAACTAAACTTCGACTTGATGGATATTGATCAAGAGGAGGAAGATGACTATGAGGTTCCCGAGGAGGTCAAAGAATGGGTCGAAGATAAGCCCAAACCAAACCTTGACCAAGCCACCACTATCAATATAAGAACTTCCGAAAACATCAAAGAAATCTAGATAGGCATAGACCTTACCCAAGACCAAGAAGTCAACCTAATCGAACTCCTAACACAGTTCCATGATGTGTTTGCATGGTCACATGAAGACATGATTGGCCTGTCTACTGAAATTGTCATCCATCGAATGCCTATCAAAGATAGATTCAAGCCAGTCAAATAAAAGCTCAGGCGATTGAAACCTGAATGGAGTCTAAAAGTCAAAGCAGAAATCGTTAAACAATTCAAAGCCAGAATCATCATGGTATCAACATACGCAAAGTGGCTGTCAAACATAGTTCACGTACCTAAACCTGGAGGGAAAGTATGAGTATGCATGGATTACAGGGATTTGAACAAAGCCTGCCTCAAGGACAATTTCCCAGTACCTTTTATCCACAGCCTGATCGACAATATAGCGTAGTACGACATGTATTCCTTCGTAGATTTCTTTGTTGGTTACCATAAGATTATGGTTGCTGAAGAGGACCGGGAGAAAACAACTTTCATCACTCCCTGGGGAACCTTCTGTAAAGACGACTATCCTTCGGTCTCATTAATGCCAGAGCCACATATCAGTGAGCCATGATGGCCCTATTTCACGACATGATGCACAAGGAGATAGAGGTCTATGTGGATGACAACATCATCAAATCTCGGAGGGAGGATGATCACATTGACCATCTCAGGAAGTTATTCAACAGGTTGCGTAAGTACAACCTCAAGTTAAATCTCGCCAAATGTGCTTTTGGCGTCAAATCAGGCAAGCTGTTGGGATTCTTGGTGAGTAATCGAGGCATCGAGCTAGACCCTGCCAAGATCATAGCCATCACTGAGATGTCAGTACCTCGAACAGAGAAGGAGATACGTGGGTTTCTGGGGAGAATCAACTTCATAAGCCGATTCATTTCCCAGCTCACAGCAACCTGTGAACCCATATTCAAGCTATTAAGGAAGAATTCCTCCACCAAATGGAATGAGGATTGTCAACGAGCCTTCCTTGCCGTCAAGAAATAGCTGATCGAAGCACCTGTTTTGGTACCCCCGAGGGATGGAGTTCCCTTGTTCATGTACCTGTCCGTCAATTCCAATGCAATGGGTTGCATGCTGGGACAGAAAGGATGATAGTAGCAAGGAGAGAGCTATCTACTACATCAGCAAAAGATTCAGCAGCGGTGAACAAAAATACACCCTAATCGAAAAGACATGTTGTGCGTTAGCATGGGCCGCCTATGAGGTTGCAACACTATTTACATGGGCATACGACCTACCTCATATCCCGCATGGATCCACTGAAGTATGTATTCAATAAGCTAATGTTAAATTATCGACTATCCAAATGGCAGTTGATCCTACAACAGTTCGACATTGTCTACGTAACCCAGAAGTCAATTAAGGGTCAAGGCATTGCAGATCAATTAGCTGAAGCACCTTTAGGAGGGTTCGAGCCCCTGGAGACTTATTTTTCGGATGATGGGATCATGACAATTCAACATTTCCCTCAAGAGAATACAGTCCAACCATAGAAAATGTATTTCGATGGAGCAGTAAACATAGAAGGTGCCGGAGCTGGGGCAGTCCTTATCTCTGGTACAGGAGAACAATATCCTGTGGCTACCAAACTTTAATTTGGCAACACCAACAACAAAGTCGAGTATAAAGGCTGCATAATGGGGTTGAAACTAGCCCAATCCATGGGTATCAAACATTTACTGGTCTTTGGAGACTCTGAGTTGGTCATCAGACAAACCACTGGGGCATATCAGACCAAAGAACTGCATTTGATACCCTATCATCGGCAGGTCATCAAAATATCCCTGGAGTTTGAAGACATAACCTTCAGCCATATTCCTCGGGGTAGGAATGACTTCGCTGATGCATTGGCGACGTTGGCTTCATTGATCCGCATATCCGATAAGAGTGGGATTCCTTGTATCAAATTCATAAATTAGATGGCCTCGACATACGGGAATTACATTGGAGACATATCAGATGAAATACCTCCTGTCAATCAGCCTTGGTACCAAGATATCAAGGAATATCTCTGAGATGGATCTACACCCGCTGGGGCAAGCCAATTCGAACGAAAGCGGATTCACAAGATGGCTATGAAGTTTTATCTGAGCGGAGATGCACTCTATAAAAGAGATGCTAGAATAGACTTGTTAAGATGCCTTTATAAAGAGCAAGCCCACAGACTTATGAATGAAATCCACGATGGAGTCTGTCCACACATGAGCGGTCATCTGCTGGCTAAGAAGATACTAAGAATAGGACATTATTGGATCTCGCTCAAAGCTGACTGTGATGATCACGTCAAGAGATGCTTTCAATGCCAAGTATATAGAAATTCCATACATGATCCTCCAAATGAGCTACACAACATGAGTTCACCATGGCCTTTCTCTATGTAGGGAATGGATGTGATAGGCCTAGTGGAACCCAAAGCCAGTAATGGTCATCGATTCATCTTCACCATGATCTATTATTTCACCAAATGGGTTGAATCTGCCTCCTTGCCCAAAGTCGCCAAAGAGGTCATCATTGGGTTCATCAGAAACAATGTCGTCTGTCGATATGGACAACCGCAGGTGATCGTATCAGACAATGCCAAGAACCTGAACAATCAAATGATGAAAGAACTTTGCAGTAAGTTCCACATTAAGCATCTCAATTCCGTCATCTATCGGCCCAAGATGAATGGTGCTATCGAAGCGGCTAATAAGAACATCAAAAAGATCATGCCGAAAAAGTCTGCCAATTACAAAGAATGGCCTGACTTGCTGCCTCTAACCCTGTTAGCATACAGGACGTCAATGTGTACCTCTACTGAGGCTACCCTCTATTCATTAGTCTATGGCATGGAAGAAGTCCTCCCCATAGAAGTAGAGATGGAGTCCTTGCGAGTGTTAATCGATGCTCAGATGGACGAAGATCAGTGGTTGCAAGACCAGTACCACCAACTATCCCTGATAGATGAAAAGAGGGCTACAGCCCTTTTCCACGGGTAGTTATATTAGCAAAGGATTGCTCGATCCTATAACAAGAAAGTTTGAATACGAAAATTCAAAGAAAATAACTTGGTGCTGAAGAAAATTTTGGCCAATCAAGACTAAGCCAAAGGAAAGTTCGCCCCTAATTAGGAAGGCCCTTTCATTGTCAAGGAGGTGTTGACAGGAGGAGCTGTCAGACTACAAGAGATAGACGGGACCGAGTTTCCCCAACTCATCAACTCAGACACCATAAAAAGGTACTATGTCTGAAATATATGTATACCCGCATCCGGGTCCTACAAATCAAATTAGGTTTGGTTTTCACTAGAAGTCGGAACTACGAATGACCTGATCTCCCCCACCCAGTAGTACGTAGGCAGCCATTTCTGGTGCTGTCAAACCAAAAAAAAAATTCAAAAATTCATCAAAGCAAGCTCAAAACCCAAGATAAATACTTTTCAAACCTCTCTCACACAAAAAATTTGAACTACGAATGACCTGATCTCCCTTAGTCCGGGAGTACGTAGGCAGCCATTTACGGTGCGGTTTGACCTTCAAGAAAAAACAAAAACCAAATAAAAAACCAATCCTAAGACACCAAAACCATATAAAAGATAAGTGCTATCAAGCTACCCTGGTCAACAGGCCCATCTGAGATACTCTCTGACATCTCAACTATCAGTCCATCAAGGAGAAGCTCAAGATACATCAACAACAGCTAGTCATAAAAGAAGTGGTAATCACTCAGCAGTGATAATACATATCCAAACAGGGAAGTGAATCAAAAATATATTTCTCTGATATATAATACTGTTTGATATATATATAGTGTCTTGTACATGACAAAAATGGCTAATCTAGTATGTGCAGGAAAAATAAAGCTAGTCTATGGACCCAAGGATAAGTGGGCCAGCAATGCCAATATGGCATCTCTCTCTGAAGATGGAGGAGCAGCTGTAAGTGCAATACCCTCAGCCTCCATACGGCTCAAAACCTCCACAGTCATCTGCAGTGTGGCACTGTGGTCATCAATATATGCACTCATCTCAGTAACCAGACCATGAGTATAAGATCAGAGAGCACTACTGTCGACAATGTGGAAATCCTAGGAAGCTATGGCCTCGTCCCTCTCCATAAAAACTACATCCCTAGCAATCAAAGTCTCCTCGATCTCAACAAAAGCTGCGTCTCTGGCAGATCGAATCTCCTCTCGCTCAATTAATCCTGCATCCTGAGCGGCATGAGCCACGTCTCTCTCCGCCAAAGCTATATCTCTGTCAGACAAGGCGGTCAACATCAGAGCTCTAACCTGATCCCTCTCAAAGGTCATCCTAGCTAGTGAGTCCGCCAAAGCTGGATCTGTCCCTACAGGAATGATCGGCGGATCACTAACTAGTGCTGCTGTCAGACCCATGAATAACCCATCCTCAGTAGGACAATCAGGATCCTCTATAGGCTCCTCCTAGTCTAAATCTACAATAGGAGCTGACTGGATGAATGCAGTTGATGCTATATCTGCCTCCAACCACGCCGAGTACTCTGGAGAACGGTCCGGATGGCTACTGGAGAAATCAGCCCTCTCTCTGTGAGTCCAACACTCATACACTCGGATTAAATCAGCAGATGACATAGACGAAGCTGACATCCTTTGATCAGTAGCCCCATCAAACGAATGCAGGCTCTGAAACTGATCGAACTGGCCCATAACAGCCAGAGGATGATAAGTAGTCACTCCCCTCAATCCCGCTAGGGGAAAATAGTCCATGCCAGATGCATGGGTAATAAGATATAGGGAAAGACTAGTCCTGCGTAGGGCAAAATTGAAAATGGATGTGCAATATCAGACAGAAATGCTGACCATGTCTTTGAATCGGTACACTCTGTCGGCTGAAAGGAGTAGGACATAGCTATATCATGGGAAAGACAAAACCCCTGATGCCTGAAAAATCCAATCGGTCAAATATGGGACATGAGCCATATATACAATAAGACCGAACTGCCTCTGAAAAACCTGTTCGGTTGGGTAATGTAGTGAGTGGATGACCTCAGCGTCTCAGCCAATATCATCGGTATGTTGGTGATACGATGAACATCATATTGCCCGAAGCGAAAAACCTATCTATCGGGTATCCAGCAGGATAAAATGCCATCTATAAACCCGTATGGCACCTGAAAGTCTACAAGGGCCAACAAATGCCCCAGCATCTGGTCCACTGTCCCTCTGGCTGGGAAGGGCAGGCTCTCGTACCACAATCTCAACGACGATGCCACCTCAGACGGTGGTAAATGCTCGATATGGCTAACTGTAGACGATGCCATCTGTATTACCTTATCACAAGACCATCCAGGGGTTAAATCTGAACTCATCTGTCTAAATGCATACACATGACATAATACATGCATAATGTTAATGATAAATATGATGTGATAGATAGTGAATATCATGCATATCTATAACAGACTATCTACTACAAGCATCATCTATGTCTGATAATACAAAGCAAAATAAAAAGTACAGGAATATGGGGCACCACCACCCAGCTACTAACAATGGTCTATCAAAATGGGGCACAACCGCCCAATAGCCAAAATAGTGGCTGACCAAAAGATATAGCTACAATAGCTATCCAAAAAGATCCAAAATATCTATGCTCAGGTGGTTAACTGCTCCATATCCTCCGTGGACACAAAGTCACGGCCATCAGGCATGTCTAGGCGGTACAAGTGAGGATCTGCCCCTGCAAAACTGCTGGAAAATGGACCTCAAAAGGGGCCCACTCCTGAGCTGGAAGGGTCAAAAGAAGATGCCTCTGACGGATCTCGGGCGAGATGCCTGATAAAAAAATGAGCTCTCTCCAACTCCCGGGTCAGCTCTGCGATATGGTCTGAATGAGTGGGCTCCCTGAAGCAAGCTACCCAGTCTATCATCATAACAGCCCCAGGCACCATGTCTGCCATAAAATGGGTAGCCCGAGTCTGAGCTCCAATAATGCGAGGACTCCACCAGCTGCTAAATGCCTCCTGACTATAAGGGCCCGCTGATAGGGTAAATCCATCTACACCCTCCATAGGGATATCTATCAGTGGCAAGATCAATGGCCAATGATGACAAGCAGGAGGAATAATGGGAATGCGGATCTTCCTCGTGATGCTCCTGATAGCACGCTCTCCTAAATAGAGCTTCCAACCTCCCTCTGTCAAAAATGAGACTCTACGGGTTGACAATGCAAACTCCCGACCAATAGGGAAGCCTCCCTCAAATCCAATAGACAAAAACTCGGAGGTATATGGGATCCATGTGATCGCTCTGGCTGTCAAAAGCTCCAACTGCAGGCGGGAATGGGTAAAGCCCTTAGCAACAAGGACCTCCATTAAAGTGGAGTGATGCCAACACTGTCCCCAGGGATAGGTCTTCAGACCTAAAGTAGTGGAGGGCCATAGGCAAGGGAGCCTCTCATATGCTCAGAAATGGCCATGTAAACATCAAAAGTCCTCAGTGACCAAGACTGACAAATGTAAATACATAAATCAAAAAGGTACAAGAAAGATGTACTCACCAGCAGAAACGGGTAGAACCCTAACCAAGCCTCCGTCAAACCCTCCGAAAGCATGCTCATGCCCTAGATAAAATAGGCAAACATGTAGGAACCCCAATCAAAGTCACTGAGACGCTCTATATGTCGGGTAGCACTGACCAGAGCAAAGGACACAGTCGATGATTTGTGACAAAATAACCCTTGATGATCACCAAGAATAATCGCCTCAAGATGCGATCCCTAACCCTCTGATCATTAGGTAGAGGCTCAAGTAAAGCCCCACTCTGGGCATCTATGCTCAAGGGACCAGATCGGACCGTCCGACCCTTGATCGCCATCGCAGGAACTCCCAACAGGGACCGAACGGCAGTAGGCGTGATGTCAGCCACGATAGGCACTGGCTCACATTTGAACTCAATGCCGGTGATGAACTTCCAGTCCATAGGAGTCATCATCACCTCACAGTCCAACAAATAAAGGGACTAAGTCTGGTGGAACCAGCGCTCAGACAAAGCCCTCATATACCCCCAGGGGCAACAACGGGGAAGAATAGAGAAAAAGGCCTAAAACCCCCAGCCATCAAGGATATCCCTGTAGTCCTGGTGCAAAGTATGATACAGGAAATGCACGTTGAACCAGTTCCCTTGAGACTGTGTAAAGCCGGGAACCTGCATCAAAAACTAACCCATGTCAAAAACCTCAGCCCCGAGAATGGAAAAAGAAAGAAAGAGAATCCATAAAGAACATAACTTCAAGTCACCTCGTTGGCGTGGAGAAATCTCGATGGATGACGACTCAAGTCTCCCAACAACTCCTGGGTCGGCACAACAATGCCAAAAATCTCCGCACGTAGGGCCTGAACAAGGGCAGGAGCAGCGAAATTAGCCTGCTCATCATCAATATCATTCGGCTGCTCATCCTAGGATGGACTAATCACCGACTCTACTAGTCTGGGAGGCGGCCGAGTTGGATGTGGCTGAGGAACATCAAAAGCTCGCCAACGTCTAACGCCTTAAACTACCCTGCTAGCACTGCCGGGTCTATCTCGGTCCATCACATGGACAAAGTCTCAAAATCACCTCAAAAAGGGTGTGGTAAGCCTAAAACATGTGGCTTATTATTTTAAATCAGTACTCTATGCATTTCTAAGTCTCAAAACATGCATAGGTCAGTCAAAAATACCCAGTAAAGTCAAAGCTGCATGTTTTTCAAAAGATAAATCCTAAAACATGCATGGGTCAGTCAAAAATCCCCAGTAGAGTCAAAACTATATGTTTATTAAATGCTCGGGCTTTTGAAAATTTTTTGCCAGACTCTCTTTTGTAAAACGGACTGTCCACATGCATATAGGCATGTCTAGGTGGCTATTCAGTAGCACACCTACCCAAAAATAGGAACAGTTCGTATTTATGAAATAAAATCAATAGTAAACTTCACATGGTAGCCAAATTACCATGGACATTTTTAGTTGAAAATCCAGGCTCACTAGGCCTCAAAAAGGATGAGTAAACTGATAAAAAGAGCAAAATATGACTGTCTCAGAATTTGAATTTTCTTACATCAAAACGTGCATTACAGTAAAATATGCATACATATGAAGTCAAAAAAAATTTAGTAGGATATATAGGCATACATTTTTCATACATTGCATCTAAATGCCCCCTACATGGTTTACATGCTTTTAATGGTCAAAACTTGAGAAAAAAGGACGTAAAACATTACCTGCGATGCGCTGAACCTGTAGGAGCTGACGAAATCTGAAAAAGGCTGCCCGAACTCCGTAGATCTGAAAAAGAAAATTGAATTCCGTTTGAAACTCGAAATGAAACTATTTCAAATGAACTCGCGCTGCCCAATATAAAGCCACAGGTAGAAGCGAGACCACCTGCGGCTGTCGCATCTCTATTTGCTGCTCCCTAGGGTGGGTTCCACTCCCCCGGGCTCTGTTCGATTCAAGTTGAAATGGAGTTTATATGAGCCAAAAAATCAAATCTGAGAAAAATCGCTACGCGATTGAGCGGTTTATCCTGAAATTCTGCGTTTAAGCAGCGTAATCCTAACAGAAATGGGAACTCTCTGAAAACCCTTGGTATTCACCCCGAAGCCATATCGGAGGATCAATAATGAAGAATGCTAAAAAACTGCACAAAAAATGCACAAAATTGTTTAAAGCTGCCACTTTCAAAGCGTCGGGTACTGACCGATGACAGTTCAGTCATTGGCACAACCCCAGCGAAGCGTCGGGTACTAACCGATGACAGTTCAGCCGTTAGCACAACCCCAGCGAAGCGTCGGGTACTAACTGATGACAGTTCAGCTGTTGGCAAAACCCCAGCGAAGCTTCGGGTACTAACCGATGATAGTTCAGCTGTTGGCACAACCCCAATGAAGCATTGGGTACTGGCTGATGATAGTTCAACCATTGGCACAACCCCAGCAAAGCGTCGGGTACTGACCGATAATAGTTCAGCCGTTGGCACAACCCCAGCGAAGTGTCGTGTACTGACTGATGACAGTTCAGCCGTTGGCACAACCCCAGCAAAGCGTCTGGTACTGATCGGTGACAGTTCAGCCGTTGGCACAACCCCAGTGAAGCGTCGGGTACTGACCGATGACAGTTCAGTCGTTGGCACAACCCTAGTGAAGCGTCAGGTATAGACCAATGACAGTTCAACCGTTGGCACAACCCTAACTAAGCATCGGGTACAAACCGATGACAGTTCAGCCGTTGGCTCAACCCCAGTGAAGCGTCGGGTACAGACCGTGATAGTTCAGCCGTTGGCTCAACCCCAGCGATGCGTCAGGTACAGATTGAGACAGTTTAGCCATTGGCACAACCCCAACGAAGCATCGGTACTGACCGGTGATAGTTCAGTCGTTGGCACAACCCCAGCGAAGCATCAGGTACAGACCTAAACAGTTCAGCAGTTGGCACAACCCCAGCGAAGCATTGGGTACTGACAGATGACAGTTCAGCAGTTGGCACAACCCCAGCGAAGCGTCGGGTACTGACCGATGACAGTTCAACCATTGGCACAACCCCAACGAAGCGTTGGGTACAAACCGATGACAGTTTAGCCGTTGGCACAACCCCAACGAAGCGTCTGATACTGATAGATGACAGTGAAGCCGTTGGCATGACCCCAGCAAAGCGTCGGGTACTGACCAATGACAGTACAGTTGTTAGCACAACCCCAGTGAAGCGTTGGGTACAGACCGATATAGTTCAGCCGTTGGCACAACCCCAATGAAGTGTCGGGTATAAACTGTGATAGTTCAGCCGTTGGTTCAATCCCAGTGAAGCATTGGGTACAGACAGGTGACAGTTCAACCGTTGGCTCAACCCCAAAAAGCATCGAAAGGGATCCGATGACAGAAGCAATATATTAATTCATCCTTAATGATGGAATCTATTATACACATCCTCAAAGGGAGCACCGAGAAGGGTTGGTGATTCAAAACTCCTGTCACCAACTACCGGTGTAAATTATAGTCAGAATAAGCATCAGAAACACCTACTGAAGGTAAATCTGCAACAAAGATATATCCCCAGCGGAGGGCCTTCAGAAATATATAACGGCATCAACAGAAAAGAAATATGCTTCAACGAAGAATATAGACAAATGAGGGAAAACTTTTGGTCCCAAACCAAGAAATTCACCTAGGCTATCATGAGTAACGTCATCCCCATCATAAAGTGATGAAAATAGTTCACGATAGCCTATTAGTGACATCCCCAGCAGAACAAGATAGCAGCCTAACTCTGATAACCTGTCAGTGGTTATCCTACCACTAATCGGCAGATAGTGCTGCCACGAGGGTTATCACAGGTGACGTTATTCCCAACGAAAACTATTGTAATCAAATCAGTGATAACCCTACCCCCTCGAAGGTATCTAACATTCATCGCAAATCATACCATGCATTGCCTCCCCTTTGCCTGTGCATTTCCCGTGTCTAGTAATCTTTATCCTATCCATTTCACTTCATTGCATGAACATGATAAAGAGGGGCATCTGTAGACACTCAAAATTTTCTTTCCCTGTTACTAACACTGTAGGAAGGCAAGACTGTCTTATTAACTCAACCCCGATCTCAATATCGGGCCGTCAAATGAACCCCGATCTCAATACCGGGCCATCAAATCAACCCCGATCTCAACACCGGGCCGTCAACTCAACCCCGGTCTCAATACCGGGCCATCAGGTCATCCCCAATCTCAACTTTGGAAGTACATATCAGCCCCGGTCTCAACCCAGGAAGTACAGATCAGCCCCGGTCTCAACCTAAGAAGTACAGGTCAGCCCCGGTCTCAACCCGGGAGGTACAGGTCAGCCCCGGTCTCAACCAGGGAATTACAAATCAGCGTCGGTCTCAACCCGGGAAGTATAGATCAGCCCGGGAGGTACAGGTCAGCCTCGGTCTTAACCCGGGAGGTATAGGTCAGCCCCAGTCTCAACCTGGGAGAAATAGGTCAGCCCCGATCTCAACCCGGGATGTACAGGTCATCCCTGGTCTAAATCTAGGAGGTACAGGTCAGTCCCGATCTCAACCCGAAAGGTACAGGTCAGCCCCGGTCTCAACTCGAGAGGTACAGGTCAGCTTCGGTCTCAACCCAGGAGGTACAGGTCAGCCCTGATCTCAACCTGGGAGGTACAGGTCAGCCCCGATCTCAACCCGAGAAGTACAGATCAGCCCCGGTCTCAACCCGGGAGGTACAGGTCAGCCCATATCTCAACCCGGGAAGTATAGATCAACCCCGGTCTCAACACGAGAGGTACAGGTGAGCCCCGGTCTCAATCTAGGAGGTACAGATCAGCCCCGATCTCAATCTGGGAGGTGTAGGTCATTCCTGGTCTTAACCCGGGAGGTCAGGTCAACTTCAAAAACAATTCTGAAGCCTCACAACATCTCTAGAGGAAAACATGGAGCGACCAAGTCAACCTCAGAGATAACATTGAGGATAAACAGACTCGAATGGGATCTAAGTTTTGGAAACAACCCCAGGAAGTCAACCGAAGGCCATGCTGACACTAAAGGCAACCCCGAGAGGGGCAAAACGGTTATTTTACCAACTCCAAGTCGATTCGGTCAAACTTAAGCCAAATTGATGCCACCAAGGTCAGAACGAACCATAACGATGATCCCGAGTGCAATTAGCGCAAGACAGCTCAACGGACAAACTGCGAGGAATCGAAGATCTGGTTATGAACCCGTCGTCTTAAACCTCGAAAAATGTTTTATACCATATTATTGTGACACTCTCAGCGAGAGCTTTCAAGAAAGGTTTCGCACGCCTCAAACGGATGCTCCAATCAAAAGTTAGAAATTTTAACTTTCGACCTCGCGTTGCTCGGAGTGCACGTACTTCGAGATGACAGAACCCGCAGTTGGGCCCATACCACGTGGAGCTGCACCTCTACCTACAGCTACTTCAGGTAGAGTGGAGGGTCCCTGGCTTATATATAGAGGTGCACCCCTTCTCATTTCAAGAATTCAGAAACACTCTGAACCCCTGCCTGTTTAGTTTTTTGCCTATTTTCTTATCTTCTAAACCTAAATTTTTTCACTCTAACACGTAGATATACCCACATACTATCACATATCAGAAAATAACTGGTAGATTCGGACGTTTAAAGCCTACGATTTGGCAAAAAGCCGGTGTAGCAGTCCATTATGAATATTTTTACGATCAGCAAGTCAATATTACTTCTTTGCACTTTTATACACTTACATATCAAGTTTTGTTTTCTCAATATGCCTGGAACTCAGTTCCGTGGCCGTTTTTGTCAACGTTTGGTATATTTTTGTACATGAACACTTTTTCTGGCATTTCTACAACTCGGATTGACTATCCGTCGCTTCCAGCAGCTTTTAAATACTAATATCTGCGTTTTGAGCAACTTCGCCGAACTGGGTTATCTTCCCAGTCTGGGTTTGGATTTTTTTGTATATATTTAACTGTATATATATTAACTTTTCAATTCTGTCAAGCCCGGATGTCAAATATGCGGTAGTTTACTACTTTTATATATATTTTTGCATATATAAGCAACATTCACCACACTGGGTTATCTTCTCAGTCTTGGTTGACTTCTTTTCTATATATATATATATCTATATTTATATTTCAGTTCGGCCTGAATCATTTTGTGGTTTTTTTACTGCTTTTATATATTTATGCCTATATAAGCAACATTCACCACACTGGGTTATCTTCCCAGTCCTAGTTGACTATATTTCTGTATATTTACATTTCAGTTTGGCCTGGATCATTTTGTGGCCTTTTTACTATTTTTGCACCATTCACCATACTGGGTTATCTTTCCAGTCTTGGTTGACTACGTTTCTGTATATATTTATATTTTAGTCCGGGCATAGGCGTGAAAATCCATCACCCTTTTTACTGTTTTTCTATATATATTTCTCCATTCTGTCCAACCTGGATCATTCCGTGGCTTTTATACAGCTTTTATAAATATATATATATATATATATATATTTCAATTTCAGTCCGGGCACCGTTGTGAAAATCCATCGCCCTTTACAGCTTTCGTATATATAATTGTATATATATTGCTTTACTCGCTTTTAATAAATTATTGTTTTAAATATTCATTTTATATGAATCGACACTGACATATCTGCGGGCGAACTAGATTTATTTAAATCTCGCCAACTCTAGCTTTCAAACGGTTCAAAATAGGTACAGATGGAACCGGGAAGCTAAAATGGCTGAAATTTATTTAAATCTAGCATTTTTCTAGTTTCAGTTATAAAAGCAACCTCGCGGCCCTTAGATCACTATCTAGTGGGAACGAGACGCTTCGGCCATGTGCGAACCAAGATTTACTGAATGAATCTTTGGTTCTGGCGATATTTGGATATATTTATGTACAAATTTGAGCTATGCAGGTTTATTGGCCTCCCTATGTGAGCCTAGGAATCGTAGGATTCATGATCAAATAGATCAGAACCTGATTCCTACAATGGACAAACTCCACTTTATAAATGTACTCTGCCAGTTTTTATGTAAAATGTATATACAAAAGAACTTAAAACGATTATCCGGATTTAAGGTCTTAACATAATAAAAATATGGTTTGTCGTGTCAGAGTCCCTCCGATGGCTGTCATGCCCATGAGGAGCCCAACACTTGTATATATTCTGTGGTCGAGGATGCTTCACAGCCCGACAATCACCATTCAAATTGTGCCTTAAGGCTGAAGAAGATAAAACTAAAGTATCAATATGCTTCAATTCCTATATTAGCGTAAGGGTTTGAAAACCTTCTTTTAAAACGTCATACAATAATCTTTTCGAAAAAAAGAAGCTTTTGCAAATCAAATTAAACACTTTTGCAAATCAAATTAAACCCTTCGTATATAGGTTCAACGATGCATAAGACATACTTCCAAATCAAACATAGACCCAATTTTCAAACAGCATTCACACACACGCTTTAGATTTTTAAGGGAAATATTGAAAAGATGTGTTACCGTGTTTACACGGGAGTTGTGGGGTCCCTAGCACCTTCCCCACACTTAACCAAGCCCCCAAACTTAAACTTTGTTTTCAAAGATTAAGTTTCGACAGTGTCCAGCAATTGGGCCTCTTTCAAACAAAACTCGGTTGAGTTGGTACAACCATTTCAAATCTACTAACTGGCGACTCTGTAAAACGTTCAAATCGTCGATATGATACATGTTGGCCTTTTCCTAAAAAACCCTTCAAAACCTTTTTCGCAATAAAAAGAGTGAGGGTAGAGATAACTTAGGAAGAGAGAAAGATCCGGGTTGTGACCCGACCCGCGGATTTTTTCCCGACATCGACACTCCTTTTTCTTCGCGATCTCCTTGAACCTCCGGGATTGATTCATTTCTTTGATCAACGTTAGCCACCCAAGTGTTTGGCCTCTAGAGGTGATCCACCAAGGAAGAGGAATTGTTCAAGAAGGAGGGTGGTTGGCTAAATCCTAGTTTTTCTATTCTCTATAGAAAATGAGTACTCTCAAACAATTGGACTTGCATCATCTGATATCTAGTATAAGACTCCTTTTATATAGATATTGGCCAACACTTCTAATCTAATTAGAAATAGGGTTTTATTTAATTAATTAAACTCCTTTAATTAATTAGGCTCCCAACACATTGGGAATAATAATTAAACTCTTTTAATTAATTTGCCTCCTAATCTTATTAAGAATACATGAGAGTACTAATATTAAATTATTTTCTAAACTCTTTTAGAGATTAAAATAATAATAATTGTAATAATATTAATAAGACTCCTCTTATTCATTTATATTTAATATTTCTAAAATATTAAATAATAAATATTAAGCTATTTAATTTATTCTATCATCATAGAATAAATTAATTACACTTAAAATATTATTACGATTATGTCATTACCTTCTTAAATAATTATTCTTCCTTTTATGGTGTGACCCTTTAGGTTCTTCATATTAAACCGGTTGTGAATAAATCAATTAGAACAATTATAATCTTATTTAAATAAATAAATTAAACTAATAATTTATTTAAATAAATAATATTTATTCTACAATAGGGATAAGTCTCCCTAGCGATCAACGACTTTTCAGATAATATAGATTTCAACATTAATCATAAAGGAACCTTTGAGTTAATAGTTACCGTACAATTCAATCCTTCCACCATACAATATCCCAATTAAATATAAGACATGAAATTACTGTCAAGTCTTATTTTATTAATTATATGTATTTTGATCAGAAAATGCACAACTCCAAATAATGCAAATTAGAAACTTCTTTCTAATTTCATTCCACCTTGGCCAAGGATTCCTAGGTTATCATTTATCGAATCACATAGGACATATCTCTTCTTTTACTAGAAGCGGTAAATTCTTTATTGATTATTCATTATCTCCATATATAACTTATTACACCCAAGCATACCTTTTAATATACTCTAAGGGTCTTAAGGAATAGGTCAAAATATAATTCATTATACACAAGATACTATGATGATCTCAAGTCTGAGGATCACTTGTACTACTATCACATTAGGAATTTTTATTGACAGGCGAGTAAAACTCCATTATATATTCCTTGGCGAGTCACGTTCAGTGTACTTATTCTCTAATAAGCACCTGCATACTTGCTTTAGTGTCTCCACACAAATGATCATAAGATCAATATCCTCATCCAATAAGCAAGCAATATATGTACCAATCTATCCAGATTCACTAATCTCCTTTTTAGTAATCCAATGATTATGAACTATTTTAATTTTAAGCTTTCCAAGAATTTAGATCTCATTTGCATGATCAACTTCATGATTCTAAAAGCATTGCTTAAAACTATGGGTTATTTACATATTATAAAAACAGCATAATGTAGATAATTAATTGACTTTAATAAATGAATACTTTTATTAATAAAAATATAAGATCGTTTACAAAGTATATACTTTATCATCATACATGATTGGCTTGTATGCATATCACTTTCAATCTCCCACTTACACTAAAGTCAATCGTCATGGTATCTCATACCCATCTTCTCTAAGTGACGATCAAACTGCTGTTGTGTTAAAACTTTAGTAAATGGATCTGCAATGTTGTCTTGAGAGTCTACACGCTCTAAGGTGACATCTCCTCTTTCAATGATCTCCCTGATCAAGTGTGACAAACGAGAATTTTGTAAATTTATTTAAATATTTATTGAATTAAATAAATTTTTTTGATGATTTATTTATTGAGTTAAATAATTATTTAATGGAATTATGGTAGATTAATTTAATTATATGTGTTATATTGATTAAATTAATGTGTAGTAATTTTATAGTTCAATGTAAGTATTTAATTGAGTTTATTAGATTAAATGAATTATTTAAATAAGCATAATGTTATTCTAATTAATTTAATAATTAATTAGAGATTAAATGATTTGACATAATTAATAAAGGAGAATTTTAATTATGTGATAATGTAATATAATGCGGAGTTATTATATTTTATTTAATTGAATTTAAATAAGATTATTTAATTAATTGAGTGTGACAATTAAAACTATGTAATAAACATTTAATTAAATTAAAGGAAAAGTAGAGGGAATAAGAGCCAACCAAACAGGGCCTTAAGGGAAGTCGATGCAGTTAATCCATTATAGGATTAACTGACCATTAACTTACCAGTTATATTATACGTATTATGTATTATATACATTATATCTGTTGAATATCATTATATCTATATCAGAGTAAGTTGCAGAGAAAACTCAGAGAGAAAAAGAGAGTTTGAGAGAATTGAAATTTGGAGAGGAAGAAGTTATACAATCTAAACAGAGTTATCAGGGTAATCTCTTCAACCCAAACTTTTAATTCACGTCATAATATTTTCTCCACGAAAACTGTTTTCAAGTTCTCTGTGAATAACTAGTTTGATGATTAATGCGTGATATGATTCTATATATGTTACTATGTGTTCATAACATGTTTTATACCATGTATGCATGATTTAAAGTAATTAAATTCATGTAATTATGCATTAATTGGATTTTTAAAAGTTATAGAGTAGGAAAAGTTTGAATATGGCCCTTATGTACAAATTTGTATGCTCTAATTGTTTAGTTAACTTTAAATTGATAATTGAATATGATTATACATGTTTAAACGAACAATACAACGTTCGAACTGACAGATTCAGAGTTGTAACGAATCTGTAACGTTGAATTTCATGTTTTTTCGCGAAACTTTGCAAAATATTAAAAACAGTGAAATTAAGTGCTTTAATTTGAGTGATTACGTGATCTAAAGTGTTAAAATCATGCTAGAAATATTGTATGATGTTTCTGTGAAGTTTATACTTCATGGGTAACAGTAAAATCATCGTGTTTAGTTTAATTTGGGATTTATTGGGCTGTTCTATGTGTTCTTCACGAACTGCAGTAACTGTGTCTACGCCGTAGGCGCGGCCGCGCCGCTTCAAGGCACATTTGGAGCACGCCCGCGCCACTCCAAGGTATAAATGGAACGCAGCCACGCCTGACCTACAGATTTTTCAAAAATTTTTACTAAGTGTTCAAATTTCAGAAATGTGTTTTAAAACCTAATGCAATGAACATGAAGACATGTTAAGCATATAATGAGATGTTAAAACAATTTAATAACTTATATTACGTGATTAAATTGTAAGTTAAATACGTGAATTAAACTTGTTATTTGTGAAGTCTTATAACGTGTTCATAGACCGATGTTGTGATTCGATAAGTATATCAAACTTATAATTAATTGTTATTATGAATGTATTGATATGTAGGATTAATTAAGGGACGTGAGTTATAAGTGTAGCTTGTGCAAGAGGTAAGTTTTCTATCTATACTCTTTAAATTGAGCAAGTATTCTAAACTCAAAACTTTACTTTTGTTGAGCAAGTTCCTTAAATTCTAATTTACTCGTTGAGCAAATCCTAGACTTATATTCTATATCGATCAAGTTCTTGTTCTTAATTATTCAAGTTCAAGATTTC